>JAVKLA010000088.1:22493323-22517003 GCA_034782735.1 Sagittarius serpentarius | reverse complement strand
GACCCCCACCCCCCCCAAGAATAATTGAGAGGTGGCTGTCACTAAACAGCAGATCTGTCTGTGTTGGTTACACCTTTTAACCTACGGCATTAACTTTTTTTTTAATGCAGACTTATATTTATAGCTCTTGCACAATGGTTTGAATCAGTTTTGCGATACAAATCGCTAAATAGTCAATTTCAGTACTTCAGCTATATCTAGAAATAAGGCAAGACTACCCATCTGTAAAATTCCTCTGCCTTTTAGTCTCCCCTATCTAAAAGTGACGTTTTAAATGTGTTTGTTAGGCGTGAACCACTGGCTCTTATCAACCTCAAAAAGAAAAATGAAGAAACCGGGGAAGAAGAACTTGCTTCACGTTTAGATCACTGCAAAGCAAAAGCCACCCGGCACATATTCCTTATCCGTCATTCTCAGTATAATTTGGATGGTCGGGCTGATAAAGACAGAACTCTGACCCCACTTGGTATGTATTACTAGAAGCATCATACTTTGCATTTTGAGAAAACTGATTTTTTTAGGTGCTGCTGTCCTGATGAGCACAGGTCAGTAACTCAGCTCTGCTCTGGGTCTCACTGCCAAACCTTAATCTACTTTCTGGATCCTTTGTGGCAGAAAGGTGTTATGAGTACATTTGTGTTTTCCATTTTTGATCCTCTAAATCTGTACATTAAAACGTGCTTTACAGACTTCTAAACACAGTCGGTTCAAAAGAAACCTGACAAAGGCAACTTCCAATTATCTTAAGGTTGCTTGAGAAAATTTTCATGCTAGCTGACATAATTCCCCAGGGCTACAGCTTTTAAACTTAGCTCCATGACTAACTTTGGGATAGCTTTCTCTTAAAAGGTGGCTTGTGTTTCTGTTAGTGAATTTGCTGATTTATATGTATATATAAAAAATAGAAATAAAAATTACCCCGACTTTCCTTTCAGTTGGAGTGTTTATAATTAAATACAGTTCACTTTTGCTACTAAGCACTGTTTCTGGAAATACTGCTAATCAGTTATCTGAAATGAGGATAATCTGTCTTTGTTAATCTTAATTCATTGATCTTGTGACTAGGTCTCAGATGTTAATTAGTATTACTTTTTAATAGTGTACTTTAAAAGCAGTGGACACTTTCTTGATGGTACGTGGGGGGAAGAATTATTAGCGTGCAGTGCTGCTTGAGGTTTTGGAAGTCTGGTGCCAAATGTTTAGTATAAACACCTTTTTTTCCCCAAAAAATCTTAATCACCAGTGTGCAAACAGGAATGAAATGCTAATTTCAGGACTAAGGTGCTATGTTAAACTGGTAACAAAGTATAGTCTTAATCCTGTCTCATCCTGTGCTGTGGGTAAGTTACTTAAACTCTGTTGTCTTCTCACCTACCTACCTGAAAAGATGGAATAAAATCTTCCCTAGGATATCCGAGTGCTGTGGTTCTTAACTGTTCCAAGATGATGTTGCCTTTATGAAAAACGCACTCTCAGGTCTGGGTGGGTCTGTTTGGCAGAATCTCTTCTTTTGTGCTCCCCGAACATAGAGATGACAGATGGCTCAGGTCAGCCCTATCTTATATTGGAAGTGGCTCCCTTGGGATGGGGCTAGCAGGGATACGGAATACTGAGTCTCTGAGTAAATTTTTTATTATTATTTTTTATTTAATTAAAAATAAGAAAAGAATTTTTTCTGCCAATGGAAATATGACTTGAAATAGTCCAGACAATAAGCTTGATCTGAATAAGTAGTGACTCTGGTAAAAATGTTTTCCAGTTACTTTTTGAGAGGAAAAACCCTGACATCGATGGAGACCTTTTATGTCTACTGGACAACTTTTTTTTGTAGTTTGTGTGAGGCACTTACATGAGTGTCACCAATTTATACAGTGAGTGTCATTTTTAAGGTCGAGAGCAGGCTGAACTGACGGGTCACAGGCTGGCAAGCTTGGGATTAAAATTTGATCAGATTATCCACTCCTCCATGACTAGAGCAACTGAAACAACTGAAATTATAAGCAAACATCTCCCAGGTAAGTGACTTCACCTAATTTTTCATTGTCTTCTGATCCTTAAAACTGCTTCCAGTAGAATTCTAAGCTTGTCGTTAAGGTTGAGATGTTATTTAGCCAACTTCCAGCCCTGTGTGAGTGTGTCTATATTTATAAAAAAACTAACAGCCCTAATTCTGCTTGTTTCCCTTTCATCTTTAAAAATACAGGAGGGATCTGCCCCTCTGAGTGACTAGCTGCTACCTGTAGGTACTGCTGTGTAGGAGAACTTTGCTGGTTGCTCTTTGCTTATACATTTTGTAAAGCAAAGACTGTCACAGGTCATCAGGATTGGCTCAGTCCTCAGTCTCAGGAGGCAATAGCGCAGGAGAGAAGAGGCTCATAAACTCCAGTTCTTGCAGTGATGCTTGCTGGGTTAGGTAACAGGCCCTTCTTGTGTGTTGTGCTGTCCTGTGTGCAGAGGAAGATGTGGCTCACTTACAAAGGTGTAGGAATTTTTTAACGTGGGTGGGTGGCTGCTTGGTTTATACAGGTTTTTGGGTGGTTGTGTTTGGAGGGGGGGTTGTTTTTTTTTCTCTCTGCTGTTCAGACATACCAGAATGTAAACTAAAGATACTTGACTATAGGTAATTCTGTCTGGTGTTTTAGCAGACAATCAGATATGACACGCTGAAAGTCAGGTCTCTTAACCATTCTGTGTTTATTTTCTTAAATGTTCAAAAAATGCTTCAAAAAAAACCCCCAAACCAACAAAACAAAACGCCGAACACCTCCCCGAACCCCAAAACAAACAAAAAACCCTTCACCTAAATAATCTTTTTTTTCTCAGAGTAAGACATTAAAATATTAATATAAATATTAAATAGAAAACATGTAGTATTAACATTAATTTGCATTAATTAGCAGTAAGCATTAACTAATTGACATACAGCTTTAGGTTAACATCCTTGCAAATGCGTTTCTTCAGAGTGCAGCAGGCTGTGAAGACTCAGCTTGCTGTGCCAGGCTGATCTGGCTGTTCTCAGCTGGAATAAGCTTCATCTTGCTGATGACAAAACAGTTGTGTTGGAGAGATTCACACACCTTGATAGGATGGGTGTAGACTAAAATGGTCTTTAGGATGGAAAGAAAGACTTCTTTGAAGAAAGAACATGAATGTAGAGTTGTGGGCCTGTTTGCAGTGGTATGTGAAATAACAAGTCCTTTCTGAATATGTATTTAATACCTTAGGAGTCAAAAAAATTAGTACCGATCTGCTGAGAGAGGGAGCACCTATAGAACCAGACCCTCCAGTCTCTCACTGGAAACCAGAAGCTGTGGTAAGTTTTTACTTAAAGTTTTGGTTTTTTTCTTTACTTGTTATGTTTTGGGTTTTTTTAATATACTTCATATTGACAGTAGCAATAATGTGCAGTGTCTGAGCTGATGCTTTTTGTCATAGACCTTAGATAATTGCATACTTTTCTCCTCCCCAATAAGTGTACACAACAGTTAACTTACTTACAGTCCTTAAGTATTAGTTCAGCCTCAAAGCATGTATCCCTGTAAAGAAGAATTGTTGAGAAGATGCAGCCCATCTGCAAATGCAGACGATGGCACATGCTGCTCTGGGCTGTGTTTAATTCTGAACTCTGTGCCATTAGCAGTATTATGAAGATGGAGCTCGAATTGAGGCTGCTTTTCGAAACTTCATTCATAGAGCTGATGCAAAGCAGGAAGAAGACAGCTATGAGATCTTTGTCTGCCATGCCAACGTGATCCGCTATATTGTGTGCAGGTACATGCTGGGATTGTATGTTCATTTGTGTTCTTCAAAAGATCATCGTTTTACTGAAATAGTGTTGGTTTATGGCACTGTTGAGGTAGGAAATGTGGGAAATGTGTTGATTTGGCTTGTTTGAAGTGGTTGGAGATCAGTGCCTGAATTGTGAGCAGCTGCTTCTACAACTTCAGCACAGGATTAATTTGCAGATACAGGACACATTTGAAAATTAGCACACTTTAATTCTAATTGTAAAGTGAAAATGGCTAAATTGGTGAGACTCAAAACCTGTTTGTGTGTCTGAACAGTCTCTTTAATACCATATGCTTCTGCTTCGCATATACCGGAGGACAATGCCGGTGTGGACTGTTGGAAAAGTCGACAAATAGAGCATCTGACTGGATGTGTCTTTTTGAGGCGACATGAATTTGATCTTACATAATGAAAGATTGATTTCATTTTGGGAATTCTTTACTACTGGGAATTTTTGTATTAGGTTCAAGTTGTATTAGTGTGTTTTTGCAGGAACATCCAGTATTGGATTAGAGGGGAGAGTGGATCTTTCCGCTAACATCAAGGTTGTTCATGAAGGAGAAAACAGTTGTGGATCTTTGCCTGTCTCTGTATCCTGTCAGCTGTGTCTGTTTTATTCCTCTTCCTACAGACAAAGCACTGTCTGTAAGATAATTTGTCTTGAGCAGGACAGATGTGATTAAACTTTAATCTGATCAATACCTACAACAATTTCAGTTAGCTTTATTTAGCTGAGCTAGTTAAATACTAGCCTGTCTGCTCTGTGGCTTGCCTTAGAGCTCTTCAAAATTGCTATACTTAAAATTATCGATCAAGTAAACAGAATATTCTTTCCTGTGCCAAAAAAGATTGTCTTGCTGCTACCTAGGCTTTTTTTGAAATACTCGTATACTTTTTCTCTTTGCTGTTTCTTCCCTTTTCTTTTTAAGTAAGTTCTCTCTCTGCCTTGTATTCCAGGCTATCTGATAGCGCAATTGAACACAATCCATGTAGTGTTCCCTTGGAATATAGCTTGACTGTAGCTGTTGTTATTTCGTTTCTTAGCCTTTCTAAAAGACTGTCATAAGAGCCAAAACCAAGTTATTCCCCAGTATTTGAGGCAAAAGATGTTTGAGATAACTTCCTATTTTTTCCAGCTGTTTACTGCAATTGATTGCACTCCTGAGGCTGTTCAGTTCGGAATTTTAGGATAGCTGGAGACTAGCTGTGATACTGATTTTCTAAAAAAAGCACAAGGTACTTTTTCTTGCTGCTTCTGGGGAACAATATAGCTGATGGAAAGTAGTTCGGGTGAATTCCATAGGCACAGGCGGGCAACTAGAATGAATCTTACCTCGCTACCTCTTCTCTGCTCTTGTTACATACCTACCCATGTTGGTAAGGCTAAAGTAGTGCATAAGTGTGCTGTTTGCCACTGACACCTTTGGTCTGCAGAGGCGGCCGTCGGCGGGGCGAGCCATCTTCTCTACCTGTCCTGAACTGCGCGGGGTTTTGTGGTGCTGCAGTTGGCTCGGTGACCGACTTGAACGTATGCTGTCTGTTGTCCTCTTTGTTACAAGGTTGCTCAGAGCGCTTCCGGCAACCTGACCCCGTTGGAGCTCCTGCCTTCCGTCAGTTGGCATTAATCCTGTCTACAATAATCATACCCATCTGCTGGACTCGGCTTATGCAAGTGCATTGTTGGCACTGGTCCAGTTATCAACGCTGCATTTTCGTATCAATTGCAGAAGAAAACTGTTTTTTTCCAAGGCTGACTGTTTGGAGCGTTAGGGTGCAAGCTGCAGAATGACCAACAATTTTCTTTTTTTTTTTGTTTGTTTGTTTTTTTTGTTTTTCCTTATCTGGAACAGAAGGTGATGCTGTGAGGGTGTGTTAATATAACTGTTTATGAATGAATAATTTTTTTTTTTTTAATAGAGCATTGCAGTTCCCCCCAGAAGGCTGGCTGCGAATGTCTCTTAACAATGGCAGTATAACTCACTTGGTGATACGTCCGAATGGAAGAGTGGCGCTTCGAACACTGGGCGACACAGGTTTCATGCCTCCAGATAAAATCACGCGCACCTGAATGAGCAAAACAGATGGCTGTCCAGCAGCTGCCTCTAGTCTCTTTGCACTAGTACATTCAGCTACGGTACCACTAGATTTTTATCTGTTATGTTGGGGTGTGATGCTGTCTTAAAATGTCCTTTAGCCCCTTGCCTCCTTCATACATATTCATACCTGCCTTTCAGTCCAGTAGAGAAGAAATCTTTGTAAGCCTGAAGCTGTCCAGTCCTCAAGTATTCCCCAAAACTCAAAGCTGAGCTGTGGAATACAAAGAGATTGAATGTCTGTGTGCTCTGCAGTTGCAAGAGCACTGACTTGCCCCCCGCCCCGCCGTGAATTTCTATAACCAAAGCTTGCTCCTGTGAATATTTTTCTTGTGCAGGAAAGCAATTGGTGTGGGAACTGGAAGGAACAGCCTTGTATCACACTGCAGCTAAAACTGAAGACGAGCCAGCTTGTTTCAACTCCTGCAGAAGAAGTGACAAACAGGGTATTCTGCTATTCAAAGGACAAAGGGATAAAGCTTCAGTTTTTGTAAGCTGTTGAGGTTATATGTTCATGTTGTGTCATTGTTCCCCTCGGCCCCCAAAAAAGCTCATGTAAACTGTGCCTGGAGGTTGTAAGCATGAAGCAAAGAAAGAGGGTAAAAAACCAGTTTGCCTCAGAGCTGTGGTGCTAGAATTAACTGCTGCTTTATACTAAGTGTTCCTCCATCCTCAGGAAGTACTTTACGCTATTTTGAAGTGTTATTCAGTCTCATAAAGCCTTTAACTAAAACTTTGTCTGTAGAAGGATGTAGGGATGAGTTTGTAGCAGTGCAATGGAAGGAAAAGAAAGCGGCACTCTTCTGAAGGTGCTTCCAGTTACTGACTCAACATCTTTTGAGTGCTTTCTCCCATTGATTTTTATTTGATACCTTACCTTCCTTTCAGAGTAGAGAAGTAACACCACTGAGTTCAAGGTATAGTGATACTTCAGGTCAGAGGTTCTGCAGCATTGGAGCAAACTGCTGCTGCCTGAATTGTGAAGAAGTATCTGTGGGCTGGCTTTTCTAGGCCAAGCGTGTAGTATGGACATCGGCTGGAATGCTTTAAGTGGCTCCTGTGTACAGCTCTGACACTGCTGGGCTAGTTCTAGGCAAAATGCAGGTAGCTGAGAACTAGGTTTCATTTTTGAGGGGAGGGCTCAGAAGCGTTTCTTCTTAGGGATGTTTGCTAGGCACCTGAACCAGTGGAGTAATGTGGCACTCGCTCAGTACCTTGAATATTGAAAAAATTCACCATAGGCGTAGTCTGTCTGGGTGATAGAGCACAGACTGTAGGACAGCAAGCATAACTAACTTGTTTGACAGGTTCTCGTATCACCAGGAATGTTGATGAGGCCCTGAACACCTGTCAGCGCTGTATGAAGCATAATCATGGCACACAACCTAGTGAGACAAGGTTGAAGGGCTTGTTTGATACAGGACTGCTCCAGCAGGATGATTTCAAGGAAACTGGGGCTAATAGGGAACAAAACCAGGGTTGTTATGTACTGCAAGTTGTGGGGGCAAGAGGAGACCATCGTGATGTATCTCTCATGGGATGTAATGAGAATAATTTATCAGGTTTTGTCTATTAACTTTTTAAAAGTTTTGAATAAAATAACTGGTCCATCTGTCTTGCATCTTCAGTGGAACAGCTGCAGGAGTATCTCCTGTAGAAGGTGTGGCTGCTGTGCTCCGCAGTGCCATCTGGGTGTCTGCTTCTGCCCAATGAGCAGCCCTTTGTATCGCACGTTGCCTGGGGCAACAAGTCATTTACCAGCTGAAATGTAAACTTGACATAGTACCTAGCTCAGAGTTAATTATCATCACCTATGGAAACGTGTGCACAAGGACTGTAGAGTACACAAGAGGGGGGATGGCTGTACTCCAGGCTTGGCACTGTGGGAGTTGTTACAGGGCTGTGTCACTTACTTTACCTTACCTACCAGTGTTGTGGCATGGGAGCACCAAAACAAGAACGAGGAAAAAAATTATTTGTTCTTACTTGTGGGTGTGCCTGCACCTACCCTCTCACATACATACCCTTCTACACCCACCAGGAACTTATATGGCATGGCATGGGGTGGGGGGGGCAGCCAGAGGAGACACACGCCACCTCTCTGCACGTGTATGAGAATTAACATTTTCAGTGGCACTTAAGTTGGAGGGGGAAGGTACAACACTTAAAAGTAAGTAAGTACATAATTTGTGCAGTATCATACCTCCTGTTTCTTAAACAGGTTGAGATTGTAATTCAGGTCCTCAGTGGCATAAGCCAATATCATTGTACACACACAAAAGATGCATGTAGTTGTGTAAGGCTTGGACAAATTAGTGATTTGTCACGTCATGGTAACAGCTCAGCTACTCACTTCACCCATGCCCCATACATTAAACACAGTGTGATGCTTTTAGCTACTCATTTATTTTTTAATAGAAAGCAGGGTAAGTCTGTGGTTTTAACATGACACTTACTTGGCTAATTAAAAAAAAATTTCCCACAACTAATCTTTTGCACCTTTAAAAGTGAACTTTTGGCCAAGAAAACACCATTAAAGCAATACCAATCTGATTTAAAGTGTCTCCACAGGCTCAGTGTGGAAGAGCTTTCTTCACAATCATGAATGATGAGCTCGCTACAGAAATTGCTATTTTCAATAGCTGAAGTAAATATATTGTTAGAAAAAAACCTCTTAAGATGCAGTACAACTGGACTAATGCACATCATTATATAACAAAAAAAAGAAATTATTCTCTTGACCCAACCAAAACAAAATTACAAAGTGAAAGGGCAAGGGTGCGGGGGGGGGGGGGGGGGTGGTGGTGGTGGTGGTGTGTGTGGTGTGTGTGGGGGTGTGTGTCTGTCTACAGGTACATACCAGTAATACACATTTAAATATTTAAAAACAAACAAAAGCAAAGCTTAATAAAGGTAAAAAGGAAAAAGTACTACAGTGTTAGTATCAGTCTCCTGGCTCTGTAACAAACTTACTTACTTATCAAAAAAGGGCAACATCACTGTATGGCAGCTCAAGACAGGCCAGGGTGCAGAGCAAGCAGCTGCACACACAGCAACTGACTGACTTACCACTAGTCATTGGGCTTTAACATGGTATTTGGCAGTTCCTCATCATCTGAATAATTTCTCCAGAATGACAGACATGATTTACATTAAATTATTTAAAAACAACAAAACTAAAAACAACCCCCAAAACCAACAAAAAAAAAAATCCCCGACCCTTTTACATAAAACTCTTAAGAATCTGGGACCTAGAAAAGTTTTTTGGATGCTGCATCAAAAACCAGACTGGAAAAAAAGAAAAACCACCACCCTCTTGAAAAAGCCAGTTAATATTCCCAGTAACATAGCAGGTTAGGGTTTGGGGGTTTTGTTTGTTTTGCTTTTTAAACATGTCTCTTAAAAGAATGACACCCCCTCCCCATGCCCCAGCTAGGTGGCTGGAATATCACTGAGTGACAGTCATTTGTGTAAAATAGCTCTTTCTACTGTCCAGCTCACTGGAAATAGGCTTATTTATAAAGGAAGAGCGAGCTAGATAAGCCTTTTTTTTAAAAAAAAAAAATTTCTAAAATAGGAATGCTCTCCCGCAGCAGAGAGCTATCTCGCACCAAATAATCAGAGAGAGAGAGAGATATTAAAATACGTTCCATTCAGAAAGCCCAGAAGAAAAACTCTATTGTATGTGCCCATAGTAAGTGGATGCCACTTTTTTTTTAAACTTCTAAAAGAACAAGAATTTAATTAAAAAAAAATATGTTACAAAAGGCACTATTAAGCTTGCAAAAGCATTAAGTGCAGTTTTTTTAGGTTTGTACCAAATCATGAACGTCTTAGTGAAGGGTGTACTAAACAGTCACTCCGAGGCCTGCAACAGCCATCGAGCCTGTCAAGCTCTGGAGTCTTAAATCCAGCCTCCGTAGTGGCGAGCCCTACAGGTGGTAAATGGGCCGCCGACTCTTGCGCTGCACCCTCCTGCCTACAGTTAGGAGTTTCTTAGGCACGCACTTGGCTGACAGACCTGCAAGGAGGTGCTGTGCTTTCTCACCCACTTACTGTGTGGCACCAGTGAATCCAAATCCATCCCTGTTTACCAGCGCAGCCTTAGCAGATTTTAATTTTCTGATCAGGTTTACGTTGTAACAATAGAGAGGATTTTTTCTTTTTTTCTTTTTTTTTTTTTTTAACTAGAGTGCTATCACCACTAGAGAACTCTGTTTCTGGAAGCCTTCTTTCACTGTTGCAACCATTAGGCTTGATACGGAAAACTGTCTGGAGTTTTGAAAAGCATTCTTCAATCTCAGCATCGTGCTGTCAAAACAAGTCATTCTTACAGAAGGCTAAAGAATAAAATTATTGACTGCTGTAACAAAAACTCATTACCACATCAAGACTAGAGATACAGTAAAAGCTTAGATTTCAATAAAAATATTTTTAGTCCTTATTCCTCTCTCTTTACAGTTGGGAAATAAGGAGCCACATCATGGGTCACTGGCTACCACTCTAATATATATTACAAACGAGACCATTAAGGTATCTTGCTGGTAAATTTGCTGAAAATATTGCTGATGTGCTTTTTGTGTAATAACTATTAAAATCTGCTAACGTTAAAAGCTTCCGTGGGAAAAAAAACAGCTAAATTTTAGAATTTTTTTGTCTTAATCTTCAAACTAACATTTAAAGGAATATCACTAATTTCTACAGTGCCCCTTTACTAAAGCACTCGGTATATCACGGTGTTTTTAACAGCCTCAGAACAAGCAAAGACTCAAGGTTTTCTGTGTAAATACATGCATACATACACACATACATATATATATATATATATAAGACTGTGTGTGTGTATATTCAACTGTCTAGACCAAACTGCTGGCTATAAACACGTACTCTCTGTTTACGCACGGGGTTTCACATTCATACTCGGTACTGGAAAGCTGTCACTACCCAGGCTTTGTTTTAGGCTTTTCACTTTGAGCGCTCCCCCTGCAAGCGGAAGAACATTTTACTTCTTGCCATCAGTTTCCTCTCCTAAGATTCCTGTTTCCTGATGATGCGCTTCCTCCAGACTATCCAAGCAAAAGAAATGCAGTTGAAGGCTCATTACAATAATGACAACTGGCGATAGTAAAACACCACCATTTCTAAGTACAGGTTCAGCTCACTGCTTTACTGGCAACAAGGCTTAATTCGTAGCTACTGGACAACCGCACTGACTGTCACTAGTTTCTTGCGTATCACCAGTAATCTCTCTCGTATATGGCATAAAGACATATATCCAATTTTTTTTTAACATACAGTTGTCCTCAATTGAGGAAAAATAAATAGCCAAGTACAAACCTCATGTCACTTTAGTAACATTGCAGTTTTTTCCTCCACTCTTAACAACGAAAATATAACTGAAGTCCCAGGAAGATGAATCCTATTTTAGCGGGCAGGAGGCTCTGAAAAATAACGCAGTTTTAACAGAGCATGGTTGACACCGGCTGGACTGTAGCGCCCAGGACTCCCAGGGTCTGGAGAGAACGAGGCGGCATTCCCATATTTTCCTGGACTTCCTGTTACGGGACTATTTCTTCCTGAATTAGAATACGCTGAAGCATTTCGAAGGCCAGCAGCGATGGTTTGCGACTTGAATCTTGCCTTTAGTCCTGGACTCGGCCAACTGAAAGAAACAAAAAGTCATTGTGCATTTTATTAAGAAAACTGCAATGAGGAAAGCAGTACTTTTACTCAGTATCACTTGTAGATCTTGAGAGATAATGCACCAGCAGAGAAAAAAATGTAAGCGGTACGAGACAGATCTGAGAAGAAACAGCGACAACACAATATATTACCTGTAGACATGCTGCCCCGTCAGTGAGATGTCATTTGCTCCAAAATGGCCGTTAAGAAAACAAACAGGTGCTTGTGAAGCACCTGGGCAGCGTTAGTCCAATGCTCCCGTTAGAAAAGGGCATCAAGACCAAAGCCGAGCTGATCTCGGTTAGTGCTGCAGCTATCGCTGTGGCCAAGCGTGATTTCCCCTCTCCTTTTTAAAAATAATCTTTGTGTTTGGATGCCACAGAAGTAATACCGTTTTTTTTCTATACAGTAAGTGTCAGATTTTTTTCCGCAGTCAATGAGAACTAGTATCTAAAATTTCTTTGAAAGCAGAGCAAAACATTTCCTTTATTAAATTAAAAAGCCTTTTCTGTAAAAACCTTTCCTTTTTCTCTAAATTTTATCTTAGGCAAGGCAGAATGACCAAAGATTGATTCTAGCATCTCTTCTTTCTTTTATATGTGAGGCAATTTCTTACGATGAGCCACTACAGAAAACACGCTATAAGCAAAAGATATTTTACAAGGTTTTAATAAACAAACAAACAAACAAACAACTAAATAAATACCACAACGCCCCACCCCCCACCCAACTAAGACAGACAGGCATTCACACAGCTTATTTAAAAGCTTTTGAATATAATTATCTTCTGGCAGACCTACCGGTATCTGTATCATTAGGTCTAATTTTGCAGGCAAAATCCTACATACCTACACCCAATGCGATCTAGTCATTTCTTTGCTTTTGGCAGAGGTAGCACTGCAAAGTGGAGGAGGCTGACACAGCAAGTCTTGGCATCGTCAAATAATTGCAGTAATTGCTTTTACTTATGTGATAGAACAGTGATTACACCTAACTTTCAGCACTCTGGAAGAACTCATTGGACCTTTCAGACAGTGGAACAGGAATGAAAAAGGCCTGACAATTAGCCTCTTTCTTTCAAATAAAATTAATCTCAGAAATCGGGGGATGAGAGGATTTGACTTTGAGAAGTGAAGTGGTACAAGGACCCGTATCAACCAGGTATACAAAAATATTCCCCGGTTTCTACTCCACTTTGAATCACAGAAAAACCTTTGTGAGCTTCATGTTTTTTCCAAAACTGTACTTGACGGCCCTATTTCAGGGCCCTATTTGAAAGGGGGAGACAAAGAAAAGCCGCTTTCTTTCCCAGTGCTTAGCACCGGGCAGCATCTCTCCTTCCACTTACCATCTGCACTTCTTTCAGCCCTGTCACATGTCGTTTCAACTCTTTCCACAACCTTCGCCCTGCTCCAATCTCTGCTAGCTTAACACAGTTGCACTTCTCAGCTGCCGGTTCCCGCTCTGAATTTTGTGGCCAATAAAGCTAGCCAATTACATTTTTTAAATTCTCACAAGCTCTGACAGAACTTAATAGGCTCTGTCTTTAAAGCAGGTTTTGAAAACTTAATGTTTACTGCCTATATTGAGAACTTCTTAGTGGAAATAGTTCTCATAGTAAGTGGAATTTCATGCATTTAAGAAAGCTAGAAGAAACAAGAGAAAAATAGAAGTCAGTACAAGTCATTTGATGGCTTTCTGTTCCTGCCCCCTTTCCAATCTGTTGTGTGGCACTGGGTCATCTGTTTCTTTTCCGAGAACTTTCTCATGACTATATATAAACCGTAGGCTGTCTAAGCAAGAGACTCTCTTCAGTGTTCGGACCAATGTCTGTCACAATGGAAATAAATCTTTGTGTTAATACAATTATCAAAAGAAGCCGCTCTTACGAAAACTGTCGGTTTGAGTCCCCAAAAGCAACAGCAAACAAAACAGAACGCATAAACAGCGTAACGTGTATTCAGGCGTCCCAACAAATGCCGTCTGCTTCCATTATTTGTCTAGCAAAACATGACATTCTCCAAGAACTTCACACACACCATCGTTCACACTAACAATTCCTTTGGACTGGGGTAACAGAGAGTAAAAATAAAAACAGTAATAAAAAGACGCCTGAGGATATTAAATTCACTTTAACATCACTCTGCGCAACCTAAGTACCTCAAAGCAATACAATATTCTGGCACTGCATCCCCAACAGGGCTGAATTACCAACTGACATCGCAACTACCATTGAGACTAATGAAGGATCCGAATCAGCAAACTTGAGACATTTGCCGACCGGAAAACACGCTCTCGAGACCTTCATTTTCTGTCTGATTTGTCTGCACAGATATGCTGAAGTTATTTGGAACTGCAATGTAATGGAAGGATTTTGACTGCAGCACCAGTAAATTTCCTTATTAATAGACACCAGCCAAAAAGGCTAGGTGATTAATTTCAGAAACACGCTAATAGTTAGTACACTTGAATACTTAAAACAAGGTTTTTGTGAGCAACAAGGCCTGAAATTCTAGCTATTCAAGCTGTTCTGCAGCTGACCCGCTACAAATTTTATTACAATTCATCTGATTACATTTGCAGAAATACCTTTGCCTGTCAGATGAAGGGTACGACTGCACCGCGTGCTTCCATTTGTAAATAATCGGGTATTTCTGTGGATCAATCTCTACGGCTTCTATAGCTGCTAAGACATCACTATCCAGCTTCGAGGGCTGCTCCCTAGAATATAAACAGAACTAGATGAAAAGACAACTATGTGTTTGTTCAGGCAATAAAACATCCCAATTCCAAAACATTTATTTTCGATATAAGCAAACAATTTCCCCACGCTCCTCTATGAACATCATTCCTCTATGAACTTTTTCCAGCAGGCCCACACATAAGTGACCATCCATTAATACACAGTAGTCCCATAAAATAAAAGTTCTGAAAATTTAATCTGAGGACATTCCAAGACTGTAGTAAACACTTTGTTAATCTAAGTCAGGCTCATCATGAAGTCACAAGACGAATGGTAAACAGCAAAGTTAACTGAAACTGATTTGGAAACAAAGACTTCTCTCTCCTCTTCTTCCTCCAGTTTTAGATATGGTATTCAGGTAATTAGTTGCAAGCGAACTGTATGGCTACTGTACGAGCACTGAAGCACTTTAAGGTAATCATTCAAGGCTGACTGCAACTAGTGTTGCTTAGTACCACATCATCAACCTTGCTGTCAGTGATACTATAAAAAGCATCTTGTTTTGCATACATAAACCAAAGATCAAATAAGCGTTAAAGAGACAATTCTTACCCAAGCAGGAATAAATTCTTAGAACTGACATTTGTGGGTGAAGCCTTCAAAAGAAATTTCTGGGAACAAAGTTCTTGACGTTGTTGTGCCTCATTAGTCTGAATTCCAGACTCCGTGGACAGCCTTTCCTTTTCTGATGGTATTTTGTGTTCTGTCCTTAAGTTGGTCTCTCCAGATTTACCCGTAACACTCGGCTCAGAAGAACTTGCCAGGGAAACTGCATAGCGGGTCTTATCCAAATGATCCTTGGATATTCTCACCTGACTTGTTCCTTCAGCCAGAATTCTCTCATTCTCAGTTTCTTCAGCGCTTTTATTTGATTCTCCTGCAACCTCTTGTTCTTGGAATGACAGGCTTTCAAATTCTGACATTAAATTGGAAACGGGCGATACAAGGCATTCGTCTCCCTCGTGCAAATGCTTTCTGTCACTAATTATCCTTTCACTGGACACAGGATTACAAAATCCATTTTTGCTGGAAGAAGCTGCCTTTTCATAGTGCCTGGGGTGATGTGATGTTTCTATAATGTTTACCGTACTCTCCATTGACAAGATATCGCACTCAGCATCTCCAATAGCATCAATGCTAGGTTCTTTGGACGCAATAGGTTGGCTGATATTCCGTGCTGCATTCTGTCTGTTTTTAATTTCTTCTAAGCTCATGTCATCATCCTCATCCAAAAATGCTCCAACAGAAATAGAATTGCAGCACTTTCTACTCTTGCCTGTAAACAATTTGAGTAAGAGCAACACATAAAAAGACTTTTAACAGAACGCCAATCAAATAAACTAGGAGGAAATACACAAACTTCATGCCTTATTCTATTTATTGAGGCCCTCTCCAATTTTTTTCATACAACAGCATGAACTACCCTAACTAAAGCTACAAATGCAAAATGACAACATTTACAGCTGTACCTTTTTTGCAAATAACCTTTTATATCCTAGCCATCTGAGAACTGGATTTCCTACACTCCTCACTTCAATCATTAAACAGCAACAAAGTAGATAAAGTCAGAATAAAGCAAAATCGGGTATGAAAATGTTATCAATATAGAATAGCTTAGGTTTTCATCTCTTCCAAAGCACAAAGGCTTATGACTAGTCCAACGACTATCCTTTAGGGTCTCATCGGGCCAGGTTTATTCCAGTACCAGAGCCCCTTCAGATCTACAATTGCACAGGAGAGGAGGAAGGAGCGCAAAGATTTGGGACTAGCGTGTGCCTTCCATACGGCAAGTAGTGGTCTAAGAAGGTATAAAAGCTTTCCTGGGTTTTGTTTGGTGGGTCTTTCACCCCCAACTGTAAAGAACTATTCCTTTATTTTTAAAAGTTATTTATTCTGTATCTGTGGGTTACAAAATTCCATACTCAAAGACAAACTCCCAAATGCTCTGAGTAAAACCACACTGAAGATAGAGGTTTTCTTATAGGAATTTCATTTGGGGGCTACAATCAAATAAGGTACTTCATATGAAAGGTAATGAACATCTAATGAGGTCTGTTCTAATTCTCCTACATTCGCAGTGGTGTTAGCTACTTTTTCAAAACTATAGTCAGGTTGTTTGGATAACAGATTAATAATAGAAACCACAACAGGTGAATACTACTTCCCCTGGGCACCAAGCTTTTTCCCTCCCTCTTCTCCCTAGGTACAACCTGTTGTTTGTAGCATTTGCCCTTTTCTTACCATAAGGATGTGGAGTTTTATATCTGTTGCAGGTTTCATTTTCCCCTGTTTCTTGCTGAGCCTTTTCGCTCATTTCGCGATGACTCAGGTACTCTTCTAATTTTCGCAGCCCCTCCTGGGAAGACAGATCAACAAAACAGCCCAGAAATTCCCAGTATTCAACCCAAGGGAACCCCAGTTCATGAGCTAACTCCCTGCAATAAATAAAATAAAACGAATCATTTGTGAAGACATAAATATTAGTTTGACAGTAACTTTTCTGAACACATTTTATCAGCTATTAATAGGAGTACAAATGTGCAACTAGGCGACACAATTCCGCAACAATCAACAGTCTGCAAAAGCGATACACACATCCTTAGCAAACATAGTATCATCTAATTTTCTCTAGAATGTTTTTCAAATTTAATATACTATTCTTACAGTTAGCACCATAAATATTGCTATTTTTAAGCTGACATCGGATAGAGATGAATCTCCACTGACATAGGCTTAATTTGAACGATACTCCATTCAACAGCTTTCTCTATTCGGGAATGGAAGAAGGTAAGAGGAAGCGAGGCGTTATTTTACAGAAAGAAATCTAATCAGCTTTTCACAAAGTATGTTTTTTCCCTACATTGCTGATACAAGGTATTTTAACAGCAAGGACACATACCACAACACACAGCTTTTATAAAGCAGCACTTTGTATTAGGATCTTTTCATTCTGGTGTCTTCTTAATAATCCCTCAATTTTACAGAAAAAAGTAGGCTATGCATAGGTTTAGATCTTCTGACAAATTAGGCAAGTAAATATTTGAGAAAAGCATTCTATACATACCGTCAATAATAGTTAAAATATCTTTATTTCCAAAGCTAAGAAAGCTAGGTCTCACATTTTTAGCTATTTTGTTTACAAAAAATATAGTAAAAACCCAACTACAATATACTTCCTAAAATATTTCTGCCAGTAACTTTTGCCCTAAGATATTGTTCAGTAAGTAATAGCTGTGCTCTCAGCACAAGTCTTTTGCTTTTAATAGCTCTGTTTATTGCTAATTTTTTATACTGATACTCTTTTAGATACCTTCCAACTCTTTCAACACCTCTCTCCAGATCAGATTTCCTGACATTGTGAAAGAAGCCGGCTCTCTCTCGAGGTGGGGTCTTCCAAAGCCTGCGAAATTCTTCAGCCTTTAAAAAACAGAAATAATTAAAAAAACCTACCCCCCCACAATGTGAAGCTAAACCAGTGCTGGCTAAATGTCTACCTACAGGTCTAGAAGACTTTTAGCTGTTTGCTGTCTACATGTAAACAACTCAAGTTCTGCCACAAGTGTTCTTCAACTCTGGTTATGAAGAATTTCATATTGGATCTTAAGTTACTCCTCCCAGTGTTACTGGTTACTTTGATCTCATAACTGCTTGTTAAAAGAGTAAGCACCATAATGTACAACCATCTTAAAAGTAAACTGTAGAGATACCAAGTCTGCCTGGTCTTAATTTGTGTGCAGCAGGAAACAGAAGTACGTCTTCTAATTTTGCCATGTCATTATAATTTTGTTTAATTACAAATGCTCTCTTGGTCACCGGTTTCTAGGATGCAAAGGTGGTATTCTTGTACGTATTTAATTCCACAGAGTGGCTAAAATTATTGGAACATATTCTTTCTCGCTGTCTATTCTGAAGTTTGAATTTGAACTCCCAAAGGGAATAAACTAATGCATTGTTGTAAACTCCCAAACTTTATGCCTTTATATGACAAAAATCAGCAATGACGACTAAGAAATACATTCAGACATTAAAAGTATCTGTCAGCAATCAAAAGAATGCATTGTTTACGCCCTAGGTAAATTTTCTCGGAGTATAAAATATATTTACATTTCTGTTAGGTGAACAGAAAATTGACCAATGAGCATATTTAGAAGAAATAGCAATAGGCATTTTGGTAAAACTCAGCCCTGAAGAATTCAAGCATCAGATGACAGAAAGTCCTCAATTGTTTTTATTCGCTATTCCTAAAACTGTCATACTGGCAGCATGTTCATATTAAACAAATGAGTTAAAGAAATGCCTGTAAGTTTATAATATATTTAACTAGTATCTAAGCATTCCTCCTGAAAACTAAAGATTTTGCTTTTCTACTATACAACCAGTACTTTTCAAAAAGTATCCCAACACCTACTACTTGGTCATCAGTTTTTCCATTTAGAAAAATATATTGTTAATTCAACAAGCAGAGGTGATAAACTGCTTCTAACATCCAGTGTCAATATCTAGAAATGAGATATAGTTAAGATTTTTTTGAACTGATTCATAGCTGCATTGAAAGACTGTTTCAGATAAGAAAGTTAGAGCAATTATCTGTAAGACAACAAAAGGTTTGTCAAAAAGTGCTCTTTGAAAAGATTCTAATAAGAAAAAGGAAAGAACAACTTTCTTTTGACTGAACTTCCACTCTTCTTATTTACAGCACGTTCCTGTTTTCAGCAATAAAAAGTAATTACAAGTTTCTGTACTTCTCCTCCTCTATGAAGGAAGATCCATCCCTTCAAGAAAAAAAGAGCCACAATCTGTAACAGAAGCAAGCTACACCACACAATGAACCACGGGTGGATCTTCTAATGGTTCTTTATTAATAAAAAGGAAAAAAAAATAGGCATCAGAGTCACATGAAGTTCTCTCCTTACCTTTGAGGGGCTCATGGGGCCTGCGAAAGCTCGTATCGACAACACTGGATCTTTGGGGCTGCCAGTGTATTTAGATAAAGTTATTTGGGGGCTATCATCTGTCTGATCGGGTGACCATGGCGCACCAATTACAGGTGCTGAGGAATTGTCTTCCGCTCTCAAGAGTGGTACGTAGTATCGACCTAAAATAAATAATACAAATCTTTCTTAAGACGTTTATGCTACGTTAGCCTGCTCCTTCTTCCTAGAATATCAATACACCCATATACTTAACCATGTGACTTTATTTCATTAGTAAAACTACTTGTAATTCAAACTCACTGTTTCAATATTTATCGCATGCTTAGAGATTGTATTTTAGTACAGGCTCCCTTCCCTCTCAAATACAAAAATATCTGCATTGATACATGTATCCCTTCCCTAAGGGTCTTCAACAAATTTCAAAACCTCCTTTTCCAAATGCCTAAACCTACGTGTGACAAAACAGTGAAAAATTCTGTGTCAAAGAAATTACACAACTCCCCAGTGTGACAAATAAATCTCCTGCTCTGTAAAGACCTTTTGTTTGCTTTTAAACTTTCTGCTTCAGGCTCGCTGAAGAAAACAAGGGCCATGCCTACGTTACAGAACTATGAGGATAACCTTGTGATCCATACAGTAAGAGTTCTGACCATGTCATTTAAAAGACAGTAAGATTTTTGTTCCTTGCCAGTTTTAGAGTTTCTCTTTGGTTTTCACAGCACTGAATAGTAGCATCATTTATGAACAGGAATGCTACAGAAAGCAAACAGAATGGAAGACAGCAGAGAGCCAAAACACATGCCTGATACGGTATAAAACTCTGAATACAGACCTTTCAAGTACTCTCTTAGTTTTTCTTTCAATTCTGCAGATTTATTCTTGCTTCTTTCACAAACTACCTGTTAATATAATTTTTGTTGTTTGTTAGTAAAGCATGACATCCATCTCAAATAAACTGCAATGCGTGTTCTTTCTGAATAGTCACATTACTGGCCTCTACCCATCTCATCCAGTACTTTTAACTCACAGTAGAACACACCACTAAAGTACACCCACTCCCATAAAAAGGATACTGTAAAGAAAGGCAGTGATTCATAAAATCTAGAACTTTTCCCCAGATACAATCAACATTAAATATTTTTAATATTATCAAAGATTTACACTCTAATCATGACACTAGCATCTTACTACAAGCCTTCTATCTCCAGTAGTAAGTAAATGTCTGAACTTGAAAAATATCGATTAGGCATAACATTTTTGGGTTTGTTGCGGACATGGAGAGACTTACTTCTGCTGGAGTTTGATCGTACTTGTTTCTTGGATTTTTTACAATAGCTGGGTGTGAGGTAAGCACGTTAACAACATCCAAATTCCCAAACTTGCAGGCAAAATGCAATGGCGTATCAAATCCCTGCAGTGGGAAAAAGGGAAAATTCAGAAGCATTTGGAAATGTGGTAAAAGTCAATCCCACATATTTTATTTTGAGACTGGGAAAAATAAGTAAGTGTCATGACTAATTATCAGGGCTCTTAATAGATCTTTTCCCACCAGACTGTAGAATAATGATTACTAAAACCCACAAAACTCCTCAATAGCTCATTTTGCTAGAAGTGTCCCCTTTTATTCTCTTTCCTTCTCCCTTACACATCCTTAACACCTTCCAGTTGTTTCCATGATAATAAGAAAGTGCCAAACATTCAAATCTTACCATTTTGTCTGGTGTATTAAGGTAAAGGTCAACAATATATTGGATGCGATTCTTCAACATTGTATCATTATCATCTGGATACATAAGCCGCATAAATTCAGGATTTTCCAAGGTGTCCAGTAATAATTGGCAGATACCAGGTTGATTCTCCTTGGCAGCAACATGCATGACATTGTACCTACACCCTTCCTGGAAAAAAAAAAAAGACAAACATTAGAATGAACTGAAATCTAAACAGCTTTCTTACGCCCATATGCTTAACTGATCTAACTGTGAAAAATCAAGGGTTCCCCCACTGAGTCTTATATTTTAATTTTTGTTTCTTAATATTTTATTAGGAAAATATGTTTACAAAACAGTACATAAACATTCAGAACTGCAATAAATTACATGATATTGTAAAGACTTTGCATCTTTATACCCACATTATTCTTAAAATTAATGACAATATTCTTATACTCAGCTATAGTCTCTTTTTACATCTAGGGCAAAAATGTGGGAAAGAAGGTACGTTAAGATATCACATAATATAAGGAGATAGGAAGTTCAGCATATAAAAAGAGAAGGAAAATGGGTGTGTATGTACATATATATATAAAATTCAGCTTGCTGTAACTTATTACATACAAAAACTTCACAAAGCTGGTCTGATAGAAGTAATTTGTTAAAGTAAGATTGTCAGCGTCTGCTATATGGTACCTTATACATGGATTTTAGATGCAGAGCATGTTTTGAAATTTAATGGTGGTACCTAGGTAAGCAGTGCTGTAGGAACACCTAGTTACAGCCTAGGCACTACCCCGTTCCTTCAAATCATTCTGTTTAAAAAAGACTGGAATTATCTGGAGGAGGTCAATACTATATGAAGACAAGACTATTCTTTCATTACTGGATAAAACTGTTCTTCCCCTAAAGAACTGCGCAGTCAGTTTCTTTAGCTCTTCTGGAGCAAAGCGAATTCACAGTTATGATGGGTGACTTAACGCAAGTCAGACAACTGCCATCTTTCTCTTAGCTTTCAGCGAGTATCGATAAACACTGAGAAACTTTGCACTGGTGGAAACAAGATTATCTTGAAGGAAGAGTAGGAAACAACATTCCTTCCAGTTCTGCTTATCAGGCCTCAAAGATAAATCACTAAACCAGAACTTGGACTTTTCTATTTTATTTTTTTACCTGTACAACTGTTGGATTGTCTCCTGACCCAATCAGATAGCGAGGGTTACTCCAAATAAGTTCTGAAAATGTTGCCGTATCTCCTTTCTCGACCGCTTTCCGAAGTTTAGCAGTAAGATCTTGAGTACGTGGACTTTTGTAACTGTTGGCTCTCTCCTTATTAGCAGTTTCGGTCTCAGGGGAGCATAAGCCATCTACCAAAACACAAGTAACATGTTTCTAGATACATTCTTTTCAGTGATCACCATTTCCATACCCAGACCATGAAAATAAGCTTTTAATCCGAAATATGTATTAACTTTGCATCTTTAATGTACAGGAGTAAAAAAATTTAGGTCAATGACAAGACATTTAAAAATACTAGTAGTTAGTAATAGGGAGTGAGGGAGGGAGGGAGGGAGGAGGATATGACTTAATCTTGTAAAACTGTTTCCACCTTTAATAGGGACTGGTAGATTTTAAAATTACCAATCTGCTTCCATCCAAACGTAAAAGCAAAATTCAACAAGAAATAAGATTATTTCTAAATATTAAAATTGCTTTTGCAGTTCTGTGACTCCCGAGCCTCTTTAATCTAGCAACTGGGAACACAGTGAAATACGATCAATGTTTACCATTTTATTTCTGAACTTACCTAATGATTAAGTACAGTTTTAATATACTGTGCAATTTTATCAGCATCTTATTAAACCTAAAAAACCTGAAGTCCATAAGTAAACTCAAATCCTACCAAACGTAACCATAGACTACTAAGCAACATATCTATGCAGGCCATTACCAACATTTCAGCTTTAGAATAGCAATGTTTTTTTAGTGTAAAAGCCATGCGAACCAGAACAACAATTGCTTGTGAAAGTAACCAGTTCACTTTATCATAACAGAGACCATCCATATGTTGAAGGCTGAACCTTATGCTTTAAAACACAAAAAGCAGTCTTTCCATAGATTCCTGTGGCTCTATTTTACTTCTGTGGTAGTTCTTTATAAAAGAAATGGCCGGATCCCAACATACTCTATTTCTTTATTTCTGTACATAAACTTCGTTGCTCCTTCCTTGGAAAAAGCATCAATTGCCTTTAAGGATGACTTCTCCAGTGATAATATTTTATACAGAATTAAAACCAGGTTTCAATAAAAAACTTAAAATATGCTTTTTATTGCCTGTTTCTAATTTATTTCACAGAAAAAAATGTAATTAAATACTTGTATTGGGTTTAAGTGGCAAGGTTTTGGTAGCTGGCGGGCTGCAGGGGCGGGTTTTTTTTAAAAGTTGCTAGAAGCTTCCCCTGTGTCCGATGTAGCCAATGCCAGCCAGCTTTAAGACGGACCCGCCGCTGGCCAAGGCGGAGACAATCAGTGACAGTGGTAGCGCCTCTGTGACAACGTATTTGAGAAGGAAAAAAAAGTTGCTGGGGCTCAGAAGCTGCAGTCGGAGAGGGCTGAGAACATGTAAGAGAAACATCTCCGCGGACCCCCTGGTCAGTGCAGAAGGAGGGGCAGGAGGTGCTCCAGGCGCCGGAGCAGAGATTCCCCTGCAGCCCGTGGGGAAGACCC
>JAVKLA010000088.1:22470734-22486143 GCA_034782735.1 Sagittarius serpentarius | reverse complement strand
CCCCCCCCACAACGTCTCGGGAACGAGAAACGAACATGTATTTCTAGAGCCAGTAAAGGAAGTCAGGCTCGGCGTGGGAGAGGATTCAGGGAGCAAGAGCTGGGACGCGTGAGAAGGGCGGAGCAGGCAGCAGCCCACCCTGCCGCCGTAAGCGGGGCAGAGCCGCGCGACGGGAACGGAGCGCCGCGCCGGGGACCGCCCCTGACAAAGAGGGAACGGAGCGCAGTAGGGCCGCGGCGGCGGGGCCGGGCCGCCACCACGCCACGCGGGGCCCGCGGGCGGGCGCCCCCGAGCTCCGCCCGCAGGAGAAGAGTCCGGGGGCCGCCGAGGCAGGAAGGGCGAGAGGCCGAGCGGCCGCAGGCCTCCTCGGGCGGTGCCCGCTGCCCAGCCGGCTCTCCCGCAGAGCGAGAGGCGGCGCCACCCCCCGCCGACCTCCCCCGAGTCTCTCACCTGGGCGGCTCCCGCTGCAGCGCCGGCTCCCCGCAGAGAGCGGCGCCGGCGAGGAGAGGGGGGCCGGGGAAGAGATGGCCGCCGCCGCCGGCGGCCCGCGGCCGCCCGGCCTCCTTTCCAGCAGCCGCAGCAGCCAGCCCACGGCGCCGATGACCGCGCAGGCGGCCAAGAGCTCCCAGCCCGGCCAGCGGCCCCAGCCGGCTCCCCACAGAGAGCCCCAGCCGCCGGCGGCCCCGACCCACCGCTCCATGCCCCGGTCCGCGTCCCGCCCGCCGCACGCAGACACTCCCCGCCCGCCCTTCGGGGACGGTACCTCAGCGGCCTCCCGGCTTCCGTCTCTCCTCCTCCTCCTCCCCCGCCCCGCCCCGCCCCGCCAGGCCCCCTCCCCGCGAGACGCCGGGCCTGTCCGACCCGCTGCCTGACAGAAAAACAAGGCAACCCCATCCCTCCCTCCTCGTCGCCGCCCCGGTGCCTGACGGGAAGGCTGAGCTGCGCCCCCCCCCGCCCCTTCCCGGCCAGCGCCCGCCGGGGGAAGGCTCCCCCCCCCCAGCGCCAGCCGGCGTTTCGCAGTGCCTGACGGGAAGGCGGCGCCTCTGCCGCAGCCGCCGTCCGGGCGGAGAGCGATGGCGGGGCAGGGGATGGCGGGGCAGCCCTTCGCCGCGGAGAAGAGGTCTTTGCCCCCACAGGAGACAGGCGACCCGCGGCACTGCCGTCCCACAGGCTGCCGGGGGCCCCGCGGCCCGGACGGCGCCACGGCTCTCGCCTTAACGACTTACCGTTAGAACGGCCACGTTTTCTTCTTGCTTATCGTTCCCGGATGTCAGCTGTCAAATAACGTACGGGGCGGGGGGAAAGGCTGCTGTCGGGCTGGCGCTAGCCGGCTGCAAGGGCAGTGAGGAAGAGGCTTCAGCAACCGGAGGTTACCAAAGCGCTGCCTGCTTCGGCAAAACACAACGTAGAGCCTTGTAGCAGTGTGGGTTTTGTCCTTCGCTGCTTTAGAAGTAGGCTGTAAGGGTGGTTTTCAAGACGCCGCGACGAGGCAGGCAGGCAGGGTCTGGAACGAGGTTGTCCTCCCTGGGACAGGTACACGGCTTGCTACCAGCAGTAGCCTTGGTGCTTGAGAAGACGCACAAGCAATGTGAAAGAAAGCCCCCTTTGAAAATGAAGGTTCAGTCTAAGCATTGATCTCAAAATGCTGTAGTAGTCTCAGATAAGCCAGGAGAGATGGAAAATCGTGAAGGAAGCCCTTAGTGCATTAGAAGGAAACAGGTCTGTTCACAGATCTAGTCATCCCGTTAGTACAGCTACTTGTACTATAAGCAAACCAGTCAGTTGTTACTTCAAACGACGAGACAAAATGGCAGGCCTTCACGAAGAAGCTGGCAACATCCCTTTAACTGACACTGTTCAATATTACAAGCAAGGAGCAGTCATTCTCTCCTCATGGCAATTGGCTAATTTAGAATCAAGATGACATTTCTGCATTGTTCCATTTTGTACACAAACTTCAGCTGTTGGCAAATTCAGGACAAGGGAGATAACACTCATTACATTTCTTTCCTGACATGTTCAGCAAACTGAGAAAAAGTAAATGTAATGGAAATACAAGCACAAGCAATTTTAGATGTGTGGAAAATCAATATGCAATTACATAGTCTTTCAAAACAGGAGGGCGTTTTTTTGTTTCCTTAAAGGTGGCTATACAGCTTGTTCAGAATCCTAAACATAAAAATGACTGTCCAAAACCAAAGAGACTATGGTGTCAATTTCTCTTTAAAAGTAGAAAGAACACGGAGCCCTTTACCAAAAATAGTTTATTGCACAAAACTTTTAAAGGAATCCCTATGCACATTATTTTTATAATCAACATGCTTTGTATGATCATAAACATTAATTGTACATAGCGTAACTCCTCCAGCCCCTGGGATATCCACTCAAGAACATGAAATTATTAACTTCTGTCTTTACAAATACAGCTTAAACAGACATTACTGAATGTCATGTATAAAACATAACAATATTTCATTTACAATATTCAGAATATCTTTCCCTCCCCTAGAAATCTGTGCATCTGTATTGGAAATTAGGCTGCCCTACTGCCCACGACTCAAGTGTTACACATTAGTAGGAGACAAGATCAATCAGATGACAGCTGATGAGCATTAGTAATTACTTTGGACTGTAATTGCTTTCACATGAAAATATTTAAAGGCTCTGGTCACAGCAAGTTACATGCAACTAGTCACACTTCCCCAGCAAAGTTAATAAAACATACATCACAACTTTTGCATCACCAGTAGTGAATTTGTCATCTTTAAGTTAAATTTACATTGATAATACTATCTGTCCCTGGTGCACCATTAATGTTGTCATAGCTAACATTAGAACACCCATGCCACTGCATTTCAGTCCCCTAAGGAGGAATAAGTAATCCATGAAAATACAAGCGCTAGAACTTTCATTCTGGATATTACTCTACTCTTTACATATGTGAAATTCTCATAGATTGCAGCTAGGATATTGCCTGAATAAAGGGTATGCGATAAGACCCTCCCATTGCATGAGTGGATAAGGGGCTCAGCTGATCCCAATACAGTGCACAAATATTTCCAAGAAATCTGGAAGACAATAGAATGGAGCATTATGTGATGTTCAGCAACACCAGAGACTAACTAACCTTTTTTTCCATTGTAGGGTTTGCTGGTTTTTTTGTGGTGGTTTTGTTTGGGTTTTTTAAATGCACAACTACTGAAGAGTCCTCAAAAGCCCGACAGCATCTGAAAAAGTAATGCTGCACCATTTCCCAACTTCAGTCGCTTGGGAAACATTCTCACATTAATGTTTCTCCTTGGTTTAGTAGGTAGCAACCACTGAAGAAACAGACACGGAAAAAATATTCTATTACAGCACTTGAAAAAAGGAAAAGGAAAGAAAATAATCTTAAGAGATTATTCTTCACATTTTCCTCTGACGTATTCGGCAGTGCTGTGACAGGCAGAGGGGAGGCACTCCTACAACTAGTTTATTGCCTAGACAGCAGAGACCTGAAGCTTTGTAGAGCGAGCATGCTCAGCATCAAGGTGATGCTTTTCAATAAAACAGCAACTATTTCTCTGGATAACTAAGAAACATAGCTGATGAGCTTCAAAGAAAAGGCCTTGCTTTTATCACGTTGTGTGCTCCTTCTAGAAAGATAAGGCTTCCCAGTGACTTTCGTAACTTAATGGACCTAGCACCTCACCCGATTCAGACCCTCAAGTCTCACCATCTGTCCTTCATGTAAGTAAATGGCATCGTGCTTCTGTTTATAGAAAAAACACATGGTGAATACAAAATGAAAATACCTAGTGTCCAGGTACTTTCAGAGACAGACAAGTGGGTCAATGCAGAAATCTAATCTGAGCACTTCACAACAGCTCCCTCATCTTTAAAAGGAAAATCATCCAAGACTACTTGATGGTATAAGCTCAGATGTCTTTATAAGGAGCTACTGACAAAATGCAGCACTGCACTGAAAACAGAATGCAATATGATTATTGGTACAAAAAGGAGAGCAGACATTCTGAAGAACTATGAAGGTTTCTAACAAATCTGGTTTCTTTGATACCAGCTAAAACCTTTAGCCATACAACTACTGCCAAACTTAAGACATCAAAACATAACGGATTCTTAACTGTAGGCAGTGTATTTATTAAAATGAACAGCAACATTAACACTGCGTGTTACTTTATTTAAAAGCCTGAACGTTTGATAACTTTTTTGTACTGAATATATTATTCATTATGTAGTTTTAATTTTGTTCTTTTAACAATACTGTGTATTTTTTTTCTTCTTTGAGCTTAATATACAGGCAACTTTGAGAACATGACAGCAGCAAGATAATCAGTACCGTTTACTCTGCAAAGCAGACTGTAGCAGTATGCAGACATTAACATGTCTAAGCTAGTCTGTAAAGCTTTTGGCTTTTCTTTGAATTGTTTGCTAATGTTGTATGATGGGCACCTAATGCCACGCTAATGCATTTCTTCCTTCACCAATTTCAAAACCTTGACTTCTAGTATCACTTGACTTTGATCCCAATAAAATGTAAGTTAAGATCCAGTAGCTGAGGGGCATAAACCCAGTCAGTATAGACACTTCAGGCGCAAAGTGTTCAACTGAACTACAGCTTGAATTGGTAATTATGAGAAATCAGACTCTGGATAAATATGGGTGGGTTTGGGGTTATTGTTTGCTTATTTTTTGCCTTACTGCTAAGGCAAACTGCAATCATTCCCCACCCCCCCCGCCAAACAACCAAACCCATCCAAAACCAGCAACAGTCTCTTTGGAAAAATACATGAACTAGAATTTTGGTTTATTTCCCCAGCCACTTAATCTACTTGTACTCACTAGATTTTTTATTTTTTTAAACGCCAAACTGTAGTGGATATAATTGACCTGTTTTCTTTATGTTTTAAAGACAAAAACATGCTAGTACATGAGTTGCCACTAAATCTTCCAAATAATCTGTTACGTATATTTTGATTTGTATTTCAGCGCTTAGCACATCAGGCAAAGCAGTACCACCACACTGAATTTCTGAATGAGGAGAGCGCGGGCTTATTGCTGTACTATAAGTCACACGAAGCAACGGGACCCAAAGGGAAGGAATCTCAAGTGGGCTGCTTTAATAATAATCTATAGTGAAACTGCTCTGCCGAGGGGCTGCCACAGTACCAACATTTCCATTCCTTGTGGACACCGTGTAATAAAGGGTGCAAAAGTAGGGGAAGTGTGTGGAGGAAGATAAAGCTAAAAAAAATAATAATTTTATAGGCATTATAATTTTGTCTTTTAAAGTAAAAATAATTACATTCCTAAAAGCTCTGGCTGAAGGGGCTAATTTCTCTAAGCCATTTGTACAGTATGGCAAAAACCAGCAAACTTAAACGTAACATTAAAACAATGACAGTAACAGAAAACCCTCATGTCAGCCTTAACTTACAGTATATAAGCATATTAAAACAGATATTCAAAGTCAGGAAGTTATCATTTTTTTTCTTAGAGAGATATATATTACACACATACCTTTTTCAAGGGTGTCTACTTCAAAAGTTGAACTAAAAAGGTGCAAGAAATGTTTGTGCAGTGAAGCAAAGCTCCCTACTGGCCTGTGACTGTAAGAGAAAAACTGATACTTCAGAAAACACCCCAGGCAAATCTGCCAAAGATACATGCTGGTCTGCATTGCTTGTCTTTACAGTCTTGTTTCTTTTGCTATAGGTCAGAGGTCATCTTTGTAACTAGAAATGGCTTCCAGTGAATTTTTTTTCTTTAAATACAGATATCTGTAATCTGAATTTCAAGAATAAGATTACAGGAGGGAAGAGAGAGGATGCTCAGAGTATCCAGTCCTCAACCACTGCTAACAGCTGAACATGAGCAGAACTTATTTTTCCCTGTGATTTGGATATAATCCAAG
Source organism: Sagittarius serpentarius (assembly GCA_034782735.1). Classification (NCBI taxonomy): domain Eukaryota; kingdom Metazoa; phylum Chordata; class Aves; order Accipitriformes; family Sagittariidae; genus Sagittarius; species Sagittarius serpentarius. The sequence goes on along the minus strand of JAVKLA010000088.1, from coordinate 22,480,229 downwards.
ATGGGGGAAAACACCACCCTCCCCACCTCACCCCCAATTTAAAAAAAAAAAAAATAAAAAAAAAATCCAGATGTTACATAATTAACAGTCATTCCTTAATAAATTCACCCAGATTGAACAAATACAGACCTGGAACCAGATGCTCCTTTTGACCTCATTTTAAACCTTCATCTGAATCTCTTACTAAACCCCAAAATGAGCTAGATCTACCACTTGGCAGTCCCCTACATGACAGAATTATTATGGTAAGGTTTCAAAAAAACCCTTGGCATAGCATGTTCTGCATTTAATATTACACCAGTTTCTCAAAACCACACCCTTTGCTTCTACAGGCAAAAAAGCACAACTCTGAATACCATTTTTAAAAATGAAATAAATAAATAACTTTGATAAAGATTTCTTTACATACTTGAAGCAACAGAAAAAAGACAACTGATAAGGAGGTTATAGTGTCAAAGCTTCCTTGTCACTAACACTACAATTCTGTTTCTTTTCATCTACAGTAGGAATCTCCTGCTGGTCTGATGCAGTTGCAGGACTGGCTGAGGTAAGGTCCATTAGCTGTCCCTCAATCTGAGTCCACGAAGACATTGATTCATGTACTGTAATGGTGTGTTCCTCCATCTGACGCTGAAGGCTGTCCATTTCTTGCCTTTTGAAAGCATTGAGAACAAAAAAGCAAAAATTAGCAAGCAGAAAGCTAACTGCTAAACGCAAAATCAGAAAGTTGCTTTTCTGATTCTTGATACCTACTCCAAGACTATCTAAGCTATAGCTGTATACAAGAGAAAGAAGTCTACAGGAAGCTTAGGAATTGTCTTTCTTTAAGAGCAAAACAAATACAATATGCTTAATTCAAAAATAAGGGCCAACAATGCAGCAGCTCCTTTGCGACACATACTCATTGCCAGGGATGATGCAGCACTGTTTCCTCAGTGAGGGCACTTAGCAGCTGCAGCCTGATGAACATCGTACTCTTACAGGTATAAAAGGCAACACGGGAGGTAGAGGTCAGGAAAGCAGCACAGAAAAATAATTAGATAAACACATCATGGCTTCAGCCAGACACCAACTTAGCAAAGCAACTAGTCTGGTAGTACAGGATCACAGAACATTCTCACAGGCTCCCTCCCCTCAAACATCAACTGAGGTGATAAAAGCAGCGCAGTTCTCCTAATAATCTGAACTCCCCGTCTTCCTGAAGTTACAGCTTTCCTGCTCAAAATCTCATGTGCAACCTCATAAGGGAAGATCTGAAAACATATTTTTGGCAGAATGAACTTCCTCTGTAGAGATTTCTTATTAACACACTGCCTGGACTCCTATCATGAGCAGCCTTTCTGATGCTGTGAAGAGAGAGAAACACCAACTTTTCCACCAGCAAGAACAACTAGAAATAGCTGTTTCTGGTTTGATCTGCTGCATATGATTCAGGATGGACATTTTGTCTAGTTTATTGTAAAGGCTTCTTTCTCTATTTCATTACCATATGAGCAAGCACTTACAATGACAGAACATCCTACTGTCCTAAATATAGTCCCAATAAGAGGAAAAGAATTCATTTTACAAATCCTTTTTTCCTTAGGCTGGCAGCAGGTTTCTTGGAAACATTTTTAAGATTATTTAATACGGTTGAAAATAACAGGTCATACTTTAATTGCCGGAGACAGCTGTTTAGATTTTTTAAAGGCTCCTTGCTCACAGCTGTCGGTGGTTTCAGCAATTCTTCCAGCAAGGCAGCAGGCACTGGACAATCAGGAATCTTGACTGGAGTCACAGGATTTGAAGAGTTATTCTCTCCTTTCAGTTCCTTCCTCTGGTTAAAGGAAAAAAAGAAGAGCCAGAAATACTATTAAGTAATTTCATCAATGTCATTTTTGCCACACAGAAAGAGTCACATCACACTACTGGTACATATCTGCATTATAGAGCAGGAATCAGAAGCACACTCATGTTAAGTCTCATGGGTCAGAAGCAGAAGTTCCTAACCTAATGTCGTGTGCTAGCCATGCTCATAAGTAAACAAACAGTATCTAGAAGGGCCTACTCAAGAACTCACCCTACTAAAGAAATAAACCAGGAAGGATTTAAAGCAAATGACTTGGCTCTTCACAACAATTTTTATTAACGTTCTTTCAGTATAGTTAAGAGAGCAATTCAGAAAAAAACCAAACACTTAAGTACAAATCCTTTTGGAAATTCTGGAACCTGCAGGATGAGGTATCAGGACCAATGTCTAAAAGAATAAAATAGAGGCTTCCATATGAAATTCTGTCTCACTAAGTGAGAGATTACTTCAGGGAGGGAAAGAGCAAGAGATCTACTATTACTGCATTTTCTGTGTAGTAGTAGCAAATCACAAAACTCAAAGAAACCACTAAGAGTTAACTTTTGAAATTGTGGAAAGATGAAAAACTAGACAGTATGGAGAGGACAGATAAGAACATTAGGAAGATATTAACTATAAGAAGGTATTAACTCTGTATTTGACCACGATTCATTATTTAAGCGTTACCTTTTTTGCTTTATTATTGTAAGTGAAAATGTAAACAAGCTTTCGGAAGTAAAAAGTGGGAAGTCAAGATCAGTACAGTTACTTTTGCCTGCAAATCCTCCTGTATTTATCATTTAAATATCAGAACATCGGTAAATCTGTATCACAGGCAGGCATTTCAGTTCAGAGTTTTCACCAGGTCTCCTGCAGTGGAGTATTTTCTGATACTTTAATGTAAGAGCATTAGCAGAGTATTTTCTGGTACCCTACAACATGTATTCTTCCTATTTAAATACCTTCTTCATCTTGCTGTGCTTCAGGTCCAACTTCAGTTGCTGGTTCTGCTGCAGCAACGACTTCATGCTGATCTTCAGTTCAGTCACTTTAGCCTGTAGCATAAACTTGTCCTTCTGAGTCACTGACAGGTCTTCCCTCACCGTTTCCAACTCAGTCTTGATATTCTAAATGGGAAAAGAATCAATGTGATACTGGGAAACCGTATAACATTTCCAGCCAACTAATGTTTTTATAATTTTTTTCAGTTTCCAGGGGAAGCTAGAAAAAGAAACAACACAGAACACTGCTATTTGAAACCAATTTGTCCTGGCAGAAAACCAGAAATTAGACAAAAAAAGTCAGTAGCCTGTTTTAATGGTGTAAGATCAAGGAAATAAGAAGCTAACAGCATAGTCAAAGTAAAACAGAAAAGTAAAGACACTGCAAAACATACAGTGAGTAAGTTTTTATGAGTAAAAACTTATTTAAAAAGAATCAGAAAAGTCTAAGTGTGCTTTTAAACAACAAAAGTATTGTTTTAATTATCACCCTATAGCAATAACAGTTGTCCATCAGAATCTCCACCAGCTAGATTAAATACCTGCAAGACAACTTGTATCCCTTCTAACTCCTTGTGGCTGCGCTGTTCACTCATATCCAGCTGCTGCTTAAGTGTTTCAATTTCTCTTTCTTTTCGTTCTACTTCCCACTTGAGGTCTTCCACCTATGGGGCAGGGGGAAGGACATCAGGGAAAATATCTTTAGAATTACCTATAGGTGCAATCAACAACAAAATTTGGAATATATCATTATGTCTTATGAACTCTTCTTATGTCTAAGAAAACCTAGCAAAACTTCATTAAAAAATGCCGAATTAAAGACAAATGAAGGCATAGAATGCATGACAAATAAGGATAAACACAGTAAATGTGCAGTTTTTACCTCTTGGCTTACTACAGGCTGTTCACTAAGCTTGTCATCCAGCTTCTTCTGCAGAAGTTGGAGCTGAGACCTAGCTTCTGCCAGCTCTTGCTGTAATTGTGATACCTCCTGGGAATGTTTTTCATCCTCTACCCTGCACAGCAGGATTAACAGACACAGCAGTTACTCGATCTGTCCTTTAAAACAAGTACTTCACTGGGTTAGCTATGTAATAATAAATGATGTGACAGTGCATGGAACCTGGTTAGTTATAGCTTTGACTGAAGGCTTTGCCAAGGCATTCATAGCGAGAGCTAAATCACAAAAAGATTTTATATGAGACAGATGCATTAATATATCATTAAATATTGCACCAGTAATAGTCCAGTTACAAGCAATAGATTATGCAGTAAAAAAAAAAAAAAACAAAACAAAAAACCACACTGTCAGCAATTTTGCTTTTGTTTTAGGAGGAACAGGGTTATCCTTATATCCATTCTCACGTAGGTCTGATAATTTCTTATCATTTAAGAAAATATCTTCTATACAAGAAAAAAAATTGAATATATTGCGGAATACATTCAAGAATCAAATTCATCCCCTATGTAATGCCTCAGGGATGCAAAAGAAGAATAACAGGATATATACGAAGTGTTAATCCTTACTAGTAACATGAAATAGTAGAAATCTGTGTTAAAACCGTAAAAAGAGCAGATGGTGAAGCCTAAATACAGCACACTTCAGGTCTGAGTTATGAAGAGAAAGAAAAACATAAGTATTCACCTGAAGCCCAAACATGCATGGTCAAGCTTGGCTGGGGTACATTTCAACATAATCCACTCCAGAGTGGCAAAACCAAAAATTCACTAATGTATGGCTTTTTTCAGAGGATTTATTTACTATTCTCTAAGAACTTAGACATTTACTTACTGAAGTTTGTCCACTTCAACCTGAAGGGCTTGGACAAGCTGTTCTTTGGCATGTAGCTCTTTCTTGATTTCACTGAGCTCAAGTACAGCAGCTCTGTAATGACGGCGGTTATGTGCTGCATCCGTTTTGGCTGCTGCTTCCTACAAGAAAAAAAATATGCAGTTTTTTCTTTGTTTTATCACTGTCGGTGAATCGTAAAAGGAGTGAGATTGAAGGGGTACAAAACAAATCAAGAAGGAATCAACGCTTCTTTTTTGTCCAAAAACCTTATTATTAGTGTAGTTACCCTTATTAATACTAATGGAGGTTAGCAACTATATATAATGGAGGAAGCATGTTTTCCAGACTGTTTCTTCATTGTGAATTTTTGGATGAAGTATCATCACTTCAGGGTACGTCCCATGCATTACAAGTCATAATGGAACTTTCCTGGTAGTCAATAAGTATGCTCAACAGGCCACAACAGAAAAGACATCAACTGATCTTTCAGCCACTGGCCATCATGACAGAGACTGCAGGAAGCAGTATGTTATAAAGCATAGATTTTCTTTCAAGTTACTTTTCAAATACTTTACATTTAAATCACCTTTTAAGTAAATAAACCAAAAGGTGAGCCATTACCTGCTTCTTCAGGTCTTTAACTTTTGACTTTTCTTTCTCTAAGGAAGCCTGTAAAGCTTGAATAAGTTGTTGCATTTGCTGATCCTCTTCCTCTTTCCGCTTTAGCACTGCCTGAACCTGTAACGCATCACAAAAAAAAATGCACATTTTGTGTGGGCTCACTGAAGACCAGAAACGCCAGTAGAGGCAATACAAACACAAGCCAATGGAGGGGTAGCAAAACTTCTCTCTGCCGTTCACTGATAACTCTTTCCTTGTGGTACCCTTCAATCTTAAAAGTAGCTACGGTTAAATGGTAGCTCACTGCCTACACTTCCATTTGCTTTTACCCCACAAATATATTACTACTGGCATAAAAATCATTCCTCTCAATGAATCAGTATGTAACACAGTTTGTATGTTCCAACTAACTTAAGAGAACCACACTTTCACTATTGCAAATATTTTAGTGTGATCTGGTTTTTCCCAAAAGAAACAGCTCTGTTTACTTGAAAGTCTCATTTCTGATCTCTTGTTTAGCCCCTTATATTACTGCTGTTATGCAACACATGGGAGACCCAGATCTGCAGAAAATGCACCAACTTTGTATCATATGAGTGAAGATGTCTACATCCCGTTATTAGAAATATGAGCTAATTCCTTTCTGAAGGTACTGTACCAAAAAGTCCAATTACCTGTAGATTCAGTTGTACTAAGTCTGCCTCTCTTTTTGCTAATGCTGTTTCGAGGATATTGTTGTGCTCCCGCAAAGCAGCATTGGACTGACTAAGGCCTGTCAGTTTTCCACGTTCATGCTCCAGTTCAAGGGCCAACTTCTTATTAATTTCTTCTAAACGTTTTATCTTCCTCCTGAAGCCTCTAGATTCCTGAAGCTATAGCCAAAGAAAAAGACAAATCAAACAAACAAAACCAAACAACTCCAGATTACTACCACAAAGAAAGTTGTGAGCTGTTGTGAGCTAAACTCATTAAACATCTTGCTTTCGCAGAATAGGATTTCTTTTTTTTTTTTCCTTGTCGTTTTTGTTTTTTAAATGAACACTTCAAAATAAGTTCAGTTAGGTTTTTTTTTCCTTTTGGAAGTCTAAAAGGCTTGCTAGAAAGCAGAATCTAGGGGTACTGTTCAGGTGCACGTCAAGAGTAGTTGATACATATAAATTTTTTGTGCAACTCTACAACTGAGCACCACCACCCTGCCCTCAAAATCACTGAGCATCCGTGACTCCAAATAGTTTCAAGGGATAGTGATTCATGCATCCTCACTGTCTCATGACCAGACACAGCTGGTATCTAATACAAGAACTACTCTTCTCTCTCATTTTCTTTTCCCCTATACGACAATGATTCATGAAACCATGAAGAACCAGCACAGGGCAGCAAAATTAGCAAATGACACTGACATGATGTTTCCTATGTAAGATTCTGATTTCCTCTACTGTTGGAATAAAATTATGGTACTAAAATTCGTCCCTGTCTCTCAGGCACATTTTTACTGTCACATTCCCATCTACCATGCAAATTCAAGCAATCACCTCATCCTCAAGTTCCAGCACTTTCTCTCTGTATTCTTCAAGTTCCTGGCTGGTAAGTGAAATCACTTCCTGCAACTCTTTTTCCAGCATCAACTTGCTGCTGCTAACAGCTTGCAATTCTGTCTCCAGAGCTTGAATCCTTTCCTAAAGACAAAGGGACCACAAGCATGGTTAATATATCAACCATCTACAGAAGTAATTTTGTTTTTGTTAAAAAGCCTACTTCACTAGAAAATATTAAACGAGGTGCTAGTGCTTAATGTAAAGGTGTTGCTCAGAGCTTTCCAACCCTGCATATCCAGCTACTGCCGTTATTGTATTTGTATCTTGCTCCACTGGTCCAAGGAATCTGAGCTTCCCCCAGTAAATTAATTTTCTTATCACAGGCATAACATATATGAGTAAGTTATGGCTACCCTGAAGAACTTAACTGTTAATGAGAAAAAAGCAGTAAGAGAATTTTGGAAAATCTTCAGATTAGCTCAGCCTTTCAAAAAAAAAAAAAAAAAAAAAAAAACACCACACCAAAAAACACCCACAAAAAAACAGACCAACAAAAATTAATCAGGAAATTTAGCACCAAGGCTGATCATCCTCTTGAGCTTGGACTACAATTGGTAACCTGAAAGATACAAGTAAAATAAAATAAAAAAAACCAAACCAAACACACCAACCAAACCAAAGCCTACCAAATCACCTCTCTCAAATGTAGTTAAGGAAATTCTCAGTGCTCAGAACACTGATACCATGTTCTTATCTAGCTTTATATTCCAAATATTTTTACCACTTCAGTGTAAAATATTTCAAGACATATTTAATAACAAGACAGCTCTCTCTTTGTACTAACAATGCTAAAAGACATCTGCATACTTGAGCAATCTGGTTGTTTCCACCATCAGTGATTTGTGCTTTTAGTTTGCTCAACTCTGCTTCAGCAGATTCCTTTGCAGCAAGAGATTCCTGTAGCCGACGACTAAGAATGCCGACTGCATTCTCATAGGCTTTATGTTTTGCTTTCATCTCTTTCTGAGCACTCGTCAAATCTGACCCTAGACGCTTCATTTTCTGTTTCTGCTCAGTAATGGCACTGGAGTGAAAGGAAAAACAAAACATTAAGTAAAAACAAACACTGCCTGAAAACAGTACTAAAAGATTAATTTTTCACATGGCCCAACAAAGAACAACATCCACTTCTCTCCCCTTGTCCCAGAGTCACCCACCTGATCAGGGAAAGCCATCAGGTTGGTAAGGTACAATTTGGCCCTTTGCAGGACAATACCTTGAAGACTCTTGATAACATTCTAAAGAAATACTAACAGTAATTAAGAGGTCTTTGTCAGAACTATTACAACTCCAATATGAAGGAATATATACTACTCTCTCTAAAAATAACACAGAATTTAGAGTAAGAATCCAATCTAATCTGAGAACCTTGGTGGATATGTGAGGTATCATAAAAATCCTGTGATCACCAGTGGCAGGAGGGGGGGGGGGAAGTTCTCACTAATGCAACATTCTAGCCAGTCAAGGCTAAAATTCAGTGAATGGTAATTAGGATTAGCTCCAATGTGTATGTTCTATGGCAGAGGCTGTTGGTTAAAAACATAGAGTGAATCAGAGAAGATGCAACTCCTGTGTAGCATGCAACCAACACTTTGCCACGGGTATGACTCTGACTCTCTGACTATTTAAATTTCCCAAAGGAAAGACCAGGAAATAGGAAAAAAGTGATTGCTAAAAAGGTGAATATGAAAAACAAATGCTATAGAGTTCTTCTGTCTGTGCTAAAAGAACACTTACGCTTTTGCTTCTTCTTGCATTTGTTCTACTTGTTGTTTTAACGCCTGATTTGCCTCAGCAAGAGATGCCATTTGTTCCTTATCAAACTGCAAAGACTTAATAGGAAAGAAAAAAGCACCCATGAGAGTAAGAACAAAAGCATGTTTGCTGTATGTTGGGTTATAAAGGAATAAGCATGAACTTTCAGTTACTTCCATCTCTAAATATAAACTGTCCCAAGGTTCTCCATATCCTCTCTCTTTACCTTTATTTCTTCTTTAATTCTTCCCTCTGTGGCCACCACCATAACATGTATGAACAGAGTTCTAGTTTGGTCTTTGCTCTCAGATGGAGTTCACTTTGGTACCAAGGAAACTGCTTCCACATCACACCTCTACCACTCCTGTAGTGTGTTTCTCCCCACTTACTTACATGAGATGTTAATAAGCAGTCATGTATTTACAGAGTTTTGGTAGGTATATGCTCAAACGTATAGACAATAGTAAATATGTAACCAAGATCCTTAACTTGCAGGTGGTCATTCTGTTTATTTCCAAAGTTAATAGAAATAGCAACGTATCCTGGATGTAACACTCTCAAAGACCAGAGCTTAACACTTTCCATACCTGTAGGCGTGTTTCCATATCATCTCGTTCCTTCTGCACTGACTGAAGATGATTTTCTATTTCCATCATCTGCTGGTGAACCTGAGACATTTCCTTCTGTAGTTTTGAATGTTCAGATTCCAGTGACTGTTTTTCAACTTGAATTTTCAGTAGCTCTCGTTTTAACTCTTTCACTTCTGAGTCTAGCCGCTTCTTTGTAGTTTTCAGTTCGCTAATCAGCTGGTCCTTAGAACTTGCATCTCTTCGATAAGCTTCCACCATAACCTAGGACACAAGAGTTCCAAGAGGACAATGGCACCTCTGTTAAGACATTCCG
>JAVKLA010000088.1:22434233-22445254 GCA_034782735.1 Sagittarius serpentarius | reverse complement strand
CCGGAGGGGGGCTGCGGCGGGGCTGCCGGGGCGGGGGCGGCTGCGCTGCCCCTTTCCCCGGGACGGCGGGCTCCCCTCGGCCCCTGCCCGCCCGGCGGCGGGGTTTGGGCGCCACTCTCGAGGGCTGGCGGGTGACTCGCCTCGGAGCCCGAAAGGCGCCGGGGGACCCGATGCTGCGGCGGTCTGTCTCTGGATCCCCCTCTCGGCTTCGATAGGGCCAGACCCGAAATCCGGTGCAAGTCTCGTGGAAACGGATAGAACAGCATTTCCAGCAGAAATCGGAGCACTTGCCCAAAGGCATCCCTAACAAGGGGTAGCCTGGCACAAGAAGCCCAAACAAACCTCCCCGTGCTGTCTTACTGTCCCCATGCTCTCGGGTCTTGTGCACCTCCTCTGTAGTCCGGAGAGCGGGTAAATGGTGCAAATGACAGCTACAGTTCTAGGGGCAGGGATCTTGGCATAGGCTGGGAGCCACTGGATGAGCACTGGGGGAACCAGAGCGGTGATGGAAAGGCAGACGAGGAAGCAGAGAGCACCCCGCAACTAGGAGCAGCTGCAGAGCAAACAGTTGCTCTGTGCTTTGGGAAGGGCAAGCAGTCCTTGCCCCGCTGAAGTGAGCGGGACTTTTCCTGTGGACCCTGACAGCAGCAAGATTTGACATTTCTGGTGGAGATTCTCAGATCTGTAAAACATGAGCCACTACACCATAAGAAAATAATATTCCATACATTTATGTCTTTTGTTAAGTACATCTATATAACGAAAAAAAGGTGGGGGGGTTGCTTTCCGTGGTGGAAAATAGCATTGTAATTCTGCCTGATACACCAGCTCTCTGCCACAGCACACGTGAACACAGCAATGACTTTGTGGTTGAAACGAAGATGTTTTATCTCACTCTGGTATCCCAGTGAAGATAGCTACAGTGAGAACTTATTAATTAAGCCACATTTTTGGCACTGAATTACTAAGTATTAACTTTACAAAGGTGCACACTTAAACCTATTGAATTGTACGGTTGTAGCGTTTTGCCTTTTGTTTCTCCTTTAACTCAGAATTGCATTGCAGAACCTGCAAGCTTACCTTCATCTAGCTGCATACTTCTCTTACTGAACTGCATAACTTGCTTGCTGCCCTAAGCTGTTACATCCTTCCTGTGCTAGTTTTGTTCTAACTTTGCCTGTACAGTCATGAGATGGACCGAGTATTAGCTGTGTGGTGTGAGTGGCAATGGTGGGACACTGATTGCATCAGCAGACTGTATGATTTTTCTTGCTTTTTTTCTGTGTTTCCTAGACAACTTCTGCTGTTCTCTAATTCTGAAATCGGGACTGTTTGATTTCCCATCAGGCAGTATCTGAACTAAAGTACTGACCAACAGCACTATAGAAAAGAAATTGCCCCCTTAATGAAGAAGCAACAGCCTCCCGCATACTTTCCCAGACTTGACTTCTTGCGGTGTCAATTATTCTTTTGATCACATGTTGTCTATAGTCTCTTAACATATTGGACAATTTCTTTTGCAGAATGAAACTTAGGCATTTTCTATTGCTCATCTTCCTAAATGTGACAGTGAAATCTGTGCAAACAGACGTGTGTACATCTCTTGCTCCCTGGTTTTGTTATTTCTTTGAGTGAGTTGCACTTGCTTTTCACTCATCAAGGACTGCACTATGCTGTGTAGGCTTCATTATTTTTATCTTTTTTGGCTACATTCTGATAGCGTTGCTATGCTAGTAAAAAAATACACATCCCACTCTAAGTTGGTGGTTCAAATGTAGTTCAATTTAGCAGTTGGAAAAAGGTATTCAAAGATTTATGAGAAATGAATTGTGTTCTGGCTTAGAGTTAACAATGTAAAAACATAACAGAAACTCTCTTGGCAAGGGCAAAGTCTGCATGAGGTATAGGAAACTGAATTGTTCTTTTCATCCAGGAAGGTGGTCTCTGCCACTCAGTGTTGAGAAACTTTGGGATGCTGTGAAGTAGCGTGGATGTTTGAAACATGTTTTGTGGCAAAGTCGAGCTCGCTCTGGAATCTTTCACTGAGCACTACAGCAATATAAAACCAGGAGTTAGATCAAATGAAAGAAAATTTGAAGATAAGGTGTATGATGTTTCCTCCTGCATGTCTGTATCAGATGGAACAAGATGTGCAGACAAGTGGCTTGTTTATCCTGAAGGAAGAATGTAAGCCTGATGAAAGAATAACATAGTCAAAATTATGTTTCTGTATGTCCATAAAATATTATCTGTTTAATCAAATCCCTGTGGAGGAGGTCTCTATGCCAGTGCCATACTTCGTCTGGTGATCTTCTGTTCACTTGCTGGCTTAAAAAAAAACCCAACCCTTTCTTGTTCTTTTTAAGAGAAGAAATCTTAGCTATCCTAGACCCTCTAGTGAAAGTCTTAGTCCTGCTCCCAGTGAGGACTATGGCAAAATTCCCGCTGGTTTCAGAGGGAGCAGGATCCTTCCCAAGATCAGTGAAGGATTAAAAAAAAATCAACTACTAAAATATGCACCTCAATTAGCAAAGAATGTGGCCTGATTAGTAAAGTGTATGAAATTTCAGCTATTAAATTCTACGGCCCTGATCAACAAAGCACGCTGCACAATTGGCAATGTATCCAGAATCTCAACTACTGTACTAGTCTCCTGCCAGATCGACCAAGCATGCAGCTGAATCAGTAAATTATGCAACTGGAGCAGCAAAATATGCACTTCTGATGGAGGGGGGGGGAGGAGATGGAAATTCTCAGATGTTTAGATTGACACACAATACGTCTGTTCATGGTCAACCTCTGCCTTAAGAAAAGTGGAGGCAAAATATATAACTTTTATCAAGTCTTTCCAGACAATTGCTGGACTGGAAAAGTGCGTCACTCAAACAGCTCAGTGTCTGCTAGCAGCAGCCCCATTCTTTACCAGATGTACTGCCCATCTGGTTCCAATCCCAGCTGCTGCCAGGTGTGGAGGTTATTTTAGTAACACTTTAATGGGATGTTTAGGTCCAGGTAGCTTTTGCTTTATAGGGCACTGTATATGCACACCAGGCTGTCCTTCTGTCTCAAGAAACGAAGCCAGTCAAGATAAATAAGGCACCTTTAAAGAATCTGAAAGTTTTGTTGGCAATGACCTTAATATCTCTTAATCTCTCCACTGTTTGTGAAAGTACTCTGTGCTTGCGAAGCAGAGAAATGATAGGTCTTTCCTATTTGTTTATATCTTGATTAATTGCTGTAGCTGCATCCTATTGTGTTTACAATGTACCTTAGCATATATTTACTGTGCATGTTCGGCCAGTTTGGGGAGCAGCTATGTTCATGTATTCTGAAGCAGTAGAGCTGTTTTTCCCTAGCTTGTGCATATGTGCTTTAAAAATCCAGCCACAGTAGCTGGTTCTGATCTTCAGAAGTTGTTTTTCTTTAAATTATTATTTTTGTTTTATAGAAGACCTGCAGGTTGTCCTATTTTGATAAAGATGCAGTTTCAGGATTTCTATAAACTGCTTTTTTTTTAGCGTCTGGAATTAAACTGTGTTACACTGCCTGTGCTCAAGGAAGGCATGAGAATTGCTTTGTTTTATTGCACTGTTCACTTTAGTACCCAGAAGTCTGAAACATTATTTGAGGCTAAGAAATATCTGGGCTTGTTTTTTTTTGTTTTTTTTTTTTTTAATCCACTACAGTTGGTACATAAAACTGGCTTGCACTGAACTTCTTATTTACCGAATTTCTCTCTCATTTCCAGGTCAGTTCAGTGAATGATCCTGTGTAGTTCTTTTTCCTGTTTAAAATATTTCCTACTGAGTCCAGAGCAGTGCCCTTAAAACGTAATTGATTTGGGTCATTGAACTTTTATTTTTCATGCGTGTTAGTTTGCATCCCGCCACTGGTCTGACTGGTATTTCAATTAGAAAAATGCAGGCGGATTTCTCCTAGAGGCTAAAGTTCACGTGGAGTCTCTGGCAAAATAAGATCCTGGAGTACGTAGCCCTGGAACTGGGCAATGATTTGTAACTTTTTTTTAATTCTCTGTCTGGCCAGAATGTTGTAAATCTGGCGCTCTCTTGTTAGCTTCACGCTAAGCAGCAATAATGTCCACAGTGTTTTAGTCCTGATAATTCTAATTACTGAAGCACTGAAGAAGCTGAAAACTGAGAAGATGGATGAGGCTGGCCTCAAGTCCTGCACAGCACATGGGACTCTCTTTTTGTAGAGCTGAACCATAATTCTCTTGTTTGCCAAGGCCAGCAATGGAAGCAGCAGCCAAAGTAAGAGAAGTAAGCCAGTGGCAGAAGATTTCTGGAACGATGTGGGTAATCTTTATGTGGAAGGAACTAAAAGAGTGCAGTACCACTAGAGATGCCAACCATCCTTGGGATGAAAATGCTGAAGTCATTTTTGTTTCTTTGCTATCTAAGTAGATTGAAGCAAACAATCCTGTTGCACTAGTTTAAAAAGACCCAGCAAACAAACTTTCCTGTGGTAACCAACAAACCATTACTATTATCCCCGTCTGTGTCTTTGCATGACAGTCCAGGAATGGTGGTAAAATGTTCAAGTCTCTCTCTTTCTGCCTCCTTGTCTTCTTAAAAAAAAGAACTCATGGCATGTTTGGTACTAGAGAGTGGCTACCCAGCAGTAGTGTAGCTAGACCAGGTCTGGTATAGCAACTCGTCCCATTACACACTATTATTATTACAAGGTCAGTCTATGTACTGGTATCTCAGGTCTACAAATAATAAATAATAAATATTCAACTTGGTGTTTTGATACTTCCTTGAGTATGGGAAGTACTAACGAGAAAAATAATCCTCTTTTACTTGTACCAATCCATGGCAGGAGGAGAATGGAGTAGGGACAGGGCACTATAGGGTCTTGCATTAATACGTGGAACAATTATACAGCAGGAGGGAAAAGCCTTACTGGCAGCCTTAGTTTTCAAACTCAATGTAAGAACATTATAATTCCTCTTACAAGCTCTCAGCAGCAAATGGCCTTATGGTTCATTTTGAATATCGTTACCTATGTCATTGCTGATGAAAAGGAGGTTCCAATTTTGAAAGGAGAAAAGGCTAATTTGCCTATATTTCCTTTCTAGAATTCTTGGGGCCCTATTAGAGCTCACAGAAGTCATCTAGGACTTGGGGAGGATTTAAATAAGGCTGTAAGTACTGCTGGCTTGGGTTAGTAATGATGTACATTGAGGACAACATCTGTATTTGGGTTTGGGTGGAGTCCTTTCATGGTAGAAGAGCTGGTAAGACTTTACAGCACCTTTCATCAGAGGATTTCAGAGTTTCACAAATATCTAATTACAGAAACTATTAAATTATGTGAAATCCTTGGTCCTGGGGGAGTATAGGCAGCACCATTATGCTTCAATATAAAGCATGGGTGGGTGGTGTTCAAAGTGGCAAAACAAAAGCCAATTTGCCACATGCAAGCCATAACTTGCTGCGCTATCTCATTTTCATGCAGTATTTTATTCTTCTCATTTCTTTATATTAGCAGCCAGCTTGCAACATCAAACCAGCTAAACAAAATGGGCTGGTACAAGCCTCCATTCAGAACTCCTGTCAGCTCTGAAGAAGGGACTTGTGGAAGTTCAGTGATCTCTTACTGATCTGGTTCCATAGTGTTTGTTAAGGAGTAGCAGGACTGTAGCAACGGTCGGGTGTCAAGGATACCAGTAAGGACAGCTTCCTGAATACAGGAGATCTGGGATGAAATGCCTCTGAAAGTCCAACCTGATCCAAATCCCAGAAAGCTGGTTGCTCAGCCTTTCCAAGGAGGGTGTGCCTGCTCTGTACCGTACTTAATTTGGGATTAGCAACGGGAGATCTAATCCACTTTTTCTATATAAATCTAGCCCTCTCTTGGTCTTGGTTAGTAAATATTCCACTGTTTTGAATGACTGTGTAAGTTTTTGTTACAGGGATTTTTTTTTTCTGGATTTGACTTAAAATCTGGAGCCTTTACTGTTAGAACTGAGGCTTGAATCCCCGGCTCCCCATCCCCTTGTCTTCCTGCCTGTATTATGGATCTGCATGGGTGGGCAGTTCAGGTGAATCCAAGACCTCACTATTTGAATACAAGGGCCCCAAGGAGTTGCTCGTCAAGACTAACTTTAAATGCAAGCTTAGCAGGCTGAACACTTTGATTTGCCTCTAAAATCAACAGTAACTTATTCCAGGTTTCCTGGTTGAAACTTGAATGGGGAAGAAGAAAGGATGTCTGCAAAGCAGATTTATTTGGAAAAATAAACTGCTCACTGGTTGGGACCCTGTAACAACAAACCCAGTGCTTAGTTCTTCCTCTGGCTGCAGTATCTGTGATACTTTTTTCTGCTTTCTCCCACACCCTCCCTGCTGTGCCCTCATGGTCTCTCCTTATGTGTAGGCAGTAAAGTAAAATTTACAAGCATCCTGCTCTCTGAAATCCTGGCAAAGGTGGAGTCTCGGAAATTTCCCTTTGCAGCGTGTACAAGAGGAGACTAATCCTGGAACAACGAGGTGGGGAAAAGCGCTACTGTTTGTGTACCGTCGAAAACTAAGGGTATGCCTTCAGACCGTAACAGACCTCTGAATGGCCAGCCTCAGCTGTAGCAACGGTTCCTTTAGAAGCCTAGTTAAAAATATTGCATGAAAGGGAGAGGGCTTTTCTTTGTTCGCTGTTTAAGGATCACTATACATGTCTTCTGTATAAGCCCTCTCACCTGCTGAAGACAATGACCCGGTTCCCAAAGAGTTGCAGTAACAACTCCGCAGCATGCTAGTGGCGGTACAGGACATTTGCAGGTTTTGGCGTTCACATGTGGAATGTTTCCTTCTCCATGTGTTTGTACAATAGGCTTCCAACATGTCAAACATCTGAAGTGTCTGGATGAAACAATAGGGTCATGCAGCTGGAAATCCAAGCACAAACAGCTTGCTTTTTTGCAAGGCCAGTTTACACGTATATGTGTGCATTCTGTTTGCTTTTGAAGATCCAAATTTACTTCCTGGGAAGTGGCCAGCAAAATTTGCATGGGATTGCCTTTCAGTTCCCCTTTCTCCTGTTTCTCGTACTTTCAAAACAAAACAAAGCGGTTTTGGGCACCTAAGCTGCATATGGATTTCATTATTTAAATCTCCTCCATGTATTTGGGAGGTTATATACATAAAGTTAATTTGGGAACACTAGTTTTACAGATTCCTATGAACATACATAACTTGCTCAATGGGGTTTTATACTGAACTCTACAAGCAAACTTTCACTGCAGTGCTATAGCTTTTGTTTTGTTATGTATTTCTTCTGGTTACCAAGCAGTTCAAACAAACTGACCATGTTTTCTACTCTTTAATTTGAGCTGCTTTGGCCTGTTCAATTTATAGAAAATGAAAACCAGATTGATCTTCTGGAAACTCCCTCATCACCCCTGGTAGTTCCCACCAACCCTATCACTTACTGTTAATTTTTTCTATGGTGTGTTGTGTACACATTGTTAATGAGAACTTCCTCTAGTAGAAAAAAGACCTGGGCTGACCTATTAAAACCCTGAAGCAAATGGCCGTGGCATCTTGAACCCTTCATTACACTGCCTTACTTTTATTTACGATGGTCCCATCATATTCATGATTATTTGCCTGAGGAGACACTCTAAATGATGCCTTTGTTTCTCTTTCTAAAGCTTTACATTTTTTTGTATGTTTGAATGAGGGTATTTTCTGGAAAAAAACCCAGCCCAACCCAAAAAAACTAGAACAGAGATAGCAACTTTGTATAGATGTAGGATCTTATTTGATATGGCATCTTGCATCTTTGTTGGAGAATCTCTATTTGTCTGTTCAGTGTCCAGCCACAAGGGTTAGCTCTTTTTTTTTCCTCCTGCAAGGATTAGTCTGAAAAGTCCACAAGAAAAAGCTGGTTGTTGATGTGAATTCTGGCGCTCCGTGGTGGTGGTTGTCTTAGATATGTTGTATGCTTCCTTAGCCATAAAAGCTAATGTTGGGATGAAAGGGGAAAACCAATGTTCAGACTGCTCTCCTAATGACATGTCTCACTTGCATTTGTTGCATGAACATAGCACGATAAATTTATGAGATACTAATAACAGGTTTCTGCTTAAAATACTTCTACTTTACGAGTGTAATAGTTATAGTCCCCCAGGGAACACTGCCTAGTCAAGTGGGTCTTTCCAAGCACTGGATTTGCATGTTTTAAATAGATTTTTCAAATAATTTTGTAGAAAAACAATCTGGCTTTTGTCCCTTTCAGACCGAGATGAGAAGAAGGAAATTAATATTGCAATGTGGGGCTGCAGTGAAGGATGAAGAAGAGTTCAGAACAAGACCTGGCACTTAGTTTCTAGTAAAGCACCTGGATGTAAGTGTATCAATGAAATTAAAGAAAAGATTGGAAATGTCCTATGCCTTGGCCTAGGTCTCTTCCAGAGCATTTCTCTCTGTATTTCACACTCCTACCAATATTTTATCCACTTCATGAGCGTGTCTACACCTTGGCATACAACAATTACTCAGTAATCAGTGAATGCCAGGGTTACTCCTGTGGTGGTAACTTCAACCTGGGAAACTGTCAGGTAGCAAATGTACCCATAAAATGCCAGGCTGCTGCCAAGCCCAGAGAAAAACTATTCGTCATAAGAATTTCTAGCCTTAGAAATCTAAATCAAAGAAAGAACTGGATAAGGAGAGAGACCTCTGCTTAGCCGGATTTCCACAGCTGTAATTTGCAAGACATCTTGTAGATGACTCCGACTCAATCTTAATTAAAGGACTGAAAGGGGAGAACTAAAACTTCTGCCTATTTATGATATGGGGAAAAAGACCAAGAATGGTTTTATTGTCTTTTCAATATCCTGAGATTTCACCTATGAACCTTTAGGTAGCAGAGTTAGCCAGTAAGCCGCTTAAAGTCCCACCTTTGCTGAGAGAGGGAGATACGCTTCCAGAGGGCTGTTAAGGCCATCTCTAACTCCTGCTCTGAATTTCCCTCTGCAGAAAAAGGCTCTGGCTTTTCTCTGCAGAGGGAGGCAAGCCAAATTAGCCATCGAAGTCCCACACCCATAGCTGAGTGATTTTCATTCATGGCCTTACATAGGAATCTTACATCCGGTACTCAAAATATCTGCGGCTACTGCAGAAAATTCTGCCCATTGCTCATAACTACACAGCAGGTTGGCATTTCTGGCCTAATAAGGATAAACTGGTTTTGCATCTCACCTGAACCTCCCAAAACCAGCAGAGCATTAGACTGCCTTTCCTCGCGTTGCTGCGAAGGCAAGTACCAAATGTCAAGTTACAATGTATGCCCAGACTGCGTGTACTGCTGATCATGCCATGGAAAGCTGTGCTGTTCCATGGGCGATTGTTCGGAAAACAGCCCCTGTTTGTGTCTCTGGGAACAAGCATTTTTTTGTAAGGAGAAAAAGGCATTGCATCTCTGGAGTTAAATGAGAAGGTCTGTTGTTCTCCACGGAAACTGGAGTGTGTCGCTGTGCCTGGTGGTTGTCGGAGTGCCGTGTTTGTTTTTATGTGATTTTCCTTTTCTCCACCTCCTGTTCTCAGAGAGGATCAAGGAGGAGGAATGGTGACCTCATGGTGCAATTATGCAATCTGCTTGAGGCCAGGTATCAAAATACACTGCAGCTGTGAAGCTGGGACCTCGCTGTGGCTGGGGGGCCCAGGCCTCCTGGCTCTAATGAGATCACTGACCTTCTCCTGCCTCTTCTTCTGCAGCTGCTTTGATTCACAGAGATTTGTTGTGGCAATGGCCTGCCTAACGGTTTGGCAGGCTGCCGTAGGAAATGCTGCATCTACAGGCAGGCGCTAGGAGCTGGCCTGGGAGACCCAGAGCAGGTGAGGGTGTCCTGGGCCCTGCCAGCCTCTTTCCATCCTGACAGAACCTGCTTGCCTTTGTCCAAGGGTATGCAAACATTACCATCCTCCCCGATTATTTTTTTTGCCCTAAGAAGAGAGGAGAAGGTTGTCTGTTCGCTGGTGAAATAAAGCAGCGCCTTCCAAGCAATCTTGTTGTGATGCTTGAGCTCAGGGCTCAGCTGCAGAAAAGTCCCACATGGGAAGAATAAGAGAAAATAGCATGCCTACAGTCTGAGGCATATTTGGGCCTCCAAGTCCTGAAATCTCGTTCAGGCTTTGCATTCTTTGCTCTAATTGCTGCACTGCATTTCTGCTTCCCTCCTCTGCTCTTCTAACAATATTTTTATTTTCCTTGTCTCCTGCAGCAACAGGCTTTCATAGTCCCCTTCCCTTCCTACCTGCGTATTTGTTCTCTTCAAATGTCCTGTAAACCATTAAAAACTTGGTGATAGGTGTGAAAACAGGGCCCTCTGAAGCTGTCTGATGCGTGCCAAGAAGGAATATAGGACAAGTCGGTTTCTTTCCTGAAAATGGGATTTGCGGAGTGGAAATGTCACATCCATAATCACTTTCATGTGGTGGAACTGCTGCTACCCACCACTGAAATAACAGAGCGTCTCTTAAAAACTGCAGTTTTGGTTTTGCTTAAATCCAGCAGGTTGCACTCGCTTCAAGAAATATTAGACCCTTGTTTAAAAAACCTGAGTGCAACTGCTCTGATACCATAAATGTATTAAAAGCAAATGTATGCTCGGCCCAGTTTCAGAGTCCCACAACTGAACCCTCTTCAGTGCTTGTTTATGTGAACTTCCTCAGGGAGCAAGGAGGGAATACGAAGTGCGTGTGCAGGTATATGGGCTGTGTTGGGACAGGGTTATTGGGAGGGTGAGGGAGACCCCTTAGCAAGCAGGATACTCTCATAATTGATGAGAACTCTTTTGGAGGTAAATCTGAAAAAAATCATGGTTAAGGACTCGAAAAAGGAGTCAGGGAAAACTGTCTCCTAATAACTAAGCAAAGTGTCGGCTGTTTTTGGTTATACTCTGTCAATCCCATGTCCTGATCTACTTCTGCCAGGTCTGCTACTTTCAAGCATCCAGAGATACTTGAAGAGTTGCCCTAACACGGGACGAGAGAGTC
>JAVKLA010000088.1:22349984-22434133 GCA_034782735.1 Sagittarius serpentarius | reverse complement strand
TGAAAAAAATCATGGTTAAGGACTCGAAAAAGGAGTCAGGGAAAACTGTCTCCTAATAACTAAGCAAAGTGTCGGCTATTTTTGGTTATACTCTGTCTACTTCTGCCAGGTCTGCTACTTTCAAGCATCCAGAGATACTTGAAGAGTTGCCCTAACACGGGACGAGAGAGTCTCCTTTTGCTGTTGCCTCATGCTTTGAGCAGCAAAGGCAATTTGGCGGAGGGGGAAATGGTGTTTCCATGGCACTTCCAGGAATTATTGTACTGCCAGGTGGAAAAATAGGTTAGATGTGCCGCTGCTGTATCTAGTTCATGCTAATGAAAGAAAATAAACCTTGCATGCAAAGATGAGCTGAAAATGCAAAATTAAGTAGAGCGCTAATTTTATAAAGTCTCCGATTAACTTTGTCCTCCACTTGAAAAAAGTCCTACCAGCTTTGATCTCTAGATCAGTCAGCTAGTGAAGTAAATGTGGTCATTTCTTAAACTAACAGACTGGAGTTTTGTATCTTACTCTTGGGATAGTCTTTCCTCAGATCCTGTATTTGACGAGCATCCAAAAAGTTCAGACTTCCTTAACTTGGAAATACTGTGAGAGGAGAACTTGGGGCTTTTGCTGGGAACCACAAGAATTATATTTCTGGTAGCTTTGCAGCTAGTTCCAGCCACGTCAGCAAGTCAAGACTTGTCTATATTTTGTTTTTCCCTTAAACTGGGATTATGGAATGACACTTTCCCTTTTTCCTTCTCATTTTCTTTTTAAAACCCTAAGTTTAGCAGTTTTTTTCTGCTCTGGCTGAAAGTTTGGGCCACTTCATGTTTCATCCCAGGTGGTTGGCTCTGTTGAAATGTCCTCGTGAGTCTGACTGATCTTTAACCCAGAGTGAACCTCCTGTGTTTGGAGGGGAGAAGTGGGAAGTAACTGCGGTACCATACCTCACCCTGCATGTTTTGAGCAGTTGCAAAGATGTTGGTGGAGCCAGAGTTTTAAAGAGGTCCCTGGGGCAGAATAAAATGTGAAGGAGCTAGTGAGGTATTCTCAAAGCATTGCCAAATCTTTGAAAGAGACACACATGTGCGTGCATGTGTGCACATAACATGTTTTTAATTTTGGAGGGGTGAGGGATCCTAAATAAAGCTTGCTGGATTTTCACCCCACTGATACTGCAGTGAGCTCAGATGGCTAAATTTAGTCATCCAGACTGAACCATCTTCAATTCTAAGACTGCATCCATCTCTGTCCAGAAACTAATTGCATGCCCCTGTGTCTGCTGTTGAATCAGCTGTAGGCTGACAAGATAATGCTACTATAGAACTGCTGTATACTGCGTGCAGTCCTGTTCTGGCACCAGGCAGCTGCAGTGGATTTTGGTTTTTAAATGAAGCAAAAAAAATCTACCTGGGGATGGGTTCTCTCTTTCCTACTCAAAAAAAAAAAAGAAAAATCAGTAAAGGATCATTTATGTAATGGGGCTATTTTACAGGAAGGGACAAAACATAAAAGAATCTTTTGGTCAAAATCACAGGATCATAACCAAGTATTTTGACTTCGGAGTGATTTTTTTTAAGGGCCTAAGGTCTGTGTAAATAGCCTCTATACTCACCTTCACTCCTTACTCTAGTATTAAATCATTCTAGTACAGTCTTCAAGCAAAAACCAAAAAGCCCTTTAACTTGGTTGAGGAGATAATACACATCTGTTCCTGAAAAGACTAATAAATGCAGCACCTCTTAAATATTCAGTCAGTTTGAAATATAATGGATTATTCCTTCTATGTCATTTCTAAAAAGAAGTGGAAGTGACATTTTTAAGTCTGCCTGAAACTGGAAATACATGTGAGAAATGCACAGGAGCTGAGATGTGCATAAGGCATTAATGAGGGCAAACTAGGTTACGGTCATTGCACATCGTTTCCTTGCAAGCCTGCAACTGGGTATCTCTATTAAGTTTGTGGCTTGGCCCCTGAGGATATCTTGGAAATTTGGTGGCTCAGCTGTGCATCTCCAGTTTCCTCTGCTGAGGCTTTCACTCTGACTCTGGGCACGCACCGAGAGAACTTGCTATTTCTTGGGTGAGTATGTTATAAAAGAAAACAAACTACATTGGACAGGTCCCAAGCCAGAGACTCTGAGATTGTGCTCACAGAGGAACAACAAACATCAAGACAGGATGTCCTCCTTCCTCTTCTTTGAAATAAATACACTTTAAAAATAAACAGTCTTTGGGACGCAAGCAAGACAACGTCCTCCAGGATGCTGCGAACAGCAGCTCCTTGTAACCTGCATTAACATGGATGAAGAAAATTTATCACTACTTCACCTTTTTGAGCTTCAGCAAAAACTATGAGCACAAATGAGCTGAGGGTTTTCCTAGCCAGGATCTTGCATCACTTTGTTTCCACTTCTCTTCAGCAGGACTTACGTCTTTACAAGCTAAACCACATGGTCATGTCACCTTCTCTTACCAGCTACATGTCACAGCATCCTCCCCACATTCCCTCCGGGCTCCCAGCATCACCTCATGCCAGAAGCATTTCTCTCTTGGAGGCAGGACAGAGAAGCCTGAGACACTGAGCCCTGCCTGCTTCTAGTGATTCGGGCAGAAGCTAGTACCCATCACTGAAGAGCGCTCGTGGGCCAGCTAGAGGCTGCCACAACTTGCCATTCATGGCTTTTTGCAGGACCCTCCTGCAAGTTTTGAGCATGCCTTTGCTCTGGTGGAAGCAGTCAGGAGACCTTCCTGGCTTTGATGTAAGGTGCTGCAAGAGCTTGTCCTGTCCTGGCAAAAGGAAGAGTTTGCTTCTGTGCATGCCTCTGATCTAGCTCTAGTCTGGTGCCTACTTTGGCAGTAATTGTGATTAAAGAAAGTGTGCTAATTAAATTGTTCTCGTAGCAAGTGGGATTCCCTTAGAATGTGACAATGTTCCTACTGGAATAATGCAGAGGCTCCAGGGCTACATCTGTAGGTGTTGTGCGAGTGGAGAGCAGAGTTGAGGGTTGTATTACTCAGATGATGATAACTACTCTTCCCTGGGCATATATTTGGCTGGGCCTCACAATAAACTCCCTCCTATCTGGCCAAAACAATTATTTTCCCCCTTTCCTGTGTGGGAATTCTGCTTTTTATCAGTGCCACCTGCTTCTCAAGAGCTCTTTGGTGTAGTGTCCAGTTTGAAGAAATGACATACTGCCTTTGTGCTGCACCCCTACATAGCAAGGGCTTGCTCTTCCTTTGAGAGGTGGTGCTCCTCTGGAAGCAGACGCTGGTATCTGTGGTGAGATTTCTGAACAATGGCTTGCAGTCACTCGTGGCCACATCTGTTCCAACCCAGCACTGCTTTATGCTTAAGAAAAACTCCCAGGCTCTCTACAGCTGCATCACACATGGGTTTGTCAGAGGGCAGCAGAGCACTCGTCCCACTGTCGGGGCACCACTGCCAGAATCACCTACCAGGGACTAGCACAAGGTCCTCCTTGTACTCCTTAGCTCTGTGTTTCCTGCTGCAGAGGCCTTATAAATCCTTACATATGTGTATCTTAATTAAGTAGCTCAAAGCTGATGCCAGTATTAACTACTCATTTCTAGAGAGTCCAAATGTCAGCACAAGAGGAGGTAAGCAAGTGCATGACAGTGGGGCATTTTTTAGTAATGGCATAGGTTTAAGCTTCTGAGTGGGCTGTCTAGTGTGAAAAGGGGAAATGCGATGCCTTTGCATGTTCTGAAATATCCAACCATTGTGTTTTTGGCCAAGAACCAATAGCTGAGATTTGAGTTACATCTCTGCAACCTACTCAATGCTGTTCCCCAGTTATCCTAGCTCAGAAGGCAGGTAGGGTAAGTCTGACCGCAGTGGGCTCGAGGTTGAGTTCAGCACAACTGTTTTAAACATTTGGGACTCCTAGCCAGAGTGGGAAGTACTGAAAAGCAGATGAACAGGACTGGTAATCTGGTTCTCCCTGCTCATAATTGACCTAATTGGTGTAGGCATATATCAAGTGTTGTTTTTTAAAAAACAACAGCTTATCATTTGCAAAGATTAAAAATGCACCAATTTCTTTGCATGCCTCTGTCAAAAGCCCACAAGTCTGTAACTTGCTGCAGTAGGGAACATCTGTGTCTAATTGATGAAACTCAGCCTTCATAAAGGATGATTCAAATGAACTAAACAGTTTTGTCAGTCATTCAGTTGTGGATTATAAATTAATCAGAAATCCTTCCCCTGCCCCCTCAGATCTGTCTTGCATTTCCTGTCCCTTGTGGTTTTTTTTCCCTAGTCTCAGAGCAAGTCTTGAATCTTTTCAGTCTCCCAAGCCATAATAAATGAACGATTCCCCCACCGCTGTGACCTTTCAGCCATATTTCTGGAATGCACATGTTGCACAAATCCCCCCCCGCCTGGGTTTGGGGATGCAGGGTACCTGTTGGGTGGGATTCGGCTAGATACTGCAGCCAAATGGCGGCTACATGGCTCGTAGAGGAACAAAAGGCATTTGAGTTTGAATCCAAGACTCCTTGGATGTGCACAGAGTCTGCAAGATATTTTTCTCCAAATGAAGACAAAATCAAGTGAAAATGAAGGCAGGAAAGGGAACCTATCCTGAGAGTGGGAGCAAGGGATTTATGGGGGGGATGTACTTACCCATTCAGCGCTTTGGTGATTAATCCCACAAGGTCCACTGAACTGATGGCTGCTGCTTTTGGGTGTTAACAAAGTCTTCTGGTAGTAGAGGTGGGGCTGTGAACACCTCGAAGCGCTTTCTCAGTGTCTGAAAAAAAGGCAACTAGATCAGTTCACATATTCCTCAAAATAAAATCTCAACGCTCAATCACTGCTAGTTTAAGGAGATTCGGGCCAATCTGTAATCCTCCCACATCCAGGAGTACCACCCTGCAATAGCAGCAGTTCTGGTGCACATTCTGGCTCCAAAACTGGGTACATATTTTAGTTGAAAAGTTAGGCATTATTTACTGTTTCTTGCTATGCAAATATCTTCTTTAAAAGTGAGCTCAAAAGACTAGCATGAAAAAAAGGCAAGACTGCACTGATATTCCGGGATGGAGGGAAAGAATACGAGAGAAGTCACAGAAAAGCCCGCTTTCCTTCTTCCAAGTGTAGGAGCAATCCTCTCCCTGAGGAAAGATGAGCATTTCACTGGGAACCAGCTAGTTTTCAGTAAAATCCAAGTGACAACAAACGTATCTGTAATTCTGATGTGAATTAGCAAATGGGTCTAAACGTTAGGATCTGTAGCCTCTTAAATGGACATAAAGTTTGGCTATTTTCACCTGGATTTTTACCATGAATTAGCTATTTCAGACTGAACCCCAAAATTTTACCTCCTAGAGAAAAGATCAGTAAATTTCTGTTAATTTATTTCGGTATTACGTGCTGTGGGACTCCTAAGGCAGAGAATAATACATATTTGGCATACAAATGTGGTTTCTTTTCCACTTGAGACTTCAAGTCATAGTCCAGCCCAGGTGCCTTAAATGAGAAGTCTGTAGTTTATTCCACTATAATTAACATAAGCTTTGATTTAAATGACACTTTTAAAAGTCGAAGATGGGATTGCAAGTTGAATACAGAATACAATTTCCACCCACAGTGCTGTTTTGGTCCTTTTCTATTGCTGTCCTGCCATCCACCCTGAAATCACTCAGAATATGAACAGCACCTGCTGGAAAGCAAAGGTCATGCCTTGCAGAACAGGTCTGGCTTTTTTATTTAAGGGCTTTTAACATTTGGCACTGCATTTTTTTTTCTTTCCATTTCAATATAAGCCAAGGGGAGGGACTAAGAGAAAAAAAAAATCTGGAGTATTTTGATCTTTGTAGTTTTATATGGACTTCATAAGATTTGTTTGTTCTACTGCCAAGCTTCCTTTGTGTTTAAATAGATAACAGACCAAGACAACTACTCATTTCCAATAAAACAACCCCACCAAACCCAAAGCATTCCCTTTCTTTTCCCATTAATGCTTGTACACCCATGCTCCTAGACAGGGCTTGTGACCCAAGTACTTCTGACTTATTTTTTCCCCTTTTCGAAAACAATTGCCCAAGGTGCAGACAGGGCTGTGCGCTCTCCAAATTTATGAAAGAATCTTGAAAAAAGGCTCTGAGAGTGACTTTGGGAGAAGGTAGTTGTAAATACGATGCGTGAAAGCAGCCTCACGTACCTTTAGAGAAGCAGCAGCTCAGTAGGTAGTGCCACCATTTAGGGACTGACTTCCTCTTTGGAGTCTGAAGGCTATTTATGAAGAAAGAAGAAATAGCAGATTTCACATGGGACTGTCACTGTGGTATGTAAAATGCGTGTTGATTGCTAGTTTACTAGTGAGAGCTGGTACCTGCTATCACTATTTTGAGAGGATTTTTATTTGAAGAAGAGACAATTTACCCAATTAAAACCATCTAGATTTTACTGCTTGTTGAAGTAGATAAGGCTGAATGTCTTTGAAACAGAAGATGAGTTGGATGAATCATGAGTAATCATCAATGCAAGGGTGTTTTTTTTTTTTTACATTAAAAAAATGGTTTTGTAGTGAAAATAACAGAGTTCAAGGTACTGTGGTGACAGTTTTTCTTTAGTTTCTTAAGATTTTTATCATACAACCAGCTGTTTAGGACAACACATGTGTGCGGTCAAAAAGTTGTATGTATCCAGCAGAACTGGATGCTCCTATGATCAGTAGTAGAAGGTGAGAATTATGTGAGTTACTCATCTGGGTTATATTTCTGTGGAGGTTGATCATTCGGTATATGCTTCCGTAGCCTCTGAGAGTGGCTTTCTGTATTAGACATATTAGATTAATGCTCATAATGGGAAAGTAGAAGGTAGACTTGTACAAGCTTAATGAATTCCCCTTTCTTGAGGCCCTTTTATACCAGACCCTGAAGGGAAAGAAAATAGTAGGACCTTCAGGAGGTCTAGCAGACTGCATCTTGTCCATAATCTCTAGCAAGATGTAAGCTTATTTGTTTTATTTCGCAGGTGTATTACTCCTGTGGTGCAGTGGTGGAATCGATGGAAAGAGGCCTGATTTTATCACCAGGTTTTCCAAACAACTACTATGCAGGGACACACTGCGTTTGGCAATTTTTCATTCCCATGAGAACCCATCTTATCTTGGAAATTTTTGACTTTGACATTTTTGAGAGCTCTAGTGAAACTCCAAGCCCCTGGGATGGCTTTTCAGCCCCCACTAAAACAGGAAATAGGGACATGCCTTCTCTTGAGGAAAATCTGGACTTTCCTCTCCGTACTACAAAACCCTCTCTTCAGACCTGGATGTCGAAGGTGGCTCAGAATCTGAGCAGCACAGGAGATCAGTCAAAGGACCTTGCTAGTCACCTGGATGAACTTCCAGGAACCACCTCAAAAAAAGATGAAGCCAAACAAGCATCTGAGGAAAACCAGTCAAAGCAGATGAAGGAACCCAAAGTGATTACCAAGGCTCAACCAGAACGGCCATTCCCTCTGGCTGGTAGTGCCACAATGCGGAGGCAAAATACCAGTGGCCTGGAAACAGAAGAAGATTTGAAAGGGAAAATCTTGCTTGCCCACCTAGCTGCTAGTGAGAGAGATGAAGTTACGGTAGAGAGCTGGACTCTTCCCACAACAGTATTGCCCGTGGAAATCTCCTCTAGCCCACAGTCAGCAGTGGATGTCTGTCCCCATGATGTACTATATGTTTCCGATCTCATCACATTTTCCTCCCGCTTCTGTGGACCAAATTCGCCTTTAAACAAGACCATGGTCTTTGGTTCATCTCTGGAAATGGTTGAGGTTATCATGGAACTGATCACCACCACAGACCGGGGCCGAGGCTTTGCAATGCTCTTCGAATACAAGAACATCACCGATCCTACCACTGTAGATGCTGTGAGGCAGGAGAGAAAGGAAAACATGATGATGCTGGCAATTATAACAGGGATTGTCTTCTTCGCACTTGCTTTGCTCTCTGCCCTCTGCATAGCTTGCAGGTAAGATGCATATCTGAGCCTTTGAAGCATATGATATTATCCATACAGGAAAAAGACCAGAAAATCCTTTGCTCTGCTAATGCTTGCTGTCCTTTAAATGTAGTGAAGTGTGTGGATACAGGGGAGATCAATGCCAGTCACTACTCCTGCCTTAGGCTCCTCAGTTTTCTTTCCGAGCTCTATAGCTCCCGTGCCTCCAGTTTATTTTCTTTTTCCTGCAGAAATACCTGAAGGGTGCGCAGAACAGAAAGATCATCCTTCCCCGAGTCTCCCGAGCAGGCTGCGCTGACAGCCGCTGCGCCTTTTCACAGCAATTCCACAGTTTGACTAACCATCACTAACGCTCTGCAGAAGAGTAAATAATAACAAAAGTATTGCCACTCTGAATTAAGATTAAATAATATTTTCCAGTCTGTAGCATGTTTTATCCAGGAGACTGTGCAGACATTTTAATTCCAACGCACTTCATGCATTAAGCTGTCATCTGCAGGTCCCTTTGACTGCTAGGGAAGAGCTAAGAACCATGCTGCAGTACCTGTGGTTGTCCCCAGAGTCATCTGAAATGGCATGGATCAAGTGAGCTGATGGTCAGGCTGGGTTGCTGATTTCCAGGTCCTGATGCCAACTAGTCAAATGGCTAAAACCAGCCAGCAACAAAAGCATACCTCTCCAGTCACTTGCTTTTATTTTATATATTTCTTTTCTCTATATCTACCAGGAGAAAGCTTCTCCACCCCCCAGCATATGTTTGCATTTTTCTTGCTAACTCCCTAGTGAAAACATTTTTGTAGAAACAGTGATTTTTTTTTTTTTCTTTCCAACAAATTCAAAACAGAGCCCAAGCTCCCCAGGTTTTTCTCAAAACAAACAGTATTTTTCAAATGTTTTGACTTCAATGAAAACATCAGGTAAACTGAAACAAATGCTGGCCCTTGCTGGGCTCCACTGTGGTGACTGGGTATTAGTAACAGCATTCATTTCCCACGGCAGCATGCAACAGGTCTGTCTTCTCTCTTCCTGCATGCCCCGCTTCATCCCTTGCACATCCTCCAACCCAGAGGCCTCAGGGTTGCTCAGCCACTCCTAGTCACTGAGGTTGGTGTGATAGAGGAACTTTGTTTTCCTTGTCCTTTTGGAGGCTGCATTTCTATCTCTTGCTGAATAAATACAAAATATAGGCCATCATACTGGGTATAAGAGAATGTGGGCAAGGTGGTGAAGCTTAAATATAATCTCTCTTGCTGTATATAGAAATTCCTGCTTTCAGGGTCTGAGCTTTTCATAGTTGTAAGAGTTAAACTTGCATGTTACATCTAACTAACCTTTTTCCTTTTTAAAGAGCTTGCAGAACACTAATTGAGACCACAATTTTTTGCTAGCTGTAAAGGAAAACGTCTGGTGGAAAATGTCTTCCAGATACCAAATACTTTATTTCTATACCCTTGCCAATCTTCAAAAGAGACAGAAACTTGCTCCCTTCGGTATGGCAGCAGTCTGGACTGATACACATGTTGACTAGGCTGTTCTTGCTCCATTACCCCTATTTAATTTCACTGTAACTATCCATGAAGCAGAGTATTATTCAAATCAAAAAGTACACCAGCAATCTGAGATTTCACTGGCTGAAGTTTACTCTGCATAGCCTGTTTGGAAGGTCAGGCCATGCTGCTCACATGCACAACTTGACTTTTTGCTTATCAGATGCTTACAAAATAAAGTAATATTCTGCTCTTTCTGACCAACAGAGAAAAAACGGAACACATTTTTTTCCACACACACAAATGTGTGTATGTTCTGGTCACCGTGAATACATCCTACCAGGGGTCCTATGGCACAGCACCAGGATTGTGCAGCACCAAGATTAGATGCACTTCTTTTACCACTGGCATTTACGCCTTTTCATTGCTCTACGACTCTTTTTTTTAAAGGAAGATATACCTCGGTCAGCTACTGACTGTACTTAAATAAAGACTATCCCTAGTGCTTCAGGCTCTTGAAAGGCCATTTACTATCCCAGCTGCCTGTATTCCCTGCATGGTATTCCAGTGAGGCCTTGATTACAATACTTTATTTCTTGTCAGACTTAAAGCATTTAAGTGAGATCTGACACATGTGGAAGTGATGCCACGACCTGTGGTGAGCAACCTCGCTTGTATTGCACTGGAAGAGTCTTTTTTTTTTTTTTCCCGTCTTTACTGGGCTAACTGCTTCAAGGATATTGGTCTCTGGTCTCAGAACTGCTGGCACTGGTTGGAGCTTGCCTACACTTCCCAGCAGTGGGTTTTTAATGCAGCTCAGAATAAGACTGCAGAGGCCATTAAGCACATCTAAACTTCTTTTAGTTTGAGCTCACCAAGCTCTATTTTATGCTTCTTGCCCTAAACAGGGGCTTGAAATCACATGTCAAATGTGTATTAGCCACAGCCCATTCTCGCTGCAGAAAATGTCAGGATGGCAAGGGGTGGGCTGAGGAGGGGAGAAAAGAAGATGCTTTAATAATGCAGCATGCTCAGAAATGGGACCGGCTCTCTGAAGCATGGTAATACTCATCCTGGCTGGAGCATGCCACTGCTAATAGTAACCTTCAAGCTCTTGGCCTCATAAACTTACCTTCCACTTTCTTTTCTCTTCGTACTTTACTTATTCCGCTGGTACCAGGTTTAGCTGTATTTTTTTTTTCCACTTCTATCTGCTGCTTTTGCTCAGCTAAAAGTAGCAGGCTTTGCCTTGCCAGGGGTAGAAATGGCCCGGGATGGGCTTGGCACCTACTGCCACTCCAATGCACCAAGTCGTCAGCAGTGTCTGGTCGGGCTCATTGCATTGAGCCAGGGCAAAGCTCTCTGGGGAAACTCCAAGTCTTTGCCACACTGCAGCTTTTGTTTGCTGTTTGGGGAGGGAATGAAAGCTTCAGTTGTTAGTTGGCCAATAATTCTAATTACTTTTGGCCATGGGGCCTGGCTCGAGTAATGGGGTATTTTTTATTTTCTTTCCCAAGCCCCAAGAACAACAGACTTGTCCACCTTATTTAATTTTAATCCTGTCCAATGCAGTCAGACTTTTGCTCGATGGTTGCAACCCATGAATTGCAACTGCATTTTACATCTGCATAGCCTGCCAACGACCTGTTTCCAATTACAACCCCTTACGTGTACAGCTAGTTCATCAAGTCGTCATGTGCTGCCGTCTCTCTCCATGCAAGCTGCCCTGACCGTCACTGCCTGCAGCCTGACCGTCACCAGGGGGTGAAACTTTTCCTGTGCCATGTAACGCCCTCCTAGAGAATCCTCATCACTTCTGGGCTAAAACCAGACCTTTCCTCTGCCATCCTCATGTCCAGCACAACCCAGAAATCCCTCCCTGCCTGTTCTAGCTGTGTCCTCCATTTCTGTGCCTCTACCCATCAGGCTGGTTTAGAGACCTAAGACAGCTAGACCTAGCTGAAGCTGCCTGCTGGGGAGCACAGGACAATTTTCGTAAAGCTTCCAACAGACTCGGAGTTTTTGGTTTACTTGAGAAGTTTGAAGCAACTTTAAAAAAAAAAAATTACGACGTCTTTTAAATGATAGAAACTGGTGTATTTGCACGTTGGCTGAATTGCGTCCATGAGCTGCACACCGATCTAAATCACTGGTCCCCTTGGTGGCAAGGTACTGCAGTGTGCCACGGGAGAGGTAGCCCAACTGGAGAATGAGCTAAAGAAAGACTAAGATCCCCAGTCCTGCAAACTAGCGCATCTCTCCAGACACAGTGGCAGCAGCTCTGAAGAAAAAGAAAAAAAAATCTCAAGTTTCCACCAAAATTGTTGGCTGAATCTAGAAACTCTTACCCTTTGTGTGTGTGTGTTTTTTTTAACAGTAAATCAGATTGTTCAGTGGAAATCAGACACTCAATACCCAAGTGTGATGAGGGAAGAAAAAGTTAAAATGGGGACATTTCAGCCAGTTACCATTTTTTAATCCTAATTTAAACTTTGAGAAGAACAGGACTCTTCCTTCTCTTATTCCACCATACTTGTACAGAAAACGCCTTTGCCAGGGGCACCTTACTTTCCCTTTGGTTCATGCTGCGAAACTGCAGTGTGGATTTCAAGGTAGTTACAGTGCCTGCTAAATACTGTAGAGCGTGACATTTATAAAGAATGGCAAGGGAAGAAGCCAAATGGATGTAAGGTATTTCAGTTTCTTAGTGCAGAACTTGCCATGTCTAGCCACAGTTTATCATAGCTATCAGTTGCTGAGACTTAAAATTGATATTTCATCTTTTCTGCTTTGTCCCAGAGAATATGAATATCTTATAAATGGGACAGTTGTATACAAGAATCCGAGGAACACATTTTTATTTGTGTTTCTGAGAACTTGAACATTTTGTTTGTTGTCATGCTAGAAGTTCAAATAACAAACCCAAAAGTGAGACCATCCAGATAACTAAAAAGTCTGGGTTGCCAATGCCTGATGTTCAGTGTGGAAGAAATATGTGCTAGGTTGTATTTTCTTAGACAAGTACATTTCCTTTGTGCTCTTTAATCCCTGGGTGGGAATAGTTTAACAAATTTGCTTGTAACATGCCAGTTATTTGAAACAAGATTATTTCATAGGAATATATCAGATTTGATTAAATTTTTGTCGTGGGTTTTGGCAGGAAAAAGCTGGGAGAAGGGGAAGAAATTAAAAAAAGAAATTAAAAAAAGGAATGCAAAGTGGAAAAAGCAGAGAATTACACACAGTTCTCTCACCATCTACCTGAATGTCTTGACCACCATGCCAATTCATTATTTTGGGGCATTTTTGCCAGGTCACTCCTGCTGAAAATGTTCTGGTGCCCAATAAGAGCTTCTGGGGCGTGTGTGGGGACTATTTAGATACACATTTTTCCACTCTGAAGTATTTCCTACTTCGTTTGATCTTGCTTGATAATGTAACACCACTCCTGCTTGGAAGCCTTTCCCTGCTCCCCCTTCCTGAACCAGTGCATTAAGGAAGAGCCTTCCCTGCTTTAGCACCCAGGGCCCAAGCAGTGGCCCATGCCACTGTGCCTCCTGGAGTAACAGCTATCCGCCTGGATGTCTTCTGGATTAAATTCTCAAGTGCCAGCTCGCTCCCCTCTTTTTCTGTAGTCTTCTCTGTATTCAGTACGAATAGCCCTGGGGGCATGTCATGGGTTTTTTTTCTCCCTCAATTCACTTGTCAGTCAATAAGCATTTTTTAAGAGATCCAATGATACGGTGAAGGAATGAAGCCTACCGTGTCTGAGATGGAGCAGATGCTGGCTCCTGGCCAGCCTCATCAGGTGGCCTCTGAGCCCCCATTCTTAAAAACAAACAGTAACAAAATGGTGACTGGAAACTTGGAATCTTGGCTTCAACACATCACTACCAAAAAAAACCAAACCCAAACAAAAAAAAAAACTTGCATGGAGGAGATTAAATGCCTTAAAACAAACCAACCCCTCCAACAAGAAGAGGAAAAATGCCAGCCAACAGCACAGATAGTAGGGAAAACAGTTAACATGGGTCACATCCTATCTGGTCAGTGCCTTAACGCTCCCATGCATGTCTGCAGTGTCCCATGGAGAGCTGCTGTACACAAAGACAAAATACACTTGCTTCAGTCATCATCACTTTCATTACTGCCAGCCTTTCTTTGTGACAGCTTTAAGTCTTACTCACCCAAAAGTAAACAACACTAGTTGTTTCATAATCTCAGTTCTAATAAAAATGTGAAAAAATGGTTAAGAACCTGCTTTTGTCTCCCCTCAGCCAAGAGGCACGTTTACCCAGTAATCATCTGCCATAGTGTTGTCTTTTAATAAAATGTTCATACAAATGAATAACATCTGATACTCTCTGCTTGCTAAATATAATCCAGCACACAATATTGGCTACGCAGATGCAGTATTCTGTCTAACAGGATAAGAACGATGTCACTGCCCAGGCCAAAGGCAGGATTTCAGTCCTGCCATTTAGTTACTGACGTGGAAGAGCAGCCGGTGGAGGGGAGCCGGGTGGGACTTGGCAGAGGTCTGAACTCTGTTCCTGCTTTTGCAGTGATCATGGGAAGAAGATGACAGGTCCTTCTCTTCTTCAGCTGGCTTTCCACTACAAGAGTAGTATCATTTTCTGCCCTGGCCTGCAGGCCTTGTTGCCCTGAGTCTCGGCAAGTATTTTGGATGCTCCTGTAGGCAGGAGAGCTCATGACCTGCTGGGTCCCCCTTGCAGGATGAGCACAGCTGAGAGCTTCCCTTCTGTGGATCTATAACTCACTTGTGGGCTTGTTGTTGTTGTTGCTGTCTCTCCTTTTCAGGCAGAGAACGTGCCCCAAAAGGAGCTCATCCAACGCATGCAGTGACCAGGAGGTTAGTGCTAATGGCTTCAGCAATTTCTGTTTCTCTCTTTCATATTGGCTGTTGCACTGTTTATCTGACGATGTTTACTGGGGCGTATTCTGAGTTGTAGAACGGGATCCAGAACTCCGCCGTCGATATCAATGAGCTCCAGCTGGTGGTGCCAAGTCGGCAGAATGAAAACAACAACCACTCTGTCGGCCGGGAGCAGGCGGGTAAGCACGGGGCAGCGGCGGGAGCA
Organism: Sagittarius serpentarius; assembly: GCA_034782735.1. Taxonomy (NCBI): domain Eukaryota; kingdom Metazoa; phylum Chordata; class Aves; order Accipitriformes; family Sagittariidae; genus Sagittarius; species Sagittarius serpentarius. The sequence continues at coordinate 22,419,567 of JAVKLA010000088.1, read as the reverse complement.
GGTCAGGGCACCCCGTAGCCCCAGGCCAGTTAATCAGATCGTTTCTTCCTTGCGGTCCTCCTTGCTGTCTCACCCATGCACAGCTGGAGAGCCACTTCACAGCAGAAAGCCTTTGTTGTGGGAACTGTTCCTTGCTGCTCTCCCCCCTTGGTGGTAGGGTAATTCCCCTGGCAAGGACCATGCACAAGCACAGTTCCAGAATGCTGCCAACAAAAGCTGTCATAGCACATGGCGTTGCAGAGACACTGGGTTAGCAGAGCAAACGTGTCAGGTTCAGGCTGCTACAAACAACTTACAAAGACCCGTAAATTGTGGAAGAGTTTCACCTGCCCTGTGCTTAACCTTGTCTGGAAAGGATGGGGTTTACAATGCTTACATTGGCTTTGGACAGCTGTGACTCCTGAAGCTGACTTTTTCTGAAGAGCTTTATGGATGGGACTGCTTTAGATGACATTTACTTCACAGCATGTTTTGAGAACAAGAGACCCCCAGCCGAGCTGCAGATAACATCCCTTGCTGCAATTTTAACTCACAACACACGAATTGTATCGGTGCCCCTTTGTGAAGGCCAACAGAGAGCTACTTCATGTTGTGTTGCTACGCACCATCAGTTTCCCACTAAACCATCAGCCATTACGCACAGCTCTCACAAGGATACCTTCCTAAAAAGCTGATTCTGTGCTCCCAACCATGGTAGTTTCTGATCTGCAGCACCACCTTATGTGTTTAGTATGAGGGGTTTCAGTTTGGGTCTGTCTTTATTAGAAAGCAGACCCAAGGGTGTTCCTCGCCTCCCCTTTTGTTTTCTTTTAAAAAGCTTGCAGTTTCAGGAGGGCAAACTGTTGGCTTGAATTTTGTTCTGGCTGGTGTGACAGACAGCCAAAACCTGCTCTAGATTGTCTGGGGAGAGAGGGAGGAGGGTTTGCTATGGAGGAGTTCGGAACAGATGTTTTGGACTTTCGCAAGCAGTCTTTATTGATTTTCTTCTTTTCTCAGTCACTTCCTGCGGAGGCAGCACAGAACGGTCTCCTCAGGACACTGACCCAGATGTGCCCTCCTCCATATCTGCAGTGACCACCGAGACTGGGAGCGATGAAGTGTTTATTATTTCTGCTGGACCTGGGGCCAGCGGGCTGAGCTTTACCACCTACAGGATACAGGTAGGAACACTCTTTGGCATCTCTAGCAAGCCACAGGATGTCCCTCTTGGACAGTGCTTGTCGTATCTGTCCATTTATGCTTACTGCCCACATTGCAAGAGAGTTAGTGACTGAGCCAGGCAGTTCTCCTAACCCTTAAGCTGAGCTGCCATCAAATGGTGTGGACTGTGATCCCCCGAGCCAGTATCTTCCCAGCTTCGAGAAGAGCAAGTGGAGAAGTCTGCCTTGGATTTGGTAGGTGATAATGCAGAGGTCTGCTAGCAGGCAGTAGGACCAGCCCTCAGAAATACGTTAAGTGGCAAAGATGACATTCCATTAAAAACATCACTTGTAGCAACTGAAGGACCTACCGGGGGGTCAGACCTGCTCCTACCCACCACTACCAAGTGGTCAAGGAAGTCACTCAGCTCCTCAGCTTGTCAGAAAGCTATTTACCTGTCTCACCAGGCAGATGTGAACGTTTACAGTGTATGCTCCAAAAAAAAAAAAAAAAAAAAAAAAAAAAAAAAAAAAAAAGTGGTTAAAGTGAAAGCAAAAAAAACAAACACAGAAACCTGAATCAGTTCAGTAAGCTCTCTCTTATTTTAGTTCTTTCCCCTGCACTGCTGCTCAATTAACTGTTTAGAAACAGACGATAGCTCAGAAGTCTCAGGTCTGGCTGCCACCTCTTCAACCTCGAGTGTAGTGCCTGACAGAGCACATCCATTACAAGTCTGTATTAAAGCCTTTCCCAGGTCAATACGCTCCTTTCCAGTGCCCTCTCTCTTTTTCCCACAAGAGGAGAAAAAAAAACAACTCACATGCCCCAGGACAGTCTGTGTAATACTTCTGTCGCAGTTTACAAAACAAAAGCATTCTGTATCCCTGCACTTGATTAGGAAATTAGCCAGGAGGCCAGGCTGGTCAGGATTTTCCTACTCTGGTGTAAGACACATGCTAAGCTTTTCCTCCAGTCGGCCACAATGATTAAAGGAAAGAAGGGAAAACAGCCCTGGTGCCTTCCCTCGCCCACACACATTACCTTCTGTAGAGCAGGGCACTGTGAGCTGTTTCTGTGCCCAAACTAGGGCACCCCTGAACACCTGCACTCCGTGGTCCTTCTTTCTAGTGGAGAGAGCTTCACCTGGTGGCAGTCACATACAAATACAGCTTCTAGACAGGAGGGAAACCCATTTTCCTTCCTCCTTCCCCCCCCCCAGTCAGAATTGACAACTACACTTAAAGAAAAACATTTCTATTCTGCCATCCTTTCTGCAAGCAACCCATCAGAGGAAGTTTATATATATATATATATATATAAAAAAATAAAATATTTAGTGTTAAAACAGTTCTAAGTGAAGGCAACCCAAAGAATTAAAGTGCTTTACCCCATTATTAACTCAGGAGGCATCTCCTTCTCAGTGATGTCCATGCTGTACACAAGTGAGTCAGTGCTCTCAACCAGATCCCTTAAGGAGCAGAAAACCTGCCCAAGAAGGGGGAAAGGGCCTCTTTAAAAGCACTGGGTCTTCCCCCACAGCTGAAGATTATCCTCTCTAAGGAGGGTGGAAATTGAGCACAGCAGGCTAATTACAAACCTGCACTCAAACAGGATCTCTTCAGGACACTTGAGTTATTCGGGGTTACTGGATGTTAGGCATAAACATGTTTACAGTTTAATTTCTAAATGCGTATTTTTAGGGTGTAAAATGCAGCTGGCCAGCCAGCTCCTGACTTTAGCCTCTGAGCCCCGCAGAGGGTATGGTGCGTAGCTTTTGTGGACCAGCACTAGGCAAGTAGGATGAGCTATCCACTGGAGCGTAGCCACTTTCTTGGCAGGAGCTAAGAAGTTATCCTCGTGTGAAATCCTGAGCCTTTACAGTACAGTAAATAATGCCATCAGACTTGCCTCACCCAAAATGCTCGACTAGACAAAGCAAGCTATAAGGAGCTTTAATTTCAAAAATCATCCGGATCTTGTTACTGCGAAAGGGTGGGTGGCCACTTGGTCCTGTGCCCCTCAGCAAGTGTGAGCCTCAGCTCTGCTGGGCAGGAGCCAGCAATAAACTGGCTTTTGCTTTTTAGCTTTTAAAACCCATTTGAAGAAGTCAATCCCCTGTCAGGAGGCAAGAGCTGGGAGAGCAAACACACGTCTCTGTACGTGGACTGGGGAGAGGAAAGGGAGGGCAGGATGGCTTTCAGATGGCTTCTGAGCTGTCCTCCAGGAGGGTCATGGCTTTCTAACTCCCGTTTGGTTTAAGTCATCATTCAGCCTTTGGCTTACTTATAACTATGACCTCTGACTTCTGTTCAGATATTACAAATTCCAGATGCAAAGGTTTGAGTAAATAGTATTATCATGGAGGTTTAAGAAAAATTTTTTTCTAGAACATTTTCAAACATCTACAGAATATATTATTGATCTTCGTAGTTACTTCCAGTATATCTATCTGAAAACCAGTGGCTAGCTTTTACACCAGTTTGGAGGTACTTACTTACAGTAATACTTGAATAATAAATCCTAAGACAGCCTGAAGAGGCTTCTGAGGGCAAGACAGCTGGCTCATAAATAAAGATTGTTACTTCAATCAAATCTGAGGCTAAGAGCTTAATATTGAAACAAACTTATCGAGAGCCCAAAGTCTCTCCCAGCTTCCTGCTGAGATTTTTTTTCTGCTGTAATAGCTAATTTCTTGCCTCTCTGCCCATCCATTTCCAATATGACATTTTAACTAAATAATTTCTTTGATTTGCAGAAACTTGAGAGATACGGTTTCTCAGAAATAACAAATGACAAGTTTCTGGTTTCTCAGGACTTTTAAATCCAGGACAGCGTGGGATTTATTTCAGACCCTCTTTAAGGACTGTGTAAACGTTGGGAATGTGGATTTTGCATTCTTCTCATGACAACCATATTCGCACAGCTGAAAATTAAAAATACACATAGAGTTGTGGAATGGGAGGCTTATGTAAATAACAGGTGAAGTATTAGTAAGACTGAAAGGAGATTCATAGGACAGTCAGTGATTCTTTAACTTTTCTGGCTCTAAACCCACATCGATATTAGGGACAAAAATTGTGATTTTAAATGCAACGTCAGAACATATAAAGTAAGTATGGAAGAGATCTTTAGAAGTCATCTATAGTTCATTCCCATGTCAGATCAACTCTGCTTATACACAGAGCTGGTGATAATGGTTTAATGTGGTCTCACCTCCTGATGATGCCAATTTTACACCTGTCTGGACACCTTGTTCTGCTGCTAAAGCTCATTGTCCACCTGAAAAGCATTTCTTACGTGAAATGAAAATCTCCTTGGCTCCAATCTGGGTCTCGTGCTTCTTGTTCTAGTCACCACAGACACCACGAACAGGTTATTCCCGTTCTCTTTGTTTTTAATTCTTTTTATTTTCTTAATTCTTCCCTAATATAGGATAAAAAGCACCACTTACTTCAGTCTTCCCTCCTGAATCATGCATTTTTGAGACTTCTGATTCTCTCGTTGCTTGCTGGTGGATTTCTTTCAGTGGGCCCCATCCCCCTTGAAGTTTTGTTTCCCCAGACAGACACATCTGGAGCCTTCCAAGAGCCAAGCAGAGTGGAAGGACTGTTTTACACAGTGAAGCTTACTATTCTGATCTGTCAGATATCTTCAGTAAAATAAAGCTGTAGATATTTGATGTCTTTGGTTAGTGAGAGTGGTAGGACTTTATTTCTTATGAAACTGAAATCTCCCATTTCAGTGTGAAACCTGAAACTGGGGAAGCAAGGTAAAACTTTCATCCAGGGAAGCCAGCGAACTTGAGGCAGCACGCTGGAAGAGCAGCGAGGAGAAGTTGCTTTCCTGTGTCTTGTCCTGTGAAGAGAACCACTGACGACATCAGTCTCTTGCACTAACAGCGTATTTCTAGTGTTTTTAAAACCTTTTGATGAAAGATGTTGTAAATGATCTTTATTTACTCTTTTCAGGACAAAAACCTAAAAAGAAGTGTCACAAGCCCAGCCTCTGTGTCTGACTGGCTGACTTCTCATCACACAGCTGCAGGAGCAGATGCTGTTGAGAAGGGGAACATCCAGCTGGAAAATCACTGTCCCAGACAACGCACGTGGAGTGCCCGCACTTTCCACGACTTCCTGGCTCCAATACCACAGCTACAGAAAAAATGGTGTAGCTGGACCACCAACAGTCCCTTCACAAAGCTGATTGACAACAGTGTAAGTCTTGCAAGGAGGGGAGGATGTGGTGGTCGGGGTCTGTGCCCCAGTACCCCCAGCTGCTCGCTGATGGGAGGTGTTTTCCCTTGGCCTACTGCTTTGCCTCTCCAATTGCAATGCAATACACATTTCAGTGCCTCTTGCTTGGTCTATGGGAAACTCTTTTGCCTAACTATATTGTAATTTATTCAGGCTGTGCTGAGTGCTAAGAAACTGTATGTCTCAGCAGTTAGCACCTGGTTAAGAAATGATCCCCAGTCCAGAAAAACATTAAAAGATGCCTTCAGACTAGATTATCTCATTGAATGTTCTGACGTGTACCTTTTTCCTCATGGTTATGCCTTAAATTAATTTTAATTGATGTATTACCATTGCATTGCGAGGAATCCGTAGGTGTGGGAGGGATATCTATGTCTCACTGACTGTAATCATCAAACCAACAGCTTGTTACAAAGCTAATAGAGGATGTTTCTCCTTTTTTAAGGTAATAACATAGGTTTTTGCTAAAGAATGCACCTCATCTCTAACATAACCAGGAATTTTAACTTTAGTTCCCTTGGGATCAAAGTTTCTCAAGATAGCCGCTTTTCATGGCATGTCTACTAATCTGTTATTATTTTGTGCAGGGTTTTCCTACAGCTGCAAGATCCCAAGGTGTCCCAACCAGAAAGGTGATCTCAGCCACTGAGATAGAAGGAGCATCAGGGACTGTTTACTCTGAGTCATCTGCCAGTAATGCCTCATACCCCCTCACTCTGTCTGCACAAAGGCAGCGGAAGCTAAGCTCCTGCAATTTGAAGAAATCCAGGTTTGGGAACCCTTATTTTGGATTTTTAGCCAGTTCCCCTGACAGCAAACATGTGAGGTCCTTGGATCCCTCAAGACACCCAGGGGCAGCATCTCCAGTTAACAGCCAAAGCCCCAAAACTCTTCTAGAGAGCTCCAACTCACTGAAAATCAGCTTGGTAAATGGTTCAAAAACAAAGGAGCTTATGGTAGAAACAGATAAAAACAAACCAGTTTTTGTTATTTCTGAAGAAGGGGATGACCAGCAGCCTCTGGTCCTAGCAGAACATCTTAGTCAATGTGGAGATCATCTGTCAGAGCAAAATGCTGCCTATGCTCCAGCTGTGCCAGATAAACAGCCAGTGGTTCTGACTGTTGAGGGGAACAGTTCTGCCAGCTTCACGTCAAATCTTCCCCTTTGGGCAAAATCCCCTAGTTTATACAAAGGTCACGCAAAGGCCCCTAGCTCTTCCAGGGACCAGCAGAGCTTGTCAGTTGTAGATGCTAATACTACTGAGACCTCACAGAACTGTGATACCCTAGCTGCTCCTGTGCTATGCCAAGCTTCAGTCCAGTGATGCTCTCAGAAAGATTGAAACATCAGTTCACAAAAACAGAGGCAACAGGGAGGTGATCAGAGTGGAAGCTGTGCCAAGTAGTTGAGTGTGACAGTCATAGATGGATGCAACTTTGTTAAGAGCAGTCTTTGCTTCCCACCCATTGGGATTGAGATTACGAGGATACGTACCATAGCACCAGCACAAATGCCATCTTCCCTTTTGCTCACTAAGCTCATCTCTATTCTTCTGCATGAAATTTTGATGTAGTTTGTACAAGAAAGCATTCTCTGAAAAGGTACTTCAGACTGCAGAAAACCTTTTCTGGAACGAGAAATGAAAGTCATCTGAGATGGTTACACTGTGGTTTGTATCCGAAATGTAAATCAGTCCTCTCTCACCGTGGTATCACTTGAGTCTTTCTGTTGGGAGCTATGAGTTATGTTCTGTTTATAGCTATGCCTGTACAATCCAAGCCTTGCAAAGCCAAGGGTAAGAATTCAATCATGCATGTTTGCGTACAGTTTTGTAAACTTAATTTTAAGCATTTCGTAACTTCTGCACTCTAGCACAAAGTTTACCAAGCATTAGCATCTCTAATATTAAAGACCATGATTATCTCATATCCTAACTCTTTAGGGAAGTGTACAGACAAACTGAGCAACCCAATATTTGATGCTAGTTCTATAAAAGTTTGATGTAGTTTTATCTTTCTTAGATCTACATAGGCCTAAAACACCTCAGTCCACTACATTTTTAAGTGACTCCTCATGGCAACAGGAGCATGTGTACAAACACACTGAAATACTAGAAATAGTCTTCAGCATCCAACACTTGGATATTTGCAGCTGCTCTGATCCTATGTCCACCAGCTATTTATTGCTGGTAACTCACAGTGACTAGAGAACTATTTCCCTTCCTTTAGCAGGCAAGATTTAAAAGACAAAATTAAGTGGGCCTAACTTTGAGTGCTCACTTTCTTTAGAAACGAACTACTAAGTGGCTGTGCCTCCCTGATTACAAATTCAGGGCATTCAATGGAACACTGAACCAAAGGGAAGCCTGCTAGTCCTATTGCCTTTAATAACCCCATCAGTATTTTAATTGCCTCCTGGTGATATTTTCCTGTCTTCGTAAGAGACTCCTGCATGTTCAGCCCACAACTGAGAATTATTTTGCTTTCTTAAATGAAAGAAATTCCCTATGAAGCTGTATTTTGCAGCTGAGACAGCACATTGTTTTAAAGCAATAGTATGTCATAAAACAGGTGTCAGAAAGAAATCTTCCGTACAAGTCTTCCCCCATATTAGCTACAGCGTGCATTGAGTTATCTTAATCCTTCTACGTGAAGGCATTTAAGTCTGATTCCTGAAATATTTAACTGAATTATTTATGATTTCACCTGCTATTACAGCTTCCATTTGCCACCTATTAAAGTCTGAGATATGCAACACAAGACTGTGGGTTTTACCTTACGTTTTGTGTGTGTGTTTACGTGTCTACGTAGACACAGAAGCCTTGCATCTAGTAGCAGTGGAAGCTAAAACATATATGCCCTTTAGCAGTTGACTTAAAGATGAACAGCAAACAAGTCTCTGCCTTTGTTATTACCAGACTGTGTTCAGTAGTTTTGAAGTACAGAGGTCTGGCTCCAAGTTGAGTTTTTTTGTTGTTGTTGTTGTTGTTGTGGTGGTTTTTTTGGTTGTTGGGGTTTTTTTAAATTAATGCTACATGATTCAAAGGGAAGAGTTAATATATTTATGTTTTAAGAAAATATTTAGAAGTCTTCAGCACTCGAATAACTTCCACTGCATTAAATTCATGTACATTGTAATCCAGAGTCCATGTTCTGTTACTTGCTACATTTCTAAAGATTGAAGTACTAAAATCTACTTTTGAAAAGTATTTGTGTTCAGTTACTGACAATAGCTACATTTGAAGGGCTGGAAAAAGCGGCTTTTTCAATAAAAGCGTGTTGAACTATTCCTTTCTACAATGTAATTACACTTACTTTGTTTATTTTGCTGAAAGGCTGAGTTGTATGGGCATTGCCAGTACAGCAACCTCCCTAGCCACTGCTGCAACGGAAAGAGCACAAAAGCTGCCGCATCATTCAGTCAGCAAGCACTTGAGGATTAGATCCTGTTTGATTTCTCCTCAGTAACGTAGCGAGATAATGAGGTGGTTGTTTACACTGACTTCCTCTACTACCTATCTGTGTCACAGACTTTCTAAACCTGTGAAGACTGCTGCCAGAGGCTGGTTTCTGTGGGAGTTTGGATTTCCTTTCATATACTGCTTGTCTCAACACCGGGTACCTCTTCCATCATTGCCTGCTCTAGCAGTATATGGCCAATTATACATGAGACACTAAATCAGGTACCATATATTCAGCACGGACTAGATAAATATTTATGTTGAGAGAGGCCCTCCTCTTGAAGCGTATGCAATATTGAACAATGCTGCTTGTTCTCAGAACAGATGTGGCTGACGTACCAAACTAACCTAAGGTGATGGCTTCTGCCACTGGAAGATACCGAAGCCTAATGCCCAAGTGGTGCATGCTGCAGGTGCACAAAGACCATCCCCTCACTCATGCTCAGCCCTGAAGAACCAGGAGTACAACATATGGGAGACTTCAGTTCCTGACTTGCCTTTTGAAGTTCCTTTTTTTTTCTTTTCAGGCAGATCACTGAAAAGGACTGTTAAAGAGGTATTTGTGGTTTCTTTTGTGCCTTCAAAGAATTTATAAAATATTTTCTTCCTTACAGCTAAAGAAACTGTTTTGAACTTCTCCTCCCCAACACCCCAAGGAACAGCAACAGCTTCCACCGATACTCTTAAAAAAAAGTCATAGCGCAGATTTAAGAAATTCTGAAAGCTCTGGGTGGAATAAAGTGCTCTAATACTCTCAGCGGTAAATATTGACTAGGATTAGTTTTTAAATAGTATTACTTATGGCATTCATTTTGTTCTTAACAGCTATATTATTTCTGAGAGCTATGCTGCCACTTTTTAATGACAGAAACCTCACAACTCATGCATGGGCTCGGGATTCAGTTTTACCTTTGTGGTAATGCAGCCAGTTTTCTGTGCTGTTCTGCATGCTGTAACTAAGCAGCAAATGGGATAAGCATGCTAAACACTTGCTGAAGAGGAGGAAAATAATTTCAATCACAATTGCATAGGAGAAAATGTCAAAAAATTCTATGGAGCTAACAAACAGAAGGAGTATTCTTTTCAGTAAAACTGGATTTGACTAATGTTAACTTTTTAAAAAATTAATTATTCTGGAATACGCTAGGCAATCCCTCTAGCCAATGTGTTAGGTAGATTGGATAGGACAAAAATATGTGGGCATTCCCTATTTTTTCATTGATGAAGCAGAGCTTCAAAATAAAAGCTTGAAGCTATACAAGCTGACAAGAATCCTGTGTGCTAGGTTTCTTACCATTAGGTAGTTCAAATGGTTGAGAATGGAGGCTCAACGGGAAAACAATCCAAAAGATTTAACATGCAGCTAACGCATCCCAACTTTGAGGATTCAGAGTAGCATTCAGGAAGAAAAATACACTTATAACTTCTTAGCAGAAACATGAACTGAGGTTTCCTTTCAGAAATCCGACACTTCTTTAAGAGCAGTTGGTTACAAAGCATCCTACTCATAACTGGGGGTTTTTTTTTTCTTTTTTTTTTTTTTTCCATGAGAAGGACACGAGCCATAACAAAACACATTTGACTCAAATAGTCCAGTCAGTACTAGATTTTATTCTAAACAATTAAAGATTAATTTGGATTGCAACCAAAAAGAAAGATAAGCCCTAAGCCAACACCTACCTAACGAAAGCAAGCAACTGAAACTCAGCAGCACTGAAAAGAATACCCAACAGAGACCAAATATAGCTTCAACATACATTCATGGTCTGTCTAGAAATGGCTTTGATGTTAAACCTCATATGGCACACTTAGCATTTTTTATAATTCATTTCCTATGGAAACTAATGAGCTTAAGGGTGAAATTACCTCATTGAAAGTCAAAATGGTGAAGTGTGAAGAAAAGAGGGATGACCTGAAAAGCAGATTTAGAAGCAATCTTTGCATATTAAGCATTGCTGTGGGAAATGGTATAATTAGTTTTCTTCAGAAGTTATTCCTTGGAATTGTGTAAGTGGTATTTCAGCTCCCAAACATCATGCAGAAAGAATGTCAGATAAAATAGGTGGAAAAAAATGCAAAATCCCCACACATGCTTTTTAAAATCAAGAGCACCTTTTCCTAACTTTCAGTAACACAGTGACTGTTGGTTTATTTTTAGAGGGCAGACTGTACAAAATAAGGCCCCCTTCCAGCAGAAATTTCTAAGAGGTCATAAGAAACCAGATTTTCAGAGCGTAAGTTAGAATTGAGCATTCTCTTCTCAAATGCCTAACTCGTTTTACTTGAATCAGTTTCTTTCCCTAAGCTCTTGCTGTAGGCTAAGCCATCTGCACTACGCAATTCTACTAAAGACTAGGAATTGATACAAAATGGACGTATTTTGTTTGCAGAATGAGTGAGGTAGTGATTGATCTCCGAGTGTCAAATACCAGGATTTTTCTATTAAATTCAAGGAAAACAGTATCAGAACTTAAACACAACTTATCCTACACAGTTGCTGATTCAAATACTTGAGACACACTGAGGGCTCTCAGATTAACACTGACTGTTGAGATTAGTATGTTGTCAGCTATTCCAGCTGCAAAAGGCCGTATATTGTATTCTTTCTCACAGTCATGCTACCACCTTTCTTTATTCTTTACGGAGGAAGTGCTCAGAAGAGCTTATGGTGTGCCAGGACTGATCAGTTGATAGGGCATAAATCCAAAATCAGAAGCTTCCTCCAACAAAATTAGTTACAACTCATTTGTTGACATAATGGAGTATAAAACATTTAAATCCACCAATGTAAGTGCAAGGCAAGCCAAAAGCATTACAAGTTTTAAGGTCCATCAGCTTGTCTTCATGGCATACAGAACACCACAGCATTTTCACTTTTACATTACTTAACCTGAGTTTGAATTTCTCTTAAATTTAGTCTGAAGAACAAATGACAGCTGGTTTAAGAACAGCAATATAGGTTAGCTACAACATTAGATATCCACCTTCAAGTATGGGAATGGCAGCAGCGCAAAAATCCTAGGATGCTGAACCGCAATTTGAAGCTTAACAACCCTGGCATCACTGTCTTCCACCTCAGATAGAATGGGGTGCAGACAAGTCCTCCTGTTTACTCAGCAAGGGAAAAGTTCTATTCAGAAAAAGTTCTACTAATAGTAGCCACTTAAAATCTTATCATTTATACAAAATAGATCATTGTAAAGATGAACATAATAGGACAATAATTTTCTCTAGCCTGCTGTTAAATCAATAGTGGTATAATGCTTGTCACTTCAGTGTTATGGTGTTGCAAGAAATTAAAATAGTATCCACTTTTTAAAAAGTAGTAACCTCCTTTATTTACCAGCATCTTGAAGTCCTCTTGTTGACAAAAATAAATTCTATTTAATAGGTTTTCGCTTACATCATTCGTTCTAAATCCTGTAGAGATACTGGTATCATCTGACACTTCCAAGGAAGATTGAGAGAATTTCTTGGAATGACACAAAAACTCATGTCATTTTCAGATACTGCAAGTTCAAGGATGATATTTAGTTGTAAAATCTCAACAGTCAAATAACTAATAGCTTGACCAAGCGTTAGCAAGTGTTGCATACATCCATTTCTGCGGTGAGAGAATATGCTACAGAAGAAACAGACAACTTCAGTGAATGTCTTTTTTTTTTCTTTTTTTAATTAATAACTTCTTAGTTCAGAAAAAAATAAATCACAAAAGAGAACTGGAAGAACTACTCTCCACCTTCTTTATAAAAGAATTTTCTCAAAGAGAGAGACTACATACCTTGTTCACCACCATGTCAAACCCTACCATAATAACCTCTTTTTTTACAACATCTATTCTACCACATTTCATGCTCAGCTTCCAAATCTCTCTTATAAAGGAGGTGGGGGTGTGCTTTAGACAGGTTAAAAATATGCTGCACCTTTACAGTATTTAAACAATTACACCAAGCATAGTTCATACATTTATCACATTAACTATCACCTGGTAACCATACATTTAAAAAGGTCTAATGTATAGAGTATGTAATACCCATGACAGATACTCTTACTTACTTAAGAGCATATAAAGATCAGGATTTATTCACCCTCCCCATCTGCAAGTTAATTTCTCATCTCTTCCTGGTACAATATAAATGAAAAAAAAAAATCCCTTCATTCCATTGCACTACCACAACCCTATATGCATAGAAAGGCAGATTAATTATCTGTAACAGGGAAAAGGAAGAGGGGCTTATAAAAGGAATTTGAAGGACCTCTACTGCACAGGTAGTTTAGATGTTAGGTACACGAGTTTTGTTGTTTGGGGTTTCTTCCCAATTTTTTTTCTTAAGGTCACATAATATATCCCTATACAAACATAACTTGAGTAAGTGCAAGCGAGGTTGTATGTAGTACTGTAGACACATTATTCTTGACCAACAAAAAAAATTCAGCACAAGAGGCTTGAACACGAGCACAGTGACAAGTCTATGCTGAAAGCCCATCTGGGGTGTGGGAAGTGGTGAATGAGAATGCAAAGCACATTTCTGCATATAATGTGCAAAGGCTTGATCTCCACAACTACACTCAATTTGCTACATGCACAGCCAGAGATGAAAATGAGATCAAAACCAGCTGGGAATGGTTGTCCTGAGAAGATACAATAACCATTAAAAAAAAAAAATCTAAACATAAAATACAAATACAGAAGCAACAGAACATTGTTAATAATACTAAAAGACAGAAACACACTGTTGTTGTTAAAAGAAGTTTCAAGTATTATTCCAGATCCAATTTCAATCCTACTCACAGGAGAAAATGCCCAGAGGTTAGGAAGAGAAGTCCACACCAAAGTGTATTTTTAATAGCATACGGGCATGGTCAACAGACCCATCCTTGCGACAGCTACTTTAAAAAATAAAAATCTAAACAGAAATGCATCATTCTAATTAGCATTCATATTAAGATGTGCATTACTGGAAATAGCTGTTTAATTCACTGACACCAGTAGACACGATGTGCTGCATCATTTGTGCTCCATTATATCACAAGACACTGTGTGTACACTTTTTAACATCAAAGTATAAATCCTGCTGTAAAATAAGGCATACTTAAAAACAACACGGTATCTACAGAGGTAACTTTGTATGCTTTCTTCTCATTCTGTTTCACTCTTCTAGGTATGATGAAAAAGAAAAATTGGTCCCAGTTGAGGTTTGTCAACATTAGCTACCAGATTATGATGAAAGAGATCAGATCATTTCAGTTGGGGGTGTGTGTGGGGTGTTAGGATTTTTTTTTTTTTTTTTTTTAAAAAGGATGCTTGGGACATTTCCTGAATGAGCTCTGCAAAAGGCATGAAAATAAAATCTACATTTTTTTACATCAGTGACACCAGTGTTCCCCTTCATCATCCCTATGCCTCTCCAGAAATGCCTCCATATTGCTACAATTTTGTCCAAACTGAATTATTTTCTGTAAGATTGTTCCTTCCAGTAAAGCTGCTATATTCTGTTTTAAATTATAGCTTTTTCTACATTTTCACCAGTGTATGCATGCTAGAGAACATGCTGCATGGCAGAGGTACATATTTAGCATATGGTATCAAACCAAAAAAGAAATAAAAAAAATGAACCAGTGTGTCCTACTGGCTGCTCTATGTCAAAAGCACTGTTTGGTCTTCTGATATAAAACACTACAGAAGTAATATTAGCAGAATTCTGTTCTGCTTCAAGTATTACCCCAACTTTAAATGTGATTTTCAAATTTTTGTGCAATTATTTTTGTAATTTAATGTGAATAAAAACATCAACACGACTAAACTAAGAAAAGAAACTGTACTACTTCCACTATAACACTGCACATATGGTAGAAGCTTTTAAGTTGAAACAGCTGTTTAATGGACGGAATTTTTTTTTTTAAGTGAATATTAACGTGGTTTCTGGCCCAAATGCAATGGGTAGTGACAAAATATCAGACTACCGCAAAAAGCAGTTACAAATATACACTGACAATTTCTTTCTTAAATATTAATGGCTCTTGAAATATCCATCAGATACTTTTACAAAACATTTCTATTTTAAGTCTAAGGATTTTTCTTAGTTTCTTCACAAGTAGTGCAAATACACTCCTTATTCTTAGGCCTTCCCAAGATATGGCTGGTTTTTGTGTGTGTGATTTCTGTTTGTGTTCTCCACTGAAGTAATACAGGGACACTGTAGTCATGAGGATGGAATGCAATGCTTGCTGGACTTTCTTGGAAAAAAAAAAATCTACCTTATTCATGTACAGCTGTAAAATTCTACAAATTAAAAAGTTCGCACCAGATTACTTGATGCAAAAGTTATTGATTCCCTGCTATGGGGGAACTGAGAAGATCCCCTGAAACCTTAAACTGTACAAGCAGTGTAACAGGTTTTTGTCCCCTCTCTACAGACTACAAGTATTCAGTTCTTGAATCGTGTTTGTTCACAAATGTGATTGAATTTCCTGAAATAAAAAAAAAAAACAAAAAGTATTAAAATGTAACAAAGTTCTCAGAAGTCAGGCAACAAAAAAGAGTCAGCAACTTTCACAAGGTATTTTAAATGTTAAACAGTTTAGAGCAGAACATGTACACACTAACATACCTGTTTTTCAGAACCTGTTTAGTTGGTACTCTACTACCATATTATCTGCAACAGGATTTTCAACATCTGTCCCGCCTAACCCATGTTGGTTTTATTATGCACACAGAAAACCTGTTATCAAAAGCATTCCTCTATACTTCTGCATACTTCAAACCCAGAAGGCAATTAAAACAGGAATCAGTGAATTAATTTTGCCGTGAGACATTAGTAATTTTTAGTAGACAACATTATACAAGTCACTAGGATCTAGAATTAACCAGGCTAATAATACATTTCAACATGAACGTGTTCTTTCAGTGGCTTAGAATCTTCTGGCAAGAAAAAGAAGTCTTTCTCATTCTGTATTATTTAGCTTTTATGGGAACGGCAAGCCTGTCTTCACAAGTTAAATAGATAACGCAATTTTACACGAGACACTTCTTTCTAATTCTCAAAAAAAAATCTCACTGTTCATTCACTGTTTTTCTCTTACTTGGGTTATGCATTCCTTGATACCTAACTGAAACAGGAGTTGGGGTGTTGAATGTGTATATATACATACATGTGGAAGAGAGGATGCAAAAGAGACCATGACTTTTCTCCCTCTTGCTGAATTAGATCAAAGATTAGAAAGAAACCTTGCTTACATAACTAAACTACTTAGCAGAACAGTTTAGCTCAATTAAAAAAAAATGTAATTGGATACCTAGGACTGGTATGACAGGATAGTTCCTAAAATCCATGAAAGCAAACAAAGAGCAGCAACCAGTAAAGTTCTACGAACAGCTAATGCTTGAAAGGAAAAAAAAAAAAAAAAAAAAAAAAAGAAAAAAGAAGAAAAAAAAGTAAAAAACCCTGAGTCATTTCTATTCTAGATGGAATTACCCACCACAATATGAACAAAGACGACTGGTAAGTCCTCTGATACTGAATCAACTTTCTAACATTTCAAAACAAAATCTCCTCTGGGAACACAGACAGTCCTGTAATGTGAAGTTACAGATAGCAGTGGTACTTTGAATTACATCTGCAATTTAAATCCCAAATTATTTTTGAAAGTTATTTGGTAAAACCCTCTGAATTTGTAAGAGACTAGAGATTAATATTTTACAAGTCTTTCTTACGATCTGCTTGCCTGAGCTGTACAGATTGGTTATTTTCAACCCATAGTACCTGAAATATTAAAGGAATTATGCTAAGTGTGTATGTTCATTGCAGCATTAGAAAGGTACTGCAGAATCTACTATTCATTAAAGCAGTTTCTCAATAAGGGGGTAACAGCTCCTCTGTATCTTAAATTACACGGAGAATTTAAGAGAATTACTCATTCCCTGGAACCAGTTAGCTCTTAGGTAGATAATTTTTGTTTTGTTTTACAGGTCTTTAATATTTGTCTTGCCACACGTGCATCTTTTTATAAGAATGAAATTGCATTGGTTATCAGTGGCCTTGATTTTTTTAAATCAAGGACCTTGATTTATTTTGGATGGACATTTCTCATGAATGACCAGATACCAGGAGTGCATGTCCCCTAGATGTATTAAAACACTTGAGAAGTAGAGGGTTAATCTCTTTTCAGGCTCAGTATTTCATTTTCACCATATGCCAGACTGTCTGGGTCAGAGGCTTAAGATTTAGAAACTCCTCCAAAACCAGGAACTGCTAAGCCACACCAAGTTCCTAATGTTACATATTCCAAACTTTTCTTGCTTCTCTTGTTGCAAATTATTACCACTAATTCATCCCTTCAAAGTATGTCGCACTTCACTAGAAGAGTCTCTCATAGTTTCAAATGGAAGTTGCACAGGGCTAATTATTGTATACACAGTGTTTTTAAGAAGCACACAGACATGAGCAAATGAGAACCTGCTTCAGTGGGAGAAGAATAGGAATGGAGGGAGGGGGAAGTTGTGGGTGGAAAACAAGACTCAAGAAGTGTCAGCAATGGGTTACATCAACTTGCAAGTGCTAGTGGTGCCCTTCTGACATGCACAAAGGGCTCATTTCAAAGTTGTGTTAGAAACAAAAATGACAGAAGAACCCCCCAAAGATCACCCAATTTTGCTTATGCTGCAACAGTGTTACTCATGCAATTTCTGGCACTTCACAGGTGGTTTTTGTTGGTTTTTTTTTTTGAAGAAACAAAACCCAAACCACTTTTTAAATTGTGTAACTTACATGGCATGATGTGCTTTGACCTGAGTTCGACAGTTGCGTCCCCAGTAGCAATCAGGACGTGATGTGACAGTCACTACAAAAAGAGCAAATGAAATGCTACATTTATTACCGAAGTCATTAAATAAGGTGATGTAGATTATTAAGCCATGGCTAACAGTAGTTGCTCATCAGAGCAGGCTTTGTAGAGAAACAAGACATGATTGGCAAGAAATGACTGTAAACTATACTGGAAACAAAGCAAACGCTTAGTGAAGGACAAAAAAAAAAAAAACACCCTACCATTCTGAATATTGGGCTCATGCAGACTTACTAAGAAAGAATTTGGTTCTCAGTACTGTCAACAGAAATTTTACCATCTAGTTTAATAGAGACAGACTTTACAGTTGAAGATACTGGGCATATGCCTAGATACATTTCCATACGAAAGAAAAATGTATTAGTTTGGGTAGAGCCTGTTGTTTTTCCCCCACTTTTACATACATTATAACGCAGCTGTCCAGCAGGCTGTTACACCAAAATGAAAAGCAATACTAAGGAGAAACAAGGTAGACTGACTGTCTCTTGTTATGCACAGCAGCAGAAGCGGAGTTAAAGACAGGGAAGCTGTTGCTAACGACAGGAACTAGATGGACAAAAGTAACATTTAAAAGTAGACTATTGGAAGAGCTTCTGTTCCCAACAGATTTAGGACTGAAGAAGGCACAGTTGCTTGCATGCTATTTTATTCTAAAACTGTAAATGCAAACAGACTTAGAATTAATTCTATGAAGACATTCTTGTTCCAAGTTGAGAGCTGGTAAAATGTGAAATTGTTCAAGTGGTGCATCATCTTATGTATTTAAATGGGAAAATAAATTAAATTAGAGAAACTAGTTCCTGTTGACTATATTCTGGATTTTACTGAATTCCTCTTTTCACTATGCAGATATATTTATTCAAGAGATGAAAAAATCGTACTGAAAGAAAAGATTCCATTAGGGAGTCTGACAATAACTATATGCAAAACTTAGCAGCTGAATAGTAAAGCAATCAAGTGTAAGATATTAGCCCTGCAAAGAGGTTTGCACTGGGCCACATGAAGGTGCTAGAAAACCAAGGATACAAGGATAAAACTAACTCCTTAAATGACTTCTCCCGCTTACTGTGCGAAGCAATCCCCACCTGGCAATTCAGCAACAGGAATATTCTGCCTGTACTGGTAGGCAAGTTCTCGAAAGCTGCGAAGGCCACAACAGTAGCAAAGCACTGTGTTCCCAGTAATTCTGTAATCTGGGGAGAAAATCAGTTTGCGCATAATGTCAGTGTGAGGCTTGAGAAATCAGATATAACAAAAATGTCATGATGGTACTGGTTATGTACACAGAACTTCAAACCTCTGACAATTACTGAGTTGTATATAGATGAAGTTATACATGCACAAAAATGAACATAACACGTACCTGACAACATAAAAACTCCTCTTTGAAGAGCTAAGAGGCTTTCGTTTAACATATTTTTCCACGTCAAACCCCTGGATGCCAGGTAATCCTGAAAAGAGCAATTTAAGCATTTAATCTAGAAAAATCTCCAACATTAGAGAGTGCCCAAGCCATTTACCCTCAAATATTTCCAAATCTAGATCTAACCAGGTTTTCAAAATGGGTTGATGCTGATTACAAGTAAAAATTAAGTATCTTTTACTTAATTAGCATGATACTTTCAGATCACCAATAAAACCTTACATTCAGTATCCTTTTTTCAGAAGATGCCCACTTTTGCTAAAAGAATGCAAATAGATTAATTTCAGTCACACTCTCATTTACCTTAAATCAAGATTTCACCCAGTTTTCCTAATTTAGATAACCTTGTCATGGTATGGGCAAAATATTTTCTATGCGACCTAGCATGAAATTTAACTTGTCTGGAAAAAAAAACCACAAACATTTAACAAGCCTTGTTTTCCTGGTCCATTTTTAGAGAATTATTTTTCTCTTAATTAGTATTTTGGATGTTACACTTTAGACTGTAGAAACTGGCTTCCCTAACAAATACTTCCTATAAGAAAAATTCTTTTACAATTTAGCAACCAACAAAACATATCTGAATTCCACAGTGTGTCTATCAGTCACTTAAACTCAAATTCAGAAGTCATGCCTAGAATTTTGGCCTTCTTGGCACCTGTCAGACATACACATTGGAGAAATTAAACATCAGGATTGCATGAAAGTTATTTTTCTCTTGTTATTGTTAATTTGCGTGGTACTGGAAGAGCTGTTGCTAAATGGAATGCATCTCTAGAATAGGATGCCCTCTTACACAGAGACTGAAAGAGCCAAATTATCACCCCCAAATACTTCCAGTCTAGACACAGTAACTATAACTTTGGTCCAGCTGAATGTTCAGGGCTCATTAACTTTGCCTTTCAGAATCAGGTGCGGCAAGTGACACAATGCTGCCACTGTAACTGTTAGGCAGCACATCACTATCGTTTCATGAGTGAGTACATCTTAAACTTTGTACATTTATTATTATGCATCCTACATAATGATTTTTAAACATACCTTTAGGATATCTGACTCGTAGTGGTTGTTATTTAGGACTCCATCTAAACACTTATCACCAAGATTTATTTCTAATCAGAACAAAAAGAAGAAAAGTTACTATTTCTTCCCCTAACCCCATGGCCCTCAGACATTTTCTAAAGGTTCTTCTACTTCCTGAAATAATGTGCACAGACTCATGTAAGCACCAAGTAAATGACTGCATTCAACATATGCTAAAGCATGTGACATATGACTTCCAGTGGCAAAAACAAGACATTGAGATTTTACAATTTCACCTTTAGTCCACAAACAGTACTACTAACCTGCACAAATTAACAGTGATATGAAAGCTATTCCGTTAGCTTCAAACTCCAGCCAAGTTATTTCAACTGTTCTAATTTATTTTTTGAAAATGTTGAAAACCTTGAGTTTCAGAAGTCTGCATGTTTAAGAGGGTAAGGTTCTTTTCTAATCGGTTAACATCAGATGTTCAGTGCTCTTGCATTGATTTGTATGATTCTCTTCTTAGGCTGAAATGCACCATAATTCTTTTTGCATGGGAAAGCATTGTGCTCAACAAGTGTAGTTTTCAAGCCCAATATGGTATGAAGACAAGAAGTTAAATCCTCTCAAAATTAAAACATACCACTCAAGAATTTTTGTTTGTGATGTGAGGACACAGCCTTTGTTTCCTTTTGCATGACTGTCCTACAAACTTCTCTATTATATTTCTTAAATTACCTAAAGTTCAAGACAGACAGACAGACATTATTGCAAAGTGAGCAGGCTCATAAGAAACAGATAATTCCACAATACCACAGAATGGTGCCAAACAGCCAAAACATGCCATCCGAGTGCAGCCCCAGTATAAGTGACAGAAGGGTTGCAGACAAACTGTACCTGTAAAATAACAAAGAAAACCCCTGTAAGGACCTGCACACAACAAAACTCAACAGTTATTGTTCCTATAAATCAATAAAAACAGAGCCCTGATAAACTTGGTTAAAGAAAGTACAACTTTCTCATTTAAAATACATTCTATACAGGAATAATAAATTTTATAAAGGAAGATTCTTTCATGTTGTCACTACAAGAGTCCAGATAAAGAATATTCAAATAAAAACCACTCTTAACTGTTAAACTTAAGCTTAATTAAAAATAAGGAGAGATTTAGTTCTGTAGCCAAGAGTTAAAAAAAAAAAAAAAATTAGAAAGTACACACATTGCTGAGGAGCAACATGAGGATTCTGTTCACGCTCTGCTCTTCGGTCAGGCATTGGCTGAAAGCAGCAGGTGCATATTACATGACTTCCTTGAGCAGGACACACATATTCCTGGACAGCTAGATGAGTTAAAAACAGGAAAAAAGAGGATAGACTGAACAATGTACACAACTGCAATCTGGACTAGGAATCTTAGTGAATATTAGCAACATAAAAATCTGAAAGTAACAAGCAAGCAATATCATTTTTACAAAGATTCTATAAAAGAGCAGAAAAATAGCATTCAGACTTCTAAACTATGTAGGTGTGTAAAATATTTCAATATGTAGAACAGTTTAAAAACTACCAGCCATCAGCAATCTGTTTGGGACAACCACAGAAAAACCATGGTCAAGTCTCATGATACTTGCAAAGACACCTATGTGAAGTGGTGTTACTCTCGCAGTACTGAGAGTGAGCTTGCTTAGTTCATAACAGGTGTATGAGTTGTAGTATTTTAGTATCACACAATTGAGAAGATCTCATGACATTGACCTGCAGGGAAGTTGGCAGATGTAGATGGCGCATCTCCCAGTGCTTGCATTCCTCCTGCTTCTGTCTCTTGGCCTGTGCTAGGCAGAGTTGGAACAGAGTGTCTTCGATACCCTGGGCACTGTCTGCATACTATATATGGTTGACTGAAAGAATAAAATAAGGTCATAGGAAATCACACCCAACAAATTCAAATATAACTCGTATCGCCATGCTAGACAGGGTTAGTCATACTTTCAAAGTTTAAATTTGGAATTTCTTCATCCAGTAACATGGAAGTTTACATAACTCGGTACCTCACAGCTGTGAAGACTGCTGTAGTCCTAACAGATAAAAACTTTGTATTTTGTAGTATTCCCCAGGCAGGTAAAAAAAAAAAAAAAAAAGAAAAAAGAAAAAAATAGCATCGCAACTGGAAATGAGATGAACAAGAAAGAGAGGAACAAAGCTGGAACAATTATCTACATGAAGAGTTGTTCTGCTCCCCTCTAGACATACGGCAAAAAATGTTTGCTGTTAGAAATAAAGAGGAGATACTTTGGTGCCTGGGAATCCCTAGGTCAAGCATCAGCTGCTTCAGTACCATACACCTGGTGAAAGCAACATTCTAGACACATAAGAAAGCACAAACATTGCAGCTGCACTCGTAGGGTCATGGACTGCTTCATCTCCTCACAAGATCTTAGCCAGAAACCTGTTTTCTCTAAAGCAACGGCCAATTCGTAATTGGAAAAAGGTAATTTCACATATCTCGCATGAAGCTGTTGCACAATTCAGGCTAGAACTGCTAGTCATAAACTGAATCTTGCTGGACTTCTAGGCAGTTCTAATATTAACTATTTTTTGTTGACTGCTCAAGGTTCAGTAGGATGGCCAGTAGAATTGCCAAGGTAATTACTGGTAAGAATGAACTTACCTGAAAACAAAAATAAGATTCATTCTAGCAATGATCATGGAAACACTATCAGCAGTAATAGCGTTTGTGAAACTAGCTCTGTTTGTGGGTTTGTGCCTTCAAACATATGGAAATCTAATTCAGCGCACAACAACAGACATACCTGATATCTGAAGATTCACTATCTACATCTGACAATTCCAGTAAATCTTCAGAACTTCCTTCCTCGTCTGAAAAAGATCTCCGCACCTTAGGTTGCAACATGTCTTGAGTAATTTTGTTTCTAGCATCCATGCTACGTACATCATCTTCATTACGACATTTATCTGGCATGGGAACCACATTCAAATTTCAAGAGAAAAGAACACTTCACATCCCTTATCCCCATCCTACTTTATTAACACTGTTACAATTACTGTGTTTTCATTTCCATAAAACTTCTTTTGTGTAACAAAGTTCTAGAAGATCTTGGGCAAATTCCCCTGTTAATGGAAGTGTAGTATTGTGCAACTTAAGTTTTATTTTCAAGAGGCCATGGTCGAAGTTAATTAAAATCCATATTCAAATATATTTTTCAGAAGTATCTGAGTTTAGGTGGCCTAATCAGTCAGTGTACCCTATTTGATAAAACTGATATCCTTCTCATGATTAAGTAGCAAAATAAAATTAAGAATTCTTAGCATACTCAGTTATAGTATTAAATCACCTTCAATTCTCACCCAGTATTTGAAATATTACAAGTTATTGCGTCATATTAAATAAACTTGTTTTCTTACAGCCATGTCAGAGAAAAGAGAGTAATAAAACATACACAGACATTTAATAGACTGCAATTTGTGCATACATCAATTACGCAGCTAATGTGTGGAATACATCAGATTCTGTTACACACACTGTTCAACTTGCCTGGATGTTGAATCAGATAAGCTTCAACCAAGTTGTTCAATATGTGATTTTTACAAATACGTTCTACTGGACAGCGACAAGTTGGACACAGAGAAGATCTTTCCATCCATCCTGAGTAGCAGGCAGCACAAAAAGTATGCATACAAGGCTGCAAGCTGCAAAACACAAACATGAAAATAATTGAAGAAAAGGAGTCAACACACAAATCTTTCATTTTTCAGATACATTCATAACACTCAAAAAGCTGTTTAGCATTGATTTGACTATATAGATTGAGCGGGCAGGACTCAGAATGGCTTGTGAAAACCCTAAATATCCTAGCCTCCTCAAACAGTTGTCACTTTACTTCTTATATTATTACCACATGAATACAGCTTTTGTCAATCATGCATACCTTACACAGTCATGCAACAGTTCTTGGCAGATAATGCAAGTTAATGTTTCTTCCATCTTATCTGGTTTCACATTTGATGTTTTTGCATCTTCAGAGCCAATTTTAATTATACATTCACTTGGAGCTGCTGGTGAAAGATTTGGACAAGCATCTTCATCTACAAAGACAGAAGATTTCACAGTATGTATTTTTTGAAGCTTTTTAAAATTTATTTTTATTTAAGTGTTTAAAAAAAAAAAAAAAAAAGACCTGAACAATATATACTGATTCACTGTTCACTGGCAAGGGTCTCATTAAAGGTTCTTGCTTTACATGTAACAGCTTCTGCTACTGAAGACATTATTTTCAGTGGGCCAGAAATCAAGTCAATAAGAAGCAAGAAACAAATTGAGGAAGGACTGACGAAAGCTGACCTCACTGAAATTTTTTGCTTTTCTTATTTAATACAATACTAAAACACAAAATAACATTATGAGGAGGAAAAAAGTTACCTATCCCCCACTAACATAACCTTTCAAGACCTTCCAGGTTTGCTATCTCTGCATTTTGGATTTATTTCATACTAATAAAGAAAAATAGGCACAGATTTATGTTTCTATTAATCTCACTGGACGTCTGAGAAAAATGGACTTAGCTTTAAGTTTCTAATTCGTTTTTTTTAACTAACTTTCAACAATAACATTAAAATAAAATAGTGCAGGGTAGGTTGCACAATACTGTAGTATACTAGCCTCCTTTTAGTTTCTTCTTAGCAGGTTCCAAACCTTCCTCCTCCCCTGTTCTTTGAGAATCTGATTCTGCTTTTTCTTTGTCAGTGATTTCTGAAGTGACTGCAGAAGTTTCAGTATTCACATCCAGCTTTTCATGTTCATCATGTGGTGCTCGTAGACACACAGATTCTAAGATGGGGAAAGCAGGCACAGGAGTGAAAACTGAGGACGGTGATCCTGCAAAATAAAAACAGAAACATGAACATAGCTGCATACAGATATGGGACGTGAAAACAAAAGGTACTCAAACACCAATGATGCACACGCACATCAATCCAAACATCTGAACAGGAAAAAGTGGAGCAAAAAAGCAATGTCTGCATAACTATACCAAATGCATTCTGAGCCAACCTGACTAATTGGAAGACATGGGGGGGGAAACAAGCTATTAGTTGTGTAACCCTACTTAAAATCCCCATTCCTCTTTAAATTCAGACTGTTTATTCATAAGACTATTATCCACACCATGCCTTCCTGATAAAGAGGATTTGTGCAATATTGATTATACGTAACAGGTCAAGATCACAGCGGAGGGCAAAGCCTTGTTTGCATAGAAGCATGTTTTAAAAGTCCCAATGAACTGTTGACAAATGCCATTTTCCAGATAGCCATTCTTGCTCCAGTTCCATTTTAAGAGTTACACAGCATTCTGGTATTATACTTGCCAACATAATGCCAACATACTAGAATAGGCATCCATACAGTATATTTTGTCCTTAGAGCTCTAAGCAAGGGAAAGGGGACTGGTGATTGGCAGCAGTAACAGTGACAATTAGAATAGTTTCTTGGAGTGACAGCATGAGCACAAACACTCATATCTACTGACTTTGTTGTCTGAGCCACATAGATTTGCTAAGTTTTCACTAGTGCTCCACTACAAAAATGTACTGTAAAGATAGAACAGTTTGGGATTTACATGCATTTTCTGCCTCTCTGAGCATAAGCAATTCTCACAATTGCCTTACTCATCCACCAGGATTTACCCTGCCTATCCATAGAAAGAAAGTTAAAATGCACATATCCACCTGGTATTTTCACTAGAACTTTACAAAGCAAATCCTAAAGACCCAGATAGGGGTAAGAGATTAATCAGCTAAAATTCAAAACTGGAGTAAGAGTTGATGGGATGTCAAACTTTAAATACGTGACACAATTCTTACCAGATGTAGAAGGATTATCCTGCTGAGCAGATGCAGACTCAATAAGAGAGGTAGAAGAAGCATTAAAGAGGTTAGATGCAGAAGTAGATGGCTGTGGTTCCTCATAGCAAGACTGAGTAGCTGACGGTGATGAGGTAATTTGGGTCTCATCATTACTTCTTCCTGTACTTGAGGTATCTTTGGTCACATGGCATTGGTTTTCTACATTAACTTCTACAGTTGCAAGGGGGGAAAGGAAAGAAAAAGATCTTTGTGACAGTCACCACATCATGGCTTCAAAATTCCAAGGAATCAAACTCTTGAGAGAGGATTACATTAGTCATTGGAGCTTAGCTCCTCTTCATGGATCTTGAATTACTTCCTTACCTACTGGTTCTTGAGTTGCATCATGTTTTGTGTATAAGGATTCATAAAGATAAGCAACATCTGAAACAGATTAAAAAAATATTGATCAGAATCTTTAAACAAAAATTCACTAACGTTAATCTCACATAAAAACTGTTCGCAAGTGGCTGCTTCCCCAAAGTGTCTGATAACAGAAGAGGCAAATGAGGGTTCACCTCTATAGTACACTGTTAATACTCCTACTTAGGAGGCAACTAGGAGCAGCACAGCAACATCTTTTCTTCTCAGGAAACCAGACAGAGCAGCTTTTGTGTGACGTTTAACTTGTGCCAGCCATGGAACCAGAGGCTTGATTATTTCTTAAACCTAATATCTGCTCTGTGTCAGAACAAACTATTTTTACTGATACTTGAATGAAAGTTCTTTGAAGAAGCTTATTATTTCTGAGCTCACTTGTAAACTTCTCAAATCAATTTTACTTCATTTCTTTGTGAGATACATGAACTCTCAAAAATACAGATGAAGACATGCCGTAAGTATCTATTAATAAAACCAACTGGATAATATCCTTTTCTTCTCCATCTTACTTCAATCTAATACAGTTCCTTGCTTCCCTAACTTGCTACTTTGTTTCACCTCCAGCCACCTAGAAGCAAGTAAGACTCTTAGTTTGTAGCAACCCTTTTTCTGATCAAAAGTTAGAGTGTTGTCTCCTTCAGAACTACTCAGAATGGCCAAATAAGCATGCCAAATCTAAATTCACTCTCTGTCTTTGAAGACAGAGAAGCTGAAAAAGCAAAACTGGAGGCTTGGTAGTTCAAATACTTGTTAACCCAAACAGAAATCAGTGACTCGGTTCGTTACAAAGTACCTGGAAAATTCACGTGAGTTCTTCCAATAGCACCAACTGCAATAGTGCCATCTTAGAAAGGATGTGAGATAAACAAGCCATACAGACAGACAAATATAGCTTATCACTGCTTCTTGTAACATTTACATCAGACAGCTTAAATGTGTCTGATCTGTTTGTATATAAATTAACAGCAACTTCATAAAGGAAGTATTTCAGTAGTCAGTATGTATGTATCTAGAATTTTTTAGATTAACATTTCATATGTCTTATTATATGAAAACTTTAAATAGTCTTGTGGTTTACATTAAATATCATGCTGTAAATATATCCTAAACTACACCCTTCCATCTCCCAGTACATCCAATTATCTTCACAATAACAGGGGAGATTATGACCATACAAAGTCTGTCTGTTCACCTTAAAGTTCCACTTCAGAACTATCAAACACCATAATGAGAATTAACCTTTAAAATACCTCTTTCATCTAAAGTCTTTTCCAGAAAGTGAGTGCTCTCTACTAAGATTTAAATATTACATACCACACCTAAAAGAAGAATTGCATGCTAATGTACAGAGCAGTTGGCTGGGGCACAACGACACATATGTAAAAACAGAGCTTGCCCATTCCTTCTCTCCCCGCCATTTATCAAAGTTGAAGCCCATCTGTTATTTCATAATAATGAGCAATTAAATTCTTTCTGTAAATCTTTTCAGTCAGCACTGGATTTAATGATGCTGTATAACTGAATGACAACACAGGTCATTCATTAAATCCTTTATTAATTTCATTCCATTGCAAAAACTGAGCATTTACACCTCAACCTTGGTCCCTGACTTCTACCCAGTTAACACATGAAAGAACATTACTTCCTGCCCAACAACAGCTTGGCTTATTTAAAAACCTTTGAGGAAGGACCCTCGTTCATTATTTTTTTAAAAAACCCTAATTATGTTATTTCAATTGCATCATGCTGAAAAGAATTATAGGCATGTGAAGCCTGATTCTTCTTTAAGACCACACAAATATTTTTCCAGGTTTACTAATTCTACTTGCACTATAGGGCTTTCCCCACCTCCCCCCATTTTGCCTCTTCCTTCTTTAAAACAAAAAAAACCAACACAAAACAAAACAAAAAGGTTTTGCAGCCTTTTCTTCTGGTGCCAAAAATTGCTTCAATGTGATATATAAAGTATCACTATCCCAGCAATTTGACTTCTAAAAGAAGCATTGGGCATGTGATCAGGACCTCATTAGTTACTATTCCACGCTTTAGTTCTTCCAAAACTACTTCTAGGCACATTTCCGTTTCAGACAGTTCCTCAGACAGTTCTTGTAAAAACTGGCACATCCATGTCCTCTTCTGTAGAGATTTTTTTTTTAAACATTAGCAAATTATTTGTCTTAAAATTGAGTAATTCTGTTTTAATTGTACTGATATTTCTTTTCTCTCATGACTCAAAAAAAATTACTAAGCATGCCACTTACAAAAATATCATTTACTTACTGTTCTCTGGCTCATTTTTTCTGTAAACAACATAGATCACATCCCCAGTCTGTAAAGGGTATGTCTGCTTCTTCACCACTTTCAGTTTATTAATTACTGTTCCATTAGTACTGTAAAGAGAAAGAAAAGATAACTTAGCATAAATGTTTTCATAATTACATAGGAGAAGGAAGAGAAAACACAAGATACTTTTAATGAAGAAAAACTATTGGCTCTCAGAAAAAAGTGTAAGATAGGATAAAAAAAAAAAAAAAGTCCAGAAACAAATACAAAATTTCTCCCAAAGACAGAAATGCAGAGCTACTGGGACTTCCAAGCTCATTTGCAGCTACTGGTAAAGAGACGGTAGCTGACAGATAGACAGACAAAAGATCCCTGACATTTGGCCAATGTCTCAAAATAACTAGATAATTGTTTCTCTGCAATCATCTCCACCCTTTAAGTATAAAACAGGAAAGGACAATAGGACTTCTATTCAAAAAGTTCTAGGTTATGTTTTCCAATTAATACTGCTAATCTCCTAAGACATTCTGCGACAAAGTAACTTTTCCTGTACAGTCAGGGATGCCATGCAGCATTAATTTTTCTCCCCTCTTGCTTCAAACAGTAAAAAACTTAAAATCCCACGGTTATTTAGACTGTTTGCAACTCAAAAGCAAGAAGTTAGTAAGGTGGAAAAACAGTTATATATAATTAAAAGGTAAGTTGGAATGAATTATTTTGATATTGACAAAAACTCCAAGACTCATGGAAGAAATTAAATTGGGGAAGAGGGAAATGCAGAGCATCGCTGATTAATGGAGGTATCTCCTTCACTCTGGGGATGTTTATACACAAGCTATTAAGTGTTTTATAACTGAGTCAAGTTATTCAAGTACTGAATAGTTCCAGCTGAGTTGCAACAAGCCTCTTCCAGGGCTGCAGCCTTCTAGAAATTGAGGCTTCTGCCACTCAAAATCTCAGCAATTAGTACCAAATATAAACGAACAGAAAACCTGCTTTTTCCCCCTCAGCAGAGCAAGCTGCTGCAGGAAATGACAGCAAATCTCTGCTGCCACCTCCTGGAGGCCACCACTTGCGCCCAGGACACAACACAGCCTTCCTCAACACACCAGCTTCTCTCTAAAGGAGAGGGAGAGTTATTTAGAAATAAGCACCTTGCCTTCTCATTATTCTTCTTTTAAAAAGCAACCTGGGAAAACCTCTTGTCATTTAGTAACATGAACAGAAAAAAAAACCTAGAACTTTGTACTTTTGACCTTTTTGGACACAGTCAAAAGCATCACATTAAAAAGTCAAAAGGAAAAGCAAGCCCTTTTGAATCAGTACAGCAAGTCTTGATCAAGGTACCAGTTCTTGCTCTTACCTCTGCAAATGCTTTCACTATCTACATGGTTGAATCAACTAATCCAACATAAATAACAAGATACAGAAAAATAAAAATGCTACTTTAAACATCAAGAAACAAACAAAAATCTTTGGGTCACATCGATACTTGCTCTATTAATGAATCTTCAAGCTTCTCCTATAAGCGAGAAAACTGTTTTAAGCTTGCCTTTTTACCTCAGGCATACAGATGTTGACTAGCCTGAAAGACATCAGCACCAAAGAACCAGCAGTAAAAGAATGCCAAAGTTTAGCAATTAAAAGGAAAACCAGAATTTTAGTCAGTCTGTTAGGAACTATACTCATTTTAAACTTAACATTGACGCTAGTGTTAATATATTTAAAAGATTATGTTGAAGCAAAAATTGCACCTCCATCATTTGTCAAAGAAACAATAAAGTTTACAACAATCCCTGAAACCTAGGAAACGTCAAATTTGACCTCCTTCCTTTTCCAGAAGGCAAAACAAAGCATGCATCTCCCATCTGCTGTAAGTGTTTTAGACCTTCTTTTGTAATGAAACAGCTAAACTCAAATAACAAGAATTGTCTCTTACTGAGGTTTAGCTTCTACAGGCAATTCCTAGTCCCAATATTTCACTAAACATAGGGAAAAAATGTCACAACACTGTATTTTATGAAGTTGCTCTGTCAGGACTGCCAAGTTCCAAGATGGTTTTGAGGGACAATAATTCAAGTGAGGTATTCTTGGAAAAAGAAGAAAAAAAAAAAAAAATCATCACACATCTAGTAACCACTCATGCTTGGTCTCACAAGGCAAGCTGCAGAAATAGCTACCCAAGACCCTAATTGTCAAACTGACTACAAATAGCCAAATCTTTTCAGTTCGGCATGGTTATACAGACTTCAGTGAGAGCTGACTAATGAATTATTTGGCATCCAAGGACCCAAATGAAGTAGGAATAAACTGGTACCACTTAACACAAAAAACTGTAAGCTTTTCTTAAATACATTAGCAAACTGAAGTATTTATATCTCGGCCAATAATCAAAGGTAAAAAAAAATCCAACTACCCCAGATAATTGTATTAGCCTTTCATTTCCAGTTTCAGGCTTTAGCATGAGATGTTTAACAGATATGGCGACACATCGGATTAATGTTGTATTTTCTAACCAAACACACATGATAAATTATGACATTTGTACATTCCTCCGATATTTCAAATTAAAGTAAGGTCCCCATAAAATAAGTAGAAAGTACAATGAGAATCCCAAATATGAAGGCCATTCATTAGGACTTAACATTGAATTGATACCAACTGGCTGTATGATTTTTGAGGCAGAGAAGAAAAATGATACTATCAGATATAAATTATGTGTGTGTGAAACAATGTCACAAAAGGTCCCAATGTCACTTTTCTAAAGAGTAGAAGAAAAAAAAAAAAATTGGGCCTTGACTCAATTCCAATGCGGTTGATGACTCTACAGTTTGATTAATGAACTATACATTACCTTTACTTCCCAGTCCTAACTGTTGTGCAGAATTGACATGAACAGCTATTTTTCACTCAAAACAGGCTTACTTTTGAAGTAGGTGAACGATCTATGTGTTTTTAAATATTTTGATATCCTTCCGAGAAAAATGCCAGTCGGTTAATTTTTAGTAATAACTAGTGTCCATTCAGAAAAAAAAATGTAATTTATGGTAAAGCTTCTCGGTTAACAGTTTTATTAGTTATCTGCTATTTAAATGCATATTATCCTGAACATACTGTAAACTGAAATGAGCTTTGAATTCTATTAAGTTACAGAATCCCTTCTGTACTGTGTTATTCTCTATTCTTCTTCACAGAAATAGTTTTGACTGTTAGGGTGAGAATTTAGTAGCAGAAAGGACACCAGCTCCAACTGAAGATCAACCTCCTATTTACCCACAGAAAGGGAATATCTGCTTGCCTGTCACATGAGTATCAGCCTTGTGTAAATAGTTCCCTGCTCTGAAACATCACTTACTACTTAGAATCCTTAAAAAAAAAAAATTCCTAGAAGACAACAAGAGGTCTTTAAAAAAAATTACCTTAGTTGCCTTTAAAATTTCTTTTTCAAAACAGAGAATCTTACAGTTGCTTTTACTCCGGGCAAGCCAACTACTGCCTCCATTGTGTTAGATCAGCTTGTATAATTTGTTTTCTTTCAAGCAGTATAAAGCAATTAGTGCATGGTTTGGAAAATCCAAAAAGGGTGAGTCTGTGAATGTTTTATTGTACTATTTGCTAACTCTTGGCTTTTGTTACTTCCAAGCTTCTATTTACTCAATAATTTTTGAGTTCTCGACACATTTTCTTTCACCTGAAAATTTACGGTAATTCTTTCCAAAGTAGATCCAAGAACTCATTATGCTACCAGGGAAATAAAAACCAATGTTGGCTGTGTACATATATTTGATGATATTCTTTGGATTAGCTACAATACAGAAACAAAGTCCACTCAGTTCAACTGTCCCACACTAGCTACCCTTCTTCAACGCGTTCCTCTTCACCAGAAAAATCTGAGCTTGACCACAGCAATGTTTCCAAACTATTTTCCACTTCAGAGAAGAAAAAGCTGACAATGCAGTATTTTTCTGGGACTCTGGGAATCTGTATTGCTGACTCAAACATTCAAAAATCTTCTTCTCTCAGTCTGCTTGATGTTTTTGAGCTCATCTGATATTCAGCACAAATATTGGAAGACCCAGAAGAACAGACAATCTTCTGCAAGTAGTCATATCAACCCTCTCAGTTCAGCAAGTGGTAGCCACACTTCATACCAACTCACAGGCGAGCAGAACACATAAAGGATCTCATACTTTTTTGTTAGATACATAGAACTTGTCCTGGTTTTGGCTGGGATAGAGTTAAGTTTCTTTCTAGTAGCTGGTATAGTGTTAACATTTTGGATTTAGTGTGAGAATAATGTTAATAACACACTGATGTTTTCAGTTGTTTCTAAGTAATGGCAAGCAATTGCATTGTGCATCACTTGTTTTGTATATTCAAATTCTTCCTTTATTATTATTGCCATTTTATTATTATCATTATTATTTTCTTCCTTTCTGTCCTATTAAACTGTCTTTATCTCAACCCACAAGTTTTACTTTTTTCCCCTGATTCTCTCCCCCATCCCACTGGGGGTGGAGGGAATGAGCAAGCGGCTGCATGATGCTTAGTTGCTGGCTGGGGTTAAACCATGACAAACTGTAACATGCATAAGCAGCTAATTGGTAGTACTCCATACGTGCAGCCTTTCTGTTACACTACCATTGTAACAAGCCCCACCTTTTCATGAATATATTACAGAGAAAACTAACTTTATTTTGGCTTTGCTAGTTTTGCGCTGGCTGCACCTTCTGCCTGAGAGGGGGAGGGGGTGTAGGAAGAAAAAAAGCAGCAATGTTTCTGCATCATTCACAATTTTTTTAGCTTGTATTATCATGACATTGGTCTAAATCAACTCTACGAGCTACATGCAACTGAAACTAGGGACAGTTTCTCAAGTTTAGAATTATAGCTGCGCTCCAAGACTGCCATGATAGGCAAACATAGCCTGATTTGTTGTTTGAAATGTCTTGAATTTTGGGATGATGTTGGAGAATTACAATTATAAGCCATTTCCTAGACATGCTAGCTAGGCCTGATATTTTTCCCTAAACTTGAGCATTCCATCCCTCAGCTTCTGGGAGTATAAACCCCAGGGATGTATCCAGGGTCCTATCCTGTTTATTTTCTCTAGCTACAACCTAGAAATGGAAAGAAAATACACCCTCATCAAGCTTGCAGATGACACCAAAGCAGGGGCAGAGGTGGGCTGCCATTCAGAGGCACTTAGGCAGGCTAGAGGAATGGGCTGAGAGGAACATCATGACATTCAACAAGGACAAACCATAGGTCCTGCACCTGGGATGGAATAACCACCTGCAACAGTACAGACTA
The DNA here is from genome assembly GCA_034782735.1 of Sagittarius serpentarius. Taxonomy (NCBI): domain Eukaryota; kingdom Metazoa; phylum Chordata; class Aves; order Accipitriformes; family Sagittariidae; genus Sagittarius; species Sagittarius serpentarius. The sequence goes on along the minus strand of JAVKLA010000088.1, from coordinate 22,385,525 downwards.
GAGACCAATCAGCAAGGGTTCTTGGTGGATCTTATGACTAAGCATAAGATCATAACCCTTAGATTTATGTCTAGGCTTGTCAGCAGCATGCCCTGGCAGTAATGAAGGCCTACAGCACACCTGGCTGTATTAACAGGGATGTAGTCAGACACTCAAGTGAAGTGATTATTATTTCCCTTTACTGGGAACTCATTAGTCCACATCTAAAATATTATGTCTAGTTTTGGGTCACCTAGTACAAGGAAGGTCTTGATAAACTCAAGCAAGTCCAGCAGATAGCTACTGACGTGGCCAGAGGGATGGAGCACAAGACCTGTGAGCTAAGGGGCTATGGGAACTAGGCTTGATTTGCCTGGGAGAAGGCGGCTTGGTGAGCAGAGGACCTAACAGCAGCCTTCCAATACCTATGAGGAAGTTAGCAAAAAGACAGAGACAGGTTCTTTCCTGAGGTGACAAAGGTCATAAATTGAAACAAGGAAGGTTCAAACGGATGCAAGGGGGGGGGGGGGGGGAATGAGTGTAAGGATAATTAAGGTCTGGAATAAGAGCCCCGAGAGGCTACAGAATCTCTGTCCTTGCAGGTTTTCAGGACCTGACTAGAAAAAGCCTAAACAATCTAGTCCAAATTCAGTGGTGGCCCATCTTTGACAGAGCTTGAAATAAATGACCTCCTGAGGTTTCTTCCAACCTGAATAATTCTGTATCTTCTGTTTTACTTGAGGAAATAAAATAGAAAGAAATGCATAGGCTATGTAAATATCTGGAACTGAGTTCCTCACCCTGAAAAAGACTCCTTTTAATATCAACATAGCTACTAATTCATCAAGAGACAGAAAAGGAGCAGAGGTGCAAAAATTCTGCTGAACGAAAAACGTCAACTAAAGCTCATAAATTCTGCCAGTGCTCCCCAAAAATGTGGATGTGATTCAATTAGACAGTTCAAAGATTTTTCAGAATATTCTTGGTGGGATTTTTGTCAAAAGCTCAGCAGGTATTTGATACTAACCCTGAGCTACCAGAACAACATATTTAATTGCATTCTGGTATTTTGGAACAGGGATTTGGCATGATACCCTTCAAAACCTCAAATGTGAAATTTCCTCTCTATGTATGTACATCAATATATTTTGAAGTGTTGTCTTCGTCTTTGCGCCAAATGCCTTCCAGACATGAAAAAGTGGGGGGAGCTGGCAGAAAAGTATTATTTGTTTATTTACTGACTGCAATAACCTGGCAGAAAAAGAATGTGGTTTACAGAAGCATTTTAAAATGTCACTGAGTTCTTGAAATGTAATAAACCAGAAGCTTTTGGCAATCTTAGACAAAAAAATCCTGACAAAAATGAAGCAGATGAAAATTTGAAGAAGGTTACAGTCTCCTCCTAAGAAATACCCTTCCATTCAAATTTCTATCTCAAATTTTAAACAGGAAACTAGAAAACAAACTAAAATCCATTGGAAACCACCCACAACCCCTGCAGTGCTATTTGTACTCTCACAGTAGTCTTAAAACTCTACAGGAAATAGTCTCACCAGCATAGCAAGTTCACCGGCCTTCAATATATGAAGTATGTAACTAACTTTATATAGTAAAAGTAGTTCCACTAAATTAGCTCAGCTTTTTAACAGTAGTTCCAGTGAAGTATGTGCTTATATCTTTCTACATTAAGGGCTTTAGTTCTCACACCCCTAATTTAACACAGAAACACCCAGAAAAGAAAATAATCATTCTGGTTAAACAAAAGAAACAAAACTGAAATATCAATAGTAGAAATCTAGCAGACATCTTTTATTATTAAATTAGATTGAATATGCTCTAATCTCTACCTGACATGCCCACCACAACCGCTGGATTACTACAGTACCTATGCTCTGCAGACTACAGATATTTTGAATACCAGAAAGATGTCTAACAAGTATAGATTTTTACTCCACATCTATTTTATGCTTTGAGATTGTCACTGCAGGTATTTTCTTCCCTGAAATGAGGCACACTCACACTTAGAGCTTTTAAGAATGCTGGCATCACTTTTTTCACAAGTCTAAAGAAATATGCTACAGAACTGTTACATCAACAGTATTTTTCATCCAGTAGACTATGAATTCCTTTGTAGAGAAAAAAAATATTTAGAAAGATCTAGAAAACCCCCAAACCCAGATGTAAAAGCAGGGAAAAAAAAAAAGAAACAAAAAAGAGAAGGATTTACTATTGATGCCTCAAGCAATAGACAAGATTTTACTTCACAAACTAAAAGGAAGAGTAAAAGTTCACAGAAGAACGAACCTTGTATCTTCCAATGACACTTGACCAGATTCTTCATCCACTATGATTTTACAGTGATCTCCAGACACCAACTTGTTGCCAGGGAAAGATAAGTCACAGCCTTAAAAAGAAATCAGATTTTTCCAGTGTGCTTAAAAATACACATTACACAGACAGATCAGCATTCTGCATGGCTATAAATGCACAACAGACTGACTCATGTACATCTGCAATAGTTCAAAACTTCTACTGGCATATAGGCAGCAACACAGTCTAGTATGTGATACATAAATACAAGTGGTGAGATAGCCCCATGATACAAGCTTATTTCAACTATCTCAATATGTTTTAGTTCCCTTCCCCCCCCCAGTCCTAGTTCTTACAGATAAAAATCAAATCACAATTACTCTGTTCTAAAGCAGTACACAGATAAAGTCACACATATTAGAAGTGTTCAATGTAAATTCTAGAGGCATGTATCACAGAGCAACCAGCTCTTTTTTCCACATCATTTGTAACACTGTTTCACTGGATTTACTTCTGCTTCATTCTGGTATATTAGGGGGAAGTAGTAGGAACCAACAGCATATAAATGAAAGAGTATCACTGTTTTATGTTAAAGGCTTTTTCTTTTGTTTGTTTTCAAATAGGAAAATTTTCCTCATCTCTGTTGACAGCACTATTACATTAATAAAGCTGAAGGGAGATTAAAAATCCAGGACCTTAAGATCTAGGGATATGCAGGAGAAGCGTAATGACAAAGTTGACGTGACAGAAACCTTCCTACCTATGACTCCGGGGCTCTGGGCAAATCTAGTATTTTTACTTCACTTTAACATTGAATGTTCAAGGCAATGCTCAAGGTTCCCCACTAACTTCTCTCACAAATGACTCAAAGTACTTGCTTACACGAAAGTTATAATGAACAAACATGCTTCACTTCCACCTGTTCACACTGTGGGTGCACTGTACCTCAGCCTGCAAGAACAACGCATCCAGAAGGAAAGTAGTAGCCACTACACATGCTGGTGACAGTTTATCACTAGTCTACTCCTAATATTCAAGGAACAATCAACAGCTACAGAATTAACTGTTGCCACACAATTTGTGATGCTAGGAAGGCCACTGAAAGCGAGCACACTAAATTTTATTCAGGAGCATGCCAACATTTCCATTCTATTCTACAGAGTTAGACATTCACATGGGAGCACGAAGGACAAAATGCTGTAAACAAGCATTTCTAATGCTCCTGAAGATTTTCTAAGTAATACTTATGACCCAAAGTTTGGTATTCTTGTAACCGCTCATTTTATTAATCCATTAGCAAACAGTTACGGAAGCAATAGAACACACAAAAATTCATCCTTTTTTCTGCAAGATAACCCTTGACTAGACCTCAGTTTGAAGAATTTACCTACAGCTTAGATAATGATAAGCAATCTAAATGTATATTACCAAATGTAAATAGAGAAAACATTTTTCCTACAATACATTATCTGAATTTCTCATAGAGCTATAGCATCTGGTGCTCATTCAAGACTATTTACAGGGATGTGACTGGTCAGTCAAATAGGTTGAACTGATGAACAGGAAACTGAAAATCAGTGCTGTCAGGGCAGAGTAAAAAAATTAAAATACTGCAATGATTGTTTTAAATACAGTAAATATGAAATTCTTTAAGATAAAGGCAAGTAGTAAAAGCCCTACAATCTGGGAATAAAGCTTTCAAATCCACTCTCAGAGAAACTTTCAGTACTTGTTGGCAATCTTTATAGGGCCAGAAGAATTAAGGGCTTTTATGTGGGTGTTTTCTTTTCTATGAAGCACAAGCATTTTGCATTACAGTTCCAATTTATTTTAACCACAGAAACAAAATAACGTAAACAGGACTGATACACAGAAATTCTTCTGAATCAACAACTGGTTTTTCTTATTTGTACAAACTGTCACAGACAACCTAAAAGGTGTATTCACTTTTACAAGTGCGTGTCACAAGTCAGTAAAAAAGAAAAGGTCAGTGCAAAACTTCCTCTTCACACAGAGCCAAAAGGTAAATTAGGAATAAGGGACCACCTGGCAAACACCTCCAACAGCTGAAAGCACCAAACCCAACTAGATTCGGTCCACCTTCCGATGTTTTAAAGGCCAGGAGAGGGGGTCGCCGCTGTCCCCCGAACACCGCCCTACACCAGCGCAGCGTGTCCCTGTCCCACCTTTCTTCCGACCAATTGTCCATTCTCTTTTCAGCAGCAAGACGTGCGGCTCTGCCTCGTCAGCACCCAGCCGGATCAGCTTCCCCCAGGGCTGCTGCTGCTGCTGGCTCTGCTCGCCTCCTTCCGAGTGCTCCATTTGGATTCACATCTAACAAAAACAAACAAAGCGAACCCAAATCCCACCATCACACAGCACCCGGGGCGGGGGGAGAGGGCTTGCTCGGGGCTGGCAGCCGCGCCGGCAGCCCCCTCCCCTCCCAGGGCTGGGCCCTGCGCGCCGCCGCCCCGCAGCCCCTCACACCCCCGAGGGCTCCCCGGCTCCTGCCCTGCCCGCTTCCTTTTGTGTGGAGTTGGAAAGCCCTCCCCGTAGGCTACTCGGCCCCCCGCAGCCAGCCCACCCCCTGCCCTTCGCCCCCACCCCACAGGGCCGCTCCCCGCCTCAGGGGGAGCGGGCTGGGGCGGCCTCCCTCCGCTCACTTCTCTCCCCAACTTTCCGCCCTTCGCCCCCAGCGGGCCCCGGGCCCCCAGCGGAGAGGGCCGGCGAGGGGAGGGCAGGGGGTGCCGCGTTCCCCACTGCCCCCCCCCCCCCCCCGGCCCCTCCGGCCCGGCGCCCCCTCCCCTCGGCGCCGGCCCTTACACCCAGTCCCCCGGCCGAGGCGGCTCCTGTCAACAGACATTGCCACCATCAGCTGATCAGGGCTGGGCAGGGCCAGGCCTGCCATTGGAGGCGGCGCACGGCGGCCATAGAGAACGCACCGGGGGGAGAGGCGGACCTTCCGGCGCCCACCACCGAGCTCCGCGAGCTAGAGCGCCGCCGTACGTAGGGAAAAGAAGGGCGATAGCGAGGCTTGGGCACCGGAGACGCCTCGGCCGACATCTTGGGTGTGGGCCGATTCACAAGCGGAACAAGGCCCTCTTCGCCATCTTTGTTGCGGGCGGATCCACAGTGAGTTGTGTGTACCGGCAGGCGTCTGAGCTCGTTTAATCGGTCACGTACAGCGAAAGATAATTGTAGTTTAACTCTTGGATGTTGAAGAGTTATTAGTTTACCAGCAGGGGCTAAATAAAAAATACACTTGCTGTTCCAGGGACATGCTTTAGAAAGAAATTTCACACTGAGGCAGGATTAGTGCCCGTTGATGGAGGTTCATGCCTGGAGGGGGCAGCCCCAGTTTTAATTGGGAGGCTCTTACAAACCAAAACCTGCAGTTATTGGGGACAAAAGCAAGCAGTGGAGCTTTCTCCACCTTAAGAATCATCACTTTGCTCTTTGTTGCCCCGCTAACCACCTCATTGCAATGTCCTTTTCTACAGTACTTGGAAACTAGCTGAAAAAAAAGACCCAAAACAGCAACAACGCCCCCCCCCCCAAAAAAAAAAACCAAACAAAAATAACCCCAGCAAGTGGAAAATCTCATCAGTTCCCCAATGGCAGGCCCATCTCCTGTGACCCTGCACTGGTGGGGCCTGCAAGGCCCATGCTCCTGGCCCCACCATACTAACCCAGCTTCTGTGGGGCCATTACGCTCATCCTCATTTCCCCAGGTCCCTGCTTCATCTTCCCACCTTCTCCATCCCGCTGGGAGCCACCTCAGAGTGCTAAAATGACCAAACCCAAATCACCCCCTCGGTCAATTATGTCCTGCTCCTGCCTTAGGCCGGTCCGAAGTCCTGTGGAGCGGCACTGTCTCTCGCCATCACAGGCTCCATGGTGCCTCCACCCACCAGCCTCACAGCTGGGTTACCTCAGGCAGTCCCTCCTCGCACCTGCCCACTGCTGGGCCCAGCATGTTTCCAGCCAGCAGCTGCCTTTCCTCTGCCAGACGCATCCAAATAGTTAGACCTTCTTCCTCACGGTCTGGTGAAAGGCTTCTTATGTATCAGTCTTTCTTCCCTTGAGCTGACCCTTGAAGGATTCCACAACCTAACCCAAATCAGCTAACATAACCAGGCCCCCCAAAGGCTATCGAAAAAGCCAGTACCTGAAATTTGGTGGTTCTTTCCCCCTTTGTGTAAAGCATTACCACTACTACCCACTTGTTGATCTGCTTGTTTCTGTGGATTGGTTTTGGTTTTTTTCCTGGAACATTTGTACCACTTGTACCATAATCTTTTTAGGCCAATTAGCACCCCATATAAAGTGGCTTCTTAGGCAAACAAATTGCCGTCCTTTTGCACAACATCAGTAGCAACCTTCTAGTTGTGAATTCCTCTATTGCATTCATCTGAAGGACTTGGAACTGTTGTACGTTTATTAAAAAGGAGGAAGAAGCTGAGCTATACTGGATCTCCCTGCTTCTTGCTGGTTAGCTTCTTAAATTAGTCATATAACGTACAGAGGCAGTGAACCTCTCTTTTTTCCCCTTCACTTAAATGATTTTGAAATTTGGATTAAATCAGAAGGCATGAAAACAGAAACAAAACACTGAAAACAAAACCATTTGCAATTCTTTGCTTTGATACTCCTACTTGGTTCACAGGCATGAGCTCTCAGATTCTGCTTTTATCTTAACCTTTCCTGGAAACCCTGTGGATCCCCTTGACCACATGGATCTCACAGCAATACCAGCTTGTGCAAGAGGGCAGCAAGGGACTACAGGTACAAGCAAAATTATTTAAATACAGAAGTGTTTTGGCTCTGCAGTTTTAACTGCTACCTAATGCATAGTATTGCTTCACAGTTCTCAATCGCATGGGCCCCAGTTCAGGAGAAAATATAAGCACGCATGTAAGTCAAAATTGATGCACGTACTTAAGAGCTTTGCATTATTGACCTTAGTCTGTAACTCTTCCCTTAGTAATAATACTTCCAAAAAATGGTTCTTTGAGGCCTGACTGCCTGCATTCTTCCAAAACGCTCTGTCTGTAAAATACTTTCAACTTTGTCCTCACTGAGGACTACTGCCTTTTATACATTCAAAGAAAGGCACATCAGTGGAAGTTACAATCACTCAAAAACATTGTCATGGTGCTTCATTTTTATTACTGCTCACTGTGACTAGTAATTGTTATCTCTGAGTGGCAGAAGAAAATACCAGCACAGGGGAGAGGCAGCTAAAAGCCCAACAACCAAATCTTTTGTGTAAACTGTAGCATTAGCTGAGGGAGGAAGTTGTTTTGTAACATTGTGGCATTGAGAAAACATATTTTCCAAATACTCCTGCCAAGAGATCCCCCTGCAATCATACCAAGGAATTACTGCACCTTGGTGATAGCACAGTGCAAGCAAATGATTGGTTCAGCTCTTGCAGCTCTCCCATAGTATCCATGTGAAAAAGACAGCAAGTGAAACATACAGCTAGCTTAACGAGTCCTGTGTGGATAGGAGACTCAATTAAAATTAAATTATACAACAAATTAGGTTTTAAATGCTGTGCTGCTTAGCCAGCCAGACAAATAATAATTAGAGATGTACTGATTTGCTGCAATGTGCAGTTCAACAGCAGACTGCTGTAACTGCTTTCAATGTACACTGACGACACTACCCTCCCAGCTCAGGGTCATTTTACACGACATTCCAAGTAAGCCATCCCTCAGCAGGCCCATTTTGTACTTGTCAGCCTCCTGAGCTGGGCAGAATGGACTGGATCTTTTTCTAGAGTCCATCTTTCCTATCTGCTCCATCAGTTAATGTTTCTTTAGCAATATATCTCCCCCTCTTCTTTCTTTCTAGAATCCAGGTCATTCTAGATGGAGTTACTTTTCAGGGTCTGAACTGTGTAGGTATACATATATTACCTTCAGGAGAAAAAGAATCTACAAATATTATTTCTCTTTTCCCCTGCCAATAGCAGTAACACATACCAGCAGGTGTGTATACTCCATGATGCATAGATGGATACAAGCCAGAAACTGCCACCTCTGATACTGGTTCTAGCAAAAGAAATTAGGGAGTTCATGATAAAGAACAACCAAGAAACCAGTCCAATTGAAGAGGACCTGAAGGCAGCTACTCAAATCTTACTGTAAAATTTCAAATGTATTTGTATTGCATTAATGTCTGGAGCTCTCTGTCACACTGTGGTAGATAACATTCAGAAAGACTGATGCTGTTTAACTTTCTCTGCAATTTTTTTCACCTCTGGTGAAAGTGATATTAAATTCTTAACGTCAGGTCTGGCAAATGTAACATAGAAAACATGTTTCATGATTAAACTAATAATTATGTGTTCTGTATAGAAAATAAAGTATTTAAAGATCATCCTAAGCCAGCAAGAGTAATGTTATCATACAGCCATCTTCAGTTGTGGTTTCCTACTACTGGCTGCTTGTCTGCAGGTAAGGAGAAACAACTTTGTAGTGCAAAAGAAAACATACCAAGGACAGCTTTTTAGTCAAGCATTTTTCCAAATATTGATAGCCCAGTTCTGCAGATAATCTATGTTCCTGCCATGCTGTAAATAAGAATGCAGTATTAACATGAAGGGTTCTCCGAGCCAGGCAGCCAGCCCCAGATCTCTTCCTTATTATGTGGTAGAGAAAGGAAGACAGCCAGAGACATCATATGAGAAGGGAACAGGAAAAGGATCGTTTATGTCCTTTTTCGCATGCTGTTTATCCAGACATCCATTACTGACCACTGCTAGTGTTTGGGAATCTTTCAGTCTAGGGGAAACTAGCGTGGCAGTTCCTGTGTTATGACTCTCTCTCCTTATTAGTCCACTGCAAAGCCTTTGACTTACCCATGAGTTACAAGGTTAAGCAACAGTGAGTTTAAGTATGTCAAAAGGAAGGACTCCCTGGGAAATTCAGAGGACCTTCTGGGAAAACAAACAGAACCAACACACCAAAATCACGCACGCAGGAGCTAATGAAACAATGCAGTTCCCAGGAAGAAGTTCCTTTCAGCAGGGACCACGACAGCTTTGTTGCTGGGGCAGAAGGAGCAATGAAGAGACTGCTCTGTGCCCAGCTGACAAACATAGATCAAAAATAATGCAATTATTGCTCATACTTCACAGATTAGCTTTATTGGATGCAGCACTGATAGACAGCATTGCCAGTTCTCTTTGAAACCCCTTTGTAAATGCAGCCAGGTACTTCCTGAAGAGAGCTAGCAAATAATAATAATTAAAAAAAAACTTGTTGACATTTCTTTTAGAAATCACTAACATCCAGTTATTTTGTTACATTCAGATAGAATTTTAAGGCTGTGTAAATACACATTTTGGCATTATTTACATCATTCTTTTCTTGCAGCCTGGAGGGGCAAAGCAGTTAATTTTTTGCCTTTGGCATTTTTTAGTTTCTGAGCATCAAACCCTCTAGCTAGCTTGTAAGCCCAGCAGATGGTCATTTCTGTCTAACAAAGAAAGCAATTCCACTTGATTAGCAAAAGGGAAGTATTTCTAATAGCCTTAGGTTTCCTGAGACATGGGTTTGTTTTGTTTTGTAAATCCAGGCACAGCCCTACAGTAAAGTCTTCCCCCATTTTATCTGGCATGAGCCCACCCTAGCCAGGATGAGCCCATCCCAGTAAGGATGTATACTGATTCTTACATATCTCGGACCAAATTCAAATGGACCCCTTTAATGGTTCTTCTAGTCATTTATAGGTGACATTCCAAGTTTTCTTTTTGATCATTTAATTCATTATGTTAGAGAAATTCTCCAGCACTTCCCCAGTCACAGTCTTAGATTGACATGTTTAGTCTGAGGAAGAAAAAATATTGCATGTATTATCTCAGGATGAAAAACTGCCTACAGAAAAATTACATGAATATTTCTGCAAAGACTCCCTCTCCATAGATAACTGGGAAAATTTACAGTCTAGTTAAAGAATCGATTGCATCAAAGGGGATTTTTAAAATATTTCCTTCCTCTAAGTGTTTTCAAACGTATTTCCTCCAGGGGGTGCCAAATTAACACCACTGGAAAGTAAATATATACAAATTATCCACACCAAGGACATAACAACTGTCCATGCTATGCATTTCACTGTACCTTGTGAGTGATGCACCCCTCCAGCCTGAGCCAAAGGCACCAGTATTCAGAGTGAAATTTCTCAGCTGTTCACTTGTGAGTCTCTCTTGAAGTCAGAAACAGTACTGACTTGTCCTACAATTAATGTCATGCACATTCTCTGCTGAGTTCAGATAGGACACATCCCTCAGAAAAGAGCTTTAAGAGCAGCTGAGTAGAGAAACACATCCATCTCAGCCTTTGAAAGACGGAGACCTTGGGGAGGGAAGAAGTTACAAATGCAGTGACAGCTGTGTATAGCTTCAACCAGCTTATGAATAAGGGCAGAAACCTGGACACAAGAACTAAAATAATGCAGAAAAACTGAAGAAAAGATGGTCAGGAGTGTCACCAGGTTTTCCACAGGTCTGCAGGGAATATCAGCCCCAAAAAGGATGACTGTAAATGTCATTATAGCAGAAGAGAAGTTTCACTGGCTCAGAAAATAGGGATCTATCACTTAAAACAGAAACCTTGCTTTGAAAAAGTGACCACTTTACTCTTAGGGAAGTCTATTTACTGCATGAGAAAAATCAATCTAATCACTGTTTCCAGACAAAGGAGCAAAAGAAAAAGAAAATTGTTGAGAAATAATATGATAATATATATACCTTTTCCACATTTCACTGCTCACATTATTCTTTTATCTACACAGCAGTTAAAATAATCACACAGTCCAGCTACTCTGGATGCTTCACCCACTGCATTAGAAATATTACTGACAGAGTGCCTGGTTATCTTCTACTTGACAGTAAAATCTCTGCTGGATAATTATTTAAGTAGAAAACTTCTAAAAGACTCCAATAGTAAAAGGCAAAATCCCTAATATGTACTTACTTTGTCCTCTCATTTCAAACAAAATGCCAACGCTAGTGGTGAAAACCAGCCTAATTAATCCATAACTTCATATAAGCCTGAACATTGTCAGAATGAAAAAAAACCCTAAATATTATGTTAATCCATTATTACGGTGATCTCAGATCCAGGGCTGTCATTTAACACTGTACTGAGATGCAGAAGAGATGCTCATTACTCCAAAAATTCACCTCACTAAATTCTCAGCTGCATGTACCAGTGGAATACCACGTCAGTCACTGATAAGCAACTTTGCATCAGCTGAAAAGACAATCACTTGTCTAGACCAGGCAAAACTTGGAATTGCCATGGAAGCACAATGAATTCATGAACAAAAACCTTGAACGTTGAGAGTGATTTCTGTGACCATGTAGGGAGCTGTAGCAAAGGGCTCCAGAGGGAAAGCTTTCTTAGTCTTCCTCCTGGAGAGTAGGTGCTGGAGGTTGTCAGCTCTTTTGGGGGAAGGAGAGCACACTTTGGTGGAGTTCAGAGGGAAGCAGCTCACCCATTCAGGTACTCTGCCTTGCAGATCCCCTCTCAGCTGAACATCTTTGTAATGGGTTGTATGTTTGCTACACAACAACCCCAGGAAATACTGTCCCTAGTACAAGGGGAACAATTCCCTTTTCAAGCTGGATATGGAGAAAGGGAATATAGAGGCAGAAAAGGTAACCGAAGGAAATGGGAACAACGGGCTGAGTACAGTTCCTCCTCCCAAGCTGGTGAGGTAGGTCTAAATCACAGTCTGATAGAGCAGCAGGCTAAGCAAAATACAATCAAGATGTTTAATGAGATATATTTTTATTTTACATATTGTACAGTGTAATGATCTGTAAATTGACTGGTGTAGGCACTGAACTGGAGACAAGTAGACAAGAATTAGATATCACCTGCAGTACATACCTGGAAGTCTAGTCATTGTTTTTGTAAATGATAGCATGCCCTAAATTGCATCATATTCAGATTAGACACTGGGATTAATGGAACATTTTATCTTGTTCCTTGCTTTCTCTCAATGCCATATTCTAGAGACACATTGTTATTTTTATTTTGCATTACCTTCGGAGATGCAGGCTTGCACACTAACCTGGTTTACACTGAATTGCCTCCTGAGAAAGGGAAGAGTCTGTCTTCTATATCCTGTACAAAAACAAAAGGTCCCATAACATCTTCTCTGGCTTATTATTGGCAAGGATTCAGATCCATCAACCCTGGGGGATGGGGCAGCATTTTTTATTTTTTATTTGATTTATTAAAAATCCCTGCTGTGGATATTAAGAGGAAATTGGCCATAATTCAGGAGCAGTAGTTCTGATGGACAGTGAGATGGAAGGTTTCATATTAAAGCCTTAGGAGGCCAAAAAGAAAATTGAAAATCTGGAAGTATCAGCTGATGGGCACTATACTTTCATTATAAAGAACACCAAGCTCTATAAACCTCTTGGCGGGAGGTATAAGAGCAGAATCAAAACAACGACCTTGAGATCAGTCTTAGGCTAGGGAACAGTACGTTTACAACAGATGCCAAGTAAAGGAGAGGAAGAGGAAATGCAAGTCAGATGTCATCTTCAACTTGGACCTGGTTCTGGGCCATCCTGGTTAAAAAATGTCCACATTTATAGTTTCTTCCTGAATAACAAAACAGTTATATAATCTTTTCTCTCCATTCATGCAGCTGGAACTCTTAACAAGGTTCTCTTCACTTTGCATCTCCACTGCTGCATTACTCTCTCCTCCGTTTTTGTCATTTGATGTCTTGCCCCATTCTTTTTCCTAGCCAGTGCCCTGCTCTGACCAGATCACTTTCTGTTTACACCCCTCCTTTGATTCACAATTCTCTATTGCAACAAAGAAAAAGCTATTTAATTCATTTCCAAGACCCGTTTTGACCTATGTCCATCCAGTCTATCACCTTAAATTCACTTTTAGGAGCCAGAGCTCCCCTCTGATTAGCCACACTGCCAGTCTGTATCACCTCTTTGTTACATTTTCTGACAACTACTATATGCTTTTTTCTCCCCAAACTGCCATTCCTCCATCATAGGAATGCTCTGTAACTGCTACGGAAATAAGTTAATTGTCATTCTTCACAGCTTTTTTTTTTCCTGTGATACCTACAAAAGCACCTATCACCAGGTGACTAGGTGGCATGCCAAGACCATAGGCTAATGCACTAACTTTATCTTATCTTATTGTTTGCTTGCACTGTTCTACCTGCCTATCCCTGATACTCACTTTTTATCTCCTGTCGCATGCTTGGCTTGGGTAATTTTTGGCATGTAGACCCTCTTCCTGTTTCACACATGCACTGAACTTCATATAGTAGAGACCTGGACAATACTTACAGCATGCAGGGACTATAGCAGTGCAAATAATTAACACCAGTCTTTCCTCACTTCTAAGCTGATGGATGTTGCTCTCCTCCAGTTCATCAACAGCAAAATGATGAGTGGGAGAAGATGCGGCACCCTGCTGTTGTATATATAGTGGGGCTAGAAAGGCTAAGGAGCTCAGCCTACTGTGATAAGGATGGATTTGCTGACTAATAGCAGTCTCTCAGCCAGGAGCAGGGGTTTGATGGGTTCTAAAGAAGTACCAGTTCTCATGCTGTGGTACATAAAGCAATGCAGGAAGAAAGTTGATTTATGGATGGACTTTATCCCATGTTTCCTCCTAAGCCTAATCTCAATCTAAAGAAATCATATTGTAGACCCTTATATGAGCTGGTCTTAGAGAAGCCAAAAAGCATGTATTGTTTGATAGCTAAAGCTCTGGAGGCAACCAGTTATGATTTATGGGGGTGTTGGAACACCCGCAGCTCAGCATCCAAAGCCACTGAGATAGCGGGACAACGTGGGTGTTGGTACACCATCACCATGTATTTTTTTGTATGTGAACACTGGTTGCTTAAACACCCTGCATTCAGTTTTGACAAGCTGTAAAGTACTGAAAGTCACAACATCCCCAAAACATTGGCCTTGATGTTACTCATTTTATGGCATTCTCATCTTTTACAGCAGTGTATACGTGGAGGAGTAAAGGTTCAAGGCCTCACCTAAATCACTGGTTTCCAGCTTATGGTCTGCTGAGCCTGGGAAGCCCATGGAAAACTTCTAAAGAGTCTGAAAAAAGGGATTGAGAAAAAGAAAATTCGTATGTGCCAGATAGCAATCTACATATGTGAAATTCCTAAAGGAGTCTGCACTACTGCTGGAAATTTTTTTAGGGGTCCACAAATCAAAAAAGGTTGAAAAACCACTGATCTAAATCTTCTCCTGCAACAGCAAATGGCCTAGAACTGCAGCAATATGAGAACTTGGCACTAAGACATAGCATGACAGTTAAGCGGCACAAAATCTCTGCAGCTTCTCACAGATGTAAATGGAAGCAAGTAGGACAGAAACATATCTGTTTAGCTTTTGTAAGTATTTGTTCAGGGATTAGTGTTAAAACAGACTCAGAGAATAAAAAAGACAGCCCATCTCAATGCTAACTAAAGTAATCTTGACTACAGATTACTGCATGCAACAAATCTGGAGATGGATGTGTTCCTTATACAGACTGGTCATTTCAAAGCCTGAACTTTCACTAAGTTTAAAAAAACCCAACAAAACAGACAAGGACAGTCCCTATTAAGGCATCATGTAGTTATTTGAGTAGATTCTCTGGAAATAAGCTTGTTTCTGTGCTAATTTTTCCTCTGGCAGAACCAATTCATTCTTGGCCTTTACAAGCTGGTCTCTTACATTTGATTCAAAATTGGATTTAGGCCTCTGGGGATATCTGATGTCAGCCTTCCTAATGTAGTGTCAACATGAAGACACAAAGAGATAAAAAGTCAGTTTCACTTAGAGTTTCCTTTTTCCAGGGTCTAATCTGGATTTTTCACTCTCTTTCCCTTTTGCACTCTGGATCACTGCGTCTTCCTGTCTTCGGTCACATTATGCGGGAGGGCAAGAGTGTGCTTAGCCAATCTCCTTGGTTTATAGGCAGGGTCACTAACACAGCTGGAACACATACTTATACTTCATGATATCACCTCATAAAACGATCACATAGCAGGCAAATTTTAAGCACATATTTGAAAAGCAGAAACTCTGGGGTCAGGGTGCCGTAGACTGGAGGAAGGGTAAATGTAGGCTACAATGAGAAATAATGAGACTCACTTTGCTGGAGGAAACGGTCAAACATTAGCATTTCAATAGAAGAGGTCAAACCATTTCATCCAATACAGGATGTAGTTCCCTGCAGACCATGCTAATACAACCCATAACATCTTTACTCTGTACCATGCTTTTTAAATATGAAGTCCAAACTGTGGGTTACTCCCCACGAAGAATTATATTATCCCTCCTGCCTCCCTGGCCCATCGTGCAGTCAGTGCTCATCTGGAACATATGAACTAACCAACTAAGAGTGGGATGCAAAGGAAAAAGAGCAAGTACACAGAATCTCTCAAAGGTATTGGGAAAAACAGTATGTAGGCACACAGCTCAGGACTTTCGGAACACATGTGGAGGAAGACTGAATTAATGATCCTTTGGGCAACCAACCAGGAAAGTCTGGACTTCCCTGACACTTATATGACTTTGTAACAATCAAGACTGTGTCATTCCTTAGGACAAATACATTATTTATTAGACTACAAGTTGATCATTCTCTTATCCAGAACAAACACTAACAAAGTATTTTCTGCTTTTGCCTGTGAGAAGCTTGAAGTTTATATTCTCTCGCAGAGGATGACTGGGAAGCAAATGCTTATCTCTTCTTCTTAAGTGACACAGCCTATGTATAGAGCTAACTTACACAGCACATAGCACCTATGCAAATAACATGACCATGAATAAATGCGTGGTACACCAAGTAGGATAAATTAATAATTAAAAACATATGTGACTCATAAAGTGAAGATTTCCTATCCAGGCAGATTCATATACTCTTTTCCTGGAAATGGTAAAATGCTGTGACAAAACAACCAAAGAGACAAAGAAACAAAAAAAATCTGCATTTCCAAGCCTGCAGCACTTCCATGGTCCAAATACCTACAGTCTCAAACTCTGCTCCCACTACGACTGCGGAGCAGAAAGCAGAGCCACTTTGTGCAGTGGCTTACTCCTGTCTTGCTTAGCATGTTAGATTTCACAACAGCAGTAGAGAAGGTATTTTGTTCCAGGTCTCATACATGGTAATTGAGACAGGATTTTATGCCACAGGTAGAACATAACCTTTCTGCCATATTGCCTATCTTCTTAAAAAGACAAGGAAAATCCTCACGTTCAGATGAGCTGTACAGCTGCTCAGTTTTGCAGAAGACTTGTGAATTTTCCTTGATGCTGTTTTGTCCTTTGCTTACACCTGTGTCTGATTTAACACCTTGTATTCCACTATTTTCTTAGCAGTCACTGCCCCACTGCACATCCTCCCATCTGCTTGGCAGCCTCCACCAGCCAAGATCATGGTAAATAGTTGATCAGATTCAGGTGGGTCTTTCTGCATTGTAGGAAGAGCAGGCAGGCATTTGAATAGAGTTTCCGGGTGTCTGTCTGGATATGCAGATCAATCCCTTGCCAGAAAAAGAACAAGCAGTATCACATTTTTCATAGTGCTTTTCTTTAATGACATTTCCTTCCTTCCATTAAGCAAATGTCCAGGGGAGATAAATGAATTGCTTTGTATATTTAGAGGATCTTTGAAATCCCTGATCCAGGCTAAGTGTGCAAAAATGAGAAAAATAACAGGGAGCTGAATGGAGGAAGGAGATTTAAACACACAGACTCTCAGACTGCAAAAAAAAAAAAAAAAAATCTAGAAAATGGAGGCATGGCACAAGAAAACAACTGAGACACAGGGATACTCCAAAATAACACAGCTGCTGTAGCAGAAAAAAACCAACACAAAAGAACCTCATGCACTGAAGGGAGAGCTGATGTTCAGCAATGCTCAGAAATTTTAATACTGATGTGTAAAATTAAATCATGACAGCAGAACAGGCTTATCTGCAAGCGTCACGTTACTTCCCCTGGGATCACTACCTTCCTACTGGTGCTTCTGTCATCTTCTCCTTCCCCCTCCACCCCAATCTCACTTGACCTGAATTCTCATGATTTGACTCCATAATCCTCTGGTTTCCACTGTATGCACACAAAAGATTATTGTACAAAAGCGAATTCCCAGGGCCTTGGGCTTTGCTTTCCATTTAGTTAGAGAATTATCCTACAGTAGTTTAGGTGCTGGGAAACTTGTCCTGTAGATTATTGCCTACAGGGCAAATGCTGAGGAGGCTGCTAACGAGAGAACAGATGTTCAGTGGCTTATGAGCCTTGCTGATGTAAATATCTTCAGCACAGTGCTTGTCAATAAGCCTCTGCCTGAGAATCACAAACCTTATGGACAAAATTCACCCCCGTGTAAATGCAGGGGCTTAGGCAGAATTACACCGAGGAAGAAGCTGGTCCTTCATCTGCACCAAAGAGCCAGAGTTTAAAAGCTTGTACAGAAAATGAGACTAAATGTCATGAAAAGTTAATGTTTTTAAACAAAACCATGCCTCTTTCCAAGAGAAAATGCAGCTCTTGGATCTGTTATGACACAGCAGGCCTAAAATAAATAGATTTCACTGAGATACTGGTATTGGCGGGGGGGAAAGATCTTACAGTGACTGGGTCTTTAAAATTTTGCTTGCCTCCGTAAAAGGATGTTCTGCTTACAGGGCCTCAGTTTCATCCAGTGGATGTTGTTTTGCCAGGCAACGGCAATTTAAGGGGCTGTAGGTGAAATGCTCTTCTAGTCCTCCGAACACATGCAAACTTTCAGCTACCAAAGCAGTGTGTTTGTGGCCTGTCGTCTGGAGAGTGACCTTCAGAGCATGTACACTTGAGTGAGGGCTGAGGAGCTGATCGCAATCAGTTGGTGCCTTTGAGTGGCTTTTTCTTTGCAAGGTCTCTTGACAGAAGAGCAAGATATGCAAGGAGGACACTTGCCCTCAAGCTTTACCCCTTCCAGCCACCCTTCCTGCAGCAAGAGCAGGCTGACCTTGCTCTGCACGTCACATCCTCTTTGCCATGGCAAAGATCAGTTGTACCTACACTGCTGGAAAGCCATGAGCTCTTGCTGGTTATAGATTGCCACTTCACTATCAAAGTTGAAGAACTGCCCTCTGTCATCAAGTTGCTTGGTATAGTTTTCAGGATCCACTAATGAATCCTTCCAGCTGAATGTGCCAGCTCTCTGCGCCTTTGCCAAGTGGTACTCAAAGTTCCCACTTATGGCATGAGAAGGGAAGGCGAGTGAGCAGGGTCTCTCTTCTATCAATGAGCCCATGAAACCATGAAGGGGCTGTTTTTTCTAGGAGTGCTTTGTTACAAGGGCATAACCACAGTCTGAAAAATAAACAGACTCCACCACCTACAACATTTAATTGAAAAGACTGGCTGGCAAGCTGAAACTTTGGAGACCTGGGTCAGCTACTGAACTGCTTTATGATGTGGAGCAAATCACTTTGCTTGCTTACTCCTCTGTCCTGTCCCAGATTGCCAGCTCTGCACAGACAAGACTGAGTTTTATTAAATATGTATACTCTATTGAACACAGTGAAGCCCATGTCTCACCTGAGCCTTCTAGATACCCTTGTAGCACACATAATAACAACACTTAACAGTTCAATCTCTTATGGTGGGAAGTCCCATGAAAAATACTTAGTACATGTCTTTGTGTATATAAAAGCGCTTGGCATGAAAAGATGCCACAGAAAATACTGTAAGTACAATCTATTCTTTTGGAGGTAGACATTTACTACAGTAATGTAATCACCTCTGGGTGGAAAGCAACAGCTGGTCCAGACCGCACAGGAACAGCAGCACACTGCCCGGACCGACGTGCAGCGTCTGCAGCAGGACCCAACCTGCTCTTTCCCCTTGCCCTCTCGCTGCAGGCAAACCGCAGCTGGCAGAGCTGAGCTATCCCAGCTGGAGCCTGGCCAGGACAGTAAGGTTAACAACCCGATTCTCACCGGAACTGTCACAGTTTATTAATACCTAACCGAAGCCCTCTGCGGCACCTCGATGCTCCTGCGGGCACTAAGCCTGCACCCCACCCAGCCCTGCTTGGCATCTGGGCAGAGCAGGGCCTCGGCAGCCAGGCTGAAGGTTCAGTACGTAGGAGGTGTATCAGCACGTAAACCTCCGTGGAAATATATAAATACTAGATGCTTCAGTCACTGCTGAACCTTACCTTAGTTGCACGGTTTTTAGGATGAGATCATTAGTATCCCTAATGTTTTGAGCTTAAGCAAAGCTATTTGCCTGCTGCTTAAGCGCTTTAGCATCCGCGGGGCAAAGCAGGGTCTATGGCAGGGTTGCACACGACTTGCTGGGTTTCGGCAGAACAGCGTAAGATTTACTCCCTCGCCTTCAGCTTCCGCAGTGAAAGGAGTTACCGGTTCAGAGCGAGCAGGGGCCCCGCCACCTGGCACGGGACAGACGCCGGCTCAGCCCCCGCCCCGCCCGGGCGAGCGGCGCTGGCGCTGGCGCTGGCGCTGGGCGGCCGCGGCGGGGGGGGCCGTGCCTCCCGGCCGTCCTTGTGCGCCTCCGGCACTAGATGGCAATGTGGGTCTTCAGCAGCTGTGGGAAGGCAGCCTCGGGGGAGCCCGGGGGGTGGGTACCCCTGGGCACCCCGGAGCATCACTCCGCATCCCTGCACGCCCCTCTGCATCCCTCCCTGCAACCCTCATAAGACCTCAGGCGGTCTTCTGGACAAAATGTGGAAAGAAATGCTCCTCGGTGGCGGTCATTGCCCTATGCCTCCAACAACGGCCTCTCATCCCAAACTGGATTTTATCCATCTCTGGAAATAAGAGCTGCAGTTGGCATCAGGGCTGATTAGTACTGGCTGCAACACGTATTCCTGTGGGTGAGGAGCAGCACATCGCTGCCCAGCCTAAGCTGCTTGTTGCTGGGGCCCACAGTATCCATGGGAGACAATATGGGACAGGAAACCTCTTCTGCAGGCAGCAAAACGTGCCAGCTCTGCATTTGCGCTTAAGCTGTTGTCAGGCCACGCAGCCCTGCAGTTCTGCATGCAGTACTGGTAGGAAAGCACCAGCCTTGTCACCACCAGGAACTGCAACACTGGCTGTCTTCTGCAGCCTTTCTGCCCAGAAAAGGTTAACATTTCCAAGTATAGAATTACATTTCTGAGAGTTTGTATCTGGACATTTTGTTAATTACCCTTCATACAGTGACTTTTTCTTAAGAAGAAAGCATTTTTCTTAAGAAAAAGTCACAGAGCCTTTTCTGTTGTTGCCTTCGGATGGAGTTTTGTCTGTCAGTCACGGGCAGGTATTTAAGAGGCAATTTTAAGATGAGTGATAAAGAACACCCTGAACTTCTTTGCAACACAGAGATGATCTGCTGCTCAGTTTCTAGTTTTCTGTTTAGTTTTTAAATCTGCCATGTGATGGAACATTTAATATTTCAGTTTCAGTATTAATGGGCTTATCTCCTATCTTACACCTTACCCCAGTGGTGGTATGTGTTATATGAGTTGTTTCCTCCAAGCTTGTCATAACTCTGTTGTACTACTTAGAGCTGCCTCCACTTTATGTTATCTCCCTGCTGATCACACTGCTAGAATTAGCATTTCACGAGCAAGAGATTAGAGCAGCGCTGGCTCCACAGGAGTGCGTGGTGGCTAACAGTGGGCTGTCAGTGCACGAAAGCAAACTCCCCATCCTGGTTTGTGCTGCCTGTTGCACTGGGGACTTGCCATTAACTCTGTTGTCATTCCTTGTCTGCTTTAACATGATTGCTTTCAAGATTTCTCTCTCCAGGAGAACATCTGTGTTTTGGATTAGTTTTCCCTAGACAGATTTACTTACAGTTTTTCCACATTAAATCTCTGTATTTTGTTGCTTTCTAGTCTATCTAGATTCTTTTTTGGTATTATTCCTCCAGGTGCATTCAAAATCTCCCCATTTAGTGGAGTCAGCAAAGTGCTCTGGTATCCCAATTTACTCTTTGTATTAGACTATGAATGAATTACACATTCCTGGATGTCCTTCTGTAACACAGTGCATTAATTTCTTGCAGTCCTTTGTTTACAATTCATGCTTTTGTCATCTGCATGATTGTGCCAATATCCAAAAGGATTTAAATTACTCTTTCCATCAGGCACATACGAAAAAGCTATAAAATCTAAAATAACTCCCCCAATTGTTCTGCTTATCATAGTTACATTAACTTCTGAATGTTATGAGACTTTCCTCTTAGTGTCTGTTTTATTTTACTAAATATAAGCTTACAGTAACTTCCAGACCACTATCGATTCCTGTTTGAAAACTGTTTGGGTATTTAATTTTCACCCTATTTTCTGCCTGTACAATATCAGTTTTCCATTGCTTAGTTGTAACTGGCAGAAAATGTTTCTTGTCCTTTAATTCATGGACTTAACACTATGAATATGCCCATAAAAGGAATAAAACATTTTGAATAGCAACAGTCATGTCTGACAACAGAACGAAATGAGATGGTGAATGAATTTAAAGCATTTAGTTTTCTGCCCTTTGTTTTATCCATGTGTTGAATTCAGGGTGAAAGCATATGTAGGCTCCATCCTCAAAATACACATCCCCTTGTCAGCATTCCCGTATTTCGTGCAGATACGCTTTTTTTTTTTTTTTTTTTTGACCCTGAGGCTCTGAGGTCAAATACTACACAACCTGTCTTGAAAAAGTAGCGGAGCTGGAGGCTGTGGCTGTGCCAGCAGCTGGGGCTACCACAGCCCTAAATCTCACCTTCTTTAAAGCATATGAGAAAGCTTAGACTGAAGGACATACAGATGGCAAAACTGCCCAGAGCACCTCACCAGCGCATCCCAGTGACTGCTGGAGAAACGATGTTTCTGGTCTGTATAGCTTCACTTGGCCAAGAAATAAGGAGAGGAAGGAGGCTTAGTGCTAACCTGCTGTGCTCCCTGCTGGTAAAGCAATGATAGCTACACAGCACACTTGGGTTATTTTCTACTTCATGTCCCAGCGCTGCTTTCAGTGAGAGCTACTTCCATTTCCCTCTGCTCTTCTCTTTTCTTAATAGAGAGCCAGATCCTACATTTTATGCTCACTCTTATTCCTGGTAGGTTTGTAATTTGAGCACTGCAGTGTGATTTACTCCAAGGTCTTGTTCTCTCAAGGCATTTCATCACCCTTTTCTTTTGAACACAGTTGAGAACAAGGACCCAGGTAGTATATCCTTCTGATGAGTCACAGTAAGAGGATTTTTACCTCTACAACTAGCCTATTGACCGATTATGTCCTCACAGCAATCACAACAAAGACTATCCAGTTTGCCATACTCCTCCTCAAACTCAAGCACTCCATTGCTTCTCTGTCACTGTGACATAACTCACTTCCCTCCGCCCCAGGCATTCTGTGCTGGAAAGAGATATTTAAATGTTCTTAGTATTCCTTTGTCCATTATAATTTTAAAGCTGAGTGTGGGATCAAGCAACCTGCTTCCCAACGTGCTTTTTGGATGATGTGGCTAAGGCAATGCTCACACTAGTGCCTTCCGCTGACTGCCACAGACTTTGAATACACCCTTCGTGTGGGGGAAGATGGAAATGTGTATCTAAAGACCTTGCTTAGCCTGATACTGATCTTCAAGGCCACTGTGCTTTGGCTTATGCACATTCTCTAGGTCCTTCCACCCTTGCCCCCTTTATCTTTACTAGGGATGATAGTGAAGTGTGGGCACAGTGGGAGCTGAAGACTCACTGTGATCATTTGCAATAGCAATTAGCAAATGCCTGTGCTCACCTGAAGCCTCTATGGCGTGACAGAGTGCAGCACATGTCCTTCAAATCCCATCCCTGCTCCAGGCTGTGCAAATTCCTGTAGGATCAGGGCCCCCAGCTTAGCATTGCTGACAGGCAGACAAAAGCAGAGATAGACAGCCCTCCTCTCTCACCCTTATTCAGCTGTCCCTCCTCCTCCTCCTCCTCCCACCTGTGAGGCTTTAGCTGTGTTAGAGCTTAGTGCATTCAGCTGTCTTCCACCTCCATCATTGCTTTGATAACTGATAGCAGGGAAGGTATTACTTAAAGAATCTGGGTGACTGTTAGCAAAATAAACAGAAGATGAAAGATAAGGCAGTCTCCTTGGTGCATAATTACCTTAAATGAAGGTCTGTTTGCTAACGCTGTTGTTTTGATGTGCTAAATAGCTTGGTCTTAACGCCCCAGCAGATACTAAAACTAAGGTAATGCCCAATGAAGTCACACCGAGATTTCAGAGGCCGTGGGGAGGCAGGAAGTAGGGGAGGAATGTCCACAAAGCAGTTGTGTGTAGGGAGTGCTCCCAAATCACCTGGTGTGGCAGGCAGCAGACTCGTCTTCACAGACAGCTCTGCTGTCAGCACAGGTTTGCAAAACCCCAGGATATGATGCTTCCAGGCAGGCAAAGGGCTCTCTCAAAGTCGCCTCCTCCCTCCCGACCAGCCTGACCTTGAGGAGATGCTCTCAGGTGTGCGGCAAGGAGAGCTCTTTGCATTCAGGCTACAGTGCTCTGCATGGCAGCACTTGCTCCCTACTTCTTCCCGTAAGAGGGGAGACTCTCCCTTTGCTCTGAATTGGGCTGAAAAAAGCTGCAGCTGGCTTGTAGGCAGCTGGGTTACCTGCGTGTATACATAATCTGAGCTGTGTGTGATTGCAGGGTTCCTCTCTTTCATTTAATTGTCTGCCTGGAAGCATCTCCTGACCTAATTATGCCTGCAGTTGTGTCACTTAACTTGTCCTGCATGCCAAGTGGCGTAGCATGAGCAGGGAGCTCTGTGCACACACTCTCACACAACTGAGCTAATAGAGACTGACAGGGGGTATCGGGTTTTTTAAGACTAAGAAGTCTCCTGGGGTGTTACTAATCCCCTAGAGGTGCCATTAGCTTATGATAACCACACCTTTGAAATTGTTTTATTGCTTTAATAATGTGGTGGTGATGGAAAATGGGGAACATGCCACATTTATTATTTATGCTGGTAAAAGATGAAAGTTAGCAATTAGAAGCTTTAAACCACAGGTTCAGCAGAACGACATGACTTACATTTATTCATTTTTGACTATCCAGCCTGGCACTGGAATGCCCTTACTGTCCAGGTTTGTTAAGTTGGGCCGCCTACATAAACCACAGCAAAGTGGCAGGCCAGCACAATTAACACTGCAAGACAGATACATATCTCAACTGCAGGGATGGGTGGAGATTTCCTGGTGGGGAACTGTTGGAAGTGGAGCAGTGCTTTATGATATCTGCACTAATCTTGTGCTATGATAATTCTGTCTTGCTTAAGTGCTTGCAGCCTCTCTGTGCTGTGTAGTCATGCTGTGGCAGCTGCTGTGTGAGTCTGATCCAAACTCGCTGCTTCCCCACACACTTAATTGGTAAAATTGCCACCTATTGTTTATAAAAAAGTGTGGAAAGAGTGAGCAGAATCTTGGTCCCCAGGACTGTAGAGCAGTGGCTCTGCTGCCACACGGCTGGGAATCACACTCTGTCAGCTCAAGGCAACACAGGGAGGATGCATGTTGTACCATATCTATCATGACATCTACATCTGGATGGAGCAGCTCTACCGAAATAAAAGAAGCTGGTGCAGCACGTGCTAGAGTGCAACATCAGGCCTATCAAGGCCATCATGCTTCCAAAGTGTGGGGTTTTATCCTGAGCGCCTAGAGAAAGGGACATCAGCACCACAGCAAAACTGAAGGAAAAGGGAGGAAACTTAGACTTATAAAAGAAACTTGCCGAGACAGTATATGTCTGTGCTTGGACCTGTAATGGAAGCGATTTCACTAATCTGCCTTGCAGCCCAGTTTCTCATTCTGTGTGATCCTTCAGTGAGGTTGCAAGCTTGTTTGATCGCTTCACCTTAGGATCAAATAAGCAGAGGGCTGACTGGGTGTTTTATCTGCAGTTGGCAGAAAATGGAGGTGAGAGAGAGCAAGCAAGTTTCCATTAAGAACAGAGAGATCAATGCACCCAAATTTAATTGGAATTGCACAAGCAGGCAAGAGGTGTCAAGCTCTGAGTTCATGCATAGATTATGTGGCTGTCCTATGTACTACATTTCGAACATCTGCAGCGTGACTATCTCAGCCTTGTACTTTGGTCCTTGCTATGAGCTTTCATGTTGGTTACTGGTATTGTACATCCTTATTTCTACTGTACATCCTTCTGCCCTTTGCCTCATTGCACTGCACCACTCCGGCTGAAAGGCTGTGTGCCCTTAGCACAGCCTGGAGAGAAGCCCCTTCCCTGAAGCAAACCCTGAAACAAACTTAGGCCAACTGCAGGCCATGTCTAAAGCCTGCTGGTTTTGTGGGTGAGCAATGCCGGACGGCAGCAGCTGGCCGTGCGGGGCAAAGCGGGACCCTAGAGGTCGTTAGCATGCATCTAACGAGCATGGGCACTCTTATGTCAGTCAGTTGTTAATCGGTATCCACGTTGTTCCTCCGGAAGCCTGATTCAATGACAACGCAGGAAGATTACATAGACATCAGTCACTGGCATCCATGTTATTCAGGCAAGAAGAAACCATGTGTGTAACCCGGATTCTCAGCCTGCATCCCACGCCTGACAAGCTCTCATTTTGCAGGACCTGATTCACTTTGTGGGTGTCTCTTTTCTCCAAGCGAAGGCCTTCGGGCTGCACATCCCTTCCTGAAGAAATCACACATGATTCCAGCCAGGCTGCTGAAGGGCTGAAGCTGGTACGTACAGTCAGCGCTGCAAGTGAGGGCTGCTACCACTTAAGGAAGGTAATCGGTTTTAAACCCATTCATTACCTTCCCACATCAACAGTGCCCTTTGACAAAACCCCATGCTTTTGGTTCAGGTTATTCCCGTAAGGCTGGAGTTTAGTGATGGCCATGGGCAGAGCTCGGCCTGGAGATGGGTTTCGTTTCTTTTCCTCGGGGCTGCTGTCAGCCTTGGCTACACTCAGGGACCTTCCCCAGGAGCACCAGCAGGCCAAGGAGCCCACCCTCACTCGGAGGATTGTGCTGCGCTAGGAAAAATGCTTCTGGCTCTTCTCATGTGTATTTGGGGCAGAAAGAAGGTGTAGTTTAGATTAGAGCACTGTGGCTTTATCAGTGTTTATCAGTGTAGGAGTTCTGCTCCGTGTAGCATAACAGCCTCAAGTCCTTTTAAACCCTGACATCAATATGTGGTGATAAGATAACACTGGTTATCCTGTACCGGTTGCTCTAGATAAGATAAACCCTTTTATGCTTTAAAACAGGACTCAAAGTTTCTGCTATGTTTTCTTTTCCTTTTAATGTAGCAAACTCCAGAAACATTTTATTTCAAAGGCAGTGGTATTTATAAGAGCAGATAAAAATAGTACATATCATAAATAGGACTTTCCAAACTTGCCCAAGGAGCATTAAACATTTTCTTTTAAAGACTAAATAGAAATGAGCTAGTAGGAGGTAGATTTCAATGTCTTAGAAAATTGTTGGATTAATTACAAGCTAAGGTTATTCCATGTAAGTGGTCATGCCTACATCTGTTTCGTCAGAGGAGTGTCCACACAGTGATATTTCGGCAGCAGTGGATGTTAATTTTAAGGTGGCTACTTTTAATTAATATGAAATAACTTTTGCAGAAGCATTGCTTGAGACAGCAATATGAGGCATTTCCATTTTGCATTTAAAGCTGGGACTGAATCTCTCTGTAAAAGCCAGTATATCCATAAATCTACAGTACTGACTCTTCAAGTAGAGACTACATCTTCAGAGAATTTAGAGACACATCCATTCATTAGTGAGTTAGAATTAATAACTAGGTCCTTTATGAAATTTAGCACTTTAGTCTTGTTTGTCCCAAATGATTTTAACAATGGAGTAACAGACTCTTCACATTTTCCATATAATTAAAATTAATTGAAATGATGTGCATTAGTTGTAATTAAGCTATGCAGCTAAGAGTGGTTTTATCTAATTGCTATGATTATATAGGCTACAAACAAGCTCAAGTAATGAAAATGGAGTTATTGTGACACAAGAACTCAGCCACCCGCCACCTTCCCGTGACTGATGGCCTGCACAGGGGGAAGGCTATTCTCTGGGATGAGGCAGTGCTACAGAAGCAGGAGATGCTTTGGTAGCTGAGCTGGCTCAGCTGCCCCCGTCTTTAAGTTCACTCTTGTGCCCAAAATCTGAACATTAAAGGTTGCCATCACACCCTTTGCTCAGCTTTAATGTCGCACTAGAGGGGAAGAAACTGAGGCAGGAACGCAGCTCCTGTAAAGCGCAGATGCCTTTGGTACAGCGTCTGGCATAGCCTATAAATCACTGAATTAACTGCAAATTCAGCTCCATGTTCACCAATGCATCGCAGCTACATCAGGCATCCCCTTACCCCAGTACCCAGCACTGCAGGAGCTGCACAGCATGCAGCAGGTGACCCTGTGACGGTGGTAGCAAATCCTCCTCTTAGCTCCGATGGTCTCTGTGTCCCTGTGGAAACGTTCTGCAGCTGCAAAGCACCTCCAGGCCACTTTGTCCAGCTTCTTCACACCGAAACTGCCCACAGCAGTGCCAAAAAGGGACAAGGAAATAAAACAAAAACATCTCCCCACCGCTCCATTAGCTCTTTAAAGCTCAGTTTGAAGTAATCAGGCCTAAATCGCAAATTTGTGGTCATTATGTAGGTCACTACAGGGTCAGGTTGAGGTTGCTTTGGATGTCGTACCCATGCAGTCACCTTTTTTTTGTGTGTGCTCTGCTTAGGCTTTTCTGAGTAGTGTCTTGAAAGTGCAACTCTGATCGTGGGTTTCCTGTATTTTTAATGCATTGTTTGGGAAAACCAAATCCCCCCTTTTAAAAATTTTTTTTCTTTTCACTGCCTTGTGAATATTGAGCTTCATTTCATGGAAAATCCAGGGGAGAATTGTTTGTAGGCTTTTTGGCATGGGAATAAAACCAGAGGTTTGAACTGATGCTGTTGTAAGCTGCCCTCTCGCCACCTGCAGCTAGCTTGTGCATGACAGGCCCCAGAATGCAGGGCTGTGTCATGTCTCGCAGGACGTTA
Organism: Sagittarius serpentarius; assembly: GCA_034782735.1. Taxonomy (NCBI): domain Eukaryota; kingdom Metazoa; phylum Chordata; class Aves; order Accipitriformes; family Sagittariidae; genus Sagittarius; species Sagittarius serpentarius. The sequence goes on along the minus strand of JAVKLA010000088.1, from coordinate 22,357,157 downwards.
GAAAAATGAACATTTCAGCAAGGTTTCAGCCTGTACAGCACATGGGAGTAGGAGGGAGAGGGCTTAGCTTTGCCAGCTGCTCATGTGCCCACATCACAAAGTAAAACAGCCGCGCTAAAGCATTTGCCTGGTACACTAGCAGCAGGGCAGACGAAAAAGCCTGTGCTCAATACGCAGCAGGCAACAAAGAATTATAAACTGCCCAAATTTCCCTTCTTAGAGTGGGTTGGGAATGATTGACAGGGCTGCCAAGCAAAGCCTCTTGGAATGTATAGCACATGGAAAACTTCCTGTTAATTAACGGGGGACTGTGCTTTGGGCAAGTGACTCCTGAAGCATTTCTCCCACCCTGTGTCTGTCCCTAACCCAGGGCTGGTCTCTGCCGAGGAAGCTCTGTTTATTCCCATACTCCAGACACTCCAGATGTGGATGTAACCTTCAGGCACCCACCTTGAATGAAACCTCTTGGCATGCCTCAGCCTGTTCCCCCATAAAATCCCAGGAATCCACTTCTTGCAGTACTTCCACTTCTTGCAAGACCAGTTTTATCCTTGAAAGACTCAGCAACAAGATTGCAAGAAAATACTTATTCTTTACACATGGGTGTAAATCAGTGACCCTCTCTCACACAAGTGTGGCAATCTGGCTGACTTCCATCTTACCATTTCTTTGATGATCTGCCTACTGTGAAGTTTAGGGTACAGATTTAGAGAGCCCAGGGGTAACCACAGGGCCCATGTGTGCTAGCGCTAATGGAACTGCACTAATATTATTACAGTGGGGAAGCAGAGCCTTTAAAAAAAACCCCAAAACCAAGCCCACTCAGGATGGACAGACCATGATATTGGTTGGGGGGGTGGTGTGGGAGAGTGCAGGGAAGTGAGAGAAACCATTAACATTTCGCAACATTAGTCAGGAGCCTGGGGACCTGCTATAGCAAATAAAAAACCCACATAATTTAGTCAAGGGAATTCAGCCAAAAATATTAGAAGTTTCATTTTTTCAGTGTAATAACTTTTTACTCCATTTAATCTCCAGTCTAACCATCTGAACAGATAATAGAAAAGTACTGTGAGACAGGGAATAATCAGAACTGAAGTAAAGGAGAGAAATAATGCTCAGAAACATGCAGGCATGTTCACAACCAACAGCCGTCCAAGATGCCAGAGAAACCAGGAGGCAAGTAAATCAGGACAAAACCAGATCTTCCTGCCCTATCCCAGGAAACAGGAGGAACCTGCTCTGCAGTTCCATCTGGCAGCAATGCAGACCAGCACAGGGTCTGTGTACACAAGATCCCATCAATAACCCCCTGGCCTTGCAGACTTGGTAACCTCCAGTCTCCAGCTGTTGCTGCTGGGGAGTTCAAGTCACAAACTCAGCAATGAAACGTTGGACTGTGACAAAGGTGCGGCTCTTGCCATGGCCCCTTCTTACTTAAAAGGAAAAATTTAGTTTGGGATCTTGTGTCACTGAAGCCAAGAACCTTAGCAGGAGCAGGGTCAGACTTTGACATCCCATTTATTCTGTTTAAAAGTTAGTATTTTAACTTTTGTACAACTTGTGGCTGTAGTTACCTGTCATCTTTGCTAATAACTATCTTGGAGTGGATAAGGGAAGGAAAAAAACCCAACAAAAAGAAACCAGCTGAGGTTTAATCCTGCCCCATCAGGTTGTGGCTTTGTTCTGTATTTTTAGATATTTCAAGAAGCTAAAATTGTTGAAACTCAGAGCTGAAAAAAATACGTTCAGTTGTACATGGTAGTGTGCATCTCATCACTGCCCTGCTTGTGTTACAGGGCACGCTCACACGCATACTCAAAGCCACGCTTTTTGCTTTTGTTAAAATCAAAGCCACAAATGAAGATGCCAGTTAAGGCCCAGTAATTCAAACAGAAGATTTTCATCATGCATTTCTAAAGCTGTGAGTTGCTACAGCGTGGAGTTTGCGGTCAAAAGAATAAGAAGGTGAGGAGATGGGGAGCTTTGGTTTTGCCCGTAGTAAAACTGAGGTGCAGCTTGAAGGGGACAAGATATGCGTTGGTGTGGGACAGCAGGCACGTGCCAGTCCAAGCTGCTCCCCAGCAGCAGCACTTGCCTCCTCCACTCGCATGAAGAGGTGCAGTTGCCCAGCCACTGGGATTGCCTCCCTGTCCTCTGTCCAAAATAAAACTTCTTTAAAAGGGAAGGTAGATGGTACCGGAGGTCTAAACGGAGCCGCGTGCCTCTGGTGGGCATGGATTCATGAGGAATGGTACAAATGAGGTCGAGGCTTCAACCATTTTAGGAGAAATGAAGAAAAACGTCATGCCAAAGCATTCAAGGGGGATTCGGGTTGGCTGAACGTGAGAGCCGCTGCTGGAGCCCAGCCAGGAAGGGGAGTTTAGCACAGGAGGGCTGCAGAGGGAGCGGGCAGGGGCTGGCAGGCGCCCGGCAGCTGTCCTGCGGCACTGCCGCAAGGAGAACGAAGACACCAGTCACACCGCTGCTAGCTGGTCTAAACAGAGAGAAGTTACACGTGTATTGCTATTGAAGTGACCTCGTGAGCAAGCCCGAGAGACCAGGACAAGTAGCTGGTCTGCTTGTGACAGCCAGCACTCCTCCTGCTGCCTGACAAACCCTGCCCGCCCCTGCTGCGGGGAGGGCTGCGCAGGAGGCAAAGGATCCAAAGGAACCAAAGCCAAGCCAGACCTGTCTTGGAAGAGCCAAACCTGCTCGCCAGCACTGCAGAGTGAGGGCAGCCGCCCCACTGCTCAGCAGGCAGGCTTGAAAGGATCTGCTGCAGTGAGGGCATTTTCGCCAGGCTTTGCAGGGTATTAAAAAAACCAAAAAACTCTGAGGTTTGGGTGTGCAGGCAAGCAGGATTACCTTCCTAACTGGAGAGACAACACAGAAATTTTTAATATCTGCCCTGATATTGAAACTGAAAGCTGAAGAAAACACATTTTTGGACATTCTCCTATCAAAACCAAATAAAGAAGGTGGCTCCTGTCTGAAAACCAGCAACTTAAACAAAGAGGATATCCGTAGGTATTAAAAGATCTGGATTCCTTAAGTATACATGCCTCCCACTTGATCTTATTTTGTACTCATTTAGTATTTGATAGCCAATTTTAAAAATATTCTCTTTGTTTAGTGCTCTTTAAAGGCTGTATTATGTTCTTTCCCCTTGAAGAATTTCACCTGAACTATGTAGTTTTTAAACATACCCTAGTTAAGATGTTTGAGCCTTTGGTGTCTAGGCTTTCTACAAACAAGTATTTCCTATCTTCCTCACGATACTCCCTTATCCTCCCCAGAACACTGAATACATCTTACGAGTAATCGAGAAGCCACAGCAACTGCTCCTGGCAGGAAGCTGCTGAGCTATTATCCAGAAGCCTGACCGGCATTCTTTGGAACAGATGCTCTTTCAGCTTTGTAATTTTCAGCCAAAAACAATGGCAGTAAGTAAAAGTAAAGCTGTAGGTCAAAGGAAGGCTAAACTGTACGAGAATCATGTGAAAATATTTTTGATTTCACACATCCTCTCCTTTACAGCACATGCTTCTGTGAACCCTAACGTGCAGCTGCAGGTTTGGTCTCCACATCCACGACCTGGATTCGCCACCAGTAGAGACTCACTGGGAGAAGGCAAGCAGAGGGTCACCATCCCACTGGAGCCCTGGACGCAGACTGTGCCGCTGAAGGAAACCCACGTGCCTCCCCGGGCTGGGGAGATGGGCCAGACCTGAGGGTCTGGTGCTACCTGTACCTGTAACCCCTGTCAGCCCGTGGGAAGGGCACCAGATGACATTACCGGCCAAGCAGGGGGACGTTACTGGAGCCAGCACCTGGCTGCGTGAAATCTTTTGGCTTACCTGTGAGCCAAGAGCAGTCACCAGTGTAGAAAATGAGGTGGCGGCCTGCTCACCTGCACGGCTGTCTTAGCACCCAGGAGCTCACGTGGCTTCGGGGAGGCAGGTCCCACCCTTGGGGGATCCCAGGGCTGCACAGGACAGGGCATAGGACAAGGGCTGCAAAGCAGAATGAAGCTTTCGGTTATTAGGGCTAGGAAGGCAAATTTTGGCCTCCCCGGCTGGATGAAGGGTCTGCTGGGCTCTTGCCGTCCCTTCCCTTAGCTAGGCATGCTCAGTTTAACAGAGCTCAAGAAACGAGCAAGTCTCAGGAAATAAATGTTTTCAGTCTCTCTTTTTTATGGCCTGTAAAATAGCAGGAGGCTTTCAAAGCAACAGCAAATCCTGTTAAAAAAAGTAGGGAAAATTAAAGAAATGTTTCTTGTCTCAGATCCAGCCCTTTTCACCTTAACTTTCCATCATGGTACATAAAACTTTTGTATGTTTTGGCAGAGCAGAGCAATAGCTTTTCCCCTTCTCTTCCTTGCACAGCCCAGGAGCTCCGAGTGAGCTTTAAAACAGAGTTTTTCACAAACACAGAATGGCCAAATAATAGAGCAAGAAAACAGCATTAAACTTTGTAGACAATCAACTTTATTCTGTGCACAGCAGCTAGTTTCTCCTGCTCTCAGCAGAAATAAAAATTTACAAGTGTTCTGGGAAAGCATTAAAAACCAAACACGTCCAGACAAAGTCTAGTGTAAACTACTTGGAAATAGATCTGTGCATCACCTTCTGAAAGGCTCATTCCAGCTGTGCTGGTGTAGCCAAGCTGACGGCATCCAAAACAAATACACCCTGAAAGTTCAGGATGGGATTTGAGGGCTGAGATTTTGATACCAGTCATCTGCGTGTCCCAGAGAGGCAGTCCCAGTTCTCCGCTCTTGTGAATCTTCTCATCAAAGACCTTTTCTGCACCATTGCTTGCACGCTGCCACAAAGGAAGGATGCCTGTGTATATGGGAGAAAGCGGAACCTCCCAGCACCAGGAGGAAAAACCCAGCTACTAAACAGAAGGGATCAAAGATAAGCGGATAGGATGCATTCACAGGCACACACCCCAGCCCTTTCCGTAGGGACCGTATTAGGTTTGCTGTACACTCTTATTGCACTGAATGTCATCTTCCAAGCATAGCAAATAACATTTTCAAAAAGCATTGCTTTTAATCAAGCACAACCTTCACATCCCCAAAGGAGCTATCTGGAGTCTATCCCTTTTCTCTACTGTTCTTTTTTGCCCCCTTTTAACTCCCTCCCTTAGAGGCTTGTGCCTCCAGCAAGGAGGGCTCCATGTGGTTCCCTTCGGAGCTCATTAACACGGGTCCATCCATCAGGCCACGAGGCTGAGAGCAAAATGCACGGTGCCCACGGTCCCCCGAGACCGAGCACGCAGCCTGTGCACAGGGCTTGGCTGTCGCACAGCAATGCATTAATAACCGTAGTGCTTACGTGAAAACTCAGTGTGGTACCTGATTATACAGCCCCATACATGCTGGGACACTTAAGCAGGATGCCAGTCTGGATGGAGCTGTGGGATCCAGCAAGCCTTGTACTTATGCAGTATATTAAAAACACTAATTATACTTCAGTGTCATCCAGACGGAGTGGATTATTTGCATACCCAGTCACTGTTGCAGCTGGGGTGTCTGGATTGAAACCACCTAAAATGCATTTCAGAATATCAGTCCAAAACAATACTGTCATTACTACAGTAACGGAGACCAGTCCCTTTCCGAGCACCAACTCCATGACCTCATGCGTGATCACCAGTGAGCCTGTTGACTGGTAAGCGGCTTGTGTGGGTGAGAGCGAGACCAGCTTCCTAAAGAGTCAGACAGTTATTTCCTGCATGGCAGATGCTTTTTATCCAACGCAAAGAGAAAAGCCTTCCACATATGTTTGTTTCTTTAGCGAGTACCGATGCTTGGGGCAAGGGGTTGAATCCCTCTTCCGTGCACAGTTTGCAGTCGGTAAGTGCTCCTGAATTGAAAGGCAGAGCCGCCATCAGCTGTACAGAGGACAGGACTGCTGTCTAATGAGAGTGGCCAAGGAGCACTGACATAAGCACACTCTTAGCTACACACATAGCACTGCTGGTTGGATTTGCCTGTCTTCGTGGCTGGGTCTGGGCAGAACCCATCATACCTGAATCTCAGAGCACGAGGACTGATCAGGAATGTAGTAGACTGAAGGCTTTTGCTCTCAGGTGCAAATGGTTCATTATGGCCTTTCTCAGACTGTACTGATGAGAAGAATCATTCTTCACTGATGAAAAATCCTGCATTTTCTTCTCTGGGAGAACACAGCTTTGTTCCCTTCCCCCATTTAATAATGCACAATTTATCAGGCTAAATTGGTGAGCCTGGTAGCAAGTGATTCAAATCAACTTCAGCAGCTATGAGCAATCACATACACTTGAAGAAACCCACTTATACCACTTTCTGCAAAACCTGGCTATGAATGCACTACCATAGCCTATTAATGCTCAAGAAAACCCATTTAAATGAACCTCTAATGGCTGATTGAGACTTCTATAACACAACTCCAGAAAGAGTCAGCTCCTTCCTTCAGGCTGGGCAGGCCAAGTGCATCCCTGGCTCTTCTTGCTAGCTGTGAGTAGGAAAAGCAAGTGGATGGAAGGACAGCTGCCCTGTGTGGAGAAAAAAGGGAAGCCTCCTGTTTTTTCAAGGGTTGACACTCTCTGATAGCCTCACCAAGAAGGTCACAAAGTGTGAAGTCTTGCCTGTGTCTCCTGATACTATAGGAAACAGTTCATTGGACTGCAGCGACCACTGGGCACAGAAGAGCTGTCTCGCACCCTCCTCCTGCACAAAGCACAAAGGTGTTTGAAGATGCAGAGAAGAAAGGCTGAAGTCTCATGCAATTTCGCAGGCTAAGCTGTTGTCATGGTTTAACCCCAGGCAGCAACTAAGCACGACGCAGCCGCTCGCTCACTTCCTGCGCTCCCCCCCCCCGCCACCCCCTGTGGGATGGGGGAGAGAATCAGAAAAAAAAGTAAAACTTGTGGGTTGAGATAAGAACAGTTTAACAGAAAGGAAGAAACCAACAATGACACTAATAACAACAATAAAGTGACTATAATAATAAAAGGATTGGAATCCACAAAACAAGCGATGCACAATGCAATTGCTCACCACTCGCTGACCGATGCCCAGTTAGTTCCTGAGCAGTGATCCCCTCCTGGCCAACTCCCCCAGTTTATATACTGGGCATGACGTCCCATGGTATGGAATACCCCTTTGGCCAGTTTGGGTCA
>JAVKLA010000088.1:22276229-22349884 GCA_034782735.1 Sagittarius serpentarius | reverse complement strand
TGTCTCCCCTCCCACCTTTCCTGTGCCCCTCCAGCCTTCTTGCTGGCTGGGCACGAGAAGCTGAAAAGTCCTTGACTGAGTCTAAACCCGACTGAGCAACAACTGAAACCATCAGGGAGTTATCAACGTTCTTCTCATACTCAACCCAAAACACAGCGCTGTACCAGCTACTAGGAAGACAGTTAACTCTATCCCAGTCGAAACCAGAACAGCTGTGTCCTTTATTCCACAGGAGACCTGCCAGGCCACATTGGCAGCTCAGCTGATGGAGCCCTTCCCATAATTTTCCACTGAGCCAGCGACCCAGCAAAGGGCAGTGAACCCCTGAGGGTGCGCCGAGCCCTGAAGAAGAGCAGAAAAGCCCCCAGCACACAGCTACTGTGATGGCACGGAGGGCGTTTAATCCTTGGTGACTGGTCTACATTTCACCTTGGGGTCAAGACTGCCCTACCCAGCTCATTTACACTTTTCCCTTCCAGCGAGGGCCAAGCACTTTCTTAGCTCAAAAAAAATCTTGTTAACAAAACAACTATGTTTTACTGCAAGGAAAAATGCATTGTCTCATGGGCCCAGCCAAGGTGTATTCAACATTAGATCAGCTGAGCTTTCTGGCTGAGCTCTCTCTGGATAGCGTAAAAAAGTTCACCTTCTCCAGACTGCAAACCCAAACATTTCTCTACTGGCAAAAAAAGAATTTCTGTGTCCCCCTAGAGCCCACATTAGCCCAACATTTTAAGCCTGCCCAGAACTGGAGAGGAGGCATAGACTGAAGGTACGGAAGGAGAAGGGAAGACAGTCCCTGCCTATCCCAACTGCTTATCTCACCTCTTCTTGTGTCCTGCTCCTGCCTGCCCTTGGGTGCATCCAGGCAGTGATGTGGTCAGGAGGGAGCTGCCTTGCCCCAGCAGCCTATTTCAGTGTGTAGCGCCCCCCCCCCCAGCAAAACATAGGAAATAAATGGCCACAAACCTTTCAAAAGCATTTACTTATCAACCACCCAGCTCTCCTTCAAAGCAGCAGGACCCCAGCTGGGAAACAACCCTTTGCTCCAGAAAGAAGGGGCACTGGTCCCTCCCCATCCCTGTAAGAGCTTCAGGCTCCTGATGCCTTCCCAGGTGCCTCTGTTTTGGGCAGATTGGCCCTTGCCAGCAGCTGGGGGGGTTTGCCAGGCACTGTGTCTGTGGGCAGCTGGCAACGGGATCCCGCACGCCTGGGCTGCGGTGCGAGCCTCCTCCTGAGTCCGGCCTTCCTGTGCCCTCTCTGAGCAATAGCCACCGGCCCCGGTGGTCCCTGAGGACTTGCATCGCCCCGCTTGAGACGTGGGTGGTCGTCAGGATGGAGATGGGGCACTGTGATCAGCCCGCCTGGGCCCTCGAGCCCGGAAAGGCTGTGGGCGCCTCCGGAAAACGAGGACTGTCCTCCCGTCGCTGCTTTTGTAGTAGCAACTGCTGCGCCAAGATAAAAGCTTTTGTTTGCCTTTTCTCTCCTACATTCCTAATCTCCCTCCGTGCTGGTCTCCCCTATAGTCCATCAAGCACTTTTAATCTCTAATTGCATATGACTGATGAGCCTGAACTCCATACACGGCGTTGCCAAGAACCGCTTTTTTCAGAGCCTGCTTTAGCTCTTTAGGCCAGTCATAACACACTGCAGGACCATTAAGAGTTTATAGTTTGTATACATAACACCCTCGGAGTACCAGAGGGTGGTTTATCCAAACAGAAAAGAATTGAGATGAATGAATGCAGAAATGACTTTTGGCCAGGAAATATTTTAATTTTAATTAGGGGGGAAGGGGGTGAGAGAGGAATGAAGAGGCTTTCTTCTCTCACAAAAGACAAGACTAATGAGTTTACAGCTGCAGGCGCTGACCTTGGAGCATCCCATATAATGCTGGTGCTGAAATGTTTGGATGTGATGTTAGACCTGATAACCTTGCTTCTAAAAGGAAGAAATAAAGGGAAATGGTTGAATGGGGAGAGATTCATTTCATGGGGATGTACGGACGTATTTATTTATTTTTCCCCCTCTCGCATTCCCGTTCAGCTGCCTTTGGCGACACAGCCGTTCGCCCAGCTGCTGAGCTTCCTATGGGCCTCATCTATTTTGCAGAAAAAATAGAGAGTTAGGGCAGTTTTCCCATATTTAGGACCCTCCCTCGTACCAAAGCCCCTCTTACAAGCCCACACCTCTCTGGAGCCTGTGGCTAGAGGAAATGGGGTGTCAGAGCCCGGGGGAGCCCCAGCACTGGGCAGCCCGTGCATGAGGGATGATGCAGTCGGGGCTTCTGATGCAGCAGCTCGAAATAGGCTGAAAGCCTGAAATTTCCGTGCTCGGCACAGACGTTGCCACCCTCTTCGCTTGGTCACTGGCTTGTGGCGTTTGAGCCTGTGCCAGCACCCGCAGCGCAGGGCTCACAGTTGTCCCCAGCCTGGGAGGCTCCTTGGCCTGCCCTGCCAGCGTCGCGGCACGGGGACCCCTGTCCAGGCGCGGTGCAGAAACGGAGCCGCCTGCCTGCTGGGTCATGAGCTGATACAAGTTGTCGGTGGGATCTTCCTGGGGCACGTGCCGGAGCAGCAGCGATGCGGCCCTGCGCAGCCCTGGACCCGCCGGGCTCTCCCTCCTCCTCCTCCTCCTCCTCCTCCTCCTCCTCCTCGGGGGCACGGCTGCTGGTGAGCGCTGCGGCTCATGCTGGGCCGGTCCCGCGCCTCCATCCCTCCGCACCGTGCTGACTTCACAACGGGTGCAGCCTGCACGTCCTCCGAAAACTGCAGAGCCGTTGCTCCCACCTCCCTCCTCAGCCCGTCCCCTCTGGGCTGGGGACATCGGCCCTAAAGTCTCCCAGCAGCTTCCAGGCACCCTGGCATCTCCTTCCTCCCCTGGAAATCTTTCCACGGCCCCGTAAAGCATCATCTGGCCCCGCAGATCCTCCCACGGACGCTGCCACGCTACAGCCATGTTGCGGCTGTGAAGCCAGCTGTTGTGGCTCTGAAGCCAGTTGTGCCTCAGGGGAATCAACACCCCCTGCCCTGCTGAGTCGGCAGCCAGACGGGCTGAAACAATAGTGCAAGTTAATGGAGCAAAACAACTATCGGTGTTTCCTATTAAAAGTATTTTTATGATGATGATTATTATTAATATTACATAGGGGCTGTAATTTTCTCCCGACTCACTCCAGCATCTCACAAAATAAACAGTTGCTGTATTATCCCCTTGTAAATGAGACCACAGGATTGTAAACTTTAATTTGTTACTTTTGGCTGCTCTCAGGTTTGGCAGACAATTAAACCAATTCATTAGTTCACAGAGGCACATTTTTGGCCATGTCTGGCTGTGTGAAGTCATCCAGTGAACACACTGGAGGCAGGGTGCAGGAAAACCGTACAGTGTCTTTGCCACAGGATCCGTCAGTAACGGTCCAGATAGGCCGGCATGGATTTTGCAGACCCAGGTGGGAGGGGGACTGGTTCCTCCTATTGCTCTGCCGTGCCCTGGGCATGTGCCATTGGCAGCCCACTGCCCCGACTTGTTGGCCAGAGACGCGGCATCCATCCTGTATCTGACCGGAAGGTGGCTGGATCATGCCTGAGGCTTAACTTTTAAATTCTGCAGAGTTTGATCAGTGAAACTCCATAGGACGTGGCAGAAAATGTTGAGCCCTTGGAAAGGCTAATCTGGCTGTGCGTGACCTCCAGAGCCATCCCCACCAGCTGAATTAATTCCTTGAATAGCTGGGCTGCTTTCGACCCCTGCTTTCTCAGCTGCAGACACATGCTTAGCCTGCACAGCCCCATGACAGCAGTGCACAGCTTTTAGCCTTTTCAGGGCTACCAGTCATATGTGCTGAGAGTAAAGGTGTGGTTTTTTTAAACGGAAGCCGTAACAGTATATTTTATGGTACTATCACCTCCCGGGTCCAAAGGGGCTTAGTGCAAACCACCAATCAGATAAAGTTCCCTTGTCAGTCATTTTTCACATGCTGTCGTTTCTTAGATGTCTATTACGAAACCAAAACTCCTGAGCCATCTTAGTCTTGAAAAAAACCCCAACCCAACCAACCCAAACCCATAAAATTCTTCCCTTTTCCTTTGTTCACTCCACCGTAGGCGTCGAAGCCCTCGGTGCCTGTGACCAAGTACCCATCAACATTATCAGGCAGGTGGAAAGGCAGCTGATCTTCACAGTGGCCTTGATGGTGGTGCGTATTGCTAGTTGTTACTGAGATATGGCAGGAAATTTGCCCACTTATTTTCTCTCTTTCGGCTAGTCCTTTGCTGGCTGATAGACAAGGTATGGCTGCCTGCATGCTAATGGGCTTTGTGGGAATCTACACGTAAGTGGCTAAATGCATCCTTAAAAGCAGGCAGGAGGTTTTCAGCTTGCATCTCATATTGGTGAAATGCAAAGAATAATACAGATTCTGGAAGGGAACCTAAAATGCTTTAGGTAAGTTTTCTTCCAGCTTTTTCATTCAACAAGCCATTAAAGAGACACTCTTAAATCCTTTCGTCCTCCTTCCAAAGCATTGCATTGGCCCTGGGTCTGTGACCGTAAGTCAGCAAGCCCCCTGAAGGATTTTACAGGTGATGGTGGTTCCTGCATTTTTGTTTAAGAGCCACTGACCTGAATGAATGGACTTTCCAAGCTGTAGAGGGACAAGGGACAGAAGAGGATCTTTGCCTCATGGTATGATTAAAAAAAGGAATTTCCAGCATCTCCACTCTCCTGGTACCATTAAGCCAATGTGGAAGAGATCCTGACACCCTCAGGCTTGGTCTCACCCAGCACAAGGCTCCGATGTGGTGCTCAGCTGGGCTCATTCTCTCTCAAGTTAAAGTTATTCATTCCTTTCTTATTTCAACAAATTGCCTTTCTCTCAAAAATCACTTGTCTCAGGGTTTTTGGAGTAAAATTTTTTTGGAGTGCTATTTTATAGCACTCAAAATGAGAAGAAAGATTTTTGAATAATGAAACCTAAAAGCTTCCCCACCACTGCGTTTCTCACTGGCCAGCACTTTGAATTTGGATTTCCACAGAGTTGTGTCTTGCAGTTTTCTCTGAGCGACCCCACCACTGCCGACGAGGCCAGGAAGCACCGCTGGGCACTGGCTCTCCATCGGCTGGAAGGGCTGAAGAGAAGGAGAGGCTGCAGTAGGGAGCGGAGCGTTTCTGAAAATCTGGTCAGTTCCTCAGTGTCTAACTGGGTTTTCCTTTTCCTGAAATAATAGTTAAAAAAAAGTTCTTTGATAAAACAGTGAGCAAATGCTGCATGAGAGCTTATTATGACTTATTTTGTGACAGCTCTCCCACAAAACAGCAGCAGAAACCTGCCTGCCCTGGCTGAGCTGCAGCTGTTTTCTTGCATGGTTCCTCCCACCACTGGCAAGGACGCGTGGTACGTGACCAAGGCCGATGCAGGTGTGAGCTGGGCCCTGGTCTCCTTTGGGTGTCTAATACATCCTCCGCTCCTCAGACTGCTTTTGGGGAGGGAGATGAAGGGCTTCACCCCGCTGCTGGCAGCTGCAGTTCGCTGCGTGAATTCGTATCAGGAGTTGGAGGAGGATGATGAAGCTGGTTGGGTTTTGAGTCAAAAAACAAGGCCTCTATTATTCGCTTTTCAGCTATTTATCAAGGCTCAGTGCAAAGGGCCTGACACCCGGCCAGCGTGGCCTGGCTGCTGTGATCTGTGTGACACGCAAGCTGCCATCGAGCCGGTAATGAGGGACCTTCTGCTAAACGGCCAATTGAGCAGCCGGTGCCTGCCGAACAGCTTCATCGGCGGGAGGGACGGCTGGGTATATCTCTATTTTGACACATCCTCGCTGAATGAGGAAGAGAACAAGCAGAAAATGGCTGATGATAAATGCAGCAATTAGGGAAGCTTAATGGAGCAGAAGGTTTTTTGTGAGAAGACAAAGAAATTGCCATGCTGACATCTGCAAGGAGGTCCCAGCCGCTGCCGCAGGGAGGCCTCCAGCTGTGCCGCAGCAGCAGGGGCCAGGGCGAGGGGAGACGACCCTTTTCCTTCGCATACACATCCCTCAAAGGCCTTGAAAAAATATTTTCCAAGTTAAACTTCAAAACACCACTTGATTTTTCTTTTTCCCCATTACGTTCAGAAATGGTAGCCTGTAATTTAGGCTCATTGCAGCCCTCCCCTGCCCCCTGCTTTTTATTCGGTTTCACACGATACAGCACGGTACTGAGAAAGGCTTTTTCCTGACAAAATATCCCTCTTGGTGGTATGAAAGGGCTGCGGCCTCAGCAGGGAGATGCTGTTGTGCCAGACGTGGGTGGACATGAGGGGGCTTCCCCGGACACCGCTGCTGCGCCCACAGTGATGCCCTGTTTAAGGCTGAGCCCATGACCCGCCGCACTCTTCCCAAAGCACCGTGTTTCCGAGCTAAGCCCTGGGCTACCAGCTCCCCCGGATTTGAGTTAAAGTACTAAATTTGTTTGCCGAAGCCCCGTTTCTCTTTATTTCCTTGGTTAGGCTCTTTCCAAAGCAAACTGCTTGTGCAAAGGGACACCAAGAAGCATTGGGGAAAGCTCTGTGAGGGGGTGTGCAGGGAAAGACCCCGCAGCCCCCGGTGTGGGGAAGCCCAGGTTTCAGTGATGGGCAGTGCCATTTTGGTCTCTCACAAGACCATTACCAAAATCTGCTCCCCCAAACTGCAACACAACCATTTTCCTAAGACTTTGGCAAAAAGGAATTTCCTGAAGGAGGTAAAGGAAAGGTTTCCTTTTTTTTGCTCGGTACGAGCCAAAGAAAACACAAACTCTGTTTTCCCCACCACCAACAGCTTCTCGGCTCGAGCCTGAGCTGCACACCACGGATGCACCTCTTCTCTCATTCTGGCACTTGCTAGTCTGCCCGAAGCAAAGCTGGCGTGTCTCGCTCTTGCCTAAGCTCTCAGGATACTGCGTTTCTGTCTGGTCGGCTCCTTGTGCTTTCCCTCCTCCAGACGCAGGTGAAGTCGGCGCTGCAGATCTGACGGTGGCAGCTCAGGCTGCTGCGGAGTCTTTGGGTTCCCCTGCATCAACCCTTTGTTCGTCTAACTTGGGGTCACCAATAACTAAATATTTATAGTCTCTATAAAGGCTGGAACGGACAATTCCCATCTGCTTATTTTAGGCAATAAAGCTTGCTTTTTAGGGAAATACTAGATCTTTTTGTCAAAAAACAGTATTTTTGACAAGTACTCTGAGGATTCATTACAGATTTACAGACTGGCTTTTTCCCTCACTCTGTATCTCCTGGTTATTTGTCTGTTTTATTGACCAGTCCAAGACTGGCCCCCATTAACTGAAGCGGGTGCACACCAAATCTCATTCCACTGAGCCGCGGCAGCGCATAGCATCATGTTTTGGACAAAAGGTAACGCGAGTGCAAGAGCTGGTCTCTCTCCCTACACTTTCCTGAGTATCTTTTTAAAAACAGGGTGCCTGAGGCAAGCAAGGAGCCTTACAAATCCCACCCTCTTCCTCCCATCATCATTTGTTTGCTATATCCCACCCTTTGTCTGTGACTGAGGGAAGTCTCTAAGGAGATGGCCGGAAGTAGAATAAAAATGGTAAAAACTGCACAAAATGAAAGCTCAACAGTGGTAGAAATGCATAAAACCCTGGAAGCCTTTCTGTACCAGTTCTTTTTAGCAGAAGGTGGCTCAGCTGTGGTGGCTTAAAGGAATAAGGCTGAATTCATTAGTTTCTCTGTTTAGGTAATAATACCATTAATCACGATGAACCATTTTGTGAGAAGGCTGATACCCGGCACTGCGTAATTCCGCAGGAATCCCACTGTAGTGCAGCATTATTGATGGGTCATCCTCCAGAAGCGTAAGAGCAATGCCTCCTAATACAGTAAACGGCAAACCGCTGATTTGCTTCTAATATTCAGACTGCCACAACATCAGTCATGATGAATTCTTCTGGCACCGGTGTGCCTGCAATAAGCAATCCTTCAGGAATGCCAGGGGAGCATGGCATTGATTTAATGCTCACTTTTTAAATCATACACGGACTGAACGCTTCCAGAGGGTACAGTCCATTTTTGTATTTTTTTTAAGGGTGCAGTAAGAACCCCCTTGTTCGCACTCATCTGCATCGGGAAGATGCAGCTACGGACTCCTTCTAACAGAGGTTAGGGAGGTTCGTTTATGCAAGTCTGTGTCAGAGGTGGCGTCAAGCAAGATGCCATGTTGGACAACGGCACCATGAGAGAATTACAATCCCCCTGAGCCAGCATTACGAATATCTTTATGCCGAGTCCAACGTACTTTTCACTTCCACCATGTGTTATATGTTCCTCTGCTTTCAGCTGGGAGAGCAGGTGCTGATTTTTAATGCCTATTTTGTTTTAAGCCTCCTTTCATCAGATTAAGGACCCTGCTATTTTATTTCATCTTATTTTTTTATGCTCGGTAATTTAGTCACACGCAAACTTAAAAACAGAAGCTGTAGCATGCTGTTAAAGCACAGTCGCCCACAGTTAAATCAGTTACTGAGAGCGAGGGGGCTTGGAGCACTTTTCCATCCCCCCGCAGATGTCTGCTCTCAGCCTACGGGAAAAGCTGGGGAAGCAAATGAAAACGCACGTGGAGAACAGCGCCTGAGGCAGTAACCTCCCCGTAGCGATGCCGGCAGCACGATCCGTTCAAACAAGCTGCTGCGCAAAGGCTGTGCTTCCTTTTCCATCCTTCTTCCCCCCCAGCAGAAGACTGTCAGATCAGCGCAGGAGGTGCAGAGCCCGAGGTGCCGCCTGCGCCGAGGCCACAGGCTGGGGGGAGAGCGGCCGCAGAGCCGGGGAGCACCGCTCTCCTCCCCAAGTCCTGACTGCCACAGCTATTGCCTCCACAGCATTTTATGGGCCACATTCCTTCTGCCGGGAAAGATTTACAAACAAAATAAAATCCCTCTCCCAGCACCAACCCCTTCCGCCAGCTGCCGGCTGCCTCCTCCCAGCCGCCGAAGCACCGTCAATAAAGCATTAGCCTCCGAGTCAACAGCACTGGCTACGACACACAAACA
Source organism: Sagittarius serpentarius (assembly GCA_034782735.1). Classification (NCBI taxonomy): domain Eukaryota; kingdom Metazoa; phylum Chordata; class Aves; order Accipitriformes; family Sagittariidae; genus Sagittarius; species Sagittarius serpentarius. Next base: position 22,340,854 of record JAVKLA010000088.1, on the reverse strand, counting down.
CTCAACTACCTTTTTCATCCAAAATCAATGTTGTATTTATCTTCATTGATCTACAAGGAAACTGAATGTTTAAAATTACAGGGGGTGCAGGGGGGAGGATGGGGAGGGGGGGAAAACAAGAGTTACAGAGCCAAGAAAATAGTAGCGGATGGCTGAATTAACTAGAGAGAAAAAGCCCAGGATATATAAAACATGGACACTGAAAAATAAAATAAGGGAGGGGGGATGGTACAGCAAGTAAAACATGGCAAAATTTACATATGGATGAAAAGTAAAATTGGAAATAAAAAATAAATCATGCCAAAAAGCAGTTCAAGGCAGAACCACACTGAAACAAACATTTGCTTATGGTCTTCATGTACTATAGATAATATATCAGAATTTCTTTTTTTTTTAATCAACCATTAGACTTTTTTTTTGCACTCCTAAAATTCTACTTTGTCTTGTATACAGATTCCAATAAGAACACTGCACAATTAGCACAAGGGGTCCACGGAAAATTGTCCTTGCTTGCCAGCGATCCTGCCCACAACACAAAAAAAGAGAAAAAAAAAGGAAAAAAAAAATAAGGAAAGGGTCTGCCGCATGGTACTGTGCCAGTTCCATCTGCTTTTGCCAGCGTGAAAAGTAGGAAACCAAAATTCCCTTCCAGGAGCGTGTCTCTCTCTCTTTCCTTGACGAACTGTCCCTTGTGTTTGTACAAAAAAATTCAGTCTCTCTTTATTTTTTTTTGTTAAACACAAGCATCCTTCTTCCTGTTCACATGCCATTTCCATTCTGTCTCCATAGTTGCGAGTTGGTTGTTTTTGGGTTGTTTATTTTTTTTTTTTTAAACCTTCCTCCCCCCAACATCCACTAAGACCTGCCTCCAAGTTCTTGCATAGTTGAAGTATATATGCCGTACTTAGCTTTCTGAGTGTGAATTTCTGACTGTGACAAGAGTATGAGTTGTAACCATGTTAACAAATAACCAGAGTGGTTCTAGAAACCATTTTTATAAAGTCTACCTATGTTAAGAATTTAATATTGGTGTACATTTATATTAACAGAATATTTACAGTTTGTTTTCTTTGTTTTTTTTTTTTGTTTAAAACAAGAAGTCAAAAAAAATTCCTCTTAAATTTCTGCATAATATAATAAGGCAAAAACAAACAGTTTTGTACATTATTATTATTATTAATATTTTAATATATATCTGTAACTTCGGTTCCAAAGTACCAAGGTAAGTGATCAATTGGCCTCAGAAGGGAACCTCACAGTGGACTGTAAAACTACAGTATTTCCATAAATAATACTTTTAAGAAACCCTGGGTATTTCTTTTCTTAAGGATCTGAGGCCTTTAAAATGCAAATTTAACTAAAAACAAAAGCAAAATTTCTTCTTTTTTAAGTGAATAAAGAGCACAAAATTAAAAAAAATACAAATCCATTAAAAATGTTTCTCACATTTGGGAAAAAATGTACAAACTTGATATTTTTAACTCATTTTTTTTTAGCACAGAAACAAAAAACAAAACCAAAAATCAATACCTATATATTAAATTCCCATTCTCAGCAACCTTCTTGTTGGAAAGTCTGCATCCCCGACCCCATTATTTATGGAAATGTGCTTAACTTCTACAAATTTTACATTAAAAAAAAAAAAAGTTTACAGCAGTGCATTTTGTAAAAGGTTTGTTTTTTGTGTTTTTTTTTTTTTCTGTTTGTTTTTTTTTTTTGTTTTGTTTGTTTGTTTTATATACAGGCGAGTTTAAAATTCACTGTTGGGGACTATCGTGCCTCTACTTCTTTGGGGTTCCTAGAGGGGGAATAGTCCCTGGACTCTGAGTTTGTGAGTGGAGTAGTCCTGCGTGGGGAGGCAGGTCTGGTGCTGCTCGCTGGTACAAGAGGCGGTGGGGCGCTCAGCGCTGCGGTTGGTGGGTTCCTATTTAAAATCCCGTTGTGCATGGCAGCGGATGGACTCAGTCTGGGGTAATGCATCCCGCTTAAATGAGGCATGAAGGATGGCACATGTGCCAGGTGACTTTCGATGGGGGACGAGTGCAAGTGGTGCATTCTGGCACGCTCAAGTTCTTCCCGTAAGTGCAAGCGCTCTCTTTCCTCCACTTGCCGCAACCGCTCCTGCTCTCGGCGGGCTTCAAGAAGGTTTTCATGGTTATAATCGTGTGGCTCCCTGTCTCTGTAAGAACGCTCATGGTCGTAAAATCCAGAGGTGGTAGGGAACCTATGGATAGGATCCGTCCGGAGCTGAAAGTCCATTCGACGGTGCAGGTCTAAGCTCCGGTAGGCATCTCGCAATGGGTCCCTCATCGGGTCCCAAGAAAATCCGGGATGTGGCAGCCTCTCTCTTCCTGACAAAGGATTCATGCCTATGAGCGGGGTCATCATTCTGCTGCGGTCGAGAACATTCATGTTGTTCATCTGGTGCACACTTCCCATGGAGATGGGCATAGAGGCAGCCATCGAGTGAGGCAATGATAATCCATGCAAAGTAGGTGGTGGGGGATGCTCCACTGATCGGGAGTGCTGTGAAGGCTCAGACCCTACCACCAGCACATCACTGTCTTCCTTCCTCTCCTCTTTGACTTTGATGTCATTCTTAATCTTCTGGAGGTCGCTGGGAAGCTCTGTCTTTCTCTCCATGTCCTTGCTCATTAGATTGGTAAGCTTCAAGCTCTCACTTAGTGCAGGTTTGCTGTACGGGGATACAGACTGGATTACTGGCTTTGTGTTGTCCTCAGAGGGTCTCTTATCATGGCTTGGAGTTTCCTTCACTGGGGAACGGCTCTCTTTAATTTTGTGTTCTGCTATGGGCGGCTCTCTGAGCCGGTCAGGGTGCTCTCGCTCGGGTTCTTTGGACCTTTCCCTTTCGCTGAGGCTAACCTGCCTGATGGGATCACTGGAGGTCTGGCTGTTGCTGCGGATGAGATTGCTTATCTGATGTGTCACTGGAGCCGATGCCGGCGAGGATCTGTTTGAATGTCTGTTTTTATCCATGAGGTCTCTGTAAAAAGAGAGAACGTACATCCTTGGTTTTGTGTGAACAAACATACATGTGATGTTGGACATGCACAGTGCTGTGTCTAGTTGTGTAATTTGAGATTGCTCAGAAAATTACTTGAAAAGCTCTGCTAGCATCAGCTATAGCTGTGATGCTACACTAAAAGATATGTACTACCTGCCTTTACATACGACATAGGAAAATATATGTTAAATGTCCACAAATCTGGGGACTAAATTGGGGATGCATTTGAAAGAACAGTATAATCACCCTAAGAGAAAGACCACTTCACTGAGAAATGCAGGGAAAGAATTCTAGACAGCTTATTTTTTTCAAAAAGATGCTTATTGGGTGTCTTGCTGCCAGACAATGATCTTCTTGGCTCTAACACTCTTAATGCAGATTCCTTTCCTAAAACATGGATCCGGGCACACAAAACAGAAGCTGACAGAAATGCATGCAGGTCCTTCACAAGACAGCTTGTCGACTGGAAGCAGCCATAACATGATGCTTATTTTCCTGTGGAGCTGCAGGAGAGTTCCTGTTGTTGGCAGTTTTGGCAGGTAAGCTAGGTGCTTACGGAAGAAAATCCTCGAGTAGGCCATGCAACTGAGTAATCAACCTCCATTTCAAGAGGACCTGCTATGATGAACAAGGGGTTTGATGACAATGTCCATGGTTTAGAAAGAGAGGCACAAGGGTTTACATTTCTAACTGCACCTCTATCTCTGAGCGAGCCAATTAGTCACAGTTACTCCCACCTCTTTAAGAGGGGAATAAATAATGCTCACCTTTCAAAAGCACTTCGCTCTGAATGAGAGACGCTTTAAATGCAAAGTATGATGACTGAGAGAACTGCATTATGTAGCTGAGAGGCTCACTGATGCCTAAGTTTTATGCTGGGTTTGCTTTTGAGAGCTGTAAGACCTGAGTGCTGAAAGCTGGAGGTGTTTTGGGGAGTTCTGTAAGTATTTATCCCTTACAAATTACATTTGCTAACCCAGATTTCTTCCTCTGTGGTAGTCGTGATTGCTGGTCAAGAATGTGGTTTATTAAAATCATGTCCAAACAGGGATGCTGGGGACAGCTTAAGCTGAATTACTAAAAATGTAACAGAGATGTTAACCCCTGTGTGAACACTGTTGAGAGTAAAGTAACCTTGGTTTGCGAATGAATTACACTAGAGCCAAGAAGGGAGCTTCCTATCCGAATGACTATCCATGCAAGGGTGTCAGACAATTTAACATTTAAAGCAAAATGATTTTCAGCCTATTGCTTCCATGTAATCTTGTTCACAGGCACTGCCTGAAGATCTCATTAAAAGCACTCCAGGCAAGCTATGAACCCCCTGTCATTAGTCAAATACACACATCTAAGATTGCCAGGCTGTTATTGCCTACAAAGAAGTAGCCTGTTGGAGACAACCGGGCTCTGAAATATAAAAGGCTTTACAGCTTCAAAATCATAACTGGAAGCTCATAAAGTATCTACAGTCCAGGTGATACAGTCCTGTCATCGTTAATAAGGGTTTGTCTACAATGCAATTTTTAAAAATCAGTTTTGCTAATGGATTCATGCACACTGCTCCAGATATAGGCATTTGCATTTTTATCTCGTTAATGTCCAGCTAACATTTGAATTCATCAGCATATCTGTACGTTAATGAGAACTATGACTGTCTCCAAAGGACCCATCACAATGCTACCTTCATGATTTCAGAATATACAGCAATCCTCAAGCAGCTGCACTGAAAACAGCCAAGTATACCCTGAAAACATGGCGACGTGCTCATTTCCTCAGCCTGGTGCTTTTTATTAACCTACTAGCAGGGACTGGATTACCATATTTCCACAGAGGACAAACCCTAAAAGGCAAAGAGGTTTTTTTTGTGTTGCTAGTACTTGTGCTTATCTGATGAAGAGGCCTATCAGCTGCTTCAAAGACAAGCAATGTTTTGTTCTGAAGATTATTTTAACACTAGAAAAATTATTAAAAATAGTCCCAGAAAAAAGAGCTCAAATGCACACGCTGCTTACCTCTCTTTGTCTCTGTCGTCTTTACTCAGGGAAATATCCCTCTTCTCGGGCTCTCGCTCCCGCTCTCTGTCTCTGTCGTGGTTTGTCACTGAGGAGCTTCGCTCAGAATCGGTGGGCTTGGGCCACTGTGGAGGTGTTGGGAAGGACGGTGGGGTCCGATGGAGTCTATTCCATGGCTCGTGGGGATTATTGAAATTCTGCAGGTTTGGGCCATCTTTGTGAGTAAAAATGTTGTTGTGAGCTAGAATAATGGCAGGGGGAGGAAGAGTTAAAAATAATTCAAACCATATAATTACACATACATTTTTCACAATGCTAATCACAATCAGAACTGTCCTTTCAAGACTTTTCAATGTGGAGCTAATGGTGAGGGGGAACTACTAGCAGGTGGACACAGATACCTCCAACACTGGGTGTAAGATCCACCAGCTCTTTTAAGGCTATTGGTGGAGGAAGCTTTAACTATACATCTGAATAACTCAGAGATGACTGAAAATGCCCAGCTCCTCTTCTCCCCCCACCCCAGCAAGGGTTCCAGCACAAAGGCAATATTTTTCCTCAGCTCCTCTCACTGGCAGAAACTTTAATTTGTGGGTAGTTACAAGCAATCAGCTGCCTGCAGCTGAGGATTCAGGGACTTTTTTGTTAAAGAAACCAGACTGTTTGGTGGTATGTATGTGTGTGTATAAAAATAGAGCTTGGCTGTAGGCTTTTCAGAACAGTCACTTGATTTTCCTCCATCAATCTTCAGCTGATTCCTGTTGCACCATGAGATGCAAAAGCATGCTCTCTTATGTGTGGCTCTCAACCAAGTCTTGCCTACAGGTAACATGTTTTTGAAGTAAAATGATTTTATACAGGTAATTTAAACTTCAGACAACGGTTACAGAGGAAGTCTACATGCTGAATTAGGAGAAGTGTCAATAGCTGTTCCACTATGCATCTTCGCCGTTGAAGGGTGTTACTTTAGATGCCCATAGGGTCCCAGAGCTCAGTGGGGTCTTGCAGCTCTAGCACCGCTAGGAGCACACAAGGTACCAACCTTCAGCAGTGAGGAGGCACAGAGCACAGCTAGTGACGTCTGTGACATGCAGAAAAGCTCCCACCGCAGAGACCTGGAAATCTTAGGTGCAGTGTTTTCAGATAGGAGAATGGAGGTTAGGAATTAAACGTCTTTAAAAACTACCACCAGCTGCTGTAAATATTAGCATGTGGCTTTTCTGGAAGGGATGTTTGTCTGCAGTAACCCAGCCAGTACTTACTCAGAGCATGACTGCCTAATCCTCCAAAGGCATTGCTGCCTAAGTTCCCAAGGCCGCTGAAGGTGCTTGACCTGCTAAATGGATCTGGAAAGGCAAACAGGGATTTAGCAGGCATTTAGCCAAGAATGTTGGAGAATGAAACGCACCCCTCCCCTTCTTAACGGTCTGAATCCAAGTAGGATTAGGCCAGACTTTAAGCTGATCCTTCTCATTGCAAGGTTCTTTGCACAGAAAATTCCCATCATGTTAAAATGGAGAAGGGATTCAGTGCTCACTCTGCAAACAGGTGCTGTAATAAACTTTTGTATGCCAGTCAGAGGGGAGCTAGAAATTAAGGTCTAATAGCTGAAATTAGGGTGGCTGCTGAGCTATCACTTTCCTTCCTTAACAGTACTAATAGTAGAAGCATTGCAATTGCCTTGAAAGAAGAACCTCAGCAGGCTCCTTGGTCAGCACACTGAGGGGATGCATCGTTTCACTCTTGTTTCTGTATACAGCTTTCTACCCTCTTTGTAATAGTGCATAGACAGTCCTAAGCTAATTGCTATGGACATCCATCCTTAAAACAACTAACTTTGGCGTGTTTGTGCCAAAATCCTCTCCCACAATAGCTTCCTTTATCCCAGTGGTGGTGGAAATGATAGCATAGTCTTAGTTGCTGCTACGACAAAGGGATGGGAGGTTTTTATCCTTTGAGGCAAAAGATGAATCTTGCCTTTCCTAGTCAAGTATCTGACTATTTGGCTACTGGCACTTGTCTTTATAAAGTCCTGCCTTTTTTTTTTTTTTTTTTTCTTCATTAAAGGCACCCATCATCAGAAGAGGTTCCCCTCTGAGTGGATACAGCCTGACTCAGGTTTCTGCTCTCCAGAGATGGCTATGGGTTAAGTCATACCAGTATACTTGTTTTCTTTCCTACTGGTCATTTCTAAACAACTCCTCCTTCTGCCCACCAGCTTTTTCACTGTCGCTTTAAAGTCTTGAACTTGCCATGTTACAGGAGGTGTGTTGCTCTCCACTTCTTCACAGATATCCTCATATTTAAAATATCAAGGCAAATACCACAAATAGCTTGCACCTTTAAGCAAACAGCTATTTGCTTATTTACTTATTTTTAAATAGCTGTTCTTGCCCTTCCCCTTTGATATTAAGTAGTTGAGTGACTCTGTAGAGATACAGTTAATTTTGACAGAATGTTCAGGAATTGATGTAAATCTGGGTATTTGCAACAGAAAAGAACTCTACTAGGTCATGTGGCATGCTACATTTACTGATTGGATGAGTGTTACTAAAACATTAATCAACAGAGCTTGAACTTTAATTGGCAATGAGCTGCTTGTGAGCTTCTAAAATGAGGAAATCTGAGAAAATCAGGCTCTACTTACTGCCAATTAGGAAACTGAAAGGCTGGCAAAATATGCAGAGCAGCTATTTGCCAGGAACTGTTCACTGAACTTTATTAAAGAACCTAGCCAAGAACTTTCATACGTGGGAAAGGGTACAGGAGGAGCCCATTTTAAGCTGTGGCTTGTTTGAGGTACACCTTTTCACAAATTTACCCCATTTCCTTGGGCACATTCAGCAGCACAGAAGGGCTCTACAGGTCTCATTTCAGCTCCTGTGCAGTGCCCCAGCAGTGACAGACTTGCCTGCTCTGCAATGCCCTCTCCTCTTGCAGGAGAGGGTCTGCTAATCCTGCCCCTCTCCTTTGGAGGAGAGCAAGGGGTATGTGCTGGGAAGCTGGCATGGGTGAGAAGCTGGCTAGCTTCTGGTTCCTGAGACCGTTTCGGCCTCTCCCTCCCTTAGTGCTACAGTGCCTCAAGGCAGGACCACATCGGAAAGCCAGGAATGGGTCAGAGGTATAAAGGTGAAGGCAGGGTTTACTTACACTTACCTGCCAAGTGGTTAGTAGGCAGGAAACTGCTGTGGTGAGGTGAAGGACCAAAAGGGGTGGTGGCTGGATGCGTTGCACCTGTGAGAACAAGGTCCCTTTTTAGTTCTGAGGCAAGTGACTGCTTGCATACACAGAGGTCCTGGCCATCATGTTCAAGAACCAGATGTAAAGGCACAGGTCAGATTTAAACATAGCAAAGGCAGGGGAACACCCCGAACACCAGCCAAGCGAGCTACAGGCAGGGTTTCTCCGAGTGTCCTTTAAAGGAGTCTGTGGGCACTAGGAGGCAGGAGGAGACCTTGCACAGAGCTGTTGCGGCTCACCTGTAGTCCTGAGGAAGTCAATCTCTTTGTCTGGCATTTTCAGTCATTACTCTGTGTTTACTTAAAAAAGGTCAGCCCAGGTTATGGGCCCAGACAGAAGGTGCTCAGAAGTGACTGATTAGAGTCTATATGAAACACTAGTTAATGACAGGCACACAGGGAACATCAATCATGCCTCTCCCATTAGAGTTCCACCAATGCTCTTACATCTGTCTCTGCATCTACAGGGTCCCCCCATGGTATTTTTTTCCCTTTCCTAGACACCGCTCATTGCCATGGTGCCATGCTACCTTGTGGGAAAGGAACACCACTGCTGAGCATGCTGGATTACATTAGATTGAGGCAAGGGGCAAGAATGGGCTGAAACAAATTGGTCTGCCCTGTATTTCAAGGTAGACCAGGCTCATGCAGAAAATTCTGCTCTCCTTTCAGAGCAGAATATGAGAAATTTGCTTCCTTTGCAGGCAGACGCGTCCAAACTTGAACAGGCTTGCAACCGCAGTGTGAAAAGCACTGGTGTCACCTGCCACTGAGATACATGTTTTTTGGAGGAATATTAACGCCCATGTGTCCTGCAAATGACAGTATGTTTGGGCAATCTCATGGGCCTGGCTTCTCCCCGTAAGACTAGTACAGATGATTTTCACGATGCACCTGAAAACAACTTTTGAATATTTATGTTTCAGATGTGTGACAGTATGTTTTTGCGGCTCCAGTATTACACTGACAAGACCAGCCCTCTCCAACTGTTCAGACTGCCCTTTTGGTGCCTCCTCCTGCCAGTACTTCCACTACTGCAGACAAAGCAGAATTAACAACTATCACAACTTTCAGATGCTGCCTGGATGCAAACACAACTTCTGCCTCCCCTGCAGAAAGCAAGACCTGCCATACCTGTGCATTAACTGTCTCATTTTGTTAGAAAGTAGTAATTCCACAGAATGACAGAAGCAGCACTTTCCTGAGGACATGTTAAGTCATGCGCAAAATAGACCAACACCTAAATAAAGCTTTTCGGTGCTCTTGTCTCGTGTATTTTGTTGGTAAAAAGTTAACTCCCCTTAATACTGGGAAGAGTAACAGGTCAACTCTAGCAAACATCACCAGCCATACTGGGCATGAACATCGGCTCTTCTTAAGCTCACTTACCCAGTCACCGCTTTCTCAAGTGATAACTTTCTATTACAGAAAAAAGGATTACGATCCTTCTCCTCCCACCTGGCACTCCAGCTCTCCTGTCACCTTCACCACAAAGACTTCTGACTCGTCTGTGGCCCATATGAATGATTCCCACACCAGTGGCAGACCTGCTCTGGTAAGTTCCTGCCCCTCATCTCCAAGACACATCAAATGCACGTTTCCACCATATATCACCAGTGCTGTTAACACTATGGAAGGTCACAGCAGAACTGGGGGGAAATGGAGGGAAGAAATTAATATGCACTGCATCCTAAACACAGCTCAAACAGAGTTTTACGGAGGTGCTGGTCAGTCCCTGACCTGGTCTTCCTTGATGACAGAGCCCAACAACAGATGGTCGTTGTAAAACGCACTCAAGTGTCCAGAACATGAGCAGACTATAAAACCAGAGAGGGAGACAGCGCTGTGTGTCCCTCACCAGCTTGGGCACCACAAACCTAAGCAGCCAGAAAATGAGTTGAGGAAACTTAAGAGAGACCACGGCAATGAGACCTGGAGTTATCTATAAACATTCCGACTGCTCCAATGCTTCAAGACGGATGGAGACTGTCATCTTTCTAATCCTTTAAGATTTCAGAAGGTGTATAATGGATGGGAGATTTCTTTAAAGGAGACGGCTTACAAACTCAACTACATGGGCTGATAATAAAAAATCCTCCTGAGAAAGCCAGGAGCGGCATTGCAGGCTGTCAGGTAGTTATTAAATATAGCGTCTGCCAGGCAGCTGAACATCCGTCCTGAAGACAGGTGGCCCTAAGATAACTTATGTCTCCCACAGTAACTAGGCAATGCAGCAGAACCAATGATTCACATCAACTGCACGCTTGTTCGATAAGGTGAAAAGAATGCCTCGGATATTGCACAGCAAAAGATTTATTCATCTATATATTACTGCTGCAATGTTTGTTCACTTTGATAGCACTCTTTACCTAGATTTACTGTGTGATGGCTCTTGTGATTAATATACTCACGGATAAGTTGATGTAAGTTTGTTTATCTCTACTGAAAGTTTTCTATTAATTTGCCTTCTTTAATGTATCTATTCCATACTATTTCCCCTCTTGCTTTTATGAATGGAGAAGCAAGCCACGCTTGCACCTTTAAGAGAAAAAGGTCAAGATACCAACTGGACTGGTGCTTTTCTGCCTGCTAGGGTAAACTCTGCCCAATATAGCCTTCAGTAGCAAAACCATACAGGAAACAAGATTCTTGTAATGAGAATGCAGGACAGACTGAAGACAGTGATAAGGAAACAGCTGCCACAGGACAACGGTCAGAGGTTTGTATATCAGCTGTGCTTACGCATCCAAGCAGATGTAATGAGTATCTTGGCCCTGTACTATCAAAGTACCTTTACAGAGACCAAAATACAGGGTAGCATCCTACAATGTACAGCTAGTATCAGCACTGATGTAGTGGAAACCTGCATCTGACGGTTAAGAATTTCCATTCATGGATAAGGGCGGAAAGGTGAACTGAACCACCAGTGGAGTTCCTGAAGGCTATCCAACATCTGCATTTGAAACTCAGTTCTCACGGAGATTTCAGCTTGATTCTCACCTGTTGCTTTTCTGTAACTTTTGGGACAAAATTCATAACACTCCTAACCTCATTCATTTCAACAGGGTTGAACGAAGGCTGAATATGACCATGTCTGCGCTGAGTTAGAATGAGAGCGCAACATTGCATCGTAAAAGCAAAGTAAATTTAGGAAAGAAAACTACATTAGTTGCCAATTAGTAACATACAGAAGGCAGACTTTGACATATTAAACACAGAAAGAAAATCTGAAGAAGTTTATGGGGAAAGTTAAGCCCTGGGAAGAACAAAACCAACATTTGGTGGATGGAAATCAACAAAAATAGTACCTGTGACCTCTAAAACCAGAATGTCAGAGCTGCAGTCTCCTGTGGTCAGAGCCATCAAGAACAGCGCAGTGAAGCTTACTGCACTTTGGTAATTGCATTAATTGTAATTACTTCTCCAACAGATTGGAAAGCAATTGATCCATGTGAACCGTATTTAATTCTTTTTTTTTTTTTAATTCAAAATGCCATTTTAAGCCTTAGAGATTGCTGGACTTCATAACACTTAGGGGGATTTTATATTTAAAAACCAAACGCTTCACCAATACACCTTCTGTGGTTATTTTCAATGCTGTTATTGAAGTCTTCCTTTTACAAAACCCCCTTGTTTTCAGAAAACAAACAGAAACTTGGTAAGTGGAGGAGCTGAGAAGAATAACATGGCAAATATAAAAGCAAGAAAGAGACCGGGGCCACTTCCAGTCCTGTGCAATGGAAACATTTTCAAGTGTTTTGTCAAAATTGCTTTTTAAAATCACTGTAGCCTATTAATCAGGACACATAAGAGCCAACTGCTGCAGCTCGGTGATATGCAGAGGATCCCGCACTGGAGGCGGTGGCAGAGCTCAGTGGCTCTGAGAGCCCAGGTCACACAGCCGCCAGTGCCTCCACACCCCTGTGAACCATCTTGCCTGCTTCAATTTTTGAGGCATATGTAGCCATAGAGACACGTATTACATATACTGACTGTTTGGGCTTTTTTTGGCAACAAATGATGATCTTCCCTTACCTGTGGTAGAAAACAGAGGCCTGGCAAGATCCTGTGGATAATGGAAGCCTGGAAACACTCCAGGGGCGGGAGGTCTGCTGAACAGGTCAAGTTTACCACCTATCTCTAGCTTGTGAGGATCCAGCTGCATTTGCTGTCAAATGATATAAAAACAATCTCATTATACACTTCCTTTTTTATGGGAGAAAAAGTGAGGGAGTTCAGGGCCACTCCTGCTTAGCCCTGCCAGGGAGAGTTAGCGAGAGTGACAGCAGCGTCTCTGGTCACGTACTACAGTCACGCTCTGACAGCATCTGTAAGGCCATTTCGCTCCACAGCCTCTCAGCTGCCTGCCTCATCCACATGAATAAGGTCTGAAGTGAGCTCTCAGCCCCTCAGCACACACAGTGGAGCATGCAACATGATACAGTGAGCGCGCTGCACCCCAGGATCAGTCGGAGCTCTCAGCCTGACAAAAAATATTCTGCAGGCAGAGAGCTGCTGACAGAAGTCTTGAGAGCTGGGTGATGGGCTTGTCTGTTTTGCTTCTCCAGTTTGGAAAGAGAGAGATGTTCCTCGACTATGCCCTTCCTGCAGCTAGTATATCTCAGTATGCAGACAAGGGGCAAAGGATAAAAACTATGATGCTCCTCCAGAGCCTCTTTTTATCCTTCCCTATAGAAGTAAGCATGGTCAGAACCGCACCTAAGTCACATTAAGTCTCTCAATAGCTTAAAGATGATACATTTGCTTATTAAAAAAAATGGACATACACCACTTGTAGAGGCACTAATTCCAGTGCACCTACCTAAGCGCTGAATACTCTTCATTAATGGGACCAAAAAACTACAGCAGGAGCTATGAAAAAATGAATGCTATAGAAGTCCCATTATCAGCTATTCTGCCTGCGACAGGGAACTTCGAGCCTGGAAGAGCACCCCAGCATACCTACGGCTTGTTACCTCTTGAGTTTTAAACCCTCTCCCTCTGCCCATCATCACTGCAGTACAGAAAACCCAACAACCTCTATAACTATCAATCTACTCGCCTGCTCTATGTTTTGTAATATGTTCTTCACCGTATCGGTCATTTCATTATGAATGGGGTAATACTCCATATTCCACAGGAGGTACTAGTAGAGAAGGGAAATGACATTAAACATGTATGCTTTGTAAAAAAGATAGATTCGGGGCAAAATTACCTTCCCCCTCCCTTTCTTCTTCTCTTTCTGGCTGTGCGCTTACTATCTCCTACTCATTTTGCTACCCTTCAACCCACCTTCTTTGCCCTCAGATAAACTTTACTGTTGCTACAATAAATGTTAAAGGACTGAAAGTGTTAGTTAATCAATACAAGCAAGCTTAAGAATCACCAACAGTAACTGCTTCCTGCTCATTACTCACTAAAATATAATCTGTAAGCCAAAAGACTTGGCTTTGTTCCAAAAACTGTCTGAATTACCTTTATCTTTTGCTGGTGATGGTAGATCTGCCAGGCGATCTGTACATGAACCGCACACCACTTCCCGGGTTTCTGCAATGGAAAGCACAAGAATTTAGATTAATTTATACATTAGCAATCTACATCAGATAGAACGTTTCATTTCCCTTACTGTCAAACAGGCAGCTAAGCAATGAGAAAGGCTGATTACTAAAAGGGCACAATAGGTGATCAACATTTTTTTCTGTACTGCAGCAGGTGATGTTTAAATTAAGAAGGAAACAAGGAGGAAGAATGTGGGGTGTGGGATATCTTCCTCATCTCATGGAGATCTGAGATCCCTGACTTGTTCTTTCCTACTTGCACTCCCTCCATAAACTGAAATAAATGGCAGCAAAGAACAGTATGCCATGCTTAAGAGAAAGCAACTAATAGTTAACAGTTCTGTTTCTGAAAAAAGCCCTGTTCATTCATCCCTGCTGCACTGCAGGGTAAGTCATGCATGGTTATTATGGCTGCTTGCATATGGGGAGGAAAAGGGTACGGACAAACAGTCACCAGGGACGGCAGTGCCACAGCTGAACGAGTTACAATTTTTCAGCTGAGCTGCGGTACTCACTGTAGGGTGTTTTTGTGGAACATCAGAAGCACAAATAAAACACACTGACCTAAGCCACCATGAATCTGATCACTGGTGAATGTCTGTCCGTGCTCACAGTCATTTATTTCTGTGACCCTTATTTCATACTGTGAACTATTAATGCACATAAATGGATGCAAAATAAGGCTGGGATTCAACCTAAACGTTATTAATCAGAAGCAGCTAACAGCTAACTAAGACATTTTGCTTTAAATAAAGGATGAGTGTGAAATTTTCTACTGGATGTGTTAAATATCAAAAACACAATATTTGAAGTGTGTGTATATATATGTATATAAAATCCCCCACAAACCTTACTTACTCTTACTGGAGGCCTATAAGGGTCTGACACCTATGGAAAAAGCAGAAATAAAACAATCAGTCTTTCTAAAACTAGCCAATATACAGAAAGGTGGGGAACTTCCTTCCTCTGAACAAATAAAACCATTTAGAAAGCAATGTTCCAGAGAAGTCCCCTGTGACATGGGAAACCTAAAAGGCTTAAAGAGGGCTTAATACTTCTCTTTCATTCCTTGCACCAAACTCAGCAGAATTTTATGATAAACAAAGCAGCTTCATGCCAGCAACTGAAAAGTGCCAGTGCTTTTCAGAACCTTATTTTTGTTCTGAAATGGAGCGCATAAAACTACTCTCCAAGCAACGCTTAGGGGAAAGACCTTGAAGGGGTTTCCTGCCCCATTTCCCTCTGACTTTTTTAAAAGAAGTCAATACATCCCTTTGTATTCACGACTGGTGGAGGCTACTGTTGTCTCACCAGAAAAAGAAACTTCTGTCCTCACTGCACATTCAGAGTCTAGAAGGCCAATTTGCTCACCAGCTGCTCTCGTTTTTTTAATGAGTAATCACTGTGTTAACTGTAAATCCAGATAAGCTGAAAGGAAGGTTATATATTGTTGCCTACCCCTGGAGTCTTCTGCAGCAGCGTATGGTGGACTGTGCCTGGTCTACCTGCTACATCAATAGGGTTTGAAGTCTGAAAGACAAGAATAGAGCGTGAATAATACTGTATCATACCAGTGATACATTTAACATCTCTATCTGATGTTAACGGCATTAATTAGTCCATGTTTGTACTGGGCTTTGAACACGCATATTGCTACATTAGTGCTAAATGTTATCTCTTACTGACAGCCAACAGCATTTAACCACCATGTCATCCATTATTATTTAGCAGCAGTACCCCTAAGCCCCACTGAAATCACAACCCCATCGTGCTATGCAGTACGCAAGTGGATGGGAAGAGACAGTCCCTGCCCCCCAAGCTTATTCCTTAGACAAAACAGGCAGGCAGTAGGAGAGAGAATGAGAGAGGTGGACTGACTCCCTCCATGTTTCAGGCAGCAACCAGTATAGCGGTCAGGAACAGAACAACTCAAGCATCCTAGTCCCATATTCTGCCTATTGGACCATGGAGCCTCTCCGACTGTAACACAATGGCTAAAATGGCAACAGCCCATCTATTTGCTTCGACAAGACAAAATGAGAAACCTTAGAAGGTGCTTGTGGGTCTTTTATAGCTTTGCATTGTTTATCCCATCATTTTCCAGCAAGAATTAAACACCTCATTGAATGAATCCCTGTTCCTCCTCCTCCTCCGGATCCCACCTGTTGCCCTGTCCTAGACGATCCCCAAGAACTTGTTCGTCTTCTCACTCTGGCATTCATCCATCTCCCACTCCCAGAGCAACTGCACCTGGTGCCTCCACGCAGCTGAATGCAGAGGGGTTAAACCTCATTCCCCAAGAGATTATTTCACTCACACTTTAGGTCAAATTACAGTAGATTTCAAACAGTCAAACTGTACAAGGAATGAGTAAAATCATGGGTGTGGGAGGAAAGATAGGTTTTAATTTGTCTAAGGCTACATAACTTCCAGACTCATTAAAAAGAGAATTCTCGTGTGTCTGTATGTAGGTAAGTCAATGAACTCCCCAGGCAGATCTGTGCTCTCAGGGCCTGTCTGACAGCTGAGGTATATATAAGGTGGCAAATAAGTTACAGCTATCATACAGGCAAGAGCTTTAGGATCACAACATGTTAATAGCATGGTGTCATCCTGTCCCTTTGTCCCCTGGAGAAAGATGTGAATGCGTCCTCCAGCAAAGTAAACTGAATACTTCTGACCTTTTCAAGTTCTTAGCTTGTGAGAAATGGCCTTCGGGAAACTCGCTGAGAAGTTTACCGTCAGCCTGGATTTATGTGCAGTGGATTTACACGCACAGCTGTAGGCAACTGACACGGGAAGGGGAAAAACAAAACCAAGACCTCTGCTTTGGAAAGCAAGAAGTGCAGGATTCAGTGTGCCAAAACCAAATCATCAGGTCTGTAGTGATTATGAAGGCTTTAGTCAAACAGCTTGGGAGGGAGAGCATGGAGAAATGATGCAGAAACGACGACTAGAGTGGCTTTGCCCAGCAGTTCAGCTCTGTCTTCTCTAGGAAACTGGAAAATAATGTGCCAAAGCAGCAGATCCATTTTTCAACCTATCCCTCTTTTTTTCAGATGTTAGATTGCATGTAAATACAGCACTGTCCAGAGATCAAGTGATGTTAGTGATTAACCATAGCACCAGACTGTGACTTTGCACTGCTTAAACTCAAACTAGCAAATGTTCTATGTATCTGTCATTAAAATGAATTAAAAGCTAGTTATAATACAGCACTAAGAACTGTTCAAAAATGTAAAGGGTCTGTGCTCACTTTTTCTTTCTTGCTTTCTAACCGCTTCTGTTTGGTCTATTGGTATTTTAGAGTGAGATGGCATCTATAAAGCTCTGTAATGAAGATGGAAACCAGAAGAGCATGCTATCGGTGTATCAGAAGCTCCTCATTAACAGTAGCCTTACAGCAAAACTGAACTCTACCTTCAGATTAGCAAAATTTTGCCAATTCCACCTTATTTGTGCAGCTCCTTTTCCTGGAAAGTCAGGCTCACACCCAGACAACTTGGAGTCTGTAGGGACTCCCTGGTATCCCTTGCAAGAATAGCAACAATTAACACTGGCAGACAAACTCCACCAAGGGATAGCTATGTTCTGTCCCTCTTGCTCCTTCTGCTTAGATGCAACTGCTCCTCTTCTATGCCTGTAGCCACAACATACAGAACTCTCGTTGAAAAAAGCCGTTTTAGAGACTTTTCTATTTGTAACATATCCAGAAAATAAAATAATGTAAGGGATTTGATAGGCACTGAGGAAATACTCCAGCTTCCATTAAAAAAATTAAGTAAAGGGGGAAGGTTATAAGAGGCGTTATTTGTAGCAGTTGCTAATTACTGACTTCCTCTGATGTCAGTGAGACTGCTGAGGGAAGGACACCCCACAGCCCTGCTTGGTATGGTTACCAAAATTCCAAATGCACACAGAAACGGGCTGGCTATGGTGCTGGTCCTTCAAGTCTTCTAACACAGTAGCAGAGCTCTATGGAAATGCAGTTCAAGATAAGGAATCTCTAAAACCACTGTGTGTAAGGAAGCTAAACACATCACCTTACAAATGAAGTAAATGCTCCATTTTTAAACAAATACTATAAAGATACAATGCATCTTTCCTGTTTGGAGGGATTTAAGAGTTTCTGTATGTTTAAAAATAGTTAATAAAATGAACAAGTCTGGGAGGAAAAAAAAAAACAGTGCACACTACAGAATTCATCAAAAATGGTGGTTATCATGGCAACATTTCCAAATGCCAATCAGTGCTAGTTGTAATGATATGTTACAGTTGCAGTGCACCTTTCAAACACACTCAAGGAAGCTTGCAGGCATTAATCAACCCTTATAAAACCCACTGCAAGATAACTTTATAGATGAGGAAGCTGAGGAACAGAAGATTTAAGCGACTTGCCCAAGGTCAGACAGTGTCGGAGCTGGGAATAAAAATTCAGCTCCTGCAAATTGCTCTACCCATTTACAGCAGTCTCTCCCTATTGTTCCCACACTTGTACAGTCAAATTCTCATTTTCTTCTGGGAATAAACACGGTTTATCTTTTGCAATCTCAAACCGTTAAATTTATAAAAAGATTTGAGACTCATGGGTCTATTATTAGCTGTAAATATTTCAATCAAATAATGCATTTGACTGTATGCTTCTCCTCCAGTTTCAGTTGACCTCCCAAGTGAACCACTATAGCCTTTTCCAAGGAACGATCTGTAGTGCCAAGAGAAAACTTCTGCTAAAGTGTTGGCTGCTTTGTGCAGAGGATGCTCACAGATCTGCGGGGCCATCGCTTCCAACCTTGTGCTGCACTTCTGCTAGTTAAATCATGCGCTACAAAATCACGAGAGACATGACTCTGAATACAGTTTCTCTCCCAGCAAAAGAACAAAGCCTTCATAAGAAGAAGTTTGTACCTTCGGTTGAAATGCTCCCTGAAGTGACCCAAAGGGACCTGAATGTGGAAGCATGGGTGGCATTCCAGGCATTGCTGGAGGATAGGTTGGAAAGAACTACAAAAGAAAAAGAGATGCTTATGTCACAGGACAACTTGAACAATAATGGAGGTAGGTGCCAAGCCTGGCACATACAAAAATAGTACTGTGTTGAATTGAGTGCCACGGTGAAAATACACACTAAATTTGCTTTCAAAATTTTTAAGAGCAAAGCCAAAACTTGGAAAACGCGCTCATCTGATGTATTTTCTAGACAGTGCGAACAAGTGTTCCTTAAAAATTTGTGGACTATTGCAGGAAGCACAGAGCATTCACCATTTTTAGAGGAATCTGAATAATTTGGGGTTTATGTTCACTTTTGGCTAACTTTGCATTTTTCTGCAGTAGCAAACAAATTGACCCTGTTTTGAAATGTGACCTGCTTTAATTTTCAAAGCAAAAAAGAACCACAAGATGCTGCATTGCACACTAACCACAGGCAACATGCACACCACCTTGTAGTCATGTATGTTGGGTTAAGTTTTGCTTAGGCCTCTCCTGAGCACACACAGTAGTTTTACAAGTCCTAAAACATGTAGGTTTTGTGCTTTGGAGCAGTGGGGAGCACCAGGAAGAAACCACCAGTCTGACTTACTCCTGTGACCTGAGCAAAATCTTGTGAAAGAGCCATGCACTCCGGGCTGCTGCACTGTGAGAAGCACCAGCTGCAAAGATACTGCAATGACCACTGATTTAGCAATTTCTGCGCATTCCCTGCCATCCCAGGCACAGCAATATAGAGCCGCAGCAGCAAAAATGCAGTAGACAAAGATTTAAAAAAAAAAAAAGCCCAGAGAATATTTTGTACCTTAAAAAAACAAATCAAGACAGAAAAAGAGCTTTAGGAATGAATGAATCAAAACACTACTGATCAATCGAAAACAAGCATAAGAAGTGCAAGCAGAACCATTAACAAAGATACCACCTAGAAAGGTAAGCACTCACGTTGGAATGTCGAAAGTAAGGGTTGTCTAATTTGGGAGCGTACTTGTCAAACTGGAAAGAAAAGAGAAAAAAAAGGTAACAGGTGAGTTTGGTTTTGGCAGTAGCGGACACATCAGGACTTCAACACAAGACAAATAATCATGGCCCGTTTGTACAGCATTTAACAGAGTAGAACTGACTGGTTATTCCATACTCGCTCATCAGGGAGCTGACTGATTTCCCAAAGCTAATGGAGATGGAAAGGCGCTAGGCCCTGGGTTGCGCTGGGTGCTGCCAAGTCTCACTGCAGAACTCTGTTTGCAGGCACTACGTGAAGAGGTTCCTTCACTATGAAGATAGCAGCCCTGGTATCTGCAGCGCAGCCAAACACAGGGAAGTTCAGCTCCATATCTAGATCTGGGATCTGCCCCCAGAGCACTGAACTAGATCACAGACTAGAAGGTAGGGAACGTTTTCCATTAGACCTCAATGTCTACTGTGGGGCAACCAATGCCAATTCCCCGTTTTCTGGGTTCCTGTAAGTGCCAAAATCGTCTGCAAAAGGGCTTAATTGCTTTAGATGCACAAGTATCTACCTATTCCTCCTGCCCTGCAAAAGAGAAGAGTGTCCCAGAGAAAAGGTGATGGTTAACCTTCTCCATTCCAGCATAAGGTTTTAACGCCTCCATGTGTGCAGTCTGTGCCCCATACTTATTTTTATGACCATTTGTCCTGTACCACCTTGGAAGCAAAACGAAAGCATATATACATTGCATTTTTTAACAGTATGTACATTCTGCTGGGGAGGAGGGAGTGGGGAAGAAGCCAGGGAAGGGAGCTGTAAGACTCCATGAAAAGCTGCTTATTTGGCAAGTCAGCTGCTGTTTCACACTCCTCTATGTGCAGGAGAGTAGATTTGTAATTTCATTAATTACAGCTATTACTGGACCCATGTCCCCTCCAGTGTAAATACCATAAATTACCAAACACATGCAGCTGTAAATTTCAACACTCTTCTCTGGTGTTGGGATTAGCAGACCTGATCTAGTGGAATATAAGAAGATGTGAGTGAAGTATAACAAAAGAGCCTTGCAAGCTGTTTTTGTGATGAAGGCTGACACCAACAGGCATGGGTGGGAGGGGAGGGAGCTGTTCGCAGGATTGGGTATCAGGATTCTTAAATAACACAGGAGGTTTCTGAGAAAAGTTTCAAGATTGTTTTACACAGACCAAGAAAAGAAGGGAAGGTGTTTACACACAAGTACACTGAGCAAACACCTGGGGCTGGATTTTGGGCGGATGATACTACTTTTAGTTGTCTTGCTGCTAAGCAGATTACAACCCAAGAACGTCATCAGGCAGTCAGCAGTGGTAAAGAAAAGTGAGAAACATTATGCTCCTTGAGTTCTTGGTAGTTCTTCCCAAATGCTGCTTTTGCTGTTACGCCTAGCTTTTGCTAGCCTTAGCAGAAGAGGGTTGTTTCTCCATTTTGGACACAGTGTGAAACTGAGAGGGCGGAAAAAAGCTGAATCTTGTTCTTTTAATCTCACAAAGTAATTGTCAGAAATGGGGAGAGAGTGCGTTTTACAGTACTGACAAAATCCATTTGCAGCAGTTCTCGAACAATTTTGTAACAGCTGCAGCAAAGTCCCATTGTGTTACAGGCAAATTCAATGGCAAAACACTAACGCTTATTACATGGCCAGGAGGATCTCTCCCACAAGAAGAGCCAGCCACACACAAATTAGTGCTTGTTGATGTAATCAAATAATAAATGCCAAAATCGATATACATTAGTGAATTAGGAGGAAGAGGGACAAACTTATATCAGACGAGATGCTGCACTATGGTGAGAGCTCTGGGTAAGTAAGTATGGTCTGCCCCGCAACGAACAGTTATGGGGACCGCATTTGGTACTGGAGGTCACCAATCTTGTGGCGTCCTTGTTGGTGTGTTTTGGTGCATCACAGCACCTGGCTCTGGGAAAGGGGGAATAGAAATACACAGCAGGACACACGAAAAGGGAAACTAAAGGGACTCTGGACTTGTCTCATGGGTGTGGTATCTGCTCATGGGTAGCAGCGTGGGGGACCTGGGGGCTTGGTCGGGAGGCTCTGGATGGAAAGAGGGTCTCTTTGGGAGTGCTTGGCCTGTCTCTCCAGGCCTCCAGGTTGGAAGGGCAGGGACAGCACACCCGGCTGAAATGAAGAGGACTGGGTTTTGTTTGACAAGAGTGGGTTAGGCTTTTTGACCAGAGATGCTCTACTTATCCTCACATTTTGGGCTGGGGTACGCACCATGGGAGGTGCAGAGGGCGGCATGAGCGGCGTCTGGGGCAAGCTGGATGGAAAAGGAGTGAATGTGTGCTGGTGGGTGTGTTGGTGCTGATGCGTGTGTTGGTGCTGGTGAAACTCCGCTCTCAGCAGCGGCACCGGGCCAAGTGAGGCAGCGGCCCGGTCCGAACTCTGAACCAAAAACCGGTTGTTCAGCTCTTGCCTGAGCAGTTCGTGATCTAGAGGAGAGAGAGAGAGAAAAAAAAAAGACACAGAGGCCCGTGGGCCTGTGAGTACCACAAAGACGGAGGAGAAAGAGTCAATATTCACCTGGCATTCCCTGTTTCTGCAGGTCATGCTGTGGTGGTTTTCTACGTGAGGACTCATTGGTGGAGGTAAGAGAGATGCCTGTGACAAAGTACCAATCAGAATCCCCGAATGAGGCTGGCAATACATGATTGGTTGGTTGAATGATATCAACAGGCTGGTATCTAAAGACAAGAGAGAACACCATGAGTCATCACAGCAGAAAACATCATCGGGGGCATCAGCAAGCATCCGCCCCCGGCCCCCCGCCCGCGGTCCCGCTACCCCCGCCGCCCAACGGGCTACTCCTCCTCCCCGGCACCTGACAGCCACGGCACCGAGGTGTCTCTGGGAACGGACCTCGGCCCTCTGGTCTCATGGCCCAGTGGCCAGACCTTCCCGCACCAGCAAGATGCTGGGGAGCACCCTTGAGGACAATGGCTCACTTTAAAATGAGTAATACTGACCTGTTTCTTTTGGAGGTTTGCAATTCAGAAGCATGCACGTACACTGAGAATGGATGGTGGGCCTAACGCGTGTGTTACGCTTTAACATATATGTACTTAAGAGGTAAAATTTTGACAAGATCTACAATGCAATGAGATAACCATGGAATTGGGTGGCTGGAAACTACCTGCTCAGATGGCCATTTCTCAACAGATCCCTGTGCCATCCTCCCCTTGCTCAGCCCCAGGACACCACACAGTGACCAGGAACACCCATCCTACAAACTGAGGCCTTCTTTGCAAATGAGTTTTATTTGAGATCTTGAATACTAAGTAGTCCTTTCCTCAATTTCTAACAGGCTATAACTGTCATTTTTTGTCCTTGCCTCCAGGCTTTTCTCCTATGAGAAATACGCAGGAGGAATCAGTGGGAAGAGGAGAAACACTGAACTGGCTCAAGATCTCATGAAGGCTGCAATGACTGCAGAAAATAAAATGTTCCACCATATGACACGTGGCCTCTTCTCAGCATCTTCCTCTGGAAGAACCAACTTGCATTGAATTTAAATGTGGTTTAGGGCAGTGGAAGATAGAAGCACTTCAGAAATGATGTGCCTGAGGACAATAAGGACAAAGGTCCACTTCCCCATATATGTCTGCTGGAATCAATTAAATCCATCTGTGATTTTGCCCAAGAACTTCAAAAAGGAATCAGCACCCTACATGTTAGATGTTTTCTGAGCTGAGAGCAACCTGTGTCATCAGCTGTGGATGACATACACCCATTCCTGACTGACTTACTTGCTACTGAACTTCCATGAACTTTTTTTAGTGTAACACCCCCTTTAAACCACAGCACTGAATATAAAGGGGCAAAAGAATACATGCGCTTTAAATGTTTATTTAATGTTCTGCAGGCATTTCTTTTACTTAAATTTTTAGGATAACATTAGAAATGTCTAAATCAATCACCTTCTGAAGTGACATGGTTAACATCTTTAAAAACAGGCACTCTGATGGGGAATTTCAAGGTCTCAGCTACCACTTAGAAGCCTACATCCTATTGAAAGTCATTTTTGAAAGCAAATTTTGGGTGCCTAAGTCATTTGCTTTTCAGTAATAAATGTGCTAAGAGCAGGTACTGTGTACTGCTACAGTCTTTATAATAATTAATATAAAAGCAGAAAGTGCATATACTTGTGATACTGAAGCCTAAGACACTGGAGCAAAAAAATCTGTAATAGGTTCTCCTTGGAGCAAGCAAACAAATAAAAAACAGCCTAGGTTGAAAGTACTTAGGTCCAAACCCTAACCTCTTTAGAGAATAGGAGTATGTTTTCGTGTGTGTGTGTGTGTTTACGCATTTAGATCTGGCATGACTTAAAGAAACTGAATCCTTCTGTTAGCATCAAGATAATCCACTTTTCTGGAGGGAGAGATAAAAGCGAGTTGGCAGTTGTAAGTGCTCTGATATCCAATTTCTTTAAGAGACTTTAAGTCAGACCGATAGATTTGCAGCTGGCTCCAGCCCATAGCCCTGTACCACAACTTTGGCCTTTGTCAGGCAAAGAAAAGGCCCGGAGATGTTTGGAAAAGCGGTGTGGCGCTTGAAGTGGCTGCTTCATAGCAAGGATGGGACTGCTGAGAAACAACCCAGCTTTGAGAGGGCAATGATAGGATCAGAACTAAGTTCTTGTGCCTACCAGCGACGCCTTGTGCTACGGGTCTGGCCATGTAACACCACAACTAGGAGCAGAGTAACTGAGCAGCCCTTTGAATGCCCAAACACTACTGCTCTGTGGGCGCACGAGGTGGGCATGGCAGCAAAAGGTCAATCCTGCTAATGCTGCTAGGTACCTTCACGTTCAGAAGAGAAGACACAAAGGCTGCTGTTTCCTCTGTGTATCCTACATCAGGGCCAGCCTTGGTGCCCTTGAGTAGAGAGGGCAGCAGCCCACATGGGGGTTGCTCCTAAGTTACTTGAATCTTGCTTTACGTTTCAAAAGGAAGAAATGCCACCAGAAGTGCATTCTTGTTATTCAGAAACCTAAATTTGTACCATCAGTGAATGCAGGTGCTCTGAGCTCTGCTTCTCTTCTCAGTAACAGCAACAAGCGTGCCAAAGTAAATTTAAAGGAAGAGCACATTTTCCTCCAAAGAGAGGGGAGAAAAACATGACAAAAAGGAGACTTCAAAGGGCCATACACTCTCTGATGGCTTTTCTAAGCTGGTGCTTTTACTGAGAGCACACATGCACTCGAACAGCATAGCAAGGACTATGCTGCTTGCGGCAGCTGGATCCTAGCTCTTCAGGGCTGCTCAGCAATATTGTTTGCTTTTAAGAAACTTTTATGTGAATGACAACAGAAGCTCCTGGCTCTGCAGCGCTCTGTATCGATTTTATGATGTGCCAGTTTGCAGGCATTTCATATAATGCAGACAAGAGGCATTTCACTGTCTGCAGGGTTAGACGTCCAGACCTTTCCCTCCTCTAACTTAGGCTTCCCCTGCTTAAATTGCAGGAGAAATCCTTTTAGTAGGAACAAGACTGTTACCGTTTCCTGGCAAGCTGCTGAATGTGAATAGGTCACTTGATCTTGCACCTCCTGAAGTTAATGGTGAAAACATACTTGCTTTCAGTGACTGCAATATCATGCTTTTAGTGAGCACATTGCTATTTCCTTTTGCAATACTTTCAAAGTCTCCATCACAGTAGTCCTTTGCCTTAAACAGGGGAAGCAATGAATAGGTCTCCCACAGTGCTGCCAACATCTTCCCAGCCATGTGGTTGAAATTCTAGATGGTGCCAGGGCCTGTGAAAGCCAGAAGCTTTGGCCTACGTGGTCCTGCTTCTGGCTAGGAACCCACGGAGCTTTTGTCTATCATCATTCTGAGAGCTCACTTTGGACCAATTCACATTTTTCTTTCATTTAAAGAAGCAGTTATAAATAATGGGACATTATTTAGCTCCTGGAAGAAAAAAAAGGGGATGCAAGGCCATCAGATTTTTCTGCAGCAAATCTGCCTTCTCCTTATTCCTTTAACTGGCTTCATAGGAAACAGAGGGTGCGTTTTTTACAAAATGCTTGTCCTGTTTAATCCCTGCTGAGTTAGTTGTGGAGTCAAATGCCAGATCAAAAGGAGGCCCCAGCAAGTGAAAGTTGGAGGGAAATCTCCAGCTGCCAGGGTCTCTTCCAGGGACAGCTGTAGGCTAATGGATAAGCTATAAACAGGGCATTTAGGGCAGAAGTGACAATAGAATGGGGGCCAGGGTGAACAAAGGAAACTTTTTAAAAGGATGCAAAGATAGCAAGAGCTGAACAGCAGTTTGTCAGCTGAGCTGTCTCTGCCTCAGACAGAAAGGCCGAGGAGCCATGGGCACACAGAGAGCTTGTGCTGCTGCAGGCAGATGATCCCGCTCGGCCAGCAGGATGTGCTGTTGAAGGACCAGAGTGGGGGATAGGTTGTTCAGTCAGAACAACTTTCTGGGATGATAACAAACAGTTTTTTCAAGACAGTTCTAACAGCAGCAGCTTTCATTAGAGTGGGGAGAAAGAAGGGGAGAATGGCAAAATGTACACCACTCCTTTGTTAATCTAAAAAATGTCTGATGACTGTGGAATGCCACACTAGACAACTCATGCCCTGGGAAGGAGATTTTTTTTGGAAAAATTTGTTTTGAAGAGTTCTTATAGGAAGCTGCAGTGCTGTCTCTACAGTCTTTCATCTGGTAAAGCACATCCAGGTCTCCTACCTGTTTCACGAGCACTCTCACAGTTCCAGCACACACTGCCCGCAGAGGGGTCTGCGGCACTTTATTTTACCTGCCCACCAGCCAGCCCATCTCTCAACACCCTCCAGTGCATGCACGGCAGATCAGCCCTGGAAGAAGAAGGGAACCTACCCGCAGGGTGACCTGGTATCACGAGGCTGTTGGTAGGTAACGCTGGTGGAGGTGGCAGCGTGGGTGGGGTGGCGAACATGGCCGGATGGTGCTGGTGTTGGGTCTGCGATCTGAGAGAGAAGTGCGAGGTAGCAAGATTAGAGATGGAGAGGGGCAGAGCCGGGCCGGAGGAATGGTGCGGAGGAATCTGGGGAGAGAGTGGAAGGTGTTTCGGGAGGCTGATGCTTGTTGCACTGCTAGCACTGCTGCTCCGGCTGCAGAGAGATAAAGATGGGGGGTAGAGGGAGGAGAGAGAGACACAGAGAGAGAGAGAGAGAGTGTGTTACAAAACTGAAACAGCGTAAGAAATACACTACCAGAAACAACACAGCTGTGTAACACTGATCTCCCCAAGCTTATGTTTTTGTTTTTCTTAATAGCAGTGGAGACAGTAACGATCTTAATGAACTTCTCCAACAGGGCAGGACGGGGCTTGGGCTCTCTGGAATGACACTTCCTCTGGTTCTTGAGCAAGTTACAATCCTCAGAGCTATCACGAGATACTGATGAAGGCCACAGAGGCAGCTGGATTTTGCACCTTTATTTAGCCTCTGATGACCCTGCAGTGGCCATGTGCATCCTTGTGATCATACAATGCAATTACTCTAACTCCTTTTTCTGTTGCTCTGGGTGCACAGGGTTGCATAGCACGAGTGACTTTGGGACCAAGTTTCATCTGCTGTGTATGCTGTGTAGTTATAGTCACACAAGCATGCAAACACACACCATGTTAATAAATTATTCTCATAGTAATTCTGTACTTTACATCTTCTTCTTCTTCTTCTTCTATTATTATTACTTCACTGCAAGTGATTAAGTTTTGTGGGGTGAAAGGCACTATCACTGCAGTTATTATTTAGTGTAATTCCCACAATACCAATTATTGGTTGCAATCTAAACCTCTGAGATATCTTGAGTACTCTGAAATATTATCAATCATTTATACTATGGTGGCATTTACAGGGTAAAACCACAACAGAGCTTAAGTATGCAGGATACTATGAAATACACATTAATGGCAGCTCTCTGTATTCATATTTTGACCCTCGTGCAGCCAAATGTTATGTTTTAAATCAGTTTTCTCATCTTGTTTAAACTAGCCTAGTTCTTCTGGTTTGGGAGGTAAGTCATATTTTCTGTACCAGCAAAAAGACTATACAGGTTCCAGGTGACTGGCTAAACTCTAGAAACGTTTTATTCATACCATTTTCACCCATCCTACTTACTGGATGGATGCACTTTAAACAGCGAAGCTAAGCCTCCTACTAGATCTGAACATGTCAGATTAAAGCAGATTTCTCAGCCCACACGGGAGCCCTGTTCTAAGGGATACAGCATTTTCCGATATACATATACCTCTTTTGGTGAACCAAAAAAACTATGATAACCATGAACAAACCTACTTCAATGGAAGTCTTTCTGAATATGAAACAAGGGAGTTCCTCAAACTCAAATCACCTTAAATCTCTAAGGCAAGAACTAGTCACCTCAGACAAGACAGTGCAAAACTCCACTAGAAACTGGACCTAAAGGAACTTTACCCCACAGTTACACATGCCTTCCTCCCAGAAAGGGAGCATTTATCACCATGTTTCTAATACAGCTATCCACCACTGCTGGAAAATTCAGGCTGTGGAGTCAGCACGGAAAGACCAATATCCAAAACATGGAGCATCTTACACAGACTTAAGTAAGAGTGCTCTTGTCTTTCCTCGTAGCAATTTCTGTCTCATTTGAAACAAGCTTTAGCCCAGCAGTAGCACAAAGATGACACAAGTATCCCTTTTCCCTACCTGATATTATTGAGTCCGTTGTGGGCCACCTGGTGATGCACTTGGTAATTGAGAGGTGGAGGGATGTGACTCGGAGGCTGGGTCCGAAGCTCAGGTATTAACTGAGGCTGCGACTGCGGCCGAGGTTGAGGTTGTGACTGTGGCCGAGGCTGCGGCTGAGGCGTGAGCCTTGGTGGTGCTGGTGCTGAAATCACTGGCTCCTTCTTCAACAGTGGGCTTGCTCTGGCGCTTGATGTGGGCGCTGAGGAAGTTGAAGTCACAACGGCAGCTACTGGCTGGGGGCTGGGGATAGGCAGGGCGAAGGGCACGTCGGTGCTCAGCTCCCGGCTCCGCTCTAGCCCAGACACCTTTGGGACATTGGCTGCTTTTGCTTCTGGCTTGTCATTCAAGGTGGGACCTTATGGAGCAATGAGAAAAAGAACAAAGTGCATGCTGAAAGGTCTGCATTTGTTTCTCTGCTTGGTAGAACATATGCCTGAGGAAAAAAAAGTCATGTTTCAGTTCGTGGGAGCATCGTGGGAGCACTGCTGCTACAAGAGGGATGTGTGTTTGTGTGTCTGTCCTTCCGCTGTCCTTGACTGGTCAGTCTACAGTACTTGTTAGCACGTGTGCAAGAGACTTAGCTGTCATTAAATGAATGTGTACTACAAAGAACATGTAGCTTTGTGACTTCTACAGAGTCTCAAGGTTACGTACAGTAGGAGCATGAACGTGTCTCAAGTTACTGCTACAGTATTTCCTGCTCAATATAAGTTTTAAGGTTGATAATGAACTCATGAACATGAGCCTAATCATTAAGACGTTCCAGTTTCTCAAAGCTCTTTCAAGGTAGTCTACATTGTGTTTAGGCTCAACTCCAGCTACAATGCACTGTGACCCAAGCACTAATCATTAATGACAACCCCACCTGGCTTCTAGGGAGGAGGCTACCTGGGATCTTTGGGTAGCAAAGGATGGGACAGTTCTGCAGTGAAGCTGTGACACTGCCGTTCCCCAGCTGCACACTTGTGTGGAAGAAGAGAACAGAGAAGGCCGGAAACAATCCAGTCAGAAGTGCAGTGAGCACTCAAGTGTAGTCCTGCTCACCCTAAGTATGGCACACACCTGTATGCATGGCATGTCAAGACCATCAGGAATGCTGCGACCTTGAAAAATGCGCCTACAGTGAGAATTCCATATGGAATTATTCCTTCTAAGATGCCAAGTATTTCCTTTTTTCCAAATTAAGCTAAAGAAAGCAGGCCAAAGGGTTAAAAGGCTGGCAAGGAAAAAGGGAAAAGGGAGGAAAGGAGAGATGTTTCAGATCAAGGAGTATCCAAAAGGTCGAAGACAACCAAAAGGACCAACATGAACGTGATTCAACTCCCACTGTAATTCCCTTTTCGACATAACCTGTGTATCCTTGAGCGCACATATACCCACAGTTAAAAGAAAAGTTGTTCATGTGTTACGAGAACTAGTCATGTCCATGTGTTTCACATGCACACACCCCACTGTGCGCACACAGCACTTCTAACTGACTTTTAGGATACATGCTTTCATTATCCACCAGAATGTGTTGGGGGCTGTTTGCGTTCAGCTGGTTTGCAGACATGCAAGAGATGCTACCTACGCTCATTAGCATGCTCCCAACACCCTCACAAACAAATTCCACCTTTGAAATTTTCCCATCTCATCAAAGGACTGAGCCAGTTCCTGATGTAGGAGGTGTGGAAATAACACACAACATACACCGTGAGCTAATTCTGGCCACGCAGACGCTTTATTCAGGCATTTGTGAATGCAGCCTATGCAAGGCCGGAGTCATCACTGCTGCTGCTTCCACAACCTGAGCACAACCACGCTGGCATTAGGTGAGAGGAGGACAGTGACAAAATCAGAGCCTGTAGCACACCAGCTCACTTTCTGTACAGAAAATGCTCATGTGGTGATGGCATCTCCTTCCTTGACATAAAAGGCAATTTCCCACACTGCTTTTGGCTCTGCTTGCACTCTCACCACTGCATCATTTCCTTCATCAATCAATATGTAAATTCAGAATGTGAAAAGAAAATGAATGGAAACATATGAACCATATTTATCAGCTGAAGATGTCTGAGGACTTGTGGCCTCAAACCCACAAATAACAGGAAGAGAAGCCTTTCCAAACACCAGTGCTTTAGCCGGCAGCAAGTACTATCCACCTTGTACTTTCCAGCACCTTATACATCTCTACAGGTTTGACACAATGTTTGGAGGTCCTACATTATTCCCTACAACAAATATAAGGCTAACTGTCATTTCAGTGAATTTCTTTTTCATATATGAGTTCAAGCATCACAGGTACCCTGGTTTTGAGATGTACCTAGACTTGGTTCCAATGTTGTGTAGAGTGACAAAGAATCCATTTCTAAAATAGAATTCTCATTGCTCTTGTGCACCATTATTTTTTATAATGTCACCTATGTTTGTAAATTTTCCTCAGATTTTATTACTAACAATTGAAAAATTGTCATTGACTAATCAAGCCAGGGGTCCCCACACTGTGCATTTTGGAGGAAGTGTATTCACAGCTGTAGATCCCACTGTTTTTCAGGAGCTACCCATTAAAAGCAGTTGGGTTTCATTCCTGACCATAGGTTTCCTGAGAGCCTATTAGCACTTTCCATCCAACAGGCCTCCTCCTACAGAGTTAAACTTCATATTGTGTAATTATAGGCAATGTAAACTAATGGTGTATATTCAAACACACTGGCACCACAAAAGTTAGTTGAGTAAAAAGTCAATTAGATCCAAAACAAATCAATAAAGTCCCACATTAAAAGCAGCTGTTTGACCAGTTTTATGTAGAACTATTGATTCCCTGTGGTTTCAGCGTTAGTTCTCATTTGCAATTTTCTCGAAGCAAAAGCTCATGCTCCCTTGCTGACTGAATTGACCGACCAGCCAGCCTGGTTATATTAGTTAGTACTAGGGGTATATGACTCATTTCTGCTGCTAACTCGCATCTCTCAGGTTGGAGTACTGAAATGTTTTTGTGTTTCATTCTCGACAACAATGAAAATACCCAGATGCTTCCTCCCCACTGGAAAAGCTACAGGCATGACTGTATCTTGTCTCCTTTCGTAGCCATGTTGAGCAAAAGCAGAAGCACTGAGAAGGGAAATACGTGGTGTGAATTCATGGTTGAGCGTGGAGAAGCACGTGAGAGACAGCAAAATCCCCAGGTCTTCTCAGCCACCATATGGGAAGGACAATGGGTGAATCCTGGTGTTTTGGGGACTTTGCTGTTTCCCCTTCTGATGGCTGCGATGCACTATAAGAGAGAAGCTGCTTCATGTGGCTGACTTGAGGGTGAACTGCAATGGGTGAAAGGAAGGAAACCACACATGAAAAAAGGCAGGACAAACCATGGAGAGAAATGACAGGAAGACAGTGATGCCAGGCACTGGGACCTGCCTGATGTTTGAAAGTCAAACCTTCTGAAAACGAAACTTTTCTCACATCTAAGTGTTTCACTTAAGTCTCTGGTGAAATGGATTTGGACAAAACGGAAAGCAGATGCCCAAATGCAAATACATCTCATCCATACGTCTCACTACTCTAGAAAACACAAAAGACACTTTTAAGCAAAGACTTAAGACCCTTCACTTCAAGCTCACTCCATGGAGTGCCATCCCATGACTTATTCGCACTCTGGCACTGAAGATCATACACATGTCCTGGTTTCTTTCTTTCCTTCCCCACTCTTCTACCAACACTGACTTCTACCTCTTCAGTGCCTGTTTCCAATACCCAGTCACTAGCTAACCATACTCCAGAGGTCTCCAGGAACCCAAAAATTTCGAGGCCATTTTTCCCCATGCAACCAAAGAAACAATGGATTTTGAAGGCTGTAACTACCTGATTTCTTAGGTACTTAACAAGATCCTTATGATACCTATCACAAAAATCTCCATTTCAACTTTCCTCTCCATTCACATGAAAGTCTTTGAACTACCTTCCCTGAAATCCCTCAGAAAGTTAATTTTAATGATTTTAATGAGAGATGTTGCCCATTCTCATCAGGATCTCAAACTCTGCAGTTTCTCTGTAGGATGCTCGAATATCCCTCCTACGGGAACTACACTCTTGTGTGCCGCCCAAGTTCCTTCCAGTTGACCAGGCTGACTGCTGGTCACATATGGTAATATCCCAAGGAAAGAAACCAACTATTCCCTTTTGTGCAAGCTGGATCAGGTTTGATCAAGATCCCTTCAGAAATTTCTGTGCTTTGGCTCCTAATCTAGCCCTTCTGAGCAGATGGACCCACAGAGCTGAGCACAACTGCCCCGACAAAAGCACAGACCCACCAGACCACACCACAACGTTCTAGAGGCAAAAATGTGTTTATTTTTACCAAGTCCTAGAGTAATTTTCATGCTTAATGATAACAGGCTGAGCCAATTTGCCTAAGACTTGACAGTCAGCTCCAATAATTCAACCTTAATTAAACCTGAACGCATGTCAGTTCAGCTCGTCCCTTCACAGGAAATCTGACACTTGCAATGATTCATGTTTCAGCCATACTATGGGAAGGCTGGATCACATCTGCCATTCTCCACCATGCAGAGCGCTACCCCTTTTCAGCATGCCAACTTTGTTTATTTTCTAACCAAACACTTTGGACTTCTTCCATTGAGAGGTTTTCTTAAATGAACAGACAGTGAAACACGTCTTGATCTCATGGGGATAAATGACTGAATGCGAGAGACAGGGCAGAGAGGGCTGAAACTTCTATAACAAGAAAAATAATGACAACCTGGGATTAGTAATTCTTGCCTCCTTGATCAACTAATTTGTCATTTGGAGTGTTGCAAAATTTTAACCTCCCTGTGTCTTGGGGAGTTTAACCTGGTAAAGATGAAAACTTTTAACAACTTTTAAAAGCACAGAGAGCTTTAGCTACTGCTGCTCTAAATCTGTAGAAACAAGAGTTGAAGTTTAAGGGAAACCCCAAAGTCAACTACAGTTGCATTTGCTCCAAAAAGTCTGTTTCAGAAGGAGTTACCTGAACCTGAAAGACCATTAGCATGGATCCAATATGAAACTTTAGTGAATTCAAAATCTGTGACTGGAATAAACATGCACTGCCCATCCCCACGGCTGCACAGGGTGACATGCTTGCCAGTGTGTAAGTACACAGCATCGCAGCCTAAATACAATACAGAAAGTCCCAGACACAAATTAAACCTTTCTGTTACAGGAATTTGCTTTCAAGCTGATTAAAAGTAGCTCAAGTGCAAGGGATTAAACATGTAAGGGCTGCTTTGAGTACTCCAATAGGCAGTTACTGTGTTATACAAACAGTACTTAGGGCAACCGCAGTTCCAGCCCTGCCTCTTGCTCTTTGCAAGCTGCTGGTTGCTGCTGAAAGGGGACTGTCAACACACGTACAATGTGATTGGAAATAATCTAATCTTGCTTGCACGCCTTTCTTTTGTCTCTTGAAAAAAAGAAAAGTGGAGTCGTTCAGACATCTTTCTGCAGTCTCCCTCGTTGTATTCAAACAGCAAGGGTGATGGGGTGATGCGAGAAAGAAATTCCTCTCCTACATCCATCAATGACATCTTTACCAATGGCAATTTCCCAAGAAATACAACCACCACCATCTGCAGCCTATCTATCCACCCTGTACACATCCTTGAAAAAAGATATAGGCCAGGCTGGCTATGACGAACCCTGCTCCTTATTACAATTTCAGCAAGAAATGCTGCAAAAGCATCACCACAGGAATTACAGGGACATATGTGGCAAGAAGCTGAGTATTTCAGAGTTGGTTGATGAGTCCAGAGACGAGTTTTAAACAATCAGCATGGGGAACGAGTACAGAAGAGCATGATTTTACAGCAGTACATCAAAACAAAGAAATAAGTAAAGGAGCGTATTCACTGAACGTCAGTAAACCCTTTTTTTTTTAAAAAAAATTGAGCTTATCGACTGCTGCATAAGGTATTGTGGATATACACATACATAAGCACAAGGGAGAATAAAGCATTTTGCATTGGCAATGATAGCACTGACACTGGTAAAGTGCTTACAAGTG
Organism: Sagittarius serpentarius; assembly: GCA_034782735.1. Lineage (NCBI taxonomy): Eukaryota > Metazoa > Chordata > Aves > Accipitriformes > Sagittariidae > Sagittarius > Sagittarius serpentarius. The sequence goes on along the minus strand of JAVKLA010000088.1, from coordinate 22,306,288 downwards.
AGAATCAATACTTAAGTGCTAATTCTTTATCCCTAGCTGGCTTTTGCTTTTATATAGATGGCTTTTTCATTGCATTTTAGGAGGGTAGCACTATTTAAGACATTAGACGATTAGCTTGGTTTGCCAAAGGTAAGGCAAGCAGAGCTACAACTCAGAAGCTACCCAGCATATGGGGCATGGAGTTCCTCCACCTATTTTAATGCAGATCAGCTTAGGATAAATAAAGACTTGGGACTCACAAAAAACCACTGTCTGGAAGACTCTGTGGTGTGTAACATGAAGTATTTTTAACGTTATTGTGAAGCAAAGGCCAAATTTTCATCATGACATCAGTGTACTGCATACATGAGGTTGGGTCAAAAAATGCTCTCCTGCTACACGGGCTCCTCAGAACATCACAGGCCTCTGGTGGGTTTTCCACAAATAACTGCAGTGTTTTCTCACAGAGGAAAGTAAGCCAAGCGTAAGCACAAACCCTCATGCCTGGCTTTGAACCCGTGCTGCCGAGCGCAGCCGTCTGCGTGCCGGGGAGCAGGTCTTTGTTCACGGCACTGCTCCCCCAGCCTGTCCCTGCAACCGAGTGCTGCCGCAGCTTTCAGCAGGAAGCTCCTTCCGCAACCTGGTCTGGATTCGGCCCCTATCACTCAGTTCATTTGTACAGAGCTGTCTGTCAAGTCAAATCGTCTTGCCGCAATCTGAAACACCCTCCGAACAGCTGCCACTATCAATTACTCTCCCAGACAGCCTTGACTATCAGGAAGAGAACTGGAGCGAGCACTTGCCAGTTTTAATAAACTGTGTTGCCCAAGTCATTTAACCTGTTAGATTGCTGTATGCTGGGGCTGTAACAAGCCTTCAGCTTTTCAACCTAGAAGAACGCAACAGTGGCAAAAAGCTGTCAGCTTGGTCCTCAGAATTAACTTCCAAGGGTGTCTCTTCCCACCTTCTCCTTTCTGAAGCACCCAAGTTTAAAAGTAAAATATCTTCAAGTCATTTTCATAATGTCATGACAAGGAAAGCATCTCATATTTTTAACACAAAGCCAGCAACTTCCGAGTGAAGGGCTGACACGCTCCATGATTTTCATGTTAGCAGCACACCTGAGCAAAGAGATCTCTCTCCTCTTACACCCGCACGGACACGTCCCGTGGGCACTCCCCAGCACTGCTCTGTCCATGTATCGGTCACCACCACCCCAGCGATGCTGACGCAGGCGAGGCCTTCAGGATGCCCTGACCACCTCCAAGGCTCTGCACCCACCACAGTTCCTTACACTCTCAGTACGGTTACAGTTTCTCACCCAACTGAAAAGTCAGGCGTGGCAAATTTACATTTACCCTGGTAATTTCAGGATCTGTAGGAGAGATTTCCTAAAGAGACATTTATTTAAAATTAAAACACTTGCATCCAGATCAGTGTTTTCAGTTTGTAGCTCACATATATACCAAGATGTCCAAGAATGTTAATCAAAAAGAAAAGGTCTATTGTCATTAGGATTAATTTGCCATATAGGAATCTGCACTTCCACTAGAAAGCTTATTGGACTTTGCAAATCAAAAAGAAGATTCAAAACCACTATGCTAAATGTTTTCCTTAGCCAGCTACATAGATAAGAGCCTTTGTTGTGAAAGCTTGCAGCACAGAAAGATTTCACCCCCTCCCATAGAAACTGAGAGCAATAGCATTAAGAGCTATGGACTTGATGCTGATTTGCTGCTTTATGGTTCTTTAATGGGATGTTTTATTCCTAGAGATTTGGGAGCTTTCCATGCTCTATCCAGGCATGTTAGCTGTAAGCATGCATGATGACACTCCAAAGCTGCAGGAGCTGAATGAAAATGGGTGCCAAACACAAGGATTGGGGCCAGAGCATAAAGAAGAAGGATCACCATTCAAATCCCCCAAAGTAAGTCACACTGCATTTTCCTAGCAATGCTGCTTCTGGCAACATTTCAATGCGAAGCTGAAACTGGATTTGCAGCTAAAGCACCTACTGTGGATGCTGGCGTTGTAATGAGATTGAAAGTTTCATACAGGCTTTTAATCGAGGGCTATAATGGTGGATCAAACGCTGCAGGGTTAAATCTCTTCAGTGCTGCTCCTAAGCAGATGCTGGACGCCAAAAAAACCAGTGAGGTAGGAGCCACTCCTGTTGCCCTGGCCACAAAACATTACTAAAGCTTCTTGTAATTATTTACTAAAGGTGTGTTTGCCTTGTTTTGTTCTGTTTTTTTTTTTTTATGTGTGATGGCATATTGTACACCTAATCTGAGCGACAGACAAGCAACAAGGTAAACAAGCTATTAGAAAGACACCCACCCCAACAAGAAAGCAAGCAAGCACAAATACTCAACTCCAGATGTAAGCTTTTAAACAGACAAGACTGCTATATACCAAGGAATCTTATGATTTTAACTAGTCAAACAAGGGCAAATAATAAACCATCAACTACTACATTACAGGAGAAAATGTACTACTTCTGCTGTTTGAAATCCATATTGATTCCCACCTGGCCTGCAAGTGAGTTATTAATCACTCCAATTAAATCATGAACACAGGTCTTTATGCTGAAATTGAACCCCCACCAATAGATCGATAACTCAAACCTCCAAGAGCAATTACTGCTCAGCATAATAGAGCAGCTTGTTACACAGAGCTCCATGCAGACCACAGTTCTGTCTGTCCTATCTTTCACAGGCAGTGCAAACAAACTGGGGAAAAAAAAATATTTTACAACTATTATTTTCAAAATAAACAGACATCTGCTTAGAGTTACCTAATCTCTCTCACATCACACAGGCAGATCTGCCAAGGTCACATTGGAGACATCATTACATTTTTTCACAATTTGTTATTCTAGCAAAGCCCTGATAAGATTGAACTATTGAAGTTCACACTCTGGTTTAATTTCAAGAGGTTAAATGCCAAATCCTTTTCTTATTGCTACAAGGAAGGGATCTGCCAGGCTGCATAATACCCTGTGTGGGCTAAGACAACAATTTTGTTTCATCTGCACAGTCTTATGAAGGTTTTGATTTTTTTTTAAATGACATCAGAAAAGTCCCAACTCCCAAAGAATCATTTGAAGTAAAATCAGACAGTGAGACTGTTCTGGAGGAGTGTGAATGACCTTTCAGACCTTCCAGCCTGGAGAAGTTAAGTCAACGGCTGGCTGAGAAAGCACACTTGCTAACCAAAAGCAGAAAAAGGCAAGAGAGAACATTCTCAAACACCAGATCATCCCTGCTGGGAACAGGAGATGATAACCCTAACCAGCCAAGCATACGCAGGGGCACTGAAATTCCCGTCTCTGTCTTGGAAGACAACTGATGCTTGTCCTGATGCAAGGAAAAGAGGAATCGTCCATGCTCAGGCTCTTGGAGTGCCACCGTGCTGCTTAGCTCCCACGTCCCTTCCAGGTGAGAGCTGTATTTCTGCACGCATCCCTGCTTCTGATCGGCTGGCCCTTCAAGCAGGCCCCTGAGCGCCATCCATCATCCTTCATTAGGGAAGCTATTGGCAGCCAATTAAGTGGTGATGGACCCACACTATGAAGCTAATCAAGATGAGTTCATACCCTGCCCTTCAGCCTGCAGGCACTGGCTTCTGTCTACGATGGGTGTCACATTACTGCTTCTTCCCCTTGCCGGCTCACTGCTGGATATGTCGAAAGAGTGTTGGCCAAGGCTCAGCATATGCACGGAAAAATGACACCAAATCAGGCAACACAAGAAAACAAGCAGGTAGAGGGGCAGTGCTACTGCTGGGATCTCACCATGGCTCTCCACTGCCAGACGCACAAGTAGCTTTTACAAAAGGCAGGAAGGGAGAGAGATTATCTATTCCCCACTGCAGCAGAGGCAGAAAGAGCCCAGAGAACAGTTTCTTCCTCCCTAAAGGTCAGAGATTGTAACTGGTGTTGGAAAGATCAAATCATGCTGTGATCTCTTGTCTGGAATGTGGTATGCTCCACTCACGTGAACCACATCAGCTCAAAATCGAATATCCTACACACATCTCCTGAAAGAGAGTTCATCTCTGGTCTCTACATGACCACATGCATCAAATTCTGTGCTCCTCGCTGGCTTTCCAGACATTTTTACTGGAAACACAAAGGCACACAACAGACCCTTTAACACACACACACACACACCCACACACACCCACACACACCCACACACCCAAATTCAGACCCTGGATAGACACATATGGATTCAAACTGGCTTTTCAGGGCATAGGAGAACCCTATATAAACCAAAACTTTAAAGGGAAAGAACCCTCTTTCATTTTCACTCCTTCCTGAGTCTATAGACAAGGATACAAAGAATCTTATCTCTCCACTTCAATCAGTGAGCGAGCATTACTTAGAGCAGAGAATTGCTTGTAACAGCGTGTGGGATCCCTTTCCCCAGAACTCAAAGGCCAAGCTGCACATATTCTGTTAGGCTCCTAACTGACACCATTCAAAACCACTAAGCTCCAATGTAGAACAGCAAGGGGATCCAGATTTGCCTGAAACCAGCTGTGATGGACCTGCCTCCTCAGTTCCAAGCATAAAGCAGGAAAGGCCATTGGACTTCAGCTAACATCAGCAAGAACGAAGAGCTTTTCAGCTGAAGGCTACTGCAGGTTCTGCTAGAGGCAGATCCTGTTTCATGGAAATATGGTGGCATCAAGCTGGCTGTGCAGCCCAGGAAACCAGTGAACATCATCTACAGGACCAGGCGACAGGGATGTGGCTCTGTTGTAGAGGACAGAAGATGCCATGGAAGGAAACTCACCTGTAGAGCTGAGCTAAAGCTAAGGAGCCGCAAAACCTGCCCATTCCCCACTGTTTCAGCACATTGTACCTTGTTTAGGAGACTCTGTGCTCAACTCTGCCATTCAAATTTTCAGGGATAACAAAGACAGCAGTAATAATTTCTAATGGATTTAAGTCTGCAGTGGTCTTCACTAGATGTCAGAAAGCTGCAGAAAAAGACCTCTGTGCCTGTGCGCAGTCAGTATTTGAAGCGCCAGAGCTGCTTTTCTGGCCCAGGAAAGTCAGAACTGAAAGATACGAAAGGCTTGCAAAGAGAACTGTTTAGAAACCATCTCCATAACTTCCATACCTGATGTTATGGCTGGAGTTGCCAGAATGGGAAGTTCTGCTGCAAGGTGACTTAGTCTTTGCTAAACAGGAACTGAAAGGAGTGACTGACCATGCACAAATTAGCAAAATCCTGTCATATTTATTTGTTAAGTCCAGCCCTCACAGTTCAGCAACTGCTGTCACATTAGTGCTAATATGCTTATAGTTTGGGAACGCAATGCTTGAGACTGAGTGCTTGTCAAATGGGTCCAGCGCTTTCCAACCAGCAGCTCCCCATACCCTTCAGCCTGCCACTGCCCTCTGTCCCCAGGCACAAGGAGGCACCTGCCAGGCAGATCCCTCCCTTAGATTTACTAGCAGCACACCACTATGAAACAACATGTTTAGCTGTTACCAAATTGCCTCTATTTTGCTGGCAGTTACGCAGTAGCACCTCTTCCCATTAACTTTGTTGAGAATCTAGGATCCAGATGAAGAAGAACTGGAAGAATTTTCCTGCAGGCTCAGGAGCAATAAGGTCCCCCACTTCACTGCTATCTGCAAGGTCAAAACCCAGCTCTAGAGCTGCTGGAATGGCATCTTAAGAAAATCTGAGATATTGAAATTAACAGACTGAATACATTCAACAACATTTCAAGTTGCATCATGGATAATTAAAATATTTAAGGGACAAGCTGCAAGTTGTTAATCAGGGAACATTTACTTGAATGGTGTGTGCCCTTTGGATTTGGTCCCTATGGCAACCAAATACTCACTCCAAAAGGATGTGCTGGAAGAAGCATGTCAGGAGCTGCCTCAACGTTTTAATTCACAGAGTGAGCAATGAACAAATACAGCTACTGACAAGCACAGCACAGGAAAAAAGGTTTGTAAACAGCATCAAGAAGCCACAGATGGCCCTTTGCTTTTTAAGATCGAAAAAGTCCACTCCTCCTTAAATGCACCCGCTATAATGATCAAGAAACTGGACTGTGTTGCACACGGGGTGTTGAAACACATGGATTAGCTACTGATAATAAAAGTTTTACAATAGAGGAGCTTTTCTTCAGTTTCTAACTTATCAGTCCTTGAGAAATTGTGATTGTGTTTCCACTCCCCATATTGGAAGCGTTGCATCAAAATCTTCAGAAAAATCTTTTCCATCTCACCCGGCTCAACAGAACACAAACTTTGAGAATGAAACAGCATGTAAAGGACAGTGTTGCAGCATGCTCGAAAAGGAAAATGTGAAGGATGATTGGCTTTTCCTTCAAAACAGGAAGCGTGGCTTGGTAGGCAGTAAGGAAAAGTAAAGAGTACTTCACTGCACCACAGAAGGCAAACTCCTTCAGCATGATCTCAGAGTGTGTGAAATGCAGCTGCAAAGCTCCTTCCAGCTTTCGCCTTTGATGAAGTGTGAATTCTTCAATGGGCAGTAGAAATTTTGGAAATACTTTGGTGCTGGAAATGCTTGAGGATAATGTAAGATCTGGCATCTAATAAGATCTAACAGAGGAACGTTGTGTGGTGCATTGCAATGGAATCACACCCTATTAATGAAAAGGTACTCTTGAATATCTTCTTGCATGACAGTTTATGTCTGTGGAAAGAAATCTCACAAGGCTGGAGGGTGCTGGAGGGTGCCGTATGGTGCAAGGCTTCATGGGCTGCTGCAATGCCAGCCTGAATGTGCAAAAAGCCTGAAACAAGAACTCAAGACTTGTAAACCCAAATGACTGCTCTTCATTCCTCTTCCTGCTGACCCTTTGGAGTCCTTTTACATCCGCTGTAGTGGCCCTGCAATGACTGTTAGGCATAAGCACAACAATTTCTACAAGGCTGCTGGATGGAAGCAGTACCTTCAGCTGCAGGTTGTCAAGGCCATGGAAGACACCTGTGATTCTGACATGCATGAGGACTATTCACTGCAGTGAGGGAGAGTCATTCAGTAGAGCATTCACTGCCCTACTAACTGATGTACTGGTGGGCTTTCTGGGTGATGGTATTTCCTGGGACCCCCAGCAGCACACAGCTCTGTCCTCTCCCACTTCCCAGGCAGAGCCGCAACTCTCTCAGTCCCCATGTTGCCCTCTGAGCTGGAACTGGGCAGGCACTGCCACAGTACTAACCTCTGTCTTAGGCATCAAACAAGTACAGACTCAGACATCTGTAAGGATAATCACAGGAATTACTTCATGCAAAACTGCTGCACATTTCTATTTCAGTATTGGGTGAAAGAAAGAGACAAGTATCTGGGCTTAGCCTGCAGATACTTTTCCAAGACAGTAATTGCTGCATAATTCATATACTTGTTTTCACATGTTTGCGATGTGTACCAACAATCCTATTGAATTCACACTAAGTTTTTCCTTCCAAGTCCTCTCCATGTCACAGTTTTTCCAAACAGCAGAAACAAAACCAAGCAGAAGCCCAGCACTAAGCAGCAACTCGAGTTTAGCAAATTCCTGTAATCCCAGATTCTTGCACATTAGGAGGGGCAGGTGGGGTCCAAGCTAATTCTTGAGAGTTTCCACTCCACATTAGCACAGCAGACAATATCTTTCACTCATTATATCTGTATTTCCCTGCAAGCAGTTCTCTGTGAAGTCAGAATTGAGCCTTCGTATCTCTACCCAAAGCCACCTGCTCCCCATCAACTCCAGATCACACAGGCTGGAGGAGTGCTGCCCTCTACATGCGGCAAGGCTCATAAATAGTAAGTATTTGCGACTGATAGGCAATCTCAGCACAGTTAGAACCAATTTGTGGCTTCTGCACCAAAGAGGCTCAGAAAGAAGCGTTAGCGATGATGCAGGTCCTCGACTCAGCCTTTCAGCAATGGTTTGAGGCACCTTTACTCATATTAAACTAAGTGGAGATTACCTACTAGATCCTTGCAGGGAGGGGATTCCTTCTTTTAAGAAACGCATTTGTTCTAATGGACCCAAACCAGTTAATCAATCCAATGATTACAAATGAAATGCCTCATCTTTCAATGGGCAGAATCCACGTTCTGGTGCCACTGGCCTCAATTTGAGGACACAATATGGTTTTGTTTTTGAGGACAACACTCCAAACTGCCAGCGGTTAGTTTCAAGGAACCACCTCCTCCCACATTAACATATTCATTTGCAAAATCTATCACATATGTTGCGTGCAAAGTGGTTGAGAGTTTGATTGAGCTCTGACAGCACAAGAGCCTCTAGCCCAAATATCTGAAAATAATAAAATCCACACCATCCTCCCGATTCCTCATGCTAACAGTGAACTGACCTGTATTTACACTGCACTATCAGCAGTGGGGAACCTACACAGATACATAACCACAATTACAGACAAAATGCAAGGCGCATCAGTTTCTGACATACCTCCATTTTAGCTTCCTCCTCCCTTGGCTTTAAGGAAGGATACTAATCCCAAGCCTAGCATTTTGCCTTGCTGCTAACTTTCTGCTGTAACAAGGAGGGAGATGGTAAGCCCTGTTCAGGTCTCACATGCAACTGTAGCAAGGACCACAGATGAAGCTGGAGGACCAAGGGCCCTTACGCCAGAGCAACGCAGGACTGGGACGCTGCATTGCAGAAGCTAACAAACCTGTCTGGCTGGGCTGCAGTGCATGTAACACCACACAGCATCCTCATCCCTCTGCCCTGCCTTCTTACTTTCCTGGCCATATCCATTTTGGTTTTCTTGGGTACTAACCAAATTGTAACAGCATCTCTTCATGTTACACAGAGGCATGTGCTTGTTCCCAGAAGATGGGAAACAGTACCACTGGTCCATGCCGGGGTTGTGGACCTCACAGTGGGATAATCGTCACATGAAAAATGCAAGCAATAGTGTTTTTGTTACAGGCTATGCTCATGGCTAATGGAAATGACTGGACTATCACACCCTCCCTTATGATCACTCCACAAACAGAAACTAGGCCAGAAGGGACAGAGCATCCATTATTTCATATATAGACACAGGAAGCAAGGAAAATTATGGAATAAGCCCTTGCAGACAGTCGGTGTTCCTGTGTTTTTAAAAAACTTCTCCCCAGCCCTTTGTTTCGTAGGCAGGCTGGCTCAGAGTTGGGCTGTTCCCACAAACTCTGTGCTCTCCAGAGCTGTCAGGCTGCCGGAGGCTCAGAGTAGCTGCTCTGAATGAGTACATTTCTTCCCAGTAACTCATTAAAACCAAAGCCAGATTTCCCTTACGCTAGGTGCTACACGTTTCTGAAAAATCCTGGCCTCTTCTAAGACCAAACACAATCAAGAGCGGCAAGAAGGAAGCCAGGATATTCTCCATCACGAAAGACGGAAAAAGGCACTGAGGGAGCAGTCGGCCTCTCTGATGCCACACCACAACTCCAGGGACTAAAGCTTTGCTGCATCCACAAGATAAATCCACCTTTTCCCCCTCTTCCCACAGCAGCACAGAACAACTCCCCTGTTACCAGCACTGGATGCTGGTAAAGGTCTCCCTTTTCTTCCTCATCTAAGGCATTTCCCACCCGTTCATTTTATAAATTACCAGAACAGACATCTAAATGTTCAAGAGTAATCTGAACAGAGTATTCATGCCTTGGGCATTTTTATGCTCTACAAGGAGAGAAACAAAAGGGCCTCATTTAATACCTCCCTACAGCATTCCCTGTTCCTGCTCTTCCCTTGTGAATCTCCAAAGACAAACTCTCAGTGGCTCGAGGCTCTTGCAATACCCCAGCCTTCCCTCTCCCTTTTTAAGAGCAAGACAGGTTTTTAAAGCAAACCTTGCTGGCTGACTGGAACAGATGGTGGGAATTCTTTAAAGGAGGGAAAAATAATTTGTAACTAATAAAAAAAGAATAAAATTCTGATTCCCGTGGTTTTATTAAGCACCAGCAGGAGTCATTCGGACGGCAGGCACATCTGCCACTTCTGTGTGCTTCGGTGGCTCCCTTGGTGCCCCAGCACCGGAGCTGTGGGACGGAGAGACTAAACGGCCTCCATGCACCTGCCCTCTCTGCCTCCTGGGATGCCAAGGAGTGGGTGGCTCTACCTGCTTTATGGGGGATTTTACGAATGCTGTTATCAGTCCCAGAGCCTGATGGGCCAGGCTAGGGGCTGGAGCCTGTCTTCTGCCCTGGATTTTGAGATCTAGCTTTACAAAACCAGCAGAAGGCTCTGTCTTCTCCAACATACAGAAACCATCCAATGTTTGAACACAGTTTTGTGCTAGATCAAAAAGTCAGACCTCCAAAACTGTCCTTGGGACTTGGCTTTTATTCTTTAACAAAACCCTCCCCTACAATAACTTCCTGATCCTCAGCCTCACAGAGAAACATCGTAATATACTGAGGCTAACAATACACCTTAATCTCTTGCCTTATAATTTACATGTAAAGAAGTCTAACTAGGAAAGGACCCCCGGGGCATGGTTGGCAAAAGCTGGGTTTGCTGTGTTGTGCTTTGAGACAGCAGCTCTCCTGTAAGGCAGGGAAAGAACTGCAGCCCCGGGACAGCAGCTTGCTCCCCACCTCCCGTCTCCAGCTGTGCTGTCCACCTTTCTTCTTCCCTTATTGTCAAAACTGAAGAAGGGAGAGGTGACAAGCTGGAAAGACATAGCCAAGACTCAAGAGCAAGAATTCAAAGCACCCCTGCCGTGCTCCAAAGTGCTGTTATGGCTGCTCCCTGTGTGCAGGGAATTAGGACATGGTCCCTAACCCAGCTACGAGCAAAGGAGGCAGAGGAATAGATGTGCTTTCTGCAGAGACTTCAGGTATGGGTCCTTTTCTGTATTAGCTGGCAAGCACAAGGTACAGAAACATCCATGGCTAAGAGCAAATTCTGGAATCCAGGTTTATCTGGATGTGATCTAAGGGATGCTTTGCTATGATGTGGCCAATGCAGTTGTTTGTTCAAGAGCTAAAAGGAAGGGATATTTCTTCCTATGGAGGAGGACCAGGAAATTAAACCTGGACTTGACTCAGATCTCCCTCCTTTCTCATATGGGTTTCTCTCCACAAAGAGGGGGGTGGTGGTGGGCTTGAATATTCTCCAAATGTGACTTCCCTTTCCTCTACAAGTAATTTATGGGGAAAAAGGTCTGACGCCCCTGCAGCCCTCTACAGATATGCCACATTCTGGCGTTCCGGGCTTCTCCCTGTTTCTTTGTTTCTCTATATCAATTTCGCCTGTTCACAACCTGCACTGAAGTAATTTCAAGATGCATGTGCCCACCCCTGCCCATGCACAGCAGCTGGTGATCTCTCCATGCATGTTTGCTGACATGCTATCTGAACAGTTTTTCAGCTGCCAGTCCCACAGCAGTGCCAGAAAGTCTACTTAGTTTCTAAGTCTACGAAACCTGTCATACGCCTTTACACACTCTGAAACACCACTGCAGGATTTACATCCCTTCCAAAGAACCACAGAAACATTTATCACTATATGGTCAAGCTCTACTAGTCACATACCAGCACTGGCATCCTGGAGAAGGACTGTATCACAAACAAGTGCCCACCTCAAGTACCTCTGGGGTATTCAGCATGTTGTGGCTGCACTGAATTAGTTTCTGACCAGAAAGAAGAACACTTTCTTCAGTCACGCTGTAGAAATGTTTTCCTTATGGCCAAACTTCAGAAATATTCACCACCCGATATTGAGGTTGGTTTGTCTAAGAGCTAAGGATCATAAAGTATCCACGTGTTTTAAACAAGAGGTCATTATCCACCAGCTCCAGGGTTCAGTGCAAGCTTCTAAGCAAAGAGCAATTTGAAAATAGAGCTGTTAAAGCACTAACAGTAATTTAGAGTAGTTTAAGTTTCTGTTTTACTGATTTTTCTGGCTAAGATTCATAGGGCTATCAAATTAGCATCTGGATATCTTGTTGAGGGGAGTAAAGTCAATAATCTAACAGGCCCATTTAGTTTCTCTTTAGTGCTGCAATCGTTTGACTTCATTGATACTCAGACCTGAAGGCAAAGGACACAAGGACAATGCCCTACAGATGCCAAACCCCTTTTTTGTGTCTCATACAGCACAGTCCAACAGATGAGATTTGATAAACAGCAATCGGAAGGAACTGTTTCTACTCAAGATGCCATAATACCAAAGGTTTAATATTAACTTACTGGTTCCCCACACAATTATACAAAGGGAGATTTTTCAAAGGCACAAAGTCAGCAAGAGATTAAGTCAGGGTTTGACCCAAACCTTTATAAGCCTTGTAACCACACAGTTCACCTGCACCATAACCTGGAAGCTTTTCAGGACCAACAACAGTAGCAAATAACAACACTCGTTATTTAAATAAATGTGCTCTATTAACTCTTCGTAGCGAAATCTGCTTTACCCAATACCAACCTCCTCAGTCTCTCTAGCTTCATCTGCTCAACGTGGTAAGAACAGAAGCTCCTCTACACCCTTCCCTCCTCTCCCTCTCCTCCACCTCTGGACAGTACATCATTTTCAGCATCGGTTTGTGCTGCACTCAGTGCTCCACGTCGTCAGACTGGTCAAACCCGCAGATGGAAGGAAAGACGCTTTTCCATCTCTGCCTCTGGAAAGACGCAGATGTGGTAGGAAAAGCCCTGCAAACTCCCCTCGCTCCCTTTGAAACCTGAGGAGAACAGATGAGCAGCACATTTGAAATTAATTACAGCAAAATCTACTGCATTGTTCTCTCCTCCCCTTCCTTTTTCCCCTGACCCCCTCATCGCTGAGCTTTCACTGAGACCTCTGTGGCGTGTATATTTTCCTAAAGTCGCCGGGGCCAAAACGGTACAGCTGAGACATTCACAGAAGTCAAAGAAAGTGCAGAGCCAGGTTAGCGCACAGGGGTACAATAGTTCCTTAAGAGCAAGCGTCTCCCCCGCCGCCGCCCCCCTCCTCCCAAACCTTCCGTCTCTAATGAACCTTTGGTGTCTGTCCACAAAAAACAAACATCAATCAGGCAACAGGCTGTTCCTTTTCCCCTGTTGCTAGTCTGAAATAACAGTCATCCCCCGCTGGGCTGGGAGCACCACTTCCCTCTCCAGCACACATACGGGATAATAAGGGGGAGGCAAAGGAGGGAGGAAAACCCGCTCCAAGGTGCCAGAATACACAGCGAGCCGTGCCTTTCAGAGCCAGAGAAAACTTGGGAACACAACAGCTTTTGATTCCTCCTGCCCCACTGGGCACGTTAATTATTTAATAGTTGGCTTGCGAATTGGTGGCGGTGGTGGTAGGAACAGGGTGGAAGGGAAATCAGGCTTTTCCCCACAACCCCCAGTCCCCTCCTTGCGCTGGCAGAATAGCGTGTGTGCGCGCACACACACATGTGCGCACGCGTGTGTGTGTGCGAGGCTTCAGGCACACCTGGGAGCCTGCTCTGAGCTGTGTCCTCCCTCTGTCGCTCTCACAAGACCCTCCTTGTTGGCTTGTGACCACAGGAGCTACAGACAGCATGGGACGGCATCTGGATCAAATGAGTTATGGGGCAAAGAAACGCACCCTGTCTGCTCTCCGTTTGGAGGCTGATATTTTTCACGTATTATGCTTGGGGGAAGGGCATGTTGGACTTTATATTGGATTTCAACAGAGTTGGAAATGGAGCTGCAAATCAAGCAGAGATCAGCTTATGATTTGCAACCAGGGCTTTCTAGGTGTCTGAAGCAACACTTTGGAAGGAGCATGGGGAAAAGGAGAATGTAACTACATCTCATTTGGATGGAGAGGACTCACAGATGTTCGGAATATTTTTGATCAACAGCTTTCCTGGCACTGCTTGTGGTGGAATCCACAACCTTGACGGCTAGCTGAGTAAGAAAGTGCTGGCAAGCTCCTGTCTGCATGTAGGCAATTTGCAATGCTGCCAGTCAATATTTCAGTGAAAACAAAATTGCAGGGATCATATTAAAAGAGGGGAAAAGGGAAAATAAAAGAGAACAAAAAACAGCCTTCCCTTTTAAAAGAAACTCTGATATGACCTGATGGGAAAGACCCTCCCAAAACAAAATGCACGCTTTGTTTGTTTAAAATTAACACACTGTGATGGCAGTTCTGCCGTCAGCACGCAAAGGCAAGCCCACCGGCAGCAACAGAAGCAGACTCAGCAAGAAGTGGCTTTACATGGGGACACCTGGGTGGCATGTTTAGTACAGGCCTGCAGGAAATGATGCAGAAAGAGGTTTATAGTTGTGTCCATTTGGTGGAGGAAATGTATGCAGCAGGCACGGGTCTGAGCCAAAAACCTGGACCCAGTCCTCTTCAACTGTTGGGAGGAGAGGGGAAGGGGTGGGAGGAAAGGAGAGCTTCTGTGGCAATATTTTCAAAATCCGGGTCTGGATGTAGCCATGCTGGCCTACTCTTAGTTTAAAACAACAGTATTCTTGGGGGAGACTGCAAGCAGCGTAGCCCAGGCAGTATTTCTCACTGGACCAGTCTTGAGATGACTGACACAGGCTCTCAGGGGCATCCAAGCTCCCGGTACAGCTTACACTACCAGTTGGAGCATTTTTAGAGTGTCTCTGAATTACTCCCACCTGCATGGCTTGCAAAAGGGTGCTCCGCTACTCACAGCCACTGGAGTCGGGCCCTTTTCTGCCCTGGCCTCAGGACTAAGCTTGGCTGACTATAGTGCCACTGTCAGTGGGGAGTCCTCAGACGTCTGCTTAAGGCTGCTTTACAGCATGTACTGCTGGAATGACATAAAGGGTCCAGAGACTGGCCTGTAAAGCAAAAACATTTCGGGCCAAAAGGCACATTATGCTCAGAGAATTATTTTTTTTGATCCAATGAAAGGTACAGAACAATCTGCTCCACTTTCGTTATTAAATTGATCAGTGCAGAATGTGATGGACATATTCTAGTTGTTGGTTTCAGGTTTCTAGCTCTGTTTGAAAGACCGGTTCAATAATAAAAATAATGACAACGTTCATTATTGTATAAACATCCAATGCTCACACTGTAAATTTTTTCCTCCAGCCATTAAGCCTGTATTAAATCAGTTTGTCTCTGCAGAGCTTGCACTGTGAGCACCTCTCACTGTGCCCAGAGAAGGCCAGCCATGTAGGAAAGCAACTGGCTGGGGACAGCTTAGCTATTTGGAAGCCAAATCACATAGTACTGAGAAAATTAAAATGTTAGCTACTTCATCTAACAAGGCTGGCCCTTTTCTGCCACCCTGCTTTGTGGATAGCTTCCCAGGGAGCAGGCTCTGGCTTTGCTTTTGCAATTTAACATTTACAAGTCAATGCAGTTTGAGGGGGGTTTGCAAACTCTACTGTGATCTTTGGCTATGCTGCCTGGTCCTACACTTCCCAAGACGTCACAAGGACAAGGACTCATGGGCCTGAAGGGACAAACTCTTCTTCCATGGGTTTCATGCTGCGAGAAAGGGCACATTCAGGAGACAGATCTCTCTCAAAACTGGATCATCAATAAATACGGAAATACAGAACAAACTAAGCAGACACCAGCAGCAGATTCAGGTTCATAGATGTCTGCTTATTACCAAACCTCACTCCAGCTGAGACTTAAATAGCCTCCTTTATGCAAAACGGGAGAGGGAGCGGAACTGAAGGAAACTGGCAATTACACAATTTTATTTCCCTCCTAGCCCATTCGCTTTTCATCAGGTGGCTCTGCGCTCGCATACGAAAGGTGCTTGTCAGCGCTAAGTTAAGCACAAAGCCAGCTTGATACTTTCCTTTCGCTGGGAGGAAGCCTCTGCATGCTTTTCTAGATGCAGTGGAAAAGCACAGGGAACACATTATTTTACGTTATTTTGAAAGCACCAGGAGTGCCTGAGAAACAGGGACTTCCAGAGTGCATTGTTCCTCTTTTCCAAGGCTGTAACCTCTCCCGAACACGATGGTGCTCGGAAACAGATGCTGGGGTCTAAGTTTAACACCACACCAGGATTTATCTGTATAGATCCATCTGCAATCTTCCTCACCTTTTAAAACAAACAAACTCCTCCTTTCTAAAATCTCCAGCCAAACTCTAGTGGGTTGACTGGCGAAGAACCCACTATCTTACAGTGCTAGGTGATGTATTTGGGTGCAATCTGGCTTTCCCAGCTTTGCCGCTCACCTTGCTGATACCTCTAAGAATGTATCTCCAACAGGGCAAAAAGTTAGTGTCTATTTCATTGGAGAGAGATCTGGAAGTCTGACTATTCCCTTATGGATAAGCCTTAAAGAATTTATTAGTGATGAAACCAATATGTCTCTTCAGAAACTTAATAGGGTTCCATAAAAATTACTTCAATAACTTTTAAAATTTAACGGCGAATGAGAACCTTTCCACAGGCTTTTTGAACTGTCCGACAGAATCCCAGAGCGGGGATATAATTCTGCAATAAATTTTGCAGGACGGTTAAAAAAATATAATACAGAAAGCTTTTAATTTCCTATTACCTCCTGTAAGACTTTGCCATCAATTTAAAGCAAATAAATGAACTAAAAGCACTGCAGTCACTTTTCTGTCCCAGCTATTTACAAGAAAATATTTACTGTTTGGAAAAAACCCCAACAAACTAGAACAAGTATCCTTTTCAGAAACACAGACAGGCAAACGCAAACACTATGCCAATTCCTGCTCTCTTATACATTGGTGTAAACCCAAATAAATCCAGTGAAGTCAATGGAGTCAGTATGGCTTTACCTGGCTGAACCAAGCCCAGGAGCCGGGGCCGAGCACACAGAGCAGCAGAGATGGAAGGAAAGCCTCACGCTGCGAGTCCCCAGGCAGCTCGGCAGCAACATTAACAGGCTCCACAGGGAACTGTGTTCAGCCCTTGTTAGCAGGAAGGATGGTCAGTGAAGCAAGGAGGTGAAAGAAGTGGCGAGCACATGCGTGCATGGCTCGCGCAGTTATTAAAGGAGAAAATGGCAGGAACCCTGCGGGCTGCAAGCAAGCCCTGAACCTGGCCTCCCTCCTCCCCTCCCATGGGACAGGACGGGAGAGCTTACAGCAGTTGTTTCAAATGAAGCTAACAGGAAAAAAAACCCAAAACAAAAAAAACCCAAAACCCAAAAAACTCCCCCAGAAACATAGCATGAGCTAGCACTGCTCGCCACACAGGCTGCTGTGGACAGCACGGTCCTACTCATCGGCCACATCCCTGTCCCCGGAAGAAGACCTTAGTCTCTGGAAGAAGGCCTCGGTCTCTGGGGATGGCGGTGAGAGCAGAGGGAGAAGCAGTGAGGTGCTGACAGCATCCTCTTCTCCTCATGTCTCCGCTGCTGGATGCAGGGGCCTCGCTGGGACTTACAGACCCCGCCAGCACTGCACACAAAAGAGTAACCAGATCCATTTGCAATTAAACAGCACACCCTGGTCTCATTGATCACTCCCACTGATTGCCCAGAAGGAAACACAAGCCGACCTGGGGTCAGATCCAGCTCCCCCCTGCACCAGCCTCCTTACCCCCCACCGCCTTGTCAAATTACTTGTCGATCCCCAGGCTGCCGTGTTTTATGCCAGTGACCTGCACCAAGCACAGGGTTACTGTGTCTGCGGGAGTCCCTAATGGGCTATTACACAGCACAGGATCGCTGCCCATCAGTAACCTGTCAAACTGCTTCACCGAAACAGAAACAGAGCACGGGCAGGAGAGTGGCACGGAAAGGAGCATCGGAGAACTTAAAAAACCAGCACAAGCCTAGGCTGCGCACAGCATGGCACACACCTCCGGCACAGGTCAAGGGGGGCTGCAAAGAAGCAGGACTCTCCTTCACGAGGACCAAGCCTGAGTTAAATGGGGACGTGGTGGCCACAGCATGCTCAGACCTGTACTAGAGGTCCAGACACCTCCCCTCGCCCTGCACCACAGTGCTAGTCCATATGAAGAAGGAATCACGTTTATACCCAGTGTTTAATTTTCTAAGGAACTGAAGCTTTACAAAATCTTACATGAATAAAACATGTCTCTCAGGTATTTTAAATGCAGAATTGAGAAGACCTGATAGCTTTGTGGGGGTTGCAACTGCTGCTCTTAACATTACTGCCCTACAGCATCCTTCTGGTGCCGAGATACAACCTGTACCAGCATCTTGCAATCAGGGACAGCAGCTGGAAACAGCACAAAGACCTACCGGCTTGGCTTTTGCTACTCATGAAAACAGATAAGCAAACTATAAACAACGACTAAAAAGATGGTATCTTTCAAACATCCCTTGAAAGTCTAGGCAATGTAAACTACTACACACATTTGGAAGGAATTTCCCCCCCCCTTCTTTTTTTTTCTGATTTACAGTTGGATGGTCTTTTTATCTACTTTCACATGAACTGAGAAAAGCTAGAATATGCCTACTCAATACGAGTTTGTGCTGGCCCATTCAGGATGTATATTATTTTGCTTTTATAGTTTATTTTAAATAAAAAGTATAATTAAAGAAAATAAACCACCCACTTCATAACATTTATACAACGAAGACTTTATTTATTTTATTTACGTTTTGGTGGGCAAGGCACAGCATGCAGTTAGCTTTCTGTGATACTTAACAAAGCTGCATTTGAAATTTAAAATCTTTAAGGAAATGAACAAATTCTGCAGAGGAAGGGCAGTTGAGCAAAGAGACTTCTTACATTACCCTAGGTAATTGTGCATATATATGCTTCTGCGTGCCTCTCTCTACTCCAAAAACATATCCATGACTTGGATGCTTTAAATCAAAAAGCAATTTCAGTCTGTAATTCTCAAATAAATAATTAAACACATTTTATCTCCTACAGTATTGCTTCTATTCATTCTAATCCCACTGACAGGAACGCAGCAACATACCCCACATCCTTAAAATAACAAAACAAAACACAAGATACCAACCAGAAGGCCTGGAAATGTTTATAATTCAACTTTTCAACTCTCTTGGCTGCAGCCTGAAGCTACAAAGAAAGCTCTATGCTGGCTCACTTGAAGGAGACAAACCCGGAGATAGCTGTGCAAACCGCACAGCAAATGGTGCAAGCAAAACCCACCCGCTTGCACGAGGCAGCTCTAACTTTGGGAGGCATACAACACTCAATTTGTGTTGAAGTTAATAAATTATCCACTTTTGCAGTCTAACTGAGTTTTACGAAGTTAACCAGACAGTGTGGTTAAGGCGAATGGTCTCTCCTACTTGTCCATCATATTTTCACAGACAGCTGCTACGGATAGGGATGGTTATACCCTGAACTACTAATAAATACATAAGGCAAAACTAACAGGGGAGGCAGACAGCACATTCCAATTCGCAAGGAGAAGGCCGAGAGCTTTCCAGAGCCTGCAAAAATCAGAAAACTGCAAGAAGACTGAAAGACTGCACTTACTGAACTATTTTCTGTGTTTGGTTTTGTTTTGAAATGTGGCTAACTGGCTGTGACTTGGGTGATTATCTTGGTTACCCACAGCGTTTGAAAATCAAAGTCCTCCTCCTTCTCAGGCCACTGTATAATTACATATATGCATATGCAAGAAAGATAATGTACTCATCCAGGCAGTGACAAATTAGATAGAACTTTTCAAAAAGAGGAGGCTGGGATGGGCTCCACATGCTGTATTTAGCAGTAGTTCAGGGTATCCAGTATTGCCAACCCCCCAAGCATTTACAAATCACAAACCATCTTTAAATGAGGTTAAAAATAGTATTTGGGCTTCTTTTTGACTGTCTGCTGGCTTTGAGGCACAGAAGAATCAGAGTTCCAGGCGTTTCTCTAGCCAGGAAGACTAAAGTCTTGCTTAAAAAAATGAAATTAAAGCTTAGGTTTTTGTACAATCCTGAGGGCCTGGGTTTCATGAAAAACACAGATTATTGTAAGGTTGTGATAAAATCACAAGAGATGCAACATGGGGAGTAGAGCAGCTGCAGAGCATCCTGAGCACTGTATAAATCACAGCAATGTGGTTGCTATCTAAATAAATGCATTACTTATTTTATTTATTATTACAGATGCTGCTGTGGAAGTTTTTGCATGCCTGTAATTATGGCAGCCTCTTGTCCAAAGATTCAGCTGTAAATTATCATCCCCCTCAAGCTCACTGACTGTGCAGGTAATCACACACAAGATGGTGACCTCATCAAAATGTAACCAGAACCTGGAGATAAACTGAGATCAAGAGCTGGGATGCATGTCTCTTTTTCCTGCATCTCAGACCCCGCTGCAGACCTCACACAAGGAAACTGGGAAAATTTATGGTATCTCTCCTGACCTCCATTCATATAAAACACAGCTAATTGCCTGACCGGGTGCTGTGAGATGTTTGCTCTGTCTATGCAGACCTTCTTGTGAAGCTCTACATCCCGGCACGGTAAGGTATAGGCCCTGAAGGAGAGGTGAACTTGATTACAGGAGATGCTGTCCCAGCCCAGACAGGGAGTCTCTGACCCTGACAACTGGACAGGACCAGAAGGCAGAGCACAGCACGCAAGCAGCACGGTGAGCACAGGAGATGCCAAGCTCTTGTTTCCCCGCTCAGCGCTGAAGCAACCATTAAGCTGTGCTGCCGCAAACCTGCGCCAAGCACATTATTTTGAGCTCAGCTGTGTTCAGGTTGTTTTCTGCTTCACCAGGCACTCACAGGTTCCTCCTGGAGAGCTGACTTGCTGCCCTCCTGTCCTGCCTCTGCCCTGCTGCCCCTCCTTTCCCCTCTCACCCCATCTCACAGTAATAACCATCAGTTTTTAACAGCATGTCCTACACTGGAGGTTTTGTAGTTCCAGCTTTTAAGATGATTTAGTGTGACAGTTTAGTGCTGAATTAAAAAAAAAAAAAAGAAAAAACAAAGAAGAGAAGCAGCAGAGAGAAAAAGGAAAGACAGTCCCCTTAAGGCAACAACATTATGGAGCAGTGATCTCAGAGGAACAAGGGTTCTTCTCTGGTTCAGATGTGCTGTCAGAGCTCAGTGTTGTCTCTGAACAAGAAATCTCTCTTGCTGGCCCAAGGCACAGTTTTGTGGTCAAGAGGACAGCAAATAAAGGGAGGAAACTTCAAAGAACCATAAGCTGCATTAGCCCGCTGGGGCAGGTGGCTGTAGCACATCCCATGGCTGACAATTACGACCTGCACGCCGAGAAAGCTTGCCTCCCGCTCGTCAGAGGGATAAGACACAGGCTGTGAGCTTTAGAGCTTTGAGAATGTGTACAGTTCATGATGAAAGATAGCACTTCAAAGCCCTCTGCCTAGAAACCCAGGGAGAAGTGAGAGTGGAGGGTAAGCAATCTTTTTTTCCTGGGGGGTGCATATGCAGGGAAAGGATAAGACTTATTTTCACTATCATTTATTATTGCCATGAAAATGAACCCTTGCACTGTTTATGGAATCTCTCATTAAAAGGATCTCTTGATAAATCGCTTGATAAACATTCACTAATTAAGTCTCTCAGCGCACTTGGCTGACAAGCATTAGTCTTCATTTTGCAGGAGGGAGAAATGGAGGCATGGAGCTCAGTAAGCCCCCAACCAGCCCGAGGCAGAGCTGGGTCCCGGCCGGTCACTCCGTGCCACCAGACAGATGGATTACACTGCTCCTTCCATATCCAGCTTGATTTTGATCCAAAGATAGGAGAAACGTACTCTGCTTCAACAAACTTCAAAGCCTTTCTCCCCCTGCTGCTGCCTAGTGACCCCTGGGCCTGCAGGGCAGATGTGGCTGTGCAGGTTTGGCTCCTCCATGGGTGTCTCTGCTGATGCCCTGGGGGCTCCTGGACACCCCTTTCATCTCACAGGCAGCACCTCCACACCCATGGCCTGACTGAGGTTATGAACAGCGACACCTTAGCTGCTGCCCAGCCTCCACTTACTCTGCAATGGGAGATTTTCCTCATCAGGGCCCTTGACCAATGTTAAAGCCATTTGGGAAATAACTGCTTTAAGACACCCATTTCACTCTAACCCCACCAGCGGCCCTGGGTTCAAACGCCGGGGACGCAGCAGGTCTACAGGTGGGCTACAGCTGCAAGGTTACTGTGGTAGAAAAGGCACCACCTCTCCTGCCTTCCCTGGCATGCAGCAGGTCTAGAGCAAGGAGAGGTGGGAGAGAGCTCAGCCTCCAGGCAGACCCACCAGGGAAGCCCACTGCAGGAGGGAGCCAGCAGCGAGAACACAACATTCAAGTCCTTAAAACACAAACTATCCTACCCGCCCCCCCGCCTTAAAAATATCATCACAGCAGGCAGGTGGAGGTCCTTCCAGTGACTCAGAGGTGAATGTCCCTCTCACCTCCTCAGACCCACAACACATCTGCCCTCCTATCAATCACCATCACTCCCTCTGCCCTCATCCACCCACTTGGAGACAGAAGGACGGATCTGGCTTTCGCCTGCACCTCCCCTGCCCTGCATGGCACTTGCCCTTCAGAAAAAGCAAGGGACTGGCTAGCAGATTCCTGTGAGAAAGGAGCTGCGTGAGAGAGCAAACAGACCTTTATTATTTGCTTACTGATTTATTCACCAGGAGGATGTAATACCCGGCCCTTGGCAGCAAATGCCCTTGTCACTGTGCTGCAGCGACAAGTTGGCTAAACAAATGCTTTTCTGCGTCAGAAAACAAAGACCTGTCAGCAGAGCAGATCAGGTATTCTCTGCTTTTACTTTTAATTATTATTTCCTTACATACAGGATTTAATCTCCTCTTCTGGAAGCTCAAAGTGCCCCATTCAGCCTATTTCACAGCTGTGACTACTGAGGTCACCCTGGGTCAGGACACCTCTCTCCGTCGCATAATAGTGACTGGTCCCCAAAGTGGACATCTACGCCATGCATCTGTTGTTGCAGATGAACTGGTGTCAAAAGGAGGAGCACCACCACCACCGCGGCCCCGGCAGGGAGGGGGCAAAGACAAACGTTACCCAGAGAGCCCCAGACAAAAGACGCTGCTCCTCAGGCCTTTTGTGGAGCTGTGAAATACGGCCAAAGGTTACGTTTTACAGCTGTTCCAGCCTCAAATAAGCGAAACCCGTCTATCTTAATACTTAATAGCATTGCTAAGCTGCTGATAAACTAGGATGGCATAAAACAAATATGCAGGGCCAAACACACCCCCAGGGAAAGTTTGTGGGAACAGGGGGAGTTGCACCAGACAATGAATCCACTTTATTGTGTTTTAAAAGCCTGGTTACCTTCAATAAAAGTTATATCATGGATGCTGCAGATTTGCTAGTTAATACTTCTCCAGAAAGGCCGCAAGCGTTTACAAAAGAAGGGCATCGTGCAAACGCCCATGGGAGAGGACAAGCCCATGCCGTGCCACGCGTGTGCCCATCAGGAAACTGTGTTGAGCTAATCCGCTCTGCGCTCAGCCACCACGGCTCCAGCCCTGGAGAACACAGGCCTTAAATCAACGTTGTTATCTCACAAAAGGAATTTAAGCGCAATGCTTTGAAAGTCACTTTCTCCCAGCCATATGGCATCACTGAGCCTGGTCGTGTCGGAGTGGCATTTATTTGCATGTGCCAAAGACAAATCTGGCTCTTGCGCTGCCTAAGTGATAACAGGGCGAGGGGTAGAATTTAGTGCTGTTTGGGTTTCTGCACAAAATCTCACTGAGGCAATGTTCTCTCACCTCTCAACGCAAGTGCCAAATGCTGAGGTAGCCACCAGCAGAGCCTGCCTGCGATCGCAGCCTGTGCCGATCAGCAAGGCTCTACCGGTACAGGGCCAGGGTAAAAGAGAAGTCTGAAACAAAAATCACGATCTGAATCCAAAGCTTCCCAAAGCTGGCAACGTCTACACCCACAGTAAACCAAACAGGAACAGGCTTAAGTTGCAGGGATATAAACAGCAGTGTACACAAATTTCAAGACAGCAAATTCACAGGCATTCACACATTTAACTTCCTGATAGGGAGGTATTTTGAAAACTCATGTTGCTGAGCTGCTCCATGATATGAAGGGGTGGGGGATCTCAGGCTTCAGCATGAAGAGGAGCCAACAAAGCTGCTAACACTTCAACATAAACCTCTCCAGCAGATCTCTGTGCCATGCATTTATGCAGGATGGCAAGATTTTTGTTTTGCTGAGGCAGTGCCGTCTGGGCAATCTGGTTTGCCTTATCAGCAAGCCAAGGCTGAGAGAAGAGAAATACTCTTCCCCACCATTTGTTTAAACTTCCCTCCTTCCCCCAGATAAAGCTGCATACTTTCATAAAAATATCTGCAAATGTAATAACATAATGGGCTTGTCATCCGTTTCCACATTTGGCACTGAAAATCTGCAAAGCTTGGAAAGAAAGAGAATTCCTAATACTTACCGCTGCTAAAGAGCCCAGCTATAAACCGGGCTTGGATCCAGGTGATGGAGTACACAACCACCAAAATGCCTTTCCATGGCCAGCACCTACTCCTACACGACTGCGAATTATTCCTTTCTTGGCCCTCTTGAAATAATGCAAGAAGGTTATTTCATCACTTCTTATTAATGGGTCTCATCTCTCCTCTTTGGGGTATTTGCACGTCCCTAGTATTTATTATTGCTCGGAACTGATTTTATTCTGCAGCTCAATGCTGGGAACGCTGCAGAACAGCCACACAACCTGACAATTCATTCAGAGCCACAAGCCGCACAACCAACCTCCTCGCATGATAAAGCGGAACCATTTCCAGCGCAATGCTTTCTATCATGTACCACGCTTTGCCCTCTCCAAGGCTGTTTCTTCAGTATTTTTGCCCAGTATCCATCTCAGTGAGATTATCCCTGGGAAGACATGAAACTAGAGCAGCCCTTTTTCACAGCTGTATCGAGCCCTCAAAAGAGGGCTTGGCGTATTTAGAGATATGTCACTGCACCTCCCAAGGGGAATCTGAAACGGCGCAGTCTCTTAGCAACACCCAGCACGTATCACAGGTAACTCTCAATTAATAGTAATAGTGGGAGCCGTGAGCCGAAACCCTGCAACGTGCTGAGCACCTTCCACCTCATTTTGGAGAACTGAGACGTACAGACACAAATGCTCTGTGTGCGCTGGCAGGAGAGGGATGTGCAAGCCCTTGTAAGGATAATACAGGTAACACTGAAATATTGATTTGTTTAAAATAAATGAGGATTTGATTGTACTAGAGGGAAAAGCTTATCCCCTACAGTAAGGGCTGACTTCTCCTTTGTCAGTAATCCCTAGCTCTAAGACATTTGGTACAAAGCTGACTGGTATGGAAGAAGTCCCACCCCACACTGAGACAATGCAGCTCTAAATTTTAACTTGATCATCACAAGCCTGTAAAGCTGATCTTTATGACAATGTGTGTGGCAAAATTAAAGGCGCTGGCAAAACTGATGTCTTGCTATTTGCACGATATGGATTCACAACTCAAATCTCTTGCTTTAAGATAAAGAAAGCATTTCTCCACAACACTTACCTTTATTTCCTGCAGGGGAGAACAGCTTCTCAGAGCCTACAGAAGCCTGAAACAGAAAGAGAAGAAGAGGGTGAGTAATACTACAGGAGAATTTAGGAAGGCTTGCTCACAAAAACACAGCTCATAAAACAAGTCGGTTATCTGTAGACCTGCAATTACACATTGCACCTGGAGGGTGCAATGTTGTGCCATTAAAGGATAAGCATGCATCCTAAGAAGATGAAAGCAAAGCGTATACAAGTACTGTCCTGATCTCACCCAACTACATCCTCCTGTCTCGTTTATTTAGGCAGCCATGCAATGCACAGCTATTTTATCCATGATTCCTCATATAAAAACAAAACCAGTGAAACTGCTATCAAGCTGAAGGAAAAAAAAAACATTTCAAAGCCCCTCTCACTGAAAATAAGCTCATTTCTTGCTGAACATGCAAAATGTAATTTGTGTATTGGAAACACAAGTTGCAACTGAACATATCCATGTGAAAGAGGGTGTTATTTAATATTATGCCAAATGATAGGTACATGCTGCTATGCACTTAGTTGAGTATGAAATAAAACGACTTCCTCTTGGAAGAAGCCCGTCTCCTTGCAAACTGGGTTGCACTATGCTGTTTGAACTCCATGGCAGTGTGTTTGTGCTCCTCACAGCTCTGGGAAATAGTTAAAGAAATCCAATTAACCTAAACCTTGTAAACAGCTTCATGATAATCAGGGTCACTGGGTTACAGACAAGATGATAATGACAGACAGGGAAAAAAAGTCCATTCATTGTAAATAAAGCTTTTATGAGTTAATTTGATGGCTTCCTTCCCTCCCCTCCCGCTGATATCAGCCAACCTATTTCAGCATAAGCTTTTCCTCCTCGCTATCTGATAAAATAGCAAGCAGCCTCTATAGAATCAAAGCTGGTCTGGGAGCAGGGAGCACGATCAACATTACTACCATCTACAAGATAGCTGAAAATATCAACATTTTGGCACTGACTACTGCACGAATAAAATGGGGTGAAGTACAAAGCTGAAGAGCGAAAGATACTGAAAGTGAAAAAAGCCTTTCTCCCCTGGCTCTGCTTTAAAAACAATGAATTAATTCAACACATGGCTGAACTAAGTTGATTTTCTTTTTGATTTTATTGATTTTATTCTAAGGTGCCTTGGGAGATTTGCATGATAAAGAGCACTATGAATTGTATTACATTGTTATATATTTTAAATGACGACTCAGAAGGAAAAAACCAAATAGTAAAATGCAAGATCTGCATGAGATAGTAAGAAGCAAGAAAGAGTGATCTATTAATGTTATTTCTGAGGAAAGTGGCACTGCAAGCACTGAATGTCTTACTTAATGCAAATGCATAAAAAAGAGAGGGAAAACAACATGAAAAATAGGTTGAGGCTGAGACACATAAGAAAGAAATTCTGAATCATGTCCACGACAAAGCTGCACGTGTAGCTGTGGCATGTATGATCATTACACAGCTCAGCAAAAGGATCCTAAAATCTTAGGGAAAATCAGTTACCTGCACGATCCCTTCACTGCATGGATTAAAGAGAGGAAGAACCAGGATTAAACAAGGTTTTGCCTAGGCTGGTTTGCAAAGAAAGTGTAACAGCGTCACACAGCAGCAACAACAGTGGTGCATAAAACGTTTGACAGCCAACTCTGAATTTACAACCCATTGTTAAGAGGTTTTTCACTTATAATCAACACAAAGTCAACACGGATGCAGAACACATCTGCAGGCTCTGGGAACTCACCCATGCTAACAGCTTACACAAAGCCTGGACCTAGCTAGCCTCAAAGCCTAAGTGCTAGGACACGTGGCAGGTGGATAAATAAGATTCCCCCATTTTATAGGCAATGAAACTTTGGTGTGGCTTGCACTAAAGCCCAAGCAGTAAATTGGCAGCTGAGCCACAAATCCTAAGCGCCGGTTTCTGATGCTGGGGTGCGGGGTGTGCAGCCCACGAGAGGAGCCTGTTCACCGGCAGCCTGCTTGGGAGAGCTGCCCTTCCCTGGGGTGCCATATGGACCAAGCCGCCGGCTGCAGGACCCTGTCCCGCAGCAGCAGCCAGCCCCGCTGGGAGAAGCTTTATGCTTTGCCTGCTCTGGAAAGTTGGGTCGTGCCGACACCGCTTTATGGCAACCACCAGCTCACTCCCTTCTGCATGGTTCAGTACTGAGGATTTAATATAGACTGGCACTGTTTAATCATGAGCTGAAGATCTCATTGCCACAGGTCCAGACTATATAAAAACAATGTTTAAGGAAGTCAAACAAAAAAATTCACTTTTAAGACAAAGTAAAACACAAGGATTATCGCTCAGTCTTCTGCTATCAGTATGTGGCACTGCCTTGAACAATAGAGTCAACATTTACAGAGCAGTGTTTTCAACATCACAGCCACAGTTTACAGGCACAAACCTCCACACCTAGTTTACAGTAACTTTTCCTCTCTCTTCTGGTGATTTCTAGCTCCAGATCTGAGCAGTTTTTGGCATGAGCACCATTCTGAAACAGTGAATGCCTGTGCTATAGGATATTCTGTGAGCTGCTGTAAAGGCAGGAGGGAAGCTGGGGGAGGAAGAGCCTGAATACATCATTCAATTCCATCAGTCACCCTTTAAAGGAAGCATACAATAAAACCTATGTGTCTGAGGGAGCCCACTAATGAGTGAAAAAATCCAGCAAACCAACGCATCTGCTAAAACAAGTCCCCTCCCAAATTTTCTGCTGTTTCAAGCAAATAATTTGCATATGTTTAAGAAAGGATTAAAAAAAAAAAGTGGAATTCTTCCCTTGTGAGCAAAACCATTGCCATTTCGAGTCCTTTATACAGAAGGGTTCAAGCCATCCCAGGAAATCATACTTTTTGATTACAAAACAAAACTGAAAATTTCCTTATTTTCCCCTCATTGCCCCCTGCCTGTCTCCATCTGAAGGACCACCTTGGGGACGAGGGCAGCTGGAGCAGCTCCGTGCAGCCCTCAGGTCTTTCACTGGGCCCCAAATTCCTTTTTGTTGCTGCGTAAGGCAGAGAGACATCCCCAGCCTGAAGCTCACAGACAAAAGACACCTCTAGCCTTCCTTGTACGTTTGCTGCTCATCTCCTTCCCCCACGGAGCACCACAGCAGAGCCCAAGACAGGCACATTTTCATAAAAGCTGCTGCTTGCTAAGTGCCACCCTCACTCCCAGTAATGACCTCTGCATTTTAAGCGTATCTAACATCTGTCCCAAAAGTGAAACACACACAAATGATTTCAGAAAGCAGCACAGTTTCTGAGGCACCCTCACATTGCTGAAACTTTTAAGACCCAGAACCCTTTCAATGACACGCCAAGATCCGCACCAAGCCTTGTGGGTCCCCCTTCGTGGTTTATTCAACAAAGTTAGCAATTCTCTGTCCCATTTTGTTTTTCTTTCTTTTCTACACCAGATCTAAAGGGGAAAATGTCTCCACCCAGTTCTGTGACAGCTTGAAACCAGGCTGAATACATTGCAGAGAAAAACAACATATCTACCCTTTTCTGCTTTGCAAAGAGCAAGCAGAGGAGTGGTGCTCCAGTCCCTCATCCTTCCTCCCCTTAAGCCCAGCACATATAAACACTGATTCAATTTTCAGCACTAAAAGCTTAGCAAAGGCAGCTTTTTCCTCAAAATGTAAGGTGGTAACCACAAAGGATGTAGCACACCCTCGCCTCTGAAGGTGAACAGTGAGGCATAATGAAGTCCATGCCTCATTCATCCCAGTTCCCACTAACCCAAGGCAGCTAAAAGGTGTAAGAGCTCTTACAGATTAATAATTTAATGATTATATATAACAGAACAACATTATCTGACAGAGACAGCATTATAAACTGTCAGGCCTCATAGTAATTACTTTTTTTTTTTCTTTCTCTGTAGCCTATAAAATGGCTAACAGGGAATAAAACCATTCTTTATAACCAACAACACAGGCTCTGCGGATCTTCACACAGTCTCCTGGAGCACCAAACCCCAGATCCAAGCCCGATACTTCAGGTGCCTGATCACAAGACATTGGGAAATCGCCAAGAAGGCTGCAGTTCTGGTTCACAAGGAGCAAGAGCACGTGGTGTTAGGGACCTGATATGTATGTTTTGTACAGGGCAAAAGCCAAGCATTCCCTCCGAATTCGAGTCCAGTATGGTAGGTAGAAGTAAAAGGAGGCAGTAAAACACAGTTTAAATTTTATTTCTGGATGGCTGCCTATCTTCTAGACAGCCAAGAGCCAGTCTCAAGAGAGACTGTTTTCACACTGTTACTGAACTTAGCAAGCACTAAAAAGCTCTCAAGAAAACCCTTCTCCAGGAGATTTTCAAACTAGAAGTGTTGGATACACTTAGAGAAACTTTCAGCATAAAGCACGGACACTACCGGAAAATTCTGGATCAATTTTCATTCTTCCCTTTGATCTGTTTCCCCTGCTTTTACCTACCACTCCGATGCTACTTGATCTCTTGTCTAGCAGAGAATTTCAGCACGTCAGTGTTGCTTTACTAGTTTCCAGTTGATTCTGTAAGTCATTCATATCAGACTCCTTCATTCAGTAATACGAGAACAATAACTAAAACAGGAAGGTATTGTTTGGGTTGTGATTCTCCTATAGGAAATGGAAATTGATACATATGGAAAGGTGCAAGAGGAGCCTGGAACTCTCTCACACACACACACGGGGGGGG
>JAVKLA010000088.1:22232906-22276219 GCA_034782735.1 Sagittarius serpentarius | reverse complement strand
ACACACACCCACCCCCCCCCCCCCCCCCCAAACTAAAATTCACCCTTAAGACCAGGAAACTATTCAACACATTCCAGGATACAGAAGCAAGCCATAGGTAACACTGCCTGCATTGTGAGGGGATGTTTCAAGGGGACCTATGGTCTTTGAAAAACCAGGATTATTTTTGGAGGGAAATCACAGCTCAATTAAGAAGATGTAAGAAAAGCTAGACCTACAAGTCATTTCATGCACCATCACAGGAAAAAAAGCTGGAATAAGAAGTACATGAACTACCTTTTTGTGACACCTTCCAGGAAAATCCAGCATTGTGGTACATGGCTGGCTGGGACAGAGAAAACCCAGCTGTGTAAGGGATTAAGAAAGAGAGAACAGGATACACACTGGACTTCTACAAATCCACACTGCACAAATCCTGACAGCAAAGACATTCACCTGTCCCCTTCCCTCCTAAGACCTTCACACAGAATTTATAGACTGAGCTTTCAAGAGATCTCAGCACTCAGCAGCTGCCCTTAGGGCACCAACCTGACCGGAGCTACTGGGTACGGAGCATTTCCGAAAATCCATTTAGATACCTGAACAGCAAGCACGTTTTTCTGAAAAATCTGGTTTCAGCTGATGGTCAGGATCACTTATGAAATTCTGGCTGTTGACGTCCAATGCAAATAGGGACTAATAATAAATAATATTCCCTACGCAAGACTGAGCGCCAGACAGATCTCCAGCTTTCTAGCAACAACCCCAACACTTCAGTTGTGCCTTTAGCTACACTGTAACACATCACAGTGAAACACGCAGCACGAAACACGCAGCACAAACACCCTGAACAGGTAACTACCTATTGAAATAGCAATGCCTTAAATGCTCCAGATAACTCTAGTTCAATCTTGATTCAAGATCATCTCTGGGAGGTACTGATGGGTCTTCCATATCTTGCATGAAAGTTCACTCTACAGAAGGTCCACTAGAAACAAAAAGCTTCTTGAACTGCACGTTCATACAGCAACATACTTGTTTAGGTTCCCACCTTGCATTCATTTAGCACTTGCATATTCAGTACCGCTACAGTCCTGGAAAGGGCCTTTGACAATGCACTCCTCTCTTCGTCACTTCTTCTTCCAAGAACGCTTATTTCTCTCAGCAGTTTATATAACCATGACGATTTTTTGCAACAGCCCCTTTGAGAAGCTAGCACAAGTCTGGGAACAGAGAATTAAATTAGGCCATAGAGAGCCTAGAAGCAGACATCACTGGTCCCAATTCACCATTGAATTACACTGAATTTACATGATGGCAAACGGAAAGCAAGGCAAAGTGGATGATGACTGGAAGGCGCTGAAGGAAATGCTGTACAGACAGTTTGATTCAGTTAGTGCAGGGCAACAAGGAGCCAAGCCCATTGCTTCTCAACAAGTTAGATGTTACGGTTTTGGTTTGGACCTTCTCTTTTGGCAACACACTGATCAGCTTAAAATAACACTGTTTTGAATCCAGAACATGTTCCTCATAGTTTTACAACCATTTTGGGATAGATCAAACTAGTTTAGATTAAGCAGCAACTGTAATTCTTAAACATATGCTGCTGTGGTCTGTCGGCTTATTGCACAGATGTGCCTCTTACCCGTGACGAAGGGTGACCTAATGCTCCGAAAGCAGCGGGATGCCTGACCTACAGCATGTCTGCTATCAGAGCCCTGGGGCACAGGCTTGCTAACTCCTCTTCCCTCTCTTCTCAAACCATCCCTCCAGCCCCTGGAGAGTGGCTATAGCCCAGAGTTTTCCCCTTCCTATCCCCTCCATTAGCCATGCTTTATGATTCATCTTCCTCTGAGCAGTTGCTGTCTCTCAGAGGAAAAGATCAAACTCCCTCTCCTTCCCAGCTCAGCTTCAATAAATAAATAAATACATGAGCTGAAAAAAATTTTAGTAAACGAGGAGAAAGGAGGAAGCTGGGGAGTTCCTGGGCCTCACCAAGGCTGGTCATACAGCTGCAAAAGGTCCCTCAGCTGTTCACAGAGACACTGACCAAAAAAGAAAATTTCCAGCTGTCCCTCATTAAAGCCAGGCAAAATACTTCCTTAATGTTATTGCGTCTGTGTGTCCCAATTTAAATTAAGGCTCATTTGGTCCTTATCTCAGTATCCTCCTCCCTCAAAGCTCAGCTCCCAAACTGCTACCAAAACCTACCTTAATTTTACACCCCTGGCTATCTTCCATTCTAACCAGCACTGATTTCCCCTTTACTACATGTCTGTATGCGCCACACCCTGGCTTATTCCCACCATGCAAATGCCAGTTACAGTTAGCAGGAAAAAAAGAAAAAAGCAGAATGGGAAGTAGACGTTGCTGTTCTTTTTCTCACACCGGACTGTTTTCACTTCTGCATTCATGGACACCACCATCAGCACCGCTTCTGGGTAGTCTGGTCCAGAGGCATCCAGAGGACAGTCCCCTCCCTGTGTCACTGGATCAGGCTGCACCTCTCACTGTAGGTCAGAGGCAGCAACATGTCCATGTTAAGGGCAACTGATACACACCCCAGTCAGTGAAAAACAGTTCTCCATGATACACTTATAAAATGGCTTTGTGTGATCTGTACTAAACATATCAAAATCAGAGATCTCATGTCTTTCCCTGAGAGCTGATCCCCCTCCTGAACAGGCACGCTTTTCAGCCTGGACTTCCACGTTCAAAATTTTTCCATTACCCAGACACTGACTGAGGCAACCACAGACTTGATTACCGATTTAGCTTTTGCTACAAATGTAGGGGAAAATCTGCCTATGAGTAGGAAAGGTTGGGAACGCTATGTAACATACTACTATAGTAGTTTGTATTATTGTCATTACAGCTTGAAACTATCTAGCCAGACTATCTATTTCGCTGGGATATAGGTTTTTATTTGCACTAAATCAAACGGAATGGCAAGTGCTCTTTGCAAACTACCTAAAACTCCTTATAATTCAAAGGCTGCATTGTAGGAAGAGTGATGGGGGAGAGCAGGGACTGTACTGCAAATGACAGGTGGCAGACTGTTGTTTGGTACCTACCAAATTACTCTGCTGCTCCCAGGGCTGCCTTGGCATTTCATTATCCCAACTCTCTCCTGGAAGGATGTGGACATAAATTCACACCTCATGTCCTGGTTTCCGTCAGACTGAGTAAGAGTGCAAATGCTGGCACCAACTGGGAATGCCAAGCAGGGCTTGGCACGCTAGAACAAACTCTCAGCTGTGGTCTTTGCCAGCTACCTGCATTTATCATTGTAATGGCCTGCCAGACAGGACTTGGCAACCAACGGAGGAGGGCGGGAGGAGGAGGGCCAGGCTCTGCACTGCCAAGCAATTCATTCCTGTAGCTCCTGCCATCACTGTACCAGCAGGGCAACCTTCATTTTATTTTATCTTTTAACCAATTATGTGTCACCCAAATCCCACCTGCAGCCTTCTCCAACACAAATGCCTATAAATCACAGCTCAGAGACCAAGAGCGTTTTGCAAGACATCTGATTTCATAAAAAGGTCACTGTCTGTCTGAGAATTGCTGCAGTTCAAAAACGTACTGAATAACAACCTGCATTGGCAGACAGGGAAGGAACCGCTTCCATGGTCTGTTGCGTGTTGTCAGATAATATTAGAACAATTAGGGAGGCCAACAATGGCAGAATCATTAGGATTCAGCTGGACCAAAGAGCTGATACAAATTCAGCGAAATATCTCCTTTCAATTTCTGAAGAAAACATAATCGATTTGATAAAAAAGGGAAAATTGCATGAGCACACTAGAAACATCTGACATAACCACCTTGAACAGGTAAGCAGAATACATGCCTGTCATCACTGCAGCCTGCTCCAGTCTGCCTACGTATTTCAGAGCTTAATACCATGCTTTGCCATTTCTCATACCACTGCAATACTCTGTGGTCTCAGACTACCCAGGATGGTCTGCTGTTTAGGGGGAATGTGATCTTCTCATTTTAATCCGTATGCTGCACATGTAGTGGACCCTGTATAACACTTTATGTGAACTACATCACACAGCAAACATTGGGGGACACTCAAAAATCATTTGACACTGATGCTGTTCTGGACACCCTTTGTGTCCATCCCTTTTTTGCAGGTGACATGTCCTGCCAGACAGCCCTCTGACAAACCAGCATCAAATTCTCTGAAAAGGATCAGGCTAACTGCAATAAATACATGAGCTACAGAGAAGACTGCGCCGTCCTCCCAGCCCGGACCATGACGTATGATACATGGACATCCCTCCCACAGAAGTTCCCAGTTACGGATGCAATCCTGACGTGGCCCTTTCCTGGGCTGGAGAGTCAGGGAGCTTATCGGGAAGGCGGCTCTTGTCCACTGCTATTGAAACTTGCTGTATTACCCGCAGCAACCTCAAAGGAGTGCCTCTGCAGAAGGCTCTTTTGTTGTTGTTGTTTCTAATTCACTGCTCCAAAATATTTCTTGGCTGCATCCCATAGCTGAAGCCTTATCTGCCCATCCCCCCGGCAGACACACAGCAGCTGCGGAGGCTTATCACGGCTGCCTGTCCACTGAGTTTACAAATTAACACCCTATCGAGGCTGCACGAGGGCTGATTAATCAGAGAGAGGCAGTCTGAGGGCCTTTATCACCGTAAGCGGCTGCTGGGAGAGAAGTCACAAATCTCTCAGGAGCCTGGAGATGCCTTACAAATGAAAGAGCAGGAGGCTGGAGAGGAGGAGGGTGCAGTGGTATGGGAAGCAGATTATTTTAGAGATAGTGGCGGTAGAGGTAATGGAGCAGTGGGAGGGGGTGAGCTGCAGGCAAACGCCAGTACATTATGACAGCTAAAAAAAAAGATAATTAACAGCCTATACCTCATGATTCTAGCTTTCCTTCCCCGGGCTATAATTTAGCCTATTGCTCCTTTGCTCCAGAGGACAATAAACATTTATTATGTTAAACACATAACTGTGCTGCACAAAAGCACCGTTCTTTCCCAGGTCCACTCCTTCCACAGCTGTGCAATCCAGGAGGAGGATGGGGCTTCTGAAGTGGGCTCCCCTTTTGTGCAGAAAATGACTCCGTTTGGACACAAAACACATCCCTGGCTTTACCCAAAGTTGTAGCATGCTGGGTGCATTCATACTGATCGTGAAGGCAAACCCCAAGAGACCGAGAGCTCTTAGACAGGTCCACTGGCCCACCAGCATCTGATACCCAGCGTAAGGGTGCGCCTGGGTGCGGGAGCATCGGCAGTCTGGAGCAGCTCCTGCTGCAGCTGCAGAGATCGTGTGGTTCGGGCAGGCTTCACCACCTAAGAAGTATCTCCTCTTTTTAATTCAGCAGCCTTGCTACAAGGTTTACTGGGAAATTTTCAACCCCACCAGCATTACGTGTAGGAGAGATTCTTATTACAAGATGAATATTACAGTCACGTGAACTGTACTGGAGCAGCGCTGGCCCTGCCCCCTCTGAGCACAGCGATTTAGGAGATTTGCCTGTTCTAGTGGACTATGGTTCAGGCATTGCTCTTCCTTTACTTC
This sequence comes from Sagittarius serpentarius, assembly GCA_034782735.1. Classification (NCBI taxonomy): domain Eukaryota; kingdom Metazoa; phylum Chordata; class Aves; order Accipitriformes; family Sagittariidae; genus Sagittarius; species Sagittarius serpentarius. The sequence continues at coordinate 22,270,687 of JAVKLA010000088.1, read as the reverse complement.
AGTGCTAGTATCTGCTGCAGCCCTCCAGCTTTGTGCTTGTGCCAGGACAATGCAAAATAAAGACCACAGGGACTCACACTAAAGAGATTTAAAAACTAGTACATCTTTAAAGGAAACCAAATTGGGCATCTGTCTACGTTTGTCAACATTAATTTGTATTTTTAAGTTTTCAAGTTTAATCCTTGCAACCAAGACACAGCTGGATTTTTCCTTTAAAGTGTAATATATATGTAAAAATATATATGTAAACTGAGATTCTCATGCAGCAACAGGACTCCAGAAGCCAAAACTTTAAGAAAAATGTTACCAACATGAAGACATTCATAAGCAAACACTGCAACCACCTGCTGCCCAGTCCTCTCTATTAACACACCAGTAAACAATTCAACAAATAACCTCTGGATAAAAACATCATTCACTGCAGCTTTACCACCAACAGCGCTGGACTTGTACGTGATCTTGGGGAGTGTCCATTCCCATTTTGCCCATGGAAATTGCAGAAATATGGAAGAGGACTGCCACAGCCTTACTGAACATCTTCAGGCTATCTTTTCAGACAGCAGCGGAAAGCAAAATCAAACAAAAATGAATGATCATCTGCCTTCTCCTGCTCTCTTGATCCAATGAGAAAACTATTTCCTGAACCACCCCAGATTATGGGTCTATGAACCCTTGCAGATGCCCAAGTTTTAACAATATCCATTAGGTTAATTATAAATGGGCAAGTAGATTCTGAATATTACTCCAAGAAAGGAATGACAGCTTTTTTATTTGAAAACTCCCTGCCAGGCTCTGTGAAGGAGACAGCTGCGGAAGGTCTTCTCATAGCTCTCCTCTGTGAACAGACACCAGATTAATTTGAGCAAGGCTGGACCACCACGTGTTATATTCAGCAGACCCATGGGTAATCAAACAAAGAAGCTACAAGGCGATGATACCTCCTGTCACCCCAATCAGATAACAGCAACTCTATACATGAAGGAAACATCAAATATTCATTAGGTAAACAATACGAATGTGGTAATCCCAAAACACGGTGAAATTTCAGAAGCTGTCTCTCCAGTGTTTATCAGATTGACTCTTTTAACTTCATTATCAAGTCTGCCCATCAACCCTTCTCTCTCTCACATCTTTTGTTTCTACGTTTTAGGGAAAAAATGTCTCTGCTGGACTAGCTATTCCCTACAGCTCTGCTGCTGCATGTGGACACCCTCACCCGCAACAGAAGGCACACCACAGGGTGCAATAATATTTGAAGACCCAACAGACGGGATTAGGAACACCTAAAAAGAGGGAACAAGGACAGCATATAAATTTCCCTACAAATGGAGGCTGTGACGGAAAAAATATAGAAGGCAGACCACGGTTCACATCTGCAAAGCATTTGGCTTCCTACCCCTCACTCATTCAAGGGCAGTGAAGTGCACTCACCTGCTTTTTACAGAAAAGGGGCACCAAGCATTTCTTCTGTGCTACACAGTAAGTCAAGAAAGAAGCTCTCATCATTATACTTTGATTAAATAAGGCATTAACTGACCTCATCTTCTGTGTAAGGAGGCGGTGAAGGGGACAGTCCACCGTTTGCAACTGACATATAATCTGTCTTCTCCAATTAGATATGCTTTGCAACAAGTGTGGTGGATCCATTTATTTCTGTACTGCAATAATACAGATAAATCCAACTTTGGCTCCAGTCCCACTGCTTTCAAAGCTAGGGCTCCACATTTCCAATCCTTGCCCTTATTTTTTTTCCCCCTTTCTGCTGCAAAATGTCACCAATTTACTTTAGCCTGGGGGCCCATTTCGAGTTTTACCGCTAATATACGAGAAATGCATTTTTCAAGCTGTTACCACTTAACTGTACTGATATCAGCCACTCAGGGGACACAATATTGTTTACACATCCTGCTCCATGGAATAAGCACGGATGCCAAAACTCTGCCGAGGTTGTGAAGGAGACGTTTACTCTCTGTTTTATGAGATTTCCTCGATTTGTGGCTGTCTCAATGGTCGTAAAAACAGCTGTAAATCAAAAGAGCACCACAAAATTGCAATAACAACTGTCGAACTCGGCTCTAAAGAGCATAACTCCCAGCAACAGAAGGTGGAAGGCTTTTTTCTGATTTAATACCAGGTGTGGGGAACCCTTGCAAGTCTATGTGCAGCACCGTGTCTGCCCACAGTCACCCCCACACAAGCTCCGCCAAAAACCTTTTTGGCTGCTCCCCTATCGCTTGCCCCTACCCTGCCCCATGTAGTCCCTTCCGGCCTCTTTCCTCCTCTTTTCTGGAAAACAGAAGTCTTTTTCAAATGCCTGGAGAATGCTTATACAAATAACTGCTGAATGCACAGCCTGTTTAAAGCATTAAAATAGACAGAAAAGTCAGTCCAGTGTTCATACACGACTGCACTTTGAATTGTGGCTGCTTTGCAGAATGGCAATGGCTTTAACAGATTACCTCAGCAAGAGCCCGTCGCCTTGTTGCTCGCCTACCCGAGAGAGCCCAAATTCCTGCACAGTCTCTCAGCCCAGTTTTTAGGGAGTGGAGTGAAGGAGGGGAGGGCTGGTGAGACATGAGTTATTAACGACTGTCTTCTGGGAGCTGATTCTAGCTAAAATGGTTCCAGAACAGGCAGCTCCATTTGCTCTGACAGTCTCCAGCGAGGACTGGCCAAGCAGCAGATGCACGAATTCGAAAGTTTCTGTTACTCTGTGCCGCTGGCTACAGTCCAAACCAAAGAGAGAGTTTCACCCCGTGGGTAAAACAGCCTTCCTGGATTTTTCCATGCCCCATTCCAGTTGCTTTCACAAACAATCTTCTCATCCTTGTCTCCAAAAAACCTAAAAGGCTCTCAGTTCCTGCATCTCACCGCCCTCCCCAGTCTAAGACTAACTCAGCCAATAACAAACTTCCTTCACCACCTCCCAGCTCTTTGAGAAATCAGCTGTGGCACCGACAGCCATGCTATAAACCCTGGGCCAACGGACTTGCTTAGTCTCTTTGTCCCCTCTATCCAAAGCATGGAAATCTTTCCTGTCCTCACCAGCCAGGTCTCAATTTTCTTTTTCAAGTTTCCTCTTAAATCAAATTTCTTTCGTGGTATTTAAATAGCCTTTCTCCCTTACAGAAGGAGGTTTGTACGTGCATAAGCCAAAGTACATGAAGAAATGGGGAGAGAAAGTTCATGGGAAGTAAGTTTTGCTGCTGCTCATCTCAGTTTCTTTTCTATCATCCGCAGTAGACTAAAATACACTTGGGTTCTAGTGTGTTACTGTATCTATGCCTGGCGGTGTGTTTTTCCAGATGCATATCCTAATTATGCTCTTCAAGCAAATGCCCTGTGGAGCAAGGTAGTAGAAGAGAAAACCTCTTTACAGTCACCATCATGCTGTGATCCATTCTGGACAGGAACTCCCCCCTGCGTTGAGAGGAGAATTTAATTTCCATGGACCACTTGATGCAAAGGGAAAAGGATCTATATTCTTTTGTCTGAACCCCACAAAGTGTCAGCCCTTCTTTTCCCATTCTTCTGGTAGACATGTACATTCACATTCTTGAGAAAATCCCAAATAGACTGGAATGGTCTTTCACTTCCAATACATTATGCCTCCCTGCTATAATCTTTTCCTTCTTGTACAATGCCTCTTGACTTTCCTTTGGCTCTTTTCTTTGCAATTTTTCCTTTATGAATACAATCAGAGAGACAAAACAAAAAATTGCCCAAACCCAAATGAAGAAAAAATGTCATTCAGGGCCTTTGCCGATGATGTTAGTGCAATTCCAGTTGAGAAACCATCTGTACAGACACAAACTGATCTGACATAGGGAACAGCTAGTTTTATTTCAAAAAGCTCTGTTCTCCCAATGTTCTGGGCACAGGAGATCTACAAGCCAGCTGAAGCTAATAGGGTGAATATGTGATCAGCTACACCCATGCAGCTCTTCCAAATTTATTTCTTTTGTACTACAGCAACTATCTGGGTGGGGTTGCAAAAAACATTAAAGCAGTCAAATATATACCATGCCAACCGCTGACCACAAAACCAGGCCATTTCCTCATGCACAAACCATAAGAAACTTCTCCCAGTTACTGGCTTGTATCAGTAACCAACTATTTTCAAGAAAAACATGGTTCAGCGTGCTAAAACTTACTAGATTTGGAGTCTGGCGCGTCTCAAGAAGGATGGAAGGCTGAACTCCAGACGCATGCCTCACACCACGAAGGTGGTGTAGTCTAGCAGGACAGTCCATCTAACAGCAGTTGTTACGATAACGTATAATTGGAGGGCAATTACTAGGTTTATTTTCTGTATGTGCTGATATGATTTCGCCCGTCAAGTTTTGTTCGCCTGCAGTGAACGGTAGATGTCTGCCAGAGGTTTTGTGTTCTGAAACCTTCTATTGTGTTTGCTCATGGACCTGTGAATAAACAGAGTACCACTGACCCAGCTTTGCTCTTCTCCCTTCATGGTGATGTCTGAGGGGGACATTTTTTGTGTCATTGGCTAATGCTTGTCATGCTCAGCCACCAGCTGGAGAGTTGCCAGGACCCTCACACACATGGCCTGCTAAAGGGCCAGGTCAGCTCTGGGCAGAAGAAAGCTGGCCCAGCTGGTAGAGGGAGAACATCACTGGTGTGTGTGTTCAACCACCAGCTTTGCACAGGAGATGCTTTTGGAAGGAAGGAGAGCGGGCTGTATTTGACCTCTCTTTGGCTAGCTATGTGCTCATTTGCCAAGACAGCAACAACTCTATTCAGCTGTCAGGTCGTTAATCCGTCCAGACAACTGCGCCTTCAGGAGGTGAGTTCTGAGCTCCCATGGCTTGGTCCTGGCTGATCTCCCCTTGGCCTCTTAGTGGCAAGGGCTGAAGCCACTGCCCTTTCCATACCTCTCTTCAAAAGTCACACAACAGCTAACACCTCATTTCACTGGAGCTTATTTCTTGAACTGGAAGCACAAATGTCACGTTATAAGAAACCTTTGTGATTTTAGCCTAGACATGACTGTGGCTGCTTAGTAAGCAGATGAAAAGCCTACGGTGAAAAAAGAGGCAGAATAATCCTGCATGTTAATGCACAGTGACTAACACCTTCCTGGTGACAATCTCCTTGTACTCACTGCAGAGGGATGTGTGTAATGATCCTCCAGAGACACTATCTTGAAAATGCACAAAAGGCTCTGATCAGACACCAGCATCTTCCGATTAGCTTAGCAAGAGCAGTAGAAGGGACATCAATTTTCTAGAAAGTGCATTCAGAAAAGCACTTGATCAACCGCTTAGCTCCATGTATGTGCTTAATCTCACTGAAGCTGAAGCACTTTCCTAAACCTAAACTTTTTTCTTCTGCGAAAAATAAAATGATGGAAAGGCCTCCAAAACTAAAAATGTAGACTTGAATAGTCAACAGTTTAGGAAAATTCTGACAAGGCTCTGAATTTCTGTGGCTTCCAGTTCATCTGTAAAACAATCTGGAAGTGCTGACTTTGGCAAACGAGAGGAGGAAAGAAATAGAAAATAAAGAGAAATAGCCACAGTGGATGAAGCTGCTATTTTATCGTAAAGATAGCCTAGATTAGTCCAAAGCAAATGTATATACCTTTTGTTTGGTATACCCTTCCTGAGATTTGTTTTTTTCCTTTCCTAAAACAATACCAGATACACCTTGACAAAGCTGGCAAGCTGCACCCAATCCATCTGCGTCTCAGCATTGGGCAGACTGCAGAAAATGGAATTTTTCTTTCCCATTTGCCTCCCAGTCTCATTGCTGCCGCTCTCCACTAACACACTCGCAACTCCTTCCCCTGCTCCCCTGGCTGCTGACTGATTACTGGACTTGGAGCAGATGGCTGATGGGAGCCAGGACTGCTGTTTCCTACGCACTTCAGCAGTTCCAATCAGACCTCGGCGTCTCCTGCCTAGCTGTGCAAGAGCACAAAGCAAAAGGTGCAGCAGTTCTATCCCCAATGAGCCAAAGCCACTTTTTAAGCTCATTTAAAACACTTATTTTACTAGATATTTCTCAAAATAGGGACTTGCAAGTACACAAGCTAAGTAAGAGCAGCAAAAAATAATCTAAGGTACTTAAATAATTTGTATTTTTATTTTTTCCCCCAAACATGTCTATTCTAACTTTATAATTTTGGACAACACAATTTTGTGCAATACCACATACACAACTCTACAAGACTGACTAAGCTCCCCTTTAACACAACCAAGGAAATGTTTGGTTTCCTATGTCCAATCCAAGCTTTGAGATCCTAAGACTTACTGCTGTATCTCACAGGAAGAGAAATGCAAAAAAGGCAATCCCTACACCTCTACCTTAATCTCCAGACAAGTAATTCCAGCACCCCAAGTCCTCCTCCAGCAACACAGAGCAGCCTGAAGCATGTTCTGAGCTGGGTACTCGCAAAGAACCACTGTGGTTTTTGTTGCCTTTATTGTGAACACTTCAGGGCAGTGACCACCTTTAATTTGTGTCTTCCATACCATCAAACATGATATTAAAACCTAAGAAATAGTTGTGCTTGTGCATGATAACCTGAAGGCTTTTTTGCTCTAAATCACTTCCAGCATGTACAGACAAAAGAAATAATGTCATCCTGCCTCCAACACTCCCAGCCATCAGAAGCAGCGTTAACCATAACTTTGCTTCTGCTCTATATCAATGTTTCTGTGCATTACAAATAAGCACCTCATTCAAAGCTCTCTCCCCAATTTATTTCACTCCAAAAAAGGAGACAGATGGTAGAAGACAGAGGGTTTTACAGTAAGAGGGGTTGGATTTTTTTTCCTCTTCATTTGTTCCCTGCGCTATTTCTTATCCTCAGGGACCTGGAGTTTCTTTTGATAGCACCGTGCTGCCTAATAAACACACATACAAGCAGAGTCACAAGTATACATCTATCATCAAAGAGCCCTTCTTGTCTCCACTCCCCACAAAGTTGATTAATGATTACGTGTTTAACACATACATTATACATGGGAGGGGGAGATGAAGAGGGTAAATCCAAGCCCCTGTATACATTTACATATATTTACATACTCACATAAAGAAAGCAGAGGAAAGCAAAAGAGGGTCATTCCCATTGGGATAAAAATCCATTTTGGTAAACATACCTCCTAGCTGCCCTTTCTAAAAATACAAACGCAAAGGGAAGGCTCTACCTGGCCTAAGGAAGAAACTAAAGAATGAGCAAGCAGCCTTGTTCGGTTCCTGCAGTTCCATCCTGACATGAAAATTAGTAACTCCGTTGTCAGCAGTTGCATTACTTATGGTTTGTAAATGTATTCTAACAGCTGCAACACAGTTTAAGAGAAAGGAAACGGGTTGAAGTTTTAAGGGTGCTCTTGGTTTGTATTATTAATTCACACAGCTAAAATCCCAGGTCGGCAGGCAACAAATTAGATAATTAATTAAATCGTCTCCTTTATGTAGAAAGAAAAAAATGATCTATGTTGTCACATCAATCTTTACCCAGAGGTACTGGGAGCGTTTCACAGACTGCAACCTGGGGTGACTACAGATCAACCACAAAGCCAGGCCTGATGCTTAAACGCAGACAAAGAAGAGATGTAGTGAGGAAGGGTACAATATGGCAAACTTCCTTCTACATCTTTCCAGGCTGAGCCAATCCTTGGGCCTGGATAACTGCCCATGTAAAATAAAGCAGCCTGAAGGCTGCTTTAATCACGCTGACTGCCAGTGGTCTCAAGCAATTGTTCCAGCAGCTGGGGGACCAGTACCATGGTAAAGGACTTCCCTGACAAAGCCCCTTCTGGCAGCTGGGACAAAGCTGGCACTGAAACTGCTATTGTGGCTCTCCGCTCTCCAAAGTGTCTGCATGCAGAGTTAATCTTCCAGCCACTCGCTCTGCTGGTTTTCAAACATCTTTGCAAGGTTCAGATTTAATGCTGTTCCATTTGCAGGGGGTTCTTGTAGCATGCTAGCGGCAGACAACTGCATTTGGCATTAATCTGCTGAACTAATCTATACCGGCTTTCTGCTGGTCCAGCTCAACCCGTCGCAGCCACGGCACAAGTGCTGGTGAAGACAAGGTGCAGAGCAGCAGCCACTAACAATATTTTTAAAACATTCTTGCCTAGTATCAATCCTAAAGAGTGGAAGGGATAGATTAGGGGAGCAACTGGATGAAATGTTAGAAAAGGAAACCTTCCATACACAGGTGTGGTCACAGTTCTAAGGCTGTGGCAGCTGGACAGCCAAAAAGCTCAACTACCTAGAAGGTACAAATAAAGAACTCTGGTTTATTCCCTCTTTTTTTCACCCCATAACCTTTTGACTCTGAGTCATGATCGCTGACCCTATGACTTCACACTGTCTCTATCCATAAAGCACAGGCCCTGAACTAAATAAAGAAGTCACTTTCTTCCACCTGCTCTTCCCTTATTTTAAATATAAACACAAGTCAAAATACAAACATTGTCTTTACTTTAGAAGAGTTCAAGAGGTTTGCCTTGAGTTTTTCAAATAAAAAACTTCACAACTGCTCAGGAAGCTGCAGCTAAGAGACTCCATTTAAATTCAGACAACCACCGACATTCATAGCCTCAGCTGTATCCTTTCCTTTGTTCCCTGATCTCTCCGGGTCCTCGCAGACCAGGTTGTTTCAGTACACTTCACCACACCACGAACTGAAGTCGATGTAGACCATGGCCACAAACACATAAGGACATAAATCTGCAGCAGCCATTGTAAAGTATTAAGTTAATTTGTGCTGAAATGAAGCAGTCTGGGGGGAATCAGTGTCATGATGCATGGCAGCACGTCCTAGTGTGCGAGGTCACTGCGTATCAACACCAGCTGTAGGATCAGTGCTTGCATCAGCTCCGCATACGCGTTTTCCTGGGCACATTTTATCACCACCTCATAAAAATGCAAGTATACTTTTTTGCATTGCTACTGCAGCGTCTTGTAGTGGATATTTCAGATCTACTCGGGCTACACCCAGGAGATCTCGTCTTTATAACAGTAATTAATGAAGAAATACAGCTCCATAAAAGCACTCTTCGTTCACCTCCGTTAGTACAGACCATGTACCTGATCTCAGCCAGCGCTTATTTGTTTAAAAACCTAAAAACCATCTCAAACACACAATGGAAAGACATGCATGGTAAAAATACAACAAATACTAAGCCATCCTTTCCCAATCTAAAGTTTGTGAGCCACATCTGGTTTGTCTGAGTTGGTATCTAGTTGGCCTCCGAACCAGAGAGCCAGATTTCTGGGACAAGAGGTAAGAATTTGGACAGTTTTGATTCTGAGACAGGGAAAATGATCACATCTAAGGTGCTGTGGCTCAAGCGAGATGTTAGCATCATGTCCCTTCTACCCCTCCTTGGCAGATGTCCAGATGGAAGTCACAGCGCTGTCTTTCAAAAGCAGCCGTTGCTCATGCCCCATGTTTATCCGCTCAATGAAATGGGTTACGGTGTCAAACTTCTGCTAAGCAAGCTGTGGCTGAATGTGCTGCCTGCTTCATTGTCTTGCATATGTCCCGGGGTTCGAAAAGTGCTGTAATTAAATTCACTTTTATCTTCACTACTTCTAGATTTCAAGGTCTTTTATTTCCAAAGTGACAAAATGAGCAAGACAGTCACTCTGGAGACTGTTCAACAACACACGGCCGAAGCCTCAAGACTATCTGCCATCTCTGAGTAATGTCTCCTGCACAAGTCTGTGCCAGCAGAAAAATGACTCAACTTGCAGACTCTGGGGACTTTGGGGTTGAAGAAACTGTCAAACCATGCATGCAAAAAACCATGATTGTTCTTTGCACCTTTTAAAGCAGGGAAATATCACAGAACAAAAACCGAGAAGCCAACAAGAGACTCTCGCTAACTGAAGAGCGTGCAATACAAGGGAAGTACCACCACTGACTAAAAAGGTACCAGCACTCCTGCACCCAGCTTGATGACAAGATTACAGTCCCAGCTCAAGCAATACGACATTTTTAAATCAAAGAGATTTTGAACTTAAACACAGATGCCACAAAAATATGAGGCATGACTGGAAGATCTCCAAATACCATTTGAAACAAAGATTTTGCTCTCTGGAGTAATTTCAAGGCAGCTGATATCTCTGTTGTGTCATCTTGCCAAAACATAAAAGCCACATAAAATTGCAAGTGGGATAAGGGCCATCTTCAACCTGCTCTCGGGTAGGTAGCCAAGAATGATGCCCCACAGCAATCACACCTAAGACACAGGCAGCAGTGAAAAGCAGGACATGAGAAAGCAAAGGGGTACATCAAGCCGATGCACAGAGAAGGTTTTGGGTTATCAGGTTCAAAGCTTGCAGTTATTTCACCTTATACACAGAGAGAGGCTTATGAGTTCACACTAAACACACAAAACAAGGAGAGAGAGTGATTGACCGGTGGTTTCGGATCTTGCCTTGGAGGGAGCGAGGCAGGTGAGTGCAAGGTGACCAAGAGAGAAGCACATTCAACCTCACACCTGGTGCCTGACCCAGTGCTTTGGGGGCAGCGCCAACAAATGCACAGCAGTAACGTGTTGTGCTGCCAGTGCGGCTGCATCGCTTGCCTCTCTTCAGCCATGCTAACCAGAGCCCCAACAAAGATTGCAGCAGGGACCTTCCTCACTACATAAAGAGACAAACTGAATACATGAAAACATGGGAGGGGAAAAAATCACGTCAGACAGGAGGAGCAGAAGTTTCCCTGCTGTTAGTGTCTTGGGTGGGCAGCAAATCCAGTGTTGCACATCAGAATAAAATGAAGGCAAACTATAAGAAATAAGGAGCGTACAATGGAGCACTACAACTGAGATATTCAAGAGATAGAGCAAGGTCTAAAGCTCACAGATTACAGCAAAGTATAATATGATAGAGTTAGCAAGCTGCCTCATTACAGAAGTGACTCTAACTCTGACATTTTGACTTTGAAATTTCTGTTCAAATATGAGCTTCTCTACAGCTACAAAAGCAATGGAAAAAAACCCCATAGCCACGTCTCAAAAAACCCCAATCTGCAGCAGAGAATCCTTTTTCCCCCTCCATGTTTGTACAGCACCTAGTGCAGTGAAATCCTGGTCTGTCACTCGGGCTTTCAGGTACTACTACAATGCAAATAGTAATAAAAACCCCCACCCCCTGAAATAGCAATCTTGAAAAAATGCTACCCTTGGTACCACAGATACACCTATAATAATCTCCACCGTAAACTGAAAATGTACCATTGCACCAAGCAGCACTGGAAGTACTTAGTACTACTGTTATCAACCTGGGTTTCGTTTCATTAGTAGTCCAGACATGTGGTAATGAAGAACCCATTCAATTCTGTATCTCTGTTAGTGGTACACTTCATGGGCTCATGGAAAGCACACAGAAAACTGTTATCTCTGACAGGGATGGACACATGTGTGCATGTCCCAGATTTGGAAATTGCATTGCAGCGAGTGCAGCCTTCATGTCACTCAACTGCATAGCTTAGAATTTTACATTTTAATTTTTTTGATGTCTGGGGAGATTAAAATGAGAACTGGCAGCATGTGCAAGGGATACTGCACTTTGAATGTGTTATCTATAGTGATTCAGGCTTCCTGGAGCTCCTGCTGAAGCAGGTTTTTCACGATGGAAGAAACCACATTACATTGCTCCCTAGGAAGTGAAACAAAACAATAAAGGACGGTTAATCTCTTCTCTAATTCTGCTCTGTGGGACAACTCCTTCAGCAAGCAGCGCCTGGCTGTATCTACCTGGGAGGGGGTCATTTTACTTCGGCTTCCTCTTCTGCTTCCCTCTGTCCCTGGGAGCGCTCTGTCTCCCTGCTGCATCTTTCAATGGCTTTATCAGAGCTTGCACCAACTCAAGCGTGAGAAGTAGCTCTGGGCCCAGCAGGGAGAGGTGGGGGAGTGTGTGTCTGTGTGTGTTGCAGGGGGGGGAGAGAGGGGAAGACGAGGGAGGAAATGTTATTCTGTCCTTTGTCTTTTCAACAATTTCTTTTTAATGCAACTTGCAGAGCAGCATATAATTAGGGGTCTTGCGGAGCAGGCTTAAACTCAGGAGTAACCCTTCTAACGACCTCAGCAACGGATAATCAGGTACGCGGCTGTGGGGCACAGCACGCCTCCCCACCCGCCGCGCATCTCGGCCTCGTAATTAGAAGCCTCCACACTCCGCTGCATAAAGGCAGATTGCAAGGACAGCGTGAAGCCCTTGTTTGAAGCTGGGGGCACAAAGATTGCAGTGCCTGTGATGGATGGAGACAAAGACTCTGATACTGGAACGCTTCCAGCAGCCTCCGAATACTTGCAGCATTTCTGATGGACATTTTCAGGATTTCTTAGAGCGGCAAGGTTTATTCTCCCACATCCCCCTCAGAATTCCTCCACAGCTCTCTAAGCCAGGGAAGGCTATGGATGTGCCACTGTATGGGCACATGTCTCCAGAGATGCTTCCATGGTTTTATCATGAGAAAAAAATGTGTTGCCCCCTTTCCCCCATCTATTTTCGTTAGTTCTCATTCTTGACTGGGAGGAACGTGTTGACACTTAGCAATACATTGTGCTGAGGACACGGAGCTCAACCCACCCCCTCTGAAATTCCCAAGCCAAAACACTGTTTTAGCTGACTACGTTCACGCTGATTTGAAACTGTGGTAGCAAGTACTATGTTTAAGTTGTAGCTGATGTTAGTGTAATTTCCCTTAACCTTAAGCATGAATAAAAAAATTCCCCTTCTTAAAAAGGCACGTAAACCCCCTCTCTCTTTGCTGATCACAACTTGTTTTTCTCTATTTACGTAACTTTAAACACAGGAGTAAATGAAAACTGACACTGAAGTGTATCCCAGCTACAGGAGGGAGAGAGGAGGAAGACGAAAAGGATGGAGGACGGGATCTCTGGGTGAGGAAAAAACCTAAGAGAGTGAGGGGAGGGTCAGTTTGTGTGACACAGCCTCTTCTAAAACAGATGCTGACTTCTATTTTACTCCAATTCCACCACCTTATTTTCATCTTTTGGGCTGTTGCCATGGTTTGTTTGTGGGTTCCCCTGCACCCAACCTTTCCCATGCAGCACTGCAGCTTCTTGTCCCACCTTAACCACAGCGGCAGCAATGCAAACGGGAGAAAACCAAACAGCTCAGGCAACTCGAGTACAGCACAGCAACAGACTGAAAAAAAGCAGCAAAACCAAAAGGGCTTGAATAATAAAACGGAGGAAGAAAAAGCAGTAGAGCCACTCACAAGCTGTCAATTGCCAGACAGACAAGCTCCCTTGGAAAGAGCATAGGAGGCAGGTTCAGGAAAGAGCAATATCTATGAGGCAACACAGTGTCAGTGGTTTTTTTCCTCAGTTTATAATGACAAGTTAACAGGAGCTGGAAGAGAACAAAACGTAGAAGATTTTCATAGGAGAAATCAGGACAGCCTCTCAAGGATGGCTGCCCTGAACTCAAGTTACCTCAGAACTCAAATTTGTCAGCATTTAAAACCTAGGAAGATCATTAACAAGCCATTAAGAACCACCAGCAAAAGGAGCATAACCTGGACTCACTAATGTGTTTTATTCTGAATAATGAAAGGGCAAAAGCATCCGGATACTGACCTGTTGCAGCTAAAAACACTAACAAAAGATGCTGTGATTCATATTGTCTCCTACTTTACCCTTTCCTTAATGGTACAACTGCTGCTACATTAAAGTGGTCTCCATCCTTTCTTCCAGTCTTTCTTGCTTTCTCCCCACTGCTCAAAAAACAGTAATTTCGTAAGTGCTACAACACCCTCCAGAAAAAACAGACTAACATACTCTGTACAACTCAGCTGAAAAACGTCCTTTGCCTCTGCACAGAGACCCACTGAACTGCTGGGCTCCATGACCACTCCACTGTTCTTTGGAAATAGTACATGCAATAGCTTAAAGGGATCAAAGCAACCTTACAATGTTGGATCCTACAAGGACATTATCGCCAGACTCATGCCTATTTCCAGTTCACCAGCGTTTGAGGAGATACAGTACGGGTAGTCCTGATTTGGTAGTCCATGCCAACCTTGAACTCTTTAGTCTTGGTTTTGCTCTGGCTAGCTGCATTCAGGGAAAAACCTGTTGATGCCTTCTCACTGATATGATTTTACAAGCTTCAAATCTACTTTTATGCTGGTTGTATCGCATATCGGAAAGATATATGTATCGCATATCGCAGAAAGGAGCACGGTTTCATCATACAGCACACGTGCTCTACTTTTTCTCCAGCAAGACGTGTAGTCACCTGAACAGAATCTTTTCAACAGATCTTTCTGGGGAACAGATGATGAATATAAATTTGGGGAACTAGAAGGAAGGAAGCTATAGAGAGCTTTTGAATGTTTAAAAGCTGATCCAGATCTGTGCCTTTCAGAAACAACAAAATAAAACGGCCTTCACTTCTTTCAGCTTCCCATGCACACACTTACTGCAAATAGTTTCCACAAACTACTTCATACATCTTGAATTTACTTAAGCAAGCACCTCCACCAGCACCTTTATTCCAGCCCAATTAACTTCCTACAGCTCTCCCCTCAAGAGGCCATGCACTGAATCCCATTAAAGCGGTGGGAGAGCACAGCCTGGCTATCGAGCATACAGCCCGTTTCAGCACGGCTGTAAGAAAGGCTCCTGCCCTTTGCGGAAGAGAAGCGATCCCTCTCTCCAAAGTCCCAGCCTGCAGTCCCCCAGCCTCTCGGAAGAGCAGGCCTCCTGATTTATCTTCCTGCACTGCCAGCAGTGAAGCCATGTGGACAGTAGTTGGCACGGTTCCTGCCGACCTCGGAGATGTGGGCTCCTCGCGGAAAACTGTGTTAGGTGGAGCTGTACAAGACGGACAAGGATAATAAAAAGGGAGCAAGAGACTCCAGAGGACTCTTCTGCCTCTGAAGTCATGTTACTGTTGACTCCTTTATTGTGATTAACTCCTTGCCATCCTCCTCCCGTGACAACTGGGGGAGGACAGACTGAACTTGGTGATTAAATTTATCAGTGAATTACATCCCTCCCTTTCAAACCTCGCCCTCACCTATGATCTTTATGGCTCAGCTCCACCTTATGAGAGGGTTTATAGCCAGATACAGGTTTGAGAGTTGGCATTTCGTCGCTGAGAAATTTGGTTTCGGGCATCCCATGCTCCCTCGCCAGACCTGGTGGTAATACCATTTGTAAGCTTAAGCCCACCCGACGAGCTCTGTATGAGGAAAAGAAATCCTCTCCTCCCCAACCTCTCGTTCAAATGACAGTAATTAGGGAATCTCATCAATCTAGACCTGGAGAGGGAGGGGACATTTACGGTAACCGGAGACATTACACGAAGCCACGCTGCGCTTATAAAAAAAAAAAAGAAAAACCACACACAGAAGAAACCAGCACCTTTCCGCCCAACCTGGTTGGCATTTCCTGAATAAATTGCCTTTTTTTCAAGCACACTGGCATGCTTTTTAATACTGGAGACTACTGGAAGGACTCCTGCCGCCCGATTAAGTGTAATGCAGTGTAAGAAAAATAGGAAGGAGGGGGGAAACCCTCAGAAAGGCAATCGAAGTGAAAAATCTATCAACGGCACAGTGGCTCTGGAGGAGCCAGGAGTCCTGTTCTGAACACGCTCTGACTTCCCAGTCATTTGCTCTGCCGGACACTCTGGGGACCCCAGCACAGCAAACTACAATTTCTAGTAAATATATCCCAGGGACACAATTAGTTTTTCAGCTGGGGGCATGATAAATTGGTCATGCATAATTCAAGGCCAGAGCGGGCTGGAGTATAAACTGCTCCGTGGCAGCTTCCAGCTCCCTGACAGAAGAATGCAAATGGGCTGCCTGGCGCAGGGGCTGACGGACCCTGCTAACGCTGCTGGCTTCATCTCACCGCCTGCGTGCTCCCGTGTCCACCTACGTGCACAGCAACGACCATTTTAGCCTTTCCTTCTGTGCATCTCTTGGCAATTTTAATTTCACAGCAATGTATCCATCACTGTCCGATGGCCTTTTGGGACTGAACACGCATTGTTATCACAACAAATACCACTCTCTGCTTGCTCTACTCTGTTTTTTCCATACGCAGACACAAGAGAATGGTTTTGGCATAGAAAGAGGCTGAGGGACTGCGTGGTCTATTCTCAGCATTAGGCGGCCTGGGGCAAGTAACTTCAAATCTGCCTCAGTGTTCCCATCTACACAATGGAGATAATTCCAACCATGCAACTGCAAGGTTAGCAAGATGCAGTCGGTTTGGGGTCTGATAAAGGTCTGAGAGGTGGCTCAGGATATGGAGCCTAGCTAAAGCAACAGCCTCAAGTCCTCTGAGCTTATTTTAGGTATTTAAATAAATGCAACTACCCATTCAGAGTGATCATGTAGGAGAACAAGAGAACTTGCTGCTTCGCAGAAGTTACCTTAATGATGAATGAAATGAAACCTCCAAGAAAACTTTGGGAGTCCTTCAAAATGATGTCCTCAAATTTCTCAGTGCATGCCCTACAGCCTCCCAGCCAGGGAGGGATACACAGTGTACATCCTGGAAAAATGTGCTAGAAAAAAATCATTACAACTAGTTTCACCGCAAGCCAAATTAGTATTTGTGGTCTCAGATACAGCCATGTAACTGAAGGCTGATAGCGCTGTTTCACCAGCTGCAGTTTTGCTGTCTTACAAAATTCTGAAACCACTTCTCTGGATGCGTTGCCATTTTCTGCTCTTCAGGAACAGAACAGGCAATTTAAGTCCAGTCTGTGTTAAATATTCTTAAGAAGCAGGGCTGAGGCAGAGCAGGGGTATTAATAAAGGAAAATTTTGTTTCATTTTGGCAGTGCATCTGCAGATATAGCAGCCCTTTAATTTCATGGTCAGTTCCACATACCCAAATAGGTGACTTTGGTTTCTGCCTAGTAGTTAGTGAAAATAACCCAGGTTTGTCTGTTTGTTTTAATAAGAATACTACTTTTTTCCCCTCTCGTATAGAGCTGGGTTTTCCTAGAATGAGACCAAATAAAATCCAAGCAGAGATATATGGGGTACAAATCTAGGAAGCTGAAATGTTAACCTTGATAATACTGAATGTCCTCATCAACTTGAGGGACACAATTTGCCAATACTCAAAGTAAGACTACCATCAATTCCAGGAAAAAACCTTACTGTTTAACACAGTAACACTGTGATTAATTTAGACAATTTCTGGTGTTGCACTTTCCTGCACTAGGCAGCGCTAACATGTCTCAAAGACCTGTTAAGCATGGCCCTCTTCTGCTCCCTTGCCATCAGCACAGAGAACGACAAACAATGCACGAGAATATTTTGATACTTGCATTTACATACGTCAAATACCTAAAGTACCAAAGCAATCTTCTCAACATAAAATGTCAACACCCCCCTACCCCAACCATACATTGCATTCTTCAGTTTTACAGCTTCTGGAATATTATAACCCATGCTTAAGACGAAGGAAGTGTCCCTAAGAAACTCCCTCTCTCACCCCCTGAAATCCAGTCTTCCAACAATTCTTCCTCCTTCTTTCACTCTTTTGGTCTGTCCTCAGACTTATCTACATGGGGCTAATTCATTGCTTTAAGATACGATCGTATAAAACCAGGTAAAATGCCTTATTTTCTTTTGAAAAAACATTTTTATTTTTCAATTTAGGCTTTAACAAGTATTTCTTAACCAAAGGGTTAGGACCCTTTTGGCAAGACTACCGCAGAGGAAATCTCAATGCCCCGTTCACTGCGTACCCTTCTTTGAAAGGGCAAGTGCCCTCTGTCATCTTCTTGTAACAGATGCTCTCTGAGCTATACGTGTCCCTCGTTGTTACCATACCACGTGCCATCTTCTGACATCCTTTACGGAGAGTGTAAGAAATCAAATGTAGATAAACATTTGACTCAAACAATTTTTCTTTTCCTAACTAAGCTGGTGCGTACCCATGTGCACACACACAAATAATTATCTGCAAAACTGTTACAAGAGTAAGTAGGCCAGCCCGAATTTCCCTTTGGACTAGATTAACTAAATTAGTGCTTCAAAAATAAACGTTTAACTAAACTAGCACAGTTTTATATGATTCAGCAAGTGTGTCTTGTGGGGACGCCTTCACCCTAGAAAACGATCCTGCAATGATCACTGAGCACAGTATTTATGGGTCTGTCTTATAGGCATGTGGGTGATAGTGCTCCTGAAGCCCAGACATTTGCAAGACTCAATCTGAAGACTGCGTTTTGGGCCCAGAAAGTTTTTTGCTCACAAAGAATATGAAGCTCTGCACGCTCTGATGTTTGTAAAGCAGACTGAAGGAGCTGGTGGGTGGACGGCAACAATTTCACGAAAAACTTCCAAGTGATGCCAAGCTGATTCTGGGCTGGAGTGTAAGCCACTCCAGAGCAGGAGCTGGAGGTGAACTAAAGGACCAAATCACTGCACTCTTGGCAAGAATAACATTTCCTCCAAGCCACCAAGTCCCTTCTTTTCCCAATTATACAAAAAAACCCATACAAACCTTTAAAAATTTAAGTAGGGTTTCAAAAGTCAGCTCTGTTCACGTCAGCCCACACGGATTATATTAAAAAAACCCACCACAAACAAAATTTTTTTGCTTAGTGGAAACAGCAGGGACAAAACAGTGTTAATAAGGATTATTATTTTTATGCACATTGGTAGGCTTTTTATCTTCACACATGAATGTCTTCTCCATTAACATAAAATTCCCTGACATACATGGTGCACTAATTGTTGTCCCAGCGATAGGGGCTATCTGCCTTATAGCAATTCCTCTTGTGGAAAAAATTTGGTCAGGTGTTTTTTTTTTTGTTTGTTTTTTAATTTCAGCATATATTAAAACCTGCATCTGAAAAAGATAACATGACTCATAAAAGAATGCCAATGTCTTCATGATACAGGATCTCTGCGCACTGCACTTCAGAATTACAAGGTTTTAAGGTTCCTGGCACACCTTTCACACTTTGGTTCAAACGCAGAGCCACTTGCAGAAAAAGTTTCCAGCATGGTACAAATTTGTTTAATTTCATCATATCCAAAACCAGGTGTGTTTGTGTATTCAGGTATGCAGTTATATTGGTCATAGGCTTAAGTATAGGTACAGCCAGAACACCCAAGTCAATAAACAACTGGGAACACTGTAAAACACCAAAACACGGTTAGAAAAAAAGTCACAAGGGGAATCACATCAAGAAGAGAGAATTGTGGATGGTCACGTGTTGCAACCATTGGTCTGAACTTCCCAGTGAAAATTTCTAGGTGCAAAGTGAAAAGATGCTTAAAATCCGCTATTGAAAACATGACCATGAATTATCAGTGTCAGGAAACGCATGTGAGCTTAACAAATCATCCATTTAAGGAAAAATTGGCTTGTCCCTATCCATACAGGGGAATAAAAATGAAAAAACCTACCTAGAGTATTATGTGGCCTTGCTACGTAGCCTGAAGGCCAAAAAGCACTGGCTCGGATGGACCAAGGCATAAGAGGTGACTGTGGCGTGAAGAGCCCGCTGTGGAGAACTCGCTGCTGCTAGCCATTACGCTCAAGAGTCTGTCAAGCCTCGTGGCCCAGATGCTCTCAGCCGGCAAGGTAAAAACGAGCAAGGAGGAATCTTCAAGATGCCACAGCAAAACAACAGTCCCCTGGGATAATCAACGCAGGAGGGTCTCCATAAATACAGCTATACCTTTATACTGTTAACCCTCTGTACACACACACACAGAGTTATGGGATGGTAATGTGCGGAGAAGCAACACCTGTGCAACCACCATCCTGCAGACAAAGCTCTGCATTTTATTTACACAGCTCATATCTACAACACATTGTAAGCAGAGCCTCCCAGGCATCTACAAGGCTACAAAATTAAAACTGCAGTTTGGTCAGAAATATTAAAAACCCTTGGTGGTTCCATGAAGCCAACAGCCCCCAACGGAGGCTGAACCAGCAATTCCTTCCTGGGTTTCCACTGGAGAAAGATTAGACGCACATTAGATATAATATACCCATATGCTTTGTTTTGCTTGCTTTTTGTTTTGCCTTTTAAGAAAAGAAGAGCAAGATAGAAACCTCCCCTCCAGAATATTAAAAGTAACAAATTTTTAAAAATTAACAAACACTAACCTCAGATCATTAGCCAACCTGGCAACAGACCAGAGAAAATTTATAGCTGACGTGCAACATCAGCTTTCATCCAGAAATGCTAATTTCAGTAAAATGAATAGTGTGTGGGCTTTTCATACTGCTTTGCATTTGGCTCCTCACAGCCCTGTTTAAAGCCTGGGAACCGGCCATATAGTTAAACTGCACAGATGTTCAACAATCTGTACTTGTGTTAATTACCCTAATGTGAGCAGAAACTCAACAGATCCCTGCTAATGAAGGAGAAAGTTTTCCAGTGTGACTGCCGTATGTTTCATTGTCACTGTATTACCAAGCTTCTCCCTCCTCCTTCCTCTGCCCCCCCAACTCCTATTCTCTCCACCTCCTTTGCATTCACATCACCCTCCTACCTCAGCATGCATGAATTGGACCAACTAATGACTGTGTATTCGCAACATGGCAGACACCATTAGGCTGATCGGAGGTGCGGCTGCTGAATTTTAACAGGCAATTTTAAACAAGGTAAGAAAAACAGATTCATCATGCTTCTGATTCTCTCATCCCCACCCATCTGCCATACTTCTGCCCTTGCCACAGCTCAAAAACACTCGCGAAGTGCAAATACACTTCCCCCTCTATAAAACACAGAAGCATACAAAGCAATGCAAATAGATGTTGCTGGGCAATTACTGGAGATGGAAGCCGGAGAGTGGGGTGCATCCGGGAGGACAGACTAACAAGACAGCTCAGAAGCAAGGCTGGACGGCAGCCTTGGGGAGGGAGTGCACTGCTCTGCCTCAGCAGGCAGCATGGCAGCCGAAACCTGCTGTGGGCGATCCTGTCTGCTGCTCCCATATCAAGAAGTGAGAGCTGCTGAATTTCATTGTGGGAACCACAAGAGCAGCAGTTGTATGTTCAGCTGTGTGCACGAGGGTAAGACAGGGTTTCTCAAGGGCATGACGGGAAAGAGCAAGGCAACGCTCAAGTGATCAGTGCGGCCAGCAGCAACGAACCAATACTGCTGTGCAACTTAACCTGGCATTAAAACATACTTGACCTCCAAAGAACTGCTTCTCCCACTGAGGATCTCGCTTTCTCTTCCAGCGTCTCTCTGCCCCGCTCCCTGCTGCCAATCACCTCCAGCTACTTCTCTCAAAGCAATCTGCTCGGCAAGCAGAAGGCAAAGGGGGCCGGGTAAAGGCAACTGACTTAAGCCCCAGGTGACCTCTGAATGATACCAGCCTTGGCCTAAGCCAGAATTCACATCTCCCAGGTGCCACCACTTCACAGTCAGGCCAGTCTTCACCAGCAAATTGTATTACAATGACCCTCACAGGAACAAATGTACTCCCTGTGCTTGACTTGACCGGCAGACCCCTCTCTATGGAGGAAGGCAGGGGGAAAAGCAGCCAACTTTGCTCATTTATTGCATCCATCCTGCTAGCTCAGCCTCCTTTGTCATTCACAGAGCCAACAACTTGCAAACTCAGAGATGGAGCAGCAGCTGCCAATCTGGGGAACTTGGCTGCACTGCCACACATTTCACCCATGCCGTTCCACACCCTCTGCTCAGGACAGGGCACTTGCTTCCAGCTCTCCACGTGCAAAAGCTTGAGTTCCCTCTCAAAAACCTTGTTCTTCATGAACTGAGGAGAGACAGGCAAGAAACGTCACACAAAAAGGCGGGGAGGGGATCGGCATAACCCGAAAAAGAGTTGAAAATTATTTAGAGAGCACTTGGCTCTTTTCTTCTACCTCTTCATCATTAGTACTGGAAGCAACACAGCTGTCTAATGGCAACTTCAGGCACCCATGGGCCAGCGAAGCGACATTTTCCACACTTAAATAACACTGAGCTGATTTAATTACTGCACTTAATAGTAACAAAAGATGTCTCAATTTAATCTTCAAACAACCCTCCAAGATCAAAACACAGCTGGCTGGATAACAAGATGGCCTAGGCCAGCAAACAAGCAGGTCCAATTTGTTGAAGAGCTGCATCCACTCCTCAGTATGAAAGGCCAAGGAACACTTGTGTGTCGAACGAATCAAAGAAAGCAGCACTCCCGTCACCCCCCTCCCTTTCTGCCCGACTTTTGTTATATAGAAAGAAAATAAAAAGGCAGCTGATTCACAGGCAAAGAAATGCAACATGATAAAAGAACAAATGATGATGTTTGGAAGAAAAAGAAAATAAGTAAGAACCAAGATTTAACAGGTTTTGTTTTTATAATCCTTCAAAATGATTAGGAATGAATGAATCAGATTAAAATCACATGGGGACAAAGAAAGGTCTCTAACTCTTTTGTTTTTCTTTCCATAGTGGACAGAAGGAGACATATTATTAAGGAAAACCCTCAAGACAGTGACAGTGAGGAACCCCCACGCTTGCCCCCCCCCCCCGCCCAAAGGGTCTGTTAGCTGTGTTTGGGCAAGGAAAAGTTCAGAAAAATTAACTATTTACTTCTAACATTTTCTAATTGTCCATACTGGGTTGTGATTGTTACTTTTTGCAAACTATTCTGAAAAACGTCCCTCTTTTGAGCAGCTTTCAACGCATATTCCTGCTAACACCATGGCTGGGCCTCTCCCGGCACCTTCAAGGAATTTTAAAGTTTTTTCACATTCCATTACAGCTAAACACAGAAATGTTATAGCCAATCTTTCAGCCACTGCAACATTTCTGCAATCCCCTGAGCAGCAGAGAAGCCTAAATCAACTTTCGTGTTGTACACAGGAGGTAGCCTTCCAACTCCCCCTTCCAACTACTGATAGTAACACGAGGGGCACACAGCCCACTTTTGTGATCTAAGTTCTGCTAGTATTAATTACAAACAAGTTTGCTAGAATCAGTTTGTTGATCTTTGTGGGATTACTTTGGATTGACAATGGTCTGCGGGATATTGTTGCTGAAAGCTTAGAAGGTATTTTCTAGTAATTTTTCCTAAACTTTTTCTCCTGATGGAGAACTACGATTAGGTAACTTAAGTGTTCCAATTTTCTTGGAGCTCTGGCTCATGTTTTTTTGGGATTATGGTTTCTTTGGTTCTTTTTTTTCATTATATACAGAGCTTACTCCATCAATAGCAGTTCTTAAACAACAGATGATGTCATTGGCCACCATACCATGAATTTGGAAGACTGACGACAAAAGGGAATTTGCTACAACTCTGGTGACCCTCCTCTCCCTGGACTGTGACACGACAGAGGAAGATGATGTCCATGTTTACAATGATCAGAGCCAGACAATCCAGTGGTTTGCAGAAATACCCTGGCAGGCATGAGACATCTAACCAGAGAACCAGAGAGTCACTTAAGCGGGAAGGACTTTGAGAGGTCATCTGGCTGAACCTCCTGCTCAAACAGGGCTAACTTCTATGTTCAAACGGGTTTCAAAGGGCCTTGGTTAGCTTAATCAGTAGCTTGGTTAGCATGCAAATTTTGGACTAATTCCCTCACTGTTCATTTAAGTACCTTCCTTTTCCAGCAACTTTGACCCTAGATAGACCCGTACTTTTAAAAACATATTATTTTGCAATAAACTGCTGAAGAAGTACTTCAGTTTACAGTACAAACTCCACAGCGATCTGTGTTTAAGCTCAGAGAACGAACCTTCATACTTCAAACTAGATGGGTTCAGACATCTCTGAATGGCAACTAGGAATAAAATTTCCCATCTCTCTGTCCAACTGGTTTCATTGAAGCAGGATTGAACCTTAGCTTAAAACCACTTTCCCAACTAGTTTAAGTTCTAGATCAGTAACAAAAGATCTTGAGAAGGCACTCGCTGAAGCTCGAGTGAGTGCATGTCTCCAGTTTGCATGTTTGTTTAAGTAAGTGACAAAGATGGGGGGACCAAAAGCAATTCCTTTAACTAGAATTCACAAGTGCAGCCAACTAGAAAATCTCCTGCCTGCTTGTGAGGAGGGAGTCAGACTTTCTCAAAGACTGAAAGACGTCTCTGCTCAATGCCCAGCGGTATGTACAAAGTGCCAAGCATGAAATCCTGACCCCACTGCAGTCAGCGGCAAAATTCCCATAGATTTCCTCAGGGCCAGGATGTTCAAACCTGTTCAGACAATTCATAAACCACCATTTCAAGGGCACACCTTTGCATGAAATTCCCAAGGGCCTTTTGAGTTTTGACTTAAATGCCTGGATTATTTTTACAATTCCAGTTATGGGTTCTTTGTTCGCAGGGAGTTAAGCAATACAAAGAACACAGCGAGAGAACAATGGAGGTATTACCATGCATGATTTGTCTTAAAAAAAAATCTCTTTCTTTTCATGAAGTTATAGATCCAATTTCAGTCTTTATTATCACTTTGCCATGTGAGAAAGTGGTTCTTAATTTTAATAAAGGAAGGGAGCTTCATATTTCAACAAGAGCTAAAATGCTTCATGAGATACAGGAGGTGGAAAGCTCTTTTGCTAACAGCTACTGCAGGCCAGATTCAGGGAGGGAAAGGGAAATAATCCGTCCACACCATGTAAATAAATCTTGTCTGGGACATACCTAACAGTGGGCAGTAGCCCAAAGACATCTTGTCTGATGAGATCATTTCTGCCCCCTCCATTTTAAGGGAAATTAAGAGCTTGCTCTGCCAAGCACATATTAGCATTTCACTTATCACCAAACTCGGGGTCTGAGCAAGTACATATTCTACTGCAGCCTACGGTGCACCACTGGACTAATAAAAATCTTTCCACCATGTTAACCGATCCAGCGAAAGAGCCATATACATAGCTTCAGAACCTTTCGCTAAGATTTCAGAGTAATTTTCTCCCTCAAATCTACTTTATCCTTAAAAAAGAGCCTGTGGTATATTTAAGGCAGTTCTCATTTAAAACTTAACTGTCATTCTTCACGTAACTTAGAATACAAGTTTAACCCAATCCACAAAACAAAAGTTAAGTGCCCCCAATTCACACAGGCTTGTGCAGTCTACCTTCGAAAAAATAATATTAGAGGCCCACCACTCCCATTTCATGCTATTATATGCATTTTAAAAAGGAAATGCTAGTTGCGTTTGGTCTGCTGAAGCTTCAGATCTATTCCAGTTTGAAATGCGTTATGGAAATTCCTTTTTCCCCAAAGATGACCAATAGCCCTATTATTTTACAGCCTTTCCCATTAGACCCTGTTTACATTAGCGCTGGAGCCATAATAGCAAAATCCATCTTTAAACACGGTCCTCACTGGCAAGAAATAAACATAGTTTTGTAAAATTATTTTTAATATTGTTCCACCTCTGTCTGTTCTGGCAAAGGAAATGAAGTTAGTTGTAACCCAAGTAGCAAGAATCTGGTTTAAACACGGCCCACGTGGCAAGTGAAACAAAGATGTGAATGCAACATACATTAAATAGCCAATTTGCTTTCGTCCAGTGCAGCATTTGGTGCCCCTCTGCATGAGCAGCAGTGGGGCAACAGAGGCGGGGGCAGAGTGGTGAAGCCCCTTACTGGCTGTCGGGGCCCATTTGTTCAGTATGAACAAAAAGCAATGTCAGAGAAAGCAGTACACACACCACAGCTCTCTAACATTTTTACTGTTTTTTAAAAAGGCTGAAAAATATAGAATTTTACGGAGTGAAATACTGTCTCCTCTGGACCAGATACCAACAGGCTCCTTTCAGCCATGTGTGATCTCTTTCACTCCTGAACCTTGGCAAGCACAACACAACAAAGCTGAAGGAAATACAGAGCCCTTTGTAAAAGACCTAACTTGGGCTGCAGCTACATGGTCACCCAAACAAACAGGACTGTGTACAGTACCAATATTCTCATTTTCCACTCGAAAACCTCAGGCACAGGCAGGCAAGGTATCTTGCACAGAAAGGCTGTGCCAGAGAGGAGCACACAACACAGGTCTCCTGCCCTGGATGCCCCAGCCCCTGGGACATGCTACCTGGGCGTTTTACAGAGCTGCACGAGCGTTAAGAGGGACAATATGTTACTCAATGCACGTGTTATTCATTGTTATTCATACTATACTCTGAATCTCAGTACAAGGAAAAAAGTAACCCTAAGAAACCAGGAGCGATGTGTGGAAGACATTCCTACTGAAATAGTAATAACAAGAGAATCAGCAAGACACCTCCTGACAAATTTTAAGCCAGATCCAAAGACAGAAGTGGAGAAACCAAAGCAGCATAAGCAACTAGCATTTATATCTTCCAACCCTCTTGCGTACAATTCCCAGCAAAGGGATTTAGCTGTGATGAACAGGGCTGCAAGATACAGAAGTGAGATACAGTGGGTTTTTATGATTCTTTTCAGGTAGTGGAGTACTAAATCTCTGCCCTTCTCTCTCCTTGGGCCATTCATCTTTCGCAGGTGATGGAAAGCCACTCTCCCAGTGGGTGGCCCTGCTCACAGACCTTAATGCTTAATTGCCACAAATCAATTCCAACCTCGATGCTCAGGCTGCTGCTACCCGGTCCCCCTTTCCACCCCTGTCTCTTTACACTGATCGCAGCCCAGGATCCTCTCATGTTACTAAATCAATCCTTGGACACACCACCTAGGAAAAACAACAGGCAGCACCAGATGCTGCTCGTTGCGGCCAGTGTGGTGAGGTGACGTTACGCAAGAAGACCAGCCTAAAAAAAAAGGTCAACTCTGTGTCTCTGTGCGTGCGCACACGTGTGTGCACAAACACATGCCTCCTATTTTATTTTTTTGTTCAACTGGAATTAATCAAGAACGATAAACACTGTTTGTCTCCTGAAAGCAGCAGTGGGGGGATGAAATATGCCTCTTAAGCTTATCAGCTTCAGCGCCACTGAAGAGAAAGCTGGCTTCTAAGCCCAGGGATAATGGGCTGTCCTTTCAGGAAGGTATCAGAGGTCTCAGGAGAGGGAGACAGCACAATGGTGTGACCTTCAGCTAATAAAGCCCACCCTAGAGTCCAAAGAAGCTTGGTGAATATTGACAAAAGTTCATATTTACAACAGCCTGGACTCTTTCCAGATACCATTACCAGTTTAGAGAACTGCAGCCTCTGTACGTACACTCACACAAGCTTTTATTCTGCCTCCTCCTTTCTTTCTTTGTTCCCATGCTGGCAAAAAAAATTAGTCAGAAAATGGCAATTCTTCTGCTAACAAGGCCCCACCAGCATCTTTTTTAATGAAGGGAGTTATTTAAAATTTCAATTTCAACCTCAGCTCTATCTTCTACTTGAAGGAGATTCAAAGCCTCTTGCAAGGATTCTCAGTGCGTCATCATGCTCATCAGGAAGAAAGCATATGTGTTTTTGTGGAAAATCTGCTGATGTATTTATAATTCTTTAAACAAAAAGACAGCCAACATATTGTAAAATGAGAAGGTTGTTTCGGGTTGTTGTTTTTTTTTTTTAAATAGGCACTGGCAATCAATGCAGTCCCAGTCAGAAATACAAAACCAAAGCTTTTTCAGGCAGAAAGTGATCCCCCCCCAGTCTGCGTTGTGGTTAGCAAAATGACGTTTAGCCCATAACTAGAGTGCATAGACATGACCGGAATACAAATAATAAATAATATTTTTAAAACTGTTCATACAGGGAAAAAAGCCAATTTCAAAACATAAAAACTGTTTGAAGCAAAAGTTTCATTTTTCTGCCTCCTAAAGTAGTTCCAAAACAAATATATAAAAATAAAGGTTCAGAGGAAATCTGTTTTCAAGGGTAATTTCACTGAAATCAATATTAAATCTCGAAACATTTAATGGAAATAACATCTTCAGTGACAGAACTATTTTGACCGCACTTTCAACCCAGCCATGCCAGTCTGCCATTTTTATTTATCTGCCTCATAATTCATCTTTGCCATCCTGAAACTAATCTTGCTGGGGTTCAAAAGGGATCAAAAAATGGGAATAGGTCAGAACTTCTCCCAAAACATCTTCTGAAAGGTGCCTCTGTACCGTGGTGGTTTCATTTACCATGCCAGTATTTAACAGGCAGGAAGAAGGCTGAACCGACCTTTACAAAGCCCACAAATTTCTTGGTTTTGCAGCTTTTGCTTTCCAGTGAAGAACCCATTTCCACCAACAGCTACAGTTACATCAGCTAGACAGCCTCACAAGTAGTTTTCCAATTTCCTGGAGTTTTGGCACAGGCACGCATTTTATCTCTTCTCCTTATCCCATCCAGCCATATTGACTGTCAAGAGAGTTCAGGTGATTGATTACAGCCTGTCTGAATTCAAAGTAGTCAAATTAGATATTAATGTTGTGCTTAATGCGCTCACACAAACAAGGTCATTGGTTGCATCAAGACTAATAGGAGATGACACACACTGGGACTGCATGGCCCAGGGGACTGGTAACAGGATGAAAAGTCTTCAGTTTATGGTTGGTATTTCAAAATCAAACCCGATCCTACAGACATCCTGTCCCTGGAACAACTGCTTAGCAATCCGCCTGAGATCCACTTACAGCACAAACCCAGAGTAGGAGCGCTCGGTCCTCCATAACCTCAGGACAGAGGCGCTATCACCTCGACTGCAGCCAAATTTTGATCCCTGTCAAGATGAACTACCCTCCACCCTTGCTCCCAAATGTTGCTCCAGATTACATTTGTCCTCCCTCTAGAGGCGAGCTAACAAAATCAATAAGCAGTACTGAATTTAGGAGGCGGTGTAAAATACCAGAAAAGAAATATAAAGAGTCCTAGGAAGTCAATAGTGCCATCAGAAAGATGAAACCGTGTTCATCTTGGAAAAATACTAATTCATCTGTGGGGAAGTAACATAGAACCATGACACTGCGCAAGAAAGAAGCTGAAAAAGTGAAAGGTATTGGGTTCCTCCAGCAGGAACCTGCAGCTTTGCTTGGAAAGCTACAGCCCAGTAGGGCAAAATACCCATTACCAGCCCACCTGAGGACACAGGGACAGAGAGACCACTGAAGCAAAGTAAAACACAATTTTCTACGGATAAGAGAAGGTGCTACAAATGATAACATGAAATACTCGGAATCGGTTTCCAATACCATCTCTCTACGCAGTATTTTAACGATGTGAGGTTATGTCTCCTGGCTGCCACCAAGGCCCTAGCTAAGTGCTTTTCATCGCCTAACCTTCAAAACAGAATTGTTTTATTTATAATAATAGTGAGCTCCTATTGAGAAGCTCCAGCAACAACTGTGTCTGGTTGTAATTTCATACCTGTTTTCCATGGCAGAACCCCCTGGCTCTCAGGAAACCATGGGGTATTAACTGTATCCCAGAGAAAAAGGCAGATCCAGGACACGTCTTCTGCCATAGTGGATGGGAAACTGCTCTGAACTGCTGCCCTTTTCACTTCCAAACCCCAAACACTCAGAAAGTATTGCCTTTAGTATGTGATTTTAATAATGAATATTGGAGATACAAGGCTGAAAAAACAAGCTCCATCCTGAGAAGCTGTGAATAATCCCACCTGTGGCTGTCCCAGGTGTGCTCTCCTGCACCCTGCCTCTGAGCACTAAAATGAGAAACCTAAATGACCTTCTTGTGTTGTTGCATGACATGGCACAAGCCTTTGTCTTCCTTGAGCCAAGAGGTAAAAAAAATTCAGGGCTTGAAACTGCAAAGAATTAAGACTTGATATCAGCCAAGACGGCGACTGGATCCGAGAGGCCTGTTTCCCTCTGAATTTCTCCTTGCTGCCATGATGTGCTCACACTGAAAATTTTCCCTTGAGCAACTGCCTGACTAAAATACAGCACACCCTTACCATAAAGCCCTTTGTTAAAACATCTTTGCCATAAAGCTGCAAAACCTTGGCTCCCAAGTACATTAAATCCTTATAAACCTGCCTTCATTTTAACCGCGCAGTATTTCAAGACACAAAGCGCTTCTTCCAAGAGATAGCACTTTAATGAGGAAAGGGGTAAAATATATAAACCAAACCTCATTATAGCATAATTTCTAGGAGACAAGCATGCTGTTATAAAAAGAAGCCATGACAATTGCATTTCACATAGCTTCAAGATTTAATACTTTTAAAGAGCCACTGCTACTGCCAGCCATTGGTGGTGGTTTGTTTTGAACATAACAGAAAGCAACCAGAATTATGGGTCCACTGTCAGCTATATATTTTATATTCTGTAAATTGTTGCAAATGGTGGATTCAGCTCTACTGCATGCTCACAAAATGTTATGTGGATTGGACAGTAAGGGACTGACTACAAGTTACTGTGTATACTTTTGCCTTTAAATCTCTGCATTCTTAAAGGCTGTTGCTTTAAACATGATGATGTATCATGGACATGGTAAATTATCCAAACCAGATCCAATTTATACTGGATTGAAAGCACTTCCAATGATACATCTTGGTCACATGTTAACAACGAAGTAAAAAAAAAACCACCAAAAACCACACTACAGGAACAACCTATGGTACTGACAGACAAATGAAAGTGATGGATATAATGCCGTTTAATACCACCTGTCAGATAAACCAGAGTAACTGGCACATCAAAGGGACTGCAATTGGTTTCCAAAGCTGAGAATACTTGATTTTTTCAAAACCTGAAACTCAGTTGCTTTCTACAAAATGTCAAATGGAACACCCCCTGCCAGCCAACCAGAAAATGGTTACTGGAAAAAAACTGTTCTCCCTAAGAACCAACTACCTATCTATCAAAGGAGCATCCTGAATTACATTGGTCTAGAAGACTTTTAAACTTAATCTAATTTAAAAAGGGATTATTGATTACAGTTCTTCCACATTAGTCTTCCAGTTGTAACTCTGAAATGAAAGCTTAGCAATGATTAGGTATTTGCTACAATCAGTAGAGAAAAGTAGAGAAAAAAGATGAGCGTAAAGGTCACCAGAGAGACAACGTACTTTTTTTTTGAGAGGAAGGAAACAAACCAAACAAAAAAACCCGCAACCCCCCCCCAGATAACCCCACCCCAACCAAACAACAGCAGAGAGGATGCACTTCACGGCAGCTTTGATTTGAAGCACATATAACACTGACTGATGAATACTGAAAGCGAAGACACCAGTGGAAAATTAAACCCCATCAAGCACCAAAACTGGGACAGTTTTTTTGTGTTTCTTGGTACTACTTTAGAAAATCATGCAAGGGTCAGAATTTCAGCAAATGATCATTTTAGCTACTGTCAAAGATCTGGGTCAACAGCAGGGTGAAAAGCTGACATGTAACACATGCCTATAACCTGGTTAGTATATGCATTTTCTCGGATCTCTTTGCTGTAGGTTGTAACGAATGAAATTCTGGACTGAAAGGGTGCTCATTCTCCCTGATTACCAGAAGGTTCAATACTCACTACACGGCTATGGCGATGGAGTAGCACTTCTTACTGCAATTTTCAGAGAGGACATCTGAAGAGAACATAATACACCAACCCTTTTTCTAAATACAAAATCAATAACCTTGCCTTTGGGTCCTGTTTCTGAGATACTTCTACAATTTTCATTTCTACTGATGTGACTCTTCTTTCCACGTTTACAGTAAAAGGATAACAGGTTCCTCTCTCACCATCATCACTGCCTTGTAAGTCACAAGAGACTTTTCCAGCTTTTATCAACTTTGCCACGGGAGAAGACAGCAGGCTGGACAAGTCTGAGTCAGCATGTCAGCACACAAAATATCACAGGATGTCTGGCATTGAGGTAACCCAGCCTAGCACGTGCCCTCCCTTAACTCAACTTTTACTTTAGTATTTTTCTGCTTGGCTGTGCAACTAAACCTCAAGGAAGAAGACAGCTGCAAGCAAGTGCACATGCTACTTTTGTTTTACAACCTTCCCACTTCCTCCCTTAATAACAGAGCGTTTGGGGTGCTAGAAACGAGAAGCCTTATCACAAATGTGTAATGAGACGCTGAGCTAACAGGTTAGCTGACATGGAACTGTTAACAGTGAACTGGCTTGGAGACAGAGGGGGGCGGGGGAAAAAGGAAAAAAAAGGGAGACAGAGTGAGAGAGACAGAGACAGCAACCAATTCAGCTGCAAGAAATCAAGCTAAATCAGTCCCAAGTGCCCATGTTGGAGAGACTTGATCTCATACCTTGCTTGTTATCAAGGCACTCCTGATACGAGTCAGCTCCAGTTCCGTTGCGGTCTACAGACAAAACAAAAAGTTTCATTCATATCAAACATAAATATTAGAAACGTCTCAAATGGCAGCCTTGCTGGAGCAACATGTTACGTGCAAATAGCGCTAGTTTTTTAGGAGGCCACGCTGGTTCACTGATATAAACTGTGACTTGTTAATGAACAAGCTGCAATAAACTGACACCACCCCACTATGAGAAATTTGGTTTTGTCCTGGGCAGTAGGTGCAGGGTGCCTTCCTCCCAGCCCTACCCATCTGTCTCCACACTGGTGAAGGCACAGGGGAGGGGATTACAGCTGCAGATGCTCTGAGTGAGTTCCTTAAGCACATGGAAGATGGAATACTTGGAGTTAAATCTATCATTACACTGCCCACTATAGGCCCTATGAAACCACTGGTTTTAACCAGCAGATCCCAAACTACGACCTGGAATAGACTTCTCTGTGGCTCATGGTGCCGCACTCCCTTTTGGTTTTTAGCTGCTACATCGTATTAAAGGCAACTGAAAATACAAGAACATACTTTCCAAATAGTACTCTTCCACGGAAGCAACGTTACTGTAGTTATCACTAGGGTTATTTCATCCAGCACCAGGAGAGGAGTTGGTCTGTGCCATGAAAACAGGGGAGAAGCTGAGACTACTGTACTCGTGCGTGCTCCACACAAGGAAGAAACCAGACAGCTCCCAACACAGGTGTGGTCACACAAGTGGCATTTCACAGCCAGCATGGATATCGCCTAACAAAATCCTTCATCTGCATTACAGGTTCAACTAGGTCTCATCGGCTGTGTGTAAAAACTGGTTTAAACTGTGGGTTAGCAGAATCAGGTTACAACACAGCTTGGACCTCAAAAGTAAACCAAAGAATGTTCCAGCATGGCTTCTCCTCCTGCTTTACAATTCAGTTCAACCACAGAAAAAGTCTGGATGGTCCTTGAGAAAAAATATTAAATACATCTGTAAACCCTGGATAAAATAATGCTCTTTCAGCAGCTTACACGCACCTTACATACCATTCTAAGTATGAGGAATAAAGCAGCTGAGTCCATGTAATAGGTGTTTGCACATGCTAAGGGTCCTCAAAAAGTGAACGTTTTGTACATCACACATACAAGAATGCACATGGTACTAGAATCAGTCCTACCATACCAATTCCAGTGGCACTGGAGACAGCTCCTCTACTAGAGTAGGTTTATATTTATGTGGTGATCACAACAAAAAAAGCCAGCACTGTGGGACTGGGAGTTAGCATCCCATTAGGCTGAACTGGGCAGACAAGCTATCCAGTAATAGTATTTCAGTGTCACCACCAAGAGAACCAACAAAACGACGTGTTGATTTCTTTCTAAAGATGCTCTTCGGGGCCAAAAGATTAGGAATATTGTTCACAACAGAAAAAAAAGATACTACCGAGAACCCTCCTACCCAGGCACTTGCAAACAACCGTATTGCTGCACCTCCGAAAAGCAGAAAGTGACTGGCCCCTGAATATGATGGCTTTCTGTCATTTCTCATGCGTGGCAAATGCATTCCCACACAAACTGCACTTCCATCTTTGCCCAGCCAACAGCTGGTGATGGCTCCTTGAACGTACAGAGAGATCCAGATCAGCATTAAAAGGCTTCACGTTCAGCAATAGTATTTAATGAACAAAGAAGCAAAAATTAAAGTTGCCCCACTGTTTTGTGTTGTGTAAATCCCAGATAATAGATCTTCTCCCTAATCCTAATGAGGCCTTCCTATTAAAATCTTTATTAGCTTTCAGCTCTGCAGATTGCCCAAAGGCTCATCAGTTTCCCTATCTCTCAGTACCAAGATCTGCTTTAACTTTTACAAATAGCTCTAAGATATTTCTCAGCTTATCAGCATTGCCAAGCAGTCTGTCTTATCATTACTATTGCAGATAAAATAAATGAGCTCACGATGATATGAATAATGGCATTTTCTGTAGGCTGGTTTCCCATTACATTTTCAACAGATTGTAGATTTAAACTTCAGCGCAAAAGAAAAAAAATAAAAAAGAAGCAGAGGGGGAAGAGTGGCTTTTTTTTCCCTTCCCATTTACCTTCACTGTCTTACAGTGTAGGCTACATTTTTAAGCTCACCTGACGTGAGCAAGTAATTAATTTTGAAAGGGAGCAGAAACACCTCAGCTCTGCTTTCTCTGAAGACCAAAAGCACAGTTACTTCTGGGATGCTTTTTCAGCTGCATTTGTTGGAGAGAAACAAGGGCTAAACTACACTCTACCTAATGAAGCCATCTTCATTAATTTCCTCTTTTCCCTAGCAGGCTAGGAATACCAGTCAGATTGGGAATTGAAATCATGAAAAGCAACAGAACTGCATTTGAATTAAAAGACTAGGCTACAAAGGTCTCCGACGTCTGCTCCAGGCTGATTAGCACGAGGCGCGTGTGGCACCGTTGCGGCACAGAGCGAATTTTACAGTGCACGTTTGTGGATAAAGGCAAAGCGTTCGCGGGAGACAAGGAAGCTGAAAGACTAACACGTCTCTCCCTTTTCGTGGCAGCGAGCAGGGAGGTCATGTTCTGGCAACCATTTTCTGGCTGGTCCCTGCAGCAATCATCACAGGGTTAAATGCTTTTCCGCTCCCCAAATTCCTAGCCCTGTCACTGTATCAAGGTTATCTATTATTGGCAGTGACAGGTGAAAATTAATCACCTAATTATTTCTTGCTGCGTAATCTGCACTGAAGAAGTAACATAAAAGGATTACAGTACACCCTCTACGGAAGGCTTTGCTAGAGAGCCAATCATCCAGAGAGATAGAAGGTATGTGGTAAAGAGATATTTATGACGGATTTCCAACCATTTTGAAGGCAGACCATAATATAACTATAACCTACAGCTTTGGAGTAAGGATCTACTTGCAGGTATCTTAATAGCCTAAATGCATTTTATTGTTGATTATTCCATGGAAAAACCCCAAAGATTTATACCCGTTATGTCCCTGATTCTCCTTTGGTATAGCAGTTACTGCAGAAACAGCATCCCCATACAGATGGTTTTTACCCCCCACAGAAACATTACGACAAACAACGTACCCAGCTTGTTTTAACTCAGTATTAAAAATCTTGTAGCTACCTTCCACGGCAAATTAACTGTAACATTTTTTCCACAAGAACATAAGCTAGGCTGAATACTTTCAAAATTAAGAATATTTTTAAAAAAATCTCATTTTATAAGCTAGCTAGAAATATCTTTGGTAACAACACAAACAGCCACCTTGAAATGCTGTCTTCATGTAAACTCTAACTCTTCCCCTACCACTCACCATAAAGTAAGGTTTATTTTTGTAGTATTAAAGAATACACATTTTGTCTTTAACCCTTTCAGTACAGCCACATAAGGTACAAATGGATGTTTTGGAGAACCTGTTTTTCTACATCCATGTCAACAGCACGATCCTAGTTTAGGTTTACAAGAACCAACAATCACAGGTTGCCATTCTTACCATTTAAAATGACATTAGCTACCTTGAGAGATGCTGTCATGCTAAATCATGTCTGTGAGATGGTTAATGCAGGGGTCACTATCTGTAAAACTCTAGCACGGCAATGGGACAGGGCAGCAAGGAAGATTACCACCCCGGTGTCACCATCTGCAATCAAGCCCTTCCACCAGAATCAGTCACATATTTTCAGTTTCCTTGACGGCGATCTTTTCTACAGGGTGCAGAAACATCACCGATTCCTTTATACAAACTCTCAGTGCTTAAATCCAGCACCATTTTCCACCTTTCTGGAAAACCAAGCCTTGCCACAAACTCTGAAAGCAACACACTGGGCAGCAGCGAGCGGCCACCACTCCAGTTTGCATTTCCAATGACCAGGATCTCGCAACTGAGTCAATGTTAGGTGAATCAGAACAGATAACTGACACTAAACCGAGACAGAAAATAAAACCATCAAGACGACACTAAAATCGGGACTGTCCGATGAAACCCAGCCACACCTCAACAACTGCAATGCGCCCCGGCAGCCACAAGGTGGCACACACAATACTACGAAATATTATCAATGAAACGCTGAAATCGGGGCCTGGCCTTCCAACCAGCCATGGCACCTTTTAACTTCCTAAAACCAGGGACAGCTCTGCAAACCTGCCTCGATTTCCAGAGCCACCATCAGGGGTCACTGCGCCACCTCGGCTGCCGCAGTCCGCGTCGAGGCGGATCTCGGAGACACCCGCAACAACGCTGGAACACATTTGTAACTCAAGGGACAAAAGCTGGACAGGCCATTTGAAAAACTACTAGAATCGCCAGCGCTCAGATTTTAAATGAGCAACTCAAATTAGGCGAATTCCCCAGCAGTGACAGAGGTGTTAAGGTTGTTCACCTCTCTCCTCTGTTGCTTTTAACACCTCCGAGCCCGTGCGCGGGCAGGCGCTGCCGGCCAGCTCAGCTAACCGCTCGCTCTGGACCCCGAGCATGAAAAATGCTGAAGGGCAGGTGTGTGGAAATGAATTAGTTTCCTGTTTAAGGCAACTGCTACTAAAAAAGTAAGGCTGTATTTAAGTCATTTTTAACAAGCACTTTCTTCTCCATCTGAAAGTCGGCTCCTAGGCGATCCTTAGGATACTACGAGGACTCCGAAAACACGTACCCAGCTACCAAGTTTTATTGAATCCACAACATCACGTATATGCATTTCTATATATTCAATTTTCACCAGCATGAGAATAAGGTCGTCCATGTTTACACCGCTAAGGCTAGAGATTTTCTTTTCCTTAGGACCTATTTTCAATAGATAAACAGAAATAATTTAAGGAAGCCTGGAACAGAACGTAAGCCCTTAATGGTTTACCCTTGGTGTTAAATAAGTGAGGAGATTACTCACTAGCATCTCTCATTTTGTGGATTTTTTCATTTTATGGTTACCTATCTCTTACATAGTAGTTATGAGAACAAAAGAAATGTGTATAGATGCAAAGCACCCACCTACTAATGTATCAGTACTACTTTTAATAAGCTTATTTTTCAGTAACGTGTTTTGCTTATGGAAATCTTAAGAACAAATTCCTATCCATAGGCATTTTCCCCAAATGCTCCATCACCAACCTCATTATGTAATACAGAAATTCTCCCAAGGGATATTATGTAATGGCAATCCCTCCTTCCTCTCCCTAAGGAGTGTATTTCTCATTACATCTCCTAGTAATTGATCAGTCTAGGAAATAATTTCTGGTAAAACCATATGGTTTCTTTACCTAGTTCAGAATTTCTGTCTTTATTCAGAAGGATAAAAGACTGCAAGAAACCCTAAAATTTCCATTTCTGATGCAGAATGCCAATCTTTGCTCAAACATGCTATTAAGCGAGGGGCAACACATTCTTGTACCTGCCTGCCTTTAGGTCTTGTAAATTCATAAAGTCATTAAAATTAACCAGCTTACATTTCCTATTCTGATGACAGAAATAATTTTACTTGACTGAACCTTCTGTAATGGCTTTAAAAAGACTGCTTCATATTCAAATATATCCAGACACCACAATCCCTAGCTATTATGGGTCACTCAACACAAGGATGCTGGGAGTCAAGGAAAAAAAAAAAAAAAAAAAAAAAAGTAAAGTTTTAAGGCAGAAAATGACAAAAAAAACTGTGCT
>JAVKLA010000088.1:22166923-22229386 GCA_034782735.1 Sagittarius serpentarius | reverse complement strand
GGGCCGCCGCAGGTGGGGGCTGAAGGCCCCCCCCCCGGGCCGGGAAGGACCCGGCGGGTGGGCCGGGTCCCGGCCGGTGCCGGTGCCGGTGCCGGTGCCGGTGCGGGCGGACGTGTCGGCTACGTGGCCCGGGGCGGGGCGGGCTGCGCCGAGACGTGAGAGCGGGGCCGGGTGAGTGGGCAGCGGCGGGAGCGGGGGGGTAGGGCGCGTGTGCGCGCGAGTGTGCCGGAGTGCACGGGCCGTGCGTGCCCAGCCTGTGCCCCCGTGCATTGTCTGGGTGTGCACGGTGTGCGCAGGTGTGCGCGAGCTGTGCCAACGCCGCCAAAATCCACGCGCACGGGGTGCGTTTGTGCACGGCCTGTGTGTCCGCGGTGTGCGCAGGCGTGCGTGAGCCGTGTGTGGGGAGCCTGGGTGCGCGTGCAGTCTGTGTGGCGTGTGGGTGCGCACGGTCTACGGCTTTGTGCCGTCTGTGCACGAGCTGTGGCTGTGCGAACGGTCAGCGTGTGCCTGGCTTGTGTGTGCAGTGTGTGCGTGTGCGCACACGTCGTCTGTGTGTGCACACTGTACCGCTGTGTGTGGCCTGGGTGTACGCACAGCGTGCACACACCGCCTGTGCAGCTTGTGTGCGTGTGCGTATGTGCTCTGTGCGTGGTCTGTCCGTGTGCATGCACACAGCCGGTATCTGGGTGTTCACAGCGGCGGTGTGTGCACGGCGTGCGTGTGGTCTCTGCGTGCACGGTCTGCGTGCACCGTGTGTGTGCGCGCACATGGTCAGAGAGTGCACGGAGCGTGTGTTAATGCTCTCTGAATGCATGTGTGCGTGTGCACGCATGGTGTGCATGTGTGCGTGTGTGCGCACGCTTCCTTCCCCACCCGGCTCTTTTGATGGGCTGAGGTTGGACTCCTTTCCCTCTGGTTTTCGTGTTAGTTGCAGCCTTCTGCGTCCCCGAGACGCATTCCGACCCCCAGGGGATTTGGATCCGGGCGGAGGGAGAAGAGAAAAGCAAAGGAAATGTTTAATCGTGATTAACCTTCACGTTGCAAAACAGTTGTTAGTAGGTATATTTAAAATATAATTACTATTGCAGTGATTCATAGGTGCTTTAATAAATGGTTAATCAATGGCCACAGGGGCCGACGATCCACGCTGCCTGACACGCCTGGTTAGTGCCTGCCGCAGTAAACATGATTCATAGGGACGGGGTGAGCCCCTGCCCTCCCTCTCCCCTTGCTGCAGCGGGGCCGGCGCACCCACGCAGCCTTCGCGCGCGCGGCCCCCTCCCCGGCCAGCAGCCCCCCGCGCACTCGCCATGCACCCGAAACACCCCCTTCTGCACCGCCTGCCCTCGCACGGCATCTCTGCTGCCTTCGGGCGGTCCGCGCGTGGCCCCGCCACTGCGACTGCCTCTCGCTGGGGTAGGGGAACGGAACGGCCTGAGCGCGGTTTTCAGCTGGCCTTTAGAAATTGTCTGGAAATCTTCAGGGAGAAAGGCAGTAAACATCTGTATACTATTACATCCATTAGATGTGTTCATTATTTTATATTGATTGGTATATCACTACACAAAGTTAATATATTATGATTATTAGTATATTGTTAAATCATTAAATACGACAGCAGACGCAATAAATAATTTCCAAGGGATCTCTGCTGACATTCAGAAATTGATGGGTATGTTTTTCCTTTTGCATCCTGGCTGACTGCAGGACTGCAGCGACGCTCTGGCTGCTCTGATCTCCTTCCCCTGCTTTCCTTTGCAAGTAAAGGCAGCCGAAAGAGCCTGCTCTGCCATGCCCAAGTTTGCATTTTAAAAGATGAAGCTGAATTAATACAAGCCCCAAAGAAACCTGTCGGACGAGGATATTCAAACCACTTGCATGAAATGGGGAGCCACAAGAAGGATTTACACCCGAGGCCGTATCTTGGTGTTGCTCAGGGAGAACAACACTCTCTTGCAACACCAACAGGATTTTCATGTGAAAATGCGAGGATGGAGCTGCCCTTCCGCCAGCAGCGCTGCCACGCGTGTCCCGGCGAGC
Organism: Sagittarius serpentarius; assembly: GCA_034782735.1. NCBI lineage: Eukaryota > Metazoa > Chordata > Aves > Accipitriformes > Sagittariidae > Sagittarius > Sagittarius serpentarius. The sequence continues at coordinate 22,227,346 of JAVKLA010000088.1, read as the reverse complement.
TCTGCCATCCCAGCGAGCTCTCCTGACTGTGGAGCACAGGAGCAAAAGCATCCCCAAACCCTCAGCCCAGACTCCAGGTCACCGGGGTTCGTGGATTTATGGCACAGCTCCTCATGAAACAGCAGATGTTGGAGAGCACGCACATCTGTATCTTTACAGCAGGGGAGCTGGATGCCAATCAGGGTTAATTCGGGATAAATTTACAAGAGCGCACAGCATGACCCAAGGTACCTCTTTATTGGCCTACTACAGGCCTGCTAAATACATTGGCCGACTACTACACATTAAAGCCACATGAGCTTATATGTTCAAAATGAATTTTACAGGAAGACACAGGGATAGAAAAAGGAGGAGAGCCTGTGTCACAAACGACATCCAGATGTGAAAACACTGTAAATACAAACATCAAAAGGCTCACCCCTCCACATTTTGCAAAGACAACATTGGAGAAAGGACTCGCTGCATTTAAACAAATATTCTCGGCAAGGAAGCCAAGGAGCCTGCTGTCCCCGGTGCACACCAAACCCCCACGGATCCGAGTGGCAATCAGCCGTTTGTCAAGGCAAACACGCAGCAAATATGCCATCCTCTAGACAGTCCAACCTTGGATCAGGGGCAATGAAATGGGATGGAAGGGGAGGTGTTTTCCTAAGAAGACCAGAAGTTTAAATATAATAACTCAAATCTGAAAACTGCACTCCAGAAAGCATGTGATTATTTAGATAAGTCTCCAGAGCTATGACAGACTACTTACTAGAATCGATACCATTCACGGATGGCTCTTAAGCCTTGCCAGTTGCATGAAATAACTAAATAAAAAGGTGCCTTTTAAAGCCTTGGTATTTGCTGCAGCAAAGATACAACTGGAGTGATATCCTAGAAAATCTGGGATATCTGGTAAACCACTCAGTAAATTTGTTTTAAGAAGACATGGCAAATGAAAGGCCATTCCCCCGGAAGGGCTCCCAAGAGCTTGAAATCTTCGCTCGCACAGGCCTACAGAGAAGGATGAACCAGCAGCGAGTCACCGCGAGTGAAGGACAAGTGTTTCTGGAGCCAAGGACTCATCCCATCCGTCAGCTGTCACACTGTCCCTTTCTCTTTGCACCTACTTCCAACTGCAGCTGGACACAATGGGGACAAAGCTGGCTTGAAGCAGGGCAGAAGAAACCTAAGCAGTATCAATGGCAGCAGAAACCATTTAACACCCTTCCAGAAAGGTGGGGGATTGATGGGTAAGTGGTGCACGCAGGGTGCGATCTCAATCTCAGATGTTTATTTAGTGTTCTCAGTTTAGCTCTCAAACGTGCAAACCAAGATGACAACACTGAGTATTCCTTGCTTGAACTCTCCCCTCGGAGCAGCGTGGCCAGGCATCGGGCTGGTGCAATGCGAAAGCGAAGCTCAGATGGGGTATATTCTTGTTTTCTCATCTTTTCAAGATGCTATCTGACCACCAACACCTTACACACAGGGTGAGCAGACCACAGGAGGGACTCCATACAGAGCTTACGCTAATCTCTTGAAGGTGCTGGGATGCCAGGGTGTGGGGACAGTGTGAGTGCTTGCAGAGAGATGAGATAGGCTGCGGCTATCGTTTTTGCTCAGGTCTGACCCAAGGCTGCAGGATCACAGCCACCTGCTCTACCAGCGATATGTGTCCCAAGTGGAGAGCCCTCCCTCAAGACAGGACTCCATCAGACTAGACTGGTGCTTGAAGAGAGCATGGAGGACTCTCCTCACACCCCAAACTAGACCACGCTTCTTATTTTGGAGCTAAAACCTTCAAGGCAGTTTAAGACTAGCAGTGCTGACAATAGAAGGAGAAAGCACTTAACCATGGCGTTGCATAAAGATGTCATGAGGAAATCAGGATTTTACAGTAGAGAGAGTAGAAAAACACTCAGGAAGAGCTTGGATAAACTCGGGGCTAGATTCAATAAGAGACGCCAGCCGCCTCCTGCACTGCATGCCCCCACCTGGGCTTCTGCTGGGAGGCAGCTGGAGAGAAGTTTTATTGAATCTTTTATTGAATCTGTCTCTAGGCTGGTAGCTGCGCTAGGTACCCTCACCAGGGCCTAAAAATAGAAATGAAGTGACACAGGAATTTGCAGTGAAACTGTTAAAATATGCTCTGATTTGCTTTAAAAGCACGCGTGTGCTGGGAGAGGGAGCGTGGCAGGGGACAGCGTGGCGCGCCAGGCTGCCTGCCGGGCACCTGAAGCTGCCGGTGCTGCTGCCGAGAGCCCCGGCGGGCCCTGGCTGCAGACAGCGCGGGAGCTCAACGGCAGCTCTCCATCCCTGTGTTTGCTGGTGACGCACAGCTCCGCTCCTAGGCCTAACAAGACTGCAAAACTATTTAGCCACTGGAGTATCACATTACATGCAAAATCTATAGCTGCTCAAGAGCTTAATTTTGACATACAATTTTCACTTGCTGAACAGAAAAGGGAGGGGAAGCCTGAAACTGTCTAAACAAAAGAATGTTTTTTTCCACTGCACTTTCAAATGTTCATAAACCGAACAGAATACAGTTAGAGACGGCCCTTCGCCTCGGGGCATCCAAGGCTATGGCTCCAATTAAAGAGAACAAGGATACAGGAGGTGGTACCTCCAGTCTGATTGCTCTCGCCTGGGGCAGCTAAGCCTCATGAATAAACACTGTTGACTCTAACTCTCAACAAAACAATTACACATTTGTTTTTAGAATACATTTTCTTAGCCTTTCCACTTGCAATTTTTGCTACTATAAACTAGCCAGGACAAGAATAAATACCTTTGTGATTCTCTAAACATCCTTGTAATTGCAGTACTTCACTCATGAATGTGTATTTCAACAGAAGTAAAGATCCCAAGTGATATGAAGAAATGTTTCTTTGAAGTAACCTTTCAGATTTAGATGCAAAATATTTATAGCTAATTATTATTACAAGAACTCCTGTACACACTGCCAGCTACAAGACTGAAAACCCTGCGCACAAATCCAGTTATCTTTGAAGAACGCAAACGTGAGGAGACAGGCGAGACTTGTACTTAGGCCTCCTGCCAAGTGTGGTCACCAGCGTGGTGCAGCCCCCAGGGCCCCCCATCTCCCTATGGACCTGTGAGTCCTCCCGGGACCTCCCTCCTGGCAAACCCCACTGCAATCAGCCTGCAAACGGGGCCCCAAAGGGATGCTGCTGAGAGATGAGGGGGTGCTTCTATGCGTCAGAAGTGCCTGCTCAGCTACCTCCTGGATGCAAATGAAAGGAGTGGCAGGATTTCTATTGTTGGGGAAAGTCTAAAGAGAATAGGCAGTGGATGAATCCAAGTGAAAGTGGGCACGTAACTTCCTCCCACCCCAAGCACCCCGCTGTTACAGCAGCCAGGACAAAACCTGGATCATTTAGGGAGACAGAAGAAGATAGCTCCAGCTGGCCCTTACAGGCTCAGGTTTCTCGTAAAGATGGGTGCAGAAGTAAAGCAGAACTCTGGTTTCCTTCTGAGCACAGTGGTGGAAGGAGAAGAATGATTTACTCAACTTTCTAAGGATTATTCTCAGAAAACCAACCTATTGCTGCAAAGCTGAACAGCCAACCACCATTTTAAAATACCAAGCCTTAAACTGCAGTTTCTCTGCTTAGCAGAAAAGATTTTGGCCAATAAATACACATTTTTCCTTAGAAATGCTTCCTAGCTGGATTATTATCCTCCTTCTCACTCTTGGTGTAAGGATGAGAAAACACAGAATGGGAAAGTAACGGAGAGCCTGCTACGCTGGACAGGTGACACTGAGGCCGTGGATTTGGGAGTGCCGAAGCAACACGTTACTGATGCTTGTTTCACATTCAAAGTCAGAAGACAAGCGATGTTGCCTGCTTCTATATGTTATTTATATATTGTGTTAAGCAACAATGTGCAAATAAGCTGGAGTACAAAATATCAGACATGGCAAGATGTTACAGTGCAGTACTACACAGCACAACAAAGATAAGTGACTCTCCGTATGGGGCCCTGTATCCTAGGAGTGTTTATACTTGATTGTATAATTGGGACCACAGCCAGCTCATCCTAAAATATACAGCATGACTATGGTTAGGCATTGCATCTGTAACACATACAACTTTAGATGTCAAAGCATCTTTGTTTGAAGTCAACAGCAATAAAAACTGCATTTGTACGAGAGCTTAGCATGTGGGAATACATATTGCTAAACCAGGATGTTAACACATGGCCCTCCTCAGTTTGCTGCTGCCAAAAGTATGCCTTTCAGAATTGGGACAAGCATGCCAATAATCTGTAGGATATTTTAAAACCTGGAGAAATCTACAACAGTCATCCCGTACTGGAGAAGACTCTCTTTGGGCAAATTTGCCTTTGGGAGAAACTGGCATAATGCCTTCTACTGTGAAAGATTTGGGTCCTTCACATACATGGACATGTTATGTGTAAAAAAAATCCACATAAGCATTTTTCTGTCACGTTTCATTTTGCAGAATCTTTGCTTAGTCACTTAGTGACCAATTATTCACTTACATAAGTGAAACTTTCAAACGTATACAAACTTACCTTTTTAAGGTCATTGTCTCCGTATCATTTCATTAAGGCACACAGAAACTACACCAGAACTATGTTAAGCTTATGGAATTTCTGTGAATTCCCTTTCTGGATATTAAACTTTAAACAAATATTATGATTGTATTCCAAAGGCTTGAATGGGCTTATGATTTTGAAAGTGCTACTTTGGCATCATTGTACAGCTCCATTCTTTTATGTATGTTTTGTTAAAACACAAAGAAGCTCTATTTATGAAAAGCCTGTCTTAAATCTATAGTTTGTGAAGCCATAATTTGTGGTTGCAATTGTGGTTAATCTAACAAAGAAAGCCTTTTGGTTCACACTGCACCATACTTACTATTTTTCATAAACTATCAGAGCAAAAAAACCCCTTCAACATGTCAGATAGATGATGATCCAGCAATGTTGCAATTTTCCAGCTCCTATTTTGTGGTATACCATATTATATGCACAGGAATGCTACATCATTTATTCTGGAGCACAGCCCTGTAATTATTGCTGGCAAACTACTAATTACATACCGCCATCAAATCTAACAATTTTCCCAATAAAAAAAAAATAACTACTTTCGTGCGGAATATAGCAAATACAGCCATGAATGCACGTATGTTTTTATTTTAACATGCGTGCCATACAGTATTGATCCTCCACTCATATATACTTCACTTAAAATATCTGTACCGACAGTGGGACTCTGCAAGCTTTGCATCATGGTACTATGCCATGGGGCATGAGAGGTCTCAGCCGTGAACTCTGGTTCTGAACTGACGTCTCCCCTCATCTGAGGGCCAAATCTCTCAGGTCACGTGTTTTTTGGCTCGGTCTAATTAAGATACAGGCTCTGCAACAAAATGGGGGTCTAGATCTCGAGCTCCCCAAACTCCAGGATTGTTGTGTTTGGAATTTTGTCATTGGTTCATGTTTAGAAGCTACAACATGGATCTACTTCTGTGTCCCCAGCTGAGAGCAATGCTTAGCACTGCGGAGAAAGCCTGTCAGCTGGTCAGAAACCTGCTTCTCTGCATCCCCAGGAATTCTAAGAGCCATGGCAAATTTCAATTGCAGAACTGCACAGTTTTGAGTCGCTTCTAGGAAAAAAAGGAAGGACTGAGGGGAAGAGGGAGTATGCAACAATAATTCCCAAAAGATAATGCCCTACATACACTGACATTTCCAGAAATCCGCCACAAATTCGACAGCTTGGAGCAGCCCCACCGTTCCCTTGCAGCACGGGAGGAGCACGGGCAGAAAAGCAGCAGATGCATACTGAAATCTGTAAAAGCTTCGACTCAAGGCCGTCCGTGTCTAACACACTTGGTGATTTAAAGCATGCCTTTCCCGTGCCCAGGCTGCCCGTGGGCTGACAGGGCACCATGGGAGGAACGGTGCTGCAGTCTCCCAGGGAAAATGTGGGGTGAAGCGGGAGCCATGGCGCTGCAGGGAGCCAATTATGGATTTGAGGCTCCAGGCTGCTCACTTGCAGCATCTGCCCGAGCGGCTGTGGGTCTCCTGCGCTCGCAGCCGGCAGCAAGATTACCTGCAGGGTGGTGGATGATGCTGGCGGAGCTCAGCAGTGTGCGCCGGCGCAGGGCAGATGGGGCTTGCGGCCCCAGCAGCACATACAGCCCTGGAGGGCATCCCTAATGCTCTGGGCTGCCCCAGCAGCCAAGGGCAGGGGGGAGAAGCCCAAACCAGCATCAACTCCTATTGCATCATTTTTCTTCATTCACAGAACCCCCTCCTGGCTTGGGGGGGCTATTTTGACAGGCAGAAGAAAGGCAACAGCGGTGCCAATTGCCCCCTTGAACGACTTCCCCTGGACTCCATACCCTCCTGAGCTGTGTGTTTCTGACTTGGCAATCAAAGCATCTGCAAAGCATCTCCCTTTTAAAAACACGACAAACAGCGTAGGTATGTGAGACAATTTTCTTAGTTTCTCAATTTTCTCCTATTTCAAAACTGTACTTAAAATTGACTGCAGAGCAAAACCCTTTCCTGCTTGTTTGAAGGTGTGGAGCAATGTGAGGAGCTTGTTGCACACTTTGATGATAACGTGTGAAATGAAGCAGCCAGGGGCGCTTCTGAAGGATGTCAGAAAAATCCCACTGGACTACAGTAACCTGAACGCCTCTGTGGCAGCACAGGGCACATGCTGCCAGCACAAAGCTGCACATAGCTGCAAAATCTGACGCAGTTCTGGTAAAGCATGGACTATTTGCTTAAGTTTCTGGCATTTACTCCTCAATGTCCTTAGCAGCTTCAACAAGAACGAAGCATGCTTTGCATGCCAAGCAAGTTGGCTGATCTTAGTCACGGCCTTGGTCAAACACAAGGAGTTGCTTGACAAGAAAGAACTGCATTAAAAAATGTTAACAGAACTCACAGCTTGCAAGTTTAGTGTTGTATCTGAAGCCTGACGGTCTTTGGGAACTACCCTGAACATTCATCTCAGCAGGAGTTTTCAGGCACCAGCACTCCTTTTCCTCTTTATATCTCTGTTCTTATTTGTTTTGCAAGTACAGAAATGGTCTGGTTTAAAAAAAAAAGTGACAGGTATAAGACTCAGTTCATATGGATAGCTCTGGAAAAAGAGATTTTCTTCCCTGAGTCTACTTTCAGGTTTGCTGCTATCAGTCGAGGATTAGTCAGCTAACATGGCATCTCTGTTGACATACATTTTCTCCCCACAGCTAAGACAGCTTAACTCCTTTACACACCAGAATATGCAATGGTTAACCAGATACTTTCAAAAAAGAGAACTATCTCCTGCTTATTCATTTATAGTTCTGCTTTTAGTATTGAACTGGAATCCACAGACAAAGAAATAAGCACCCCAAACCCTCGTGCCTCTAAAACATGCTCACATGAAAAGCTTGAATTATGGTTAGATAAATAAATGAACAGAAGAAGTTACTTGGCTAGTCTTGCAAGTGCACAGAATCCATTCAAAATCTTGCATATGTTTTCTTCTTCAGCATATACACATTACAAGGATTAAACAGAAAGGGAAACTTACAGCTTTAGACACACTTTGTGTCTCAGTACCAACTGCAGCACTAGCTTCTCTGTAAGGATTATCAAGGCTACACCCCCATGCAGCTGTCAGTCCCTGGGGCTGTAATTCAGCTATCCTGCTCTCACTCTATCCATCACATTTACACAAATCCCCAAGGTGGACTGCCTTCTAAACGTCTTTACCTTGTGCATTATCCTGGGGCTTAACAATCCAATATTGGTGCAGCCAAGGATAATTACTCTCCATTGATGATAAAACACCCCGAATCCTGTCAGGCATGGCAATTTGCATCTTACAGTGCTGAGGATCAATAGATACAACAAAGGAGTGAAACCTGATTAGATACTGCTGCCTCTCAATGGAAAGGGATTGTTTTGCAGGGTTGAAGTCCTGGTTAAAAGGGAAGTGGAGGTTTCCCATTACAACACAGTCCCCGAATGTGCTGTTCGCCTAGAAACTGCTGTGGGGAGTTTGAGACTTGAGGAGAAAGTAGGTGAACAACCAGCCAGGTCTTACAGACTCCTGGCAAAGAAGGACTGATATTTACTCGTGCCAGCGTGGCTTGTGCAGTTCACCGTAACCCAAGAGAATACAGCAGATATGAATTGTCTGGAGCTCCAAGAGGTTCTACTTTTCCCCTGGTTTTGTAGATTTACAGTATAAAGAGGTCAAGTAACTAGTTCACAATCACACACTGCTTCAAGGAAGTTAGCTATTGCTTCTCAGAATCAATCTATTTCTGAAGCATCCTCTAAGAGCGTGGGCCCAGCAAAGAGCTCCTGCCCTGCCAAGACAGCTGAAATGTCATATATATTTAAAATAAGGGACTGCAGGATTTTTCAACCACAACTAACCAGGTAAGCAGATGTATGAGGGTGGAGGTGGAATAGAGAATTATCCCAACCCATTCAACAGTCTTCTAACATTAATCTAACACTGAATTTGATCGAAGATAAGAAGAGCAGTGGGTGAACTTCGGTTCCCACATTTAATCTAGAGAGACATCACAAGCTTCCGCCTCTTCAAGTCTTTATTTGGAGGCCAGTAACACATTGACAGAAAACCATGGTTTGGCTGACAGCACTGCTGGGCTGCAGGCAGGGAACGCATTCCCGTTTGGACGTGATTTTCCACCACTGACACTCCCTGGGCTCAGCTGTGCCCATCTCCCACAGCACGCCCAGATTAGTGATACCAAAGCTCAGCCCTGGGCTGCAGACCAAGAGCTCCCAGAACGGATGTAGCTAACTGTGTCAAATCTGGATTTTTATTGGGTTTCTGGTGGCAGAGCTACATTAAGCAGGGATTGCATCTTCCCATGCCCTTGCCAAACTGAAAGAAATGCAGACTTTTCTTCTGGGGAAATTAGTGAGGTAAAAGCTGAATTTGGGGGATTCCTAAGCATGTGAAGGACAACGTTTTAAAAAAGCTTCAAAACATGAATGATGCAGAAAATAAAACAACATCAAGAAAAGAGCTGGGTACATCTTTTCAGAATGTGTGCTCTGAGCCTGATGAAGAAGGCCTCAAAGCAAGAGGGAGGAAAGCACAGAAAAAGAGAAAAACTCTTCAGAAACCAGCTGGGAATAGTCTGTTCTTATCAAAACACGTTGCTGACACAGACGTGTCACGGAGCCAACATCTGCTCCCAACTTGCAGAGTCAGTCCGAGGCATGCTGAGCGTCTACTACACAATCAGACCCAGGAACACCAAGAGTTGACTTGGCATGTTGGACATAAATGAGAAGAGCTTCTGAAAGCACCAGTGAGCTCAACGGGAAGGAAACTTGCTCCTTTGATGGAAAAACTGTTTATTTTGACCTACAGGCAAACTTGCAGATTTTTCTCTGCAGAAAGCAGTCTCTTCCAACCTAGGAAATGGAAAAAAAAGCCTGATTCTTGACCTCTGACACATACGGTAGTGTCTAATTAAGCCAACAGAGTGGTTGCTTATGGCAAGCCTGGAAAACTGAGGCTCATTAACATTATGGCATAGGATTATCACTATTTTACGGTCATAAAGAACTGTCTCTTTCATCCTGATGGTTCCTTAGTGCTGGTTGATTCAGGTGCCCCATATTAATGCCTAAGCGTAAATTTAATATTGGTGAGAAGTATCAACCCCGCATCTAAAATCGTTTGTCTCCTTCACTTGTGCATGGAGTAGAAGCATGCTTTCTCACCATGACCTCCCATTAACCTGAAATCTATCCTAGACACATTACCTCAAAGGCGTTCACTCCCCTTGCCTGCTTCAATCCCCAGTATTTTTGGGGTACTAGAGAGGATTTCAAACAGTCTGAGACACCACCACTATAGAACAGATGGCAACTATCCCACCTAGGGTGAGACACTGAACAACATTCGTTGGATTCTCACATGAGCATCCACTTCCTGGCACTGCCTGTGCCTCTGCAGTGGCACCCCGGATCTATCCTGCGTTGTGGGAACCCATCATTCATCATGAAGAAAGGGACAAGATTATGGCTTTCCATCTGTCAGTACAAAGTGAAATGTAACTTTGTATTGGGCTCTCCGCTCTGCACTCGGGCATGGAAGATTTAGAGCTTGCTGCTCTGTATTTGAAATGGGAAACTGGAGTGGAGCTGCTGAGTCATGAGAACAGGGGCCAGTATCGCCAGCTGTTTCTCCCTGGGGAAAACCACTAATCCCCTCTGATGCACCTGGGTGCGATTGATTCCTCAGGATTCCTGCACACTCACACAATCTCAGACTGTCAGAGGTGCATTGATTTGTTCGGCAGTGGAGAACAGAATGGATATAATGGAGGTGATTTTTAAGGTGATGATTGCTATGGGTGGGTGAAAATAAAACTGTATTAAATAAGCAGCCATTAGAACTTAAAACTGAGCATCTCAGCCGCCTGCTCCTGCCCTCTGAAAGGAGGAGAACACTGTCACATGCATCTAACACAGGTGAGCAGGAGCGTAATGAATTCATAGGGTGTAATGAACCTGGTGGAAAACTGGCTGAAAATAGACTTGTGGTAATAATGCATCCCTTTGCAACACAGTGCACTCAAGGACACTGTCCTCATCAAAATGACATTATGTATGGTGGAAAAAAACAGAAGGAGAGCATAAACGTAGGGACCTCATAAACAGCCACGACCAAGTCCCGGACAAGAGCATCCTATTAAAGACAATGATGCTGAACCCTTGAAAACAAATGTAAATTAGCAAAACTGCTAGTCGGGAGTTTGCCAGGAATGCAATGGTCATCGTTAACTGCTCCGCACAACTGGAAGGGAGAGGAAAAGGGTCAGGATAAAGACCTACTTCCCTATCATTTCATCACATCGCTCTTCATATAAGCACCCTGCTGACCAGCCTTCTCCCAGAACTTCTCAGCGATTAGCACCATGCTGTTTCTTACTGTGAATTTGAACAAGAGTAGCACAAAGCTATCAGCAGGGACTTCAGTGATCAGAAACTGCTCAGCCAATTTTCACTATCGTTTTTTCTATGTCAAACAAATGCCTATTGTCACCGGGCCTGCTCCTGTGGCCTGTTGAGAGCTTCTGCAAATTGCAGAGACCCCTGTCTCTGATTTTAAATCCCTAAAATGTTAGCTCTCACCTTATAGACTAACAGATGAGCGAAGGACAGGGAGCCAGGAACCACTGGTGGTAATTCTAGCTATTGATGTGCAGCGTAAGTATCCTGGGTACCCTGCCCCTGCCTCGACCTTCCCTGCCTGCAGAATAGGGATGGAAAATAACAGTATTTCCCCTGCCATGAGGCAAAGGGAACCTAAGGTTTTTTTAAGATGCAAAGTGCTAATTGCTAGTATTCACGTTGCAGGTCTTGGCACTGGAATTATAAGTAGCGAAACTATTCAAGCTACTATTGCAGTCATCAAATACAACAGGCCCGCATCAGAGACTCCACCCTTAAGAAAAAGGGGAGTGGGATTTTATTCAGCTGTTTCACAGGTAGGTTTCAATTTACCTGCAAAACTGTGCCACTACTGACAAGTTTTCTCCTTGAATGGAAACCTACTCTGCCTGCAGCCCTTTTTCACCCTGCAGTGAAGCCCTGATCCTGTACTTATGAGATCATCATCAGCTGCGATGGGAATGCCGCACATTGATCTGATGTCATCGTTCAGCCATATGACTCTGGCGGAATTGGAAAGAGAAGGAGCAGATGGGCCATGAAGTGTATAACTGTGATTTAATGTCATTAATGCTATTTGATAATTAGCAGAGGTGTTATAGGCCTTACAGGAAAACAGTGGAAAGAGAAGTGGATTTGGGCAAACATAGGATATATTTCAGAGCTTCCTCCAGCCTGCAGATTTCTTTTCAACACCACATACATTGCATTTTTTCCTTAAAGCAGCCACTGTAGGGGCCAGGGCATTGTATAACAAGAAGAATGGTCAAACACAGTTTTAATGTGTCTAGTAAGGCAGAGTGCAATACTTATATATATCAGAACAAGCAATGTGCCAAAGTGCCTGATGATAAGGAAGAAATGTGTCCTCGATCAAGAAAAACCAGTTTAATGCGCACACTGGGAGCAGAGTATTACATAGATACGGCTTTCTCCTTGCCGTGTGAATTTAAGGAACCCCTGCTGGTAACTGAGATTCCTTGTAGACAATCAGACCAGAAGCAAAATGTTATAAATTCTTAAGGTACTGTACAACGTGAGATACATCCTCACATTTTATACAAAACTGAGAAGGGAAAGATATCATGTAAGCATCTGAACTCCCATACAACAAATGCCATTTCAAGCATCATTTATTATGCTGCCTTTCACAGACTTTTACAATCCTCAATATGGTTAGCAATTCCAGCTGACTCGTAAAGCAGTTTTAAAATTCACCACTGAAAAGAATGTTTATCTCTGTGTTTTCTCCAGTTCGGGAGTAAAATTAGACTCTTAAAACCTGGGGATGGTGTGTCTTTAATTTTGTTTAGAACAGAAAATAACTGCAATATGAAAGGTTTAATGAGGTTAGAAATCTAAAAGGAAATGGAGTGGGAATAGATTATCAAGAGAAATAAAGCCAACCACTGGAGAGTACACTAATATTAAATATTAGGTTTCTAAACCAAATATATATAATCCATTTAGGGACTTAATGGCGGTTCTCAGAAGCACATTTATCTACAGCTTATGGTTCAACAACCAATATTATAACTCCATTTGTCATTGTTAGGCAAGGGGAATGGATGTCAGGGAGGCGAGGGTCAGCAGATGAGGAGGAGCTCGGAGGAGACTCAGCTACTGTATGCTACAGACGGCATTTGTAGGGGAAGAGCTTGCCTGCAGATTTCTGGCTCCACACTGAAGATCTGTTGGCTGCCCTGAAAATGTTTCCTTACGAAAATACTCCTGTTTTCATTTTCCTCACTAAGAACAAAGGCAACATATTCAAGCAGGGATTTGCCTTAAATTAGGCTTTATACCCATTTTTCATTCAGCAAGATACTTATACGTGTGCCTAACTAAATGCGGGATTATGCACTTGATTAAAATTAGCGACATGCTTAAACTACTTGATGAATTGGGTCATTAGATACCTAAGTCAATACGAGATAAGGAGCTCTGGAAATCAAGACAAATTGAAAACTCAAAAATGGATTTTGGTTCTTAGCTTTTGGCACCTACATTAACAAATTTACAGTAAAGGCAAAGATTTAAGTAAACCTCTTGATATTAACACCTAAAATGAAATCCCTGTTTTGGAAACACCTGCTGTCTTTCTGGCTCTCCTGGGACACCAGGACAGTGAGATGACCAGCTGTGGGACAGCTCTGCCCTCTGCAACTCCACTCATCTTCAAGTAGCCCCTGAAGCTGCAGAAAAAACTTCCACCATTAAGAATAACAGACTAGGATATGGACTACTGAAAGAAAAAAGATGGGAAAGACGCATGGGTTTTCACACTTCTGTTTTAGAAAAAGCCAAGAGCCCCACACGCAGATACTAGCTACCCGGCAATATGAAGGGAGAGCCACTGGATGAATGACAATTCCTTACCACTTGTACTAGGGTTGCCCAGTTAACCCCTCTGTACCACCATAAGAACAGGGTGAGGTTTATAGGCAGAGGTAATTTTTTTATTACTGAACAGTTGGATAAAACACACAAATGCCAAGTGCACCAGTCCTTCCTGAAGAAGCCTCTGCAGCGGCCTTTTTGTAAGGGCTGTGTGCTGGAAAGCTTGTCGTTTTGCCCCAGTTCTATCTGCTGGCCAAACACCAGGCACCCTCCCTCTCCCTCCGCATCCTGCTTTGCTGCACCCATCAATGAAGAAGGAGGCTGATGCTCCATTACACATTTGGGATCACTGTGTTATTTTGGTTATTCATTGTCTTTTCCTTTCTGAAAGGACGCCTGCTGTCAGGGACCCACCACTTCCAAGCGAGCGCTCAGCCTCCCAGCTCCAGGCTTCTGGATGCAGCCAGCAGCTGGCTGAGGACTCCCAGGTGTGCCTCCTTTCTGATTTCGCAGGAGGGGAGGGAAGCTGAGCTGGGAGGATGACACAGTAGGAAGCAGCAGTGTGCTCCTTTCTCTTGAAAGGCTCCAGATCTGCTCCCTCTCCAGGTCCGAAGTACTTCTTGGGCCAATTCTTGGTTCACTGAAATCTTGAAATGTCACCAAGAACTGGAGCAAGCCAATGCAACGTGCTTGTTTGAAGTGGTCAAAATGAAGTAAAACATACTCCACTACAAATAACGCTTGGCCACTTCAGGCACAAATGCTTTTTGCTATCAATGAAATTTTGAAGAAACTCAGGGACTCCATTTAGCGCCATATGTTGGCTATCACTCTACTCCTAGGCTGGGTATTAGTGGGTTTTTACTACTAACACCATCAATAACAGCAACTGAATTAGCTGTAAGAGTCACAAATCCATCCTCTGAGTGGTATGACCAAATTCTTTCACATCATTTGCCTGAGTGACAGAAAAATATGTTGCTAGTGTAAAACAAGTCTGGAGACTTAAAATGCTTTTAGTTCTGCAGAAAAAAATAATGCAGAGCTTCTTCTTGACTTCAGAGAGCTTTGAATCAAGACCTCACTTCAGAAAAATGCTTAATTTTGATGTTTAGCCTGAACTGAAATCAGTTTTGCTGAATGAAACCTGTAAACTTTTTTTTAGAGCAAACACAAGGAAGCAGTTTTTCCACATGACATGTCATTAAATTGTGGAATTCACTACCACAGGATGTTGCGGAGGCCAAAAATATAAATGAGTTCAAAAAAAGATTAGACAAATTCATGGGGGATATGTCCACCAGCGGCAATTAAACACAATGGTCTGGATACGACCTCTGGCTCAGGAAGTTCCTACAGCGCCAATTGCCAGACGTGGGGAGGATAAGGCCGGGGAACAGTTCAGCCTGTACAATCCTGTTTCTTATATTCCTTCCTGAGCATCTCCTGTTGACCACTGATGGAGCAGGGATATCTGTGCTAGACAAACCGTCCCCATACGGTAATTCATCTGATCTTCACAACATTTGGATCTGAACAAAGCTCTAAAATTTATTGCAAAGCATGCAGAACGCTGCTATTTTTTTCACATCTTGAAAAGTTTTCCATGATTCTCAATAAAAAACAAGCTTTACTAATCATTTCGGTGACAAAGTATCTCGCACTTCTTGCCACTCCTATTTAAAAAGGAGATCCAAAGAAGATACTAAACATATCAGAATAAATTGTTTATTCCCATTGGTATCATGCAGCTGTACTATTACTGTTTTATTTTGATCAAATTCTGGTGAAACAGCTGAGCATATTCAGCAGAGTTTCTTGACTCGTATTCCTTTAAGTAATTTAAACAATGCTGTGTCTAAATGTCTTGCAAAAGTTGAATTATTGTGGCATTTTATGCAGGAGGAGTTTGCTTCAATGGGGTGCAGACATACAGGGACATAACTGTGAGGTCTAGAGCTCCTTCTCAGACTTATTTACAGTGCAATTCTTAAGTCTTATGATTGTTAGTGCTTTTCTTGAAGCCCACCTCTAACTGTAATTCTGTGAGAACCTTTGTGTTCGATGAAACAGAAAATGATAAATTTCTAGCACTGTGAAGCTTAAAAATGTGATCTAAATGCATTCCCTCATCCCCTAAAGGCTGGAGTAAGGCAGCGAAAAAGACCTAATTTAAAACCCAAGACCTCCCCCTTAAAAACAAAACATTTCCTGAGACCCATGAAATTTGCTGACGTGGCTCAAATCTATTTATTAGACACGACCGAGTCCCAAATTGCAAGCACCCAGATGTAGCTTAAATTTCATATTCTGTGAGCCCCAAAATAGCACAAGTTCTTCATTGCGTTCTTTAGTCTCGTATCTCAATTAAAAAGCATGACACAGATTCAGAATTAACCTGTATGAGTTTGTTGCAAGACATACCGAAAACATCATGAACCAAAATCCTTGGTTAACCATTAGTCAGAGACATCTAATTAATTAAATAGCCTAATTCACAGTAATATCCTGTCTATCTACAAATTTCCACTGGTTTAAAAAACAATTTTGCTAACATGTGGCAAATCTTCCATCAGTTTTTTCAAATTCAATTTGATTTAAGCCTAGTCAAATTTAAATTAAGATCAAGATAAATCTATTTAATCCTGGTTTAAAAAGAAAGAAGAATGTCCATGCTAAGTTTTGCATAGTTTAAGCTCAATGATTTAAATCATGTCCTTAGTCATTGACTAGTACAACTGTGAATACAAACAATGCCTAGGTCAGGATTTTTTTTTTACTTCTTAGCACTTGTAAAAGTAGTTCTGAGAAAACTTTTTTTAAAAAGACGTTTGTGCCTTTCTTGTTACCTTGTGCTGTACAAAGACCTTCCAAAATATTTTTTTAACAATATGTGTATACACCTACTGAGATTTTATCCACTGTATTTCTAACACAAGAAACTTCAGCAGTAGAAAGCCTAAACAGCTTGAGTAAAAATATTTTCTTCTTTCAAGCTTTCCATCTGATAATCCGTCATGGATGTGTAATTTCATGGATTCCGTAAGTCCTTAAAAGTCTGCTGGACAAGGCACAACTAGATGTCTAGCAGAAAATCACCAAGATTTAGAGAACAAACCAACCCCCTAACTTCCCCAGTCAGCCTTTAGCTTTATAAATCAAACAAAAATACGCAAGCCTCTTTTTTTCCTTTCTAAAGCTACCACCTATAGACAACACAAACATTCGTTTCTTTCAGTTTCTATTAGTCATAAATTTTGCAAAATTAAAGATAAGGCATGTGCAGGACCTGAGTATTGAAGCCATTTTGAAGACAGGCATCAAGATGAATGCTAACACAGCACCTATGCCATCAGCATATTCTTTAAGTAGATCTAAATTATTTTTCAGTGCTGTTTTATTGAATTTGTTGCATCACACTGAGTTGTTTCCAGGTCAGATACCAGCAACCATTTGGTAACTGAACACCTCCTTAATTTCAATCACACCTATGCTATGCTAATGCAATTATAGCCCTTCTAATTTCTGTTGTCTTTCCCTAACTTGCTTTTTGCCTTTTAGTCCCACGGAAAGTCCGTAAGTGATGGCATTAACATTTCTTCTCATCTCCGCCAGTTGGCAACATACTGGAAACTGGTAAGTTACCCACCCTGAGCTCAGAAGCATCTGAAATCAGTGTGGTGACCCCAGCAAAATCCAAGCAGTGGCAGTGGTCCCCACTTCCAAACTTTTCCCTCTGGTCTACTCTTTTTTCTTATCCCCTCACGGCATACTTTTCTCCTAATTATTTGGAAGTGATGGGAAGGAAGGAAGAGGGTTCTCTGGTGATTTTTCTAGGAAAGGTTTTGTTTCCAACCTATGGCAGCTTCTATTAAGGAGGGAAACAAAGAGAATGAGCAGATCCTGTTGTGGTGACGTAAAGCCTAAGAGATATTTCGGGGTCACCAGCTATCTTATAGAGACAACATCTGGCAAAACCACCCAGCAGCAATATGGATACCAGCCCCAGGAAATACTGGTACGTGGGGCCAGAAAAAAATACAGTATTCTGGGTTTTATTTTTTAAAAAAGTCATTTTTTGTCAAGAAGAAAAAAAGTGACATATCCACAAACAGCAGCAGAGACTTGATGGCGCAGGCAGTGATAGATGAGGACTTTTGCTCACTCTCAGATGCATGGAAGAGAATAGTTTTTTTGTGTTGAGAGTTCATTACAGCTTCAGCCCTCCTACTGCACTGTTTCCTCTGAAATCAGGGGCAAGATTAAATCTGTTGTAGCGGAGCACTCCGTAATGGCTCTGACAGACGTTGTTTTTCCTTGGCCTCACATCTGGGAGTTAACCAGCAGAGCACTTGAAACCAACCAGGTCAGCTCTTTAGTTGAGTTTCGTGTCTAATCAGCCAGGAAGGCTGAGGCCTCAGGTCACACATGGAAATCACTAGAGCTATTTAAGTCGCCAGAGGTTATTAATAAATCTCCCACTATTTCCTTAAGTAAATAATTGGAGGCCCATCTTTCAAACAAGTTATGTCTGGCCATGTTATGGTACCAATTTTATCCTTCCTTTTTTCCCCTCACCAAGCAGGAAGAACAAATCTCTGGTGACAACAATGGCAAAACTGTGAATTATAAACATCCATGTGTCTCTCATTTGAATGCCTCCTCGAGTTTCCTTGACAGCTGGAGGAGAGAATGGTTCTTAGTCTTTCCACCAGAGCCTGAGCCACCGAAACCGCTCTTGCGCCAGCAGAGACTCAGCTCTGACTGCTGGGTGAAATATGAGCCACGCTCTCTCCATTAGGTGCTGTTAGGTAGCCGAGTTCAGGTCCTTCTGGGCTGCCACGAGGGAAACAAGGGGAAAAGCCTGACTGTGAAACATGGCCAGAGACAGGGCTCGGGGGTTTCTGGAAAGGAAGAAAAGTGCTGAGGGAGAGATAGGGTTAGTGATGCTGCATCACGCACAGGCATGAGGCTTAACTGAGAGCAGAGGACCACATCCAGGCCTGACACACACAGGTCCTGCGAGATCTGCAACCACTTGTCCCGAGGCCAAATTCACCCACAGCCACAAATAACAACCCCTGGCTTACCAGAGACCCCAGTCTTTCCTGCATATGTTACTCTTTCAACTTTGGAAATAACAAACCACTTTGTTTTCACTGTCATTGCACTAACTAAGGTAGGTACGCACGTGCTTACACGCAGAGAAATTAATACCAGCCCTCACCACTGCCCATCGCCAGAACTGCATTGTAGCCACAGTCCTCTGCTGGTGCGACCTGCGCGGAAAGCCGGGGTAAAGCACCAAGAGGGTCCTCCGCTGCCTCCAGCTGCAGGGCCATACCTCGCAGCAGGATGTTTCATATCCCTCCTGCTCACCCCGACTCAGACAGACAAATACAACAAGAGATGGCTCCTGCCTGCCCCTACATATGCCAAGCCACCGCACCAAGCTCCTTGCAGGTCTCTGCGATATTTATGGCAGCTGTGATAACCCCAACACATCTTCTAGCTGCTAGATCACTTCCACTGCTGCACTGAGTTACGAGTTGTCTTTGTTTGAACTTCTTTCAAGATGATGCAGAGTCTCAGACATTAGGAATACAGAATGGGTGCTTTAAATGAAGCAAAAGTCTATGCGCAAATATATATCTTGTGCGTATATGTGTACATAGATATATCTATTCCTTTACAACAAATAATCTAAAGTTTGCCTTTAAACAGAGAACACAGGCTCCATCCTTCAAGTCACGTCAGCAAAACAGCAGGTTAATAATCATTACAACCTTCACACATATGGAAATATTTTTAATTTGCAATAAAGACCTTTTTTTGCATTTTTCAGAAAATGGAGGATCTGCTCCCTCTCATGACAACACACCATCTTTTATCTGTGATCTAAAAAATTTTCATACTTGAATCACATTTTCTTTCTTTCTTTACATCACTCTTGCAAAGATTAATGCCTTGAACCGTAGAAACAGTTTTTCAGAAGGAGGATTCTCCTCACACGATCACTGCTTTGTGGCATTTCTAACAGGGGCGATTGACTTAATTATCTATAACTTTAGGTCTGAATCTCCCAATGGAAAGCAAATTTGAGCTGTAGCTTTGTACTGCTTCAGCCAAGCAGTGTCTTTCAAGCAAGCGATACTGAAGTATAATCCTCCCACGCTTGCAAATAGGTGGAGGAAAACTGCAGCCCTGTCTCTTCGGGGCATGCTCAGGCTGCAGGAGATGCGCACCACGGCTGGGCTTGAGGACTCCCAAGACAGGCTGATAGATATCTCAGGCCACTGGCAGCAAAGCTTTGTTCAAAAAGCGACATATTGAGCCTGTGTACATATGAATGTGTGGGTGAGGGAGGATGGGGGAGAGGTGGAGGTAGCGCAGCTCTCTGGCACCCGGGCTGTCGCCCAGGCATCACTGATGTGGGCACTGGAGGGAGTTGCTTGCCAATCCTTCTGGCAGAAGAAAAATTGCTACAGATGGCAACTGCCAGCAGGGAACGAACAGCAAAAACAGAGGAATTCATGACAGAAATTATGGACAGAAAGAGAAAAAAGCATTTCTAATGTACTCGTTTCATCTTTTCAGTTAAAGGAAAACCTGTTATCAAGAGCCCAAATGAACAGCTCCACTAAAGCCGAAGGTGGAAATCACTTTAGGGCCATCAGAGCCAGTGGACTTCCTTCAATTGAAAATCTACCACACAGTGTGCTTACGCAGACAGTACACACACGCATAATATGCATATTTGCTTGCAAAGATTTGGGTGCACTAAATGAGCGACATTATGCACATACATATTTTTGTGGCTGTGGCTCAAGAATTAGGCTGAAGACAAGCAAAATCTGTGGAATGTGCATGTCTTTTCTTTCTGCATGACAGAAGGTACCAGATGAAGATATTTGTTGTCCTATCCACTTAAAAGAGCAAAAGCACGGACTGGGAAAGGAAAAAAAAGAAGAAAAAAAATGCAGCAAGCAGGAACACTTAAAATGAGTTACTATGTCTGGTCACTCAATCCTTTAAGCCCTGCCAACACTTCTCTGTGATTAGTTAGTAAATCTGACAAGGCCTGCGTTTGTTCACAGCTTATTGACAGAACTGTATTGATAAAGCAATATCCAAGCCTGGGGAAAGAAAGCCCACAATCTCATTTTACTTTCTCAAGTCTTTATGGCACAAAGGTGTTTTTCCTGGATGAATTCATTCTCCTGAAACTAAAGTTTGAATTTTTTGAGAGCGCAGGTCTTATATCATTGCTTAATAATTATTTATTGACTGGGTAGACATTAAACACGGGAGAGGAAAAACATGTCACACAAATTTATTTGTGCAGATTTCTGACCTGATGATGCAGGGACATGTGTTTGGAGTTCACGAGAGACAGAACAACGGTAGCTGTTGGGGTTACAATTTTTCCATCCCCCAGAGATACCCCGTGCTTTCCTGTTCCCTGGGCCCTCGCTCATCCCGAGCTTCTTCCTAGAATCTGCCTCCGTCTCCCCTGGAGGTTTGTGTTGTGGCCATCGCGTCCTGGATGGGACTGCTGATGGGGTCCCTTGAGGACCCATTAGTGCTGCTCATAAATTAGCCAGATGGGGTTTGCCTTGACCGAGCTGCAGCGGGTTGGGTCTGGAGGGGAACCCAGGGCTCCCACCCCGCACAGAATGAACTAACTACATTTTCAAAGATTAGGAGCACTGTGATATGAAAAAGCAGGAAAGGACAGGATTAAAACCAGAGATGATTTCCTGTTAAAACCACATATATTACCGAAGCCTAATTGCAGCATTTCACATCCAGTTGAATTTTACAAGCTTGATGAACCCAGAGCATCAATAAAGAAGTGGCAGTGTGGGATTGTTCAATCATCTCAAACCAAAACGAGGGAAATGGGTTCAATAACAACCTCTGGACACAGACACCAGCAGAGAGCAAGCAGTGGTGCAACAGCAGCTTTGCTCCAAGAGGCTGGTGAAGGTGCCAAACGCTTATTTCTACGTGCTCCTGCTTGAGATCGCACAGTTTAAAGAGATCTAACGACCACTGCTGAAGCTGGCAGTTGACAGAAATTGTTGAAAAAAGCCTATTTGTTGGTGTTTCACTTACCGTTTCTCTTTCTCTTTTCTCTGGATAGTGGAAATTGGCAGATACAAGCCAGTGAAGAAGTGGAACATTATCACCAAAACACAAGAGTGACAGGGAAAAAACCTTTAACATTTAAGTTAAACCATCAACAGATATCAATGAATCATATCATATCCCTGGCAGTACAAATCCAGAGTCCTCTGGGGTCTTCTGCAATCGCTATTGATTATGACTTTAAAACCAAAAAAGTCCTCCTCGCTAACAATAAAAAAATCACTTGTTCTAAACACAAAATAAAGCATTTTTCAAAAATGGGCTGAAAAAAGGTACACCCATATCTTCAGAGGCTATTTTCACTACTGTAGGCATGCCTGTATTAAGTCTTCTAAAATTTATGAAGGAAAGAATAAGTGGGAGAAATTATAACTAGCTGAAAAATAGGCTGTGCTAGGAAGAGGCTAATAAAGTATATATACTTCAAGGGGTGACATGTTTATTACTAGTAATTTATAACAACGTTGTCCCTTTATTACGCAATACTTAACAAAAAGAAAAGAAAATTCTTTTGCCATAGGGGAAAGATGTCTCATGGGAGTGTAGGTGATGTCAAGGAGGCTGATCACAGAACCTGGAACCAGGGAATCCTGAGGTCCAAGCCTCACATTCACGTGGCTGCATTCTTCACCTGGCAGAGTGCATCGTAACAACTGCTTATTCACCAGCGTTGTATTAATAAGGGAAGTAGTAAGAACCTACAGATGGTACATGTGTTTTGAAAGGATTAGTTCACGTACCGATGACTTTCTGAAAAAAATGGAGGTGTTACTACAGCTGTATTACCCCAGGCTTATGCAACGCCAATTGGATGGTGAAACTGGAGAAAGGAGCCACATGTAAGTGTGCGTTCACAGAAACGATTTGAGGTGTTCATAGTAAGTGTTGTGATGTGGCAGAGCTCAGCACAGCTCTCCCTCCCCAGGTCTTGCTTCCTGCAGGGCAGATCCCCTTCTGGCTGACAGATGAGAATTGCTGACACCGTCCGACTAGAAGCCCCGCTCTGTGTCTTTCAGGAGAGCAGTCGCAGCACGCTGGAGACATGACTCAGCCACGTAGGTTCTTACTAGTTTCCTTATTAATACAACACTGGTGAGATGCCACAGCTCTTGCTTAAGCCAAGTGGGGTTGCAGTCTCACAAGTCTCATTTTGACTGTAAACAAAGAGCCCAGCCCTCTGTGTTAAGGATCTGGGGATGACTTATTGTTAGAGCTGGATGTTGGAAATTATTGCTGTGGCAACACTTTGTTCTGCATTGAATGCCATTTCATAACATAATCATCTCAACCCCACCACAAACACAGATGATGCTCCATTCAGGAGAGCTTTTAACAGTTTGTCAAATGATGTTTTACAACTGAGTTACCTCCAGTCTAGTCTGCTGTTTCATGCACTGTTGGGCTGGACAGAAGGAAAGAGAAAGAAAGAAAAATGAAGCTGGTATGTAAACAGTATGTAGCAGCACAGTGCCACTAAAACCAGCGCGGGGCTCCTCCATTGCAGCCATTTCTGAACAACATAAATCAGAATCTCCTCACTACCAGCTTTTCAAAATACCTCCAGATTCAGAATTGAGAGACAGTCTTTTCCTGAAGGAACTCACCATTATGGTACAAGACTCAATATTCTTGCTTTTTAGAAAGTTCCAAGAATGCAGATTCTTGGAAGTGGAAAGTCTGGTTTCATCAAAGACTTGCCATATGGTTGTGCTGGTTTTAGCTGGGATAGAGTTAATTTTCTTCATAGTAGCTGGTACGGGGCTCTGGTTTGGATTTGTGCTGAAAACAGTGTTGATAACACAGGGATGTTTTCGTTATTGCTGAGCAGTGCTTACGCAGAGCCAAGGGCTTTTCTGCTTCTCGCCCCACCCCACCAGCGAGCAGGCTGGGGGGGCACAAGGAGTTGGGAGGGGACGCAGTCGGGACAGCTGACCCCAGCTGACCCAAGGGACGTCCCAAACCATGTGACGTCACGCTCAGCATATAAAGCTGGGGGAAGAAGGAGGAAAGGGGGAACATTTGGAGTGGTGGCCCTTGTCTTCCCAAGTAACCATTGGGTGTGATGGAGCCCGGCTGTCCTGGAGATGGCTGAGCACCTGCCTGCCCATGGGAAGCGGTGACTGAATTCCTTGGTTTGCTTTGCTCGTGTGTGCAGTGTTTGTTTTACTTGTTAAACTGTCTTTATCTCAACCCACACGTTTTCTCACTTTTACTCTTCCAATTCTCTCCCCCATCCCGCTGTGGGGGGAGTGAGCGAGCAGCTGGGTGAGGCTTAGTCGCCAGCTGGGGTTGAACCACAACAAACAATGGCTCTGGACACAATCTCAGAATCACAATTTCTAAGCAAAAAAAGGCAAAGTAATTCTGTGTCCCTGAATTTCTGGATACACTTCTTGAAACCTCTCTGGCCCAACTTTCAGAGAAGCTGATCATTTGCAAACCCTTCTACAGTAACAGCAGTATTGGGTGCTCAACAACTTTTGCACTGGGTATTTCAGAAGACAGTTCTTGAAAATCAATCTCAGTACCTCACGTGTCATCTGTTTCATGGCAATGCTCATATAGGTCACATTAGAGATATGAGATTTACTACATTATTAATACCTAAGAAACACTTTGCAATTCCAGGTTGGAAGAAGCTCTACGCTTTAAAAATCTTCAGCTGCTGAATACTGTCATGCTTCCACTGCTTGCAGCGGAAGCAAAACCATCCCCACAGATGATGATCTAATTTACAGCCATAAATCCCTCTCTCTAACCCATGGCTCTAAGTACAGTTTGGTGGAGTAACAACTAAGGTGGGATGTTTATTTGAAGAACACAGGTGATGGGAGTAACACAAGACTAAATGAAGAACAGGACAGTTCAGGCTCTGTTGGTCTTATCTGTATTTATATTCAGGCCACCCAATGCTGTTCTGGCTGCACAGGAGAATATAACATGAGTACAAATACAGTTTCTGTTATATGTTATCTCACAGGGCCACAGTAGGTATGAATGATCTTTAGTTTAAGTGAGAACCAGGGTTTGCATGCAAAAGAGCTGTCTGACCATGAGAGCTATTAGGCTCTGGAACAATTTCCTAAGGGGGGCTGAAGAAGCTGTCATTCGGTACACTTAAGGCTGAATTGGACAAGAACTGGAAAATATATTTAAATAGAAAATACTATCTTGTCAGCAGGATGGATGAAGTGACCTAACACGTTCTCCAACTCTAATTTCTATGAATACCTGCAGCTTAGACCTTGTGTATGCTGAAAAGGGTCTACCAGGAAAGCTTTTGCTGAAGATGGAGACCCAGTGTCTGCTGACCAGAGAATACAAACAAACAAGTCGAATCAATGACAGGGTTTCTTGTTGATAAAATTGTATCTATGCTAGTGTTTGGTCTTTCATTTTTATTTTGTTTTAAATCCCTGTCTTTCCCTACATTCTTTGTTGACACAACTATGCCATCCTAAAACTTGGGTAATTTAATCTCCAACTCGTCTGTATCTACACACCAGACCAAATATATATGGGCAATGCACACACGCTACTGCAAACCAGATCTAATCATGAAATGTGCCAGGTCACTGCCATTATATGCACAACTACAAGCTCAGCTTATAACAATAAATACTCACTAATTAGTAACATGATTACTCAAAATGCTAGGAGAAGGAGGGCTGCAGAGGGCAGAAACATGCCCCTTTTATTTTCACAGTTTCTCTGAAGCCATGACATACCTATGTAGAACTCATTTTCCTACCACGTGTTGATCTAGAACTGAGCAGGAGATGGATGCTGAAGAGAACCATTTTCATCATCCCTGGAGAGATGTGTAAAACAAGAGAGAGGGTTTTTTATTTCCCTCTCTCTGAAAGAGGCATTGGCTCCTTTCCACTTCCAATTTCACCATGGCTGCACACGACTAAACATCCATTTTGACACTAATGCGGAGTGGTGCTCTCTACTAGGTTGGATCAGCCAGCTCTCCTGCCTGACTGGCCAAGTGATTGTAAAATCATTAATGGTATATTTTACACCCCGTATTTCTTAAAAATCATAATTACTAGGGAAATTATTCTTCTTTTACTCCTGGATTTTTTCTTTTATTTTTTTTTTCCCCAAAGACACATGTGCTCACTCTCTCATAACAGTCAGAATGAGGTCAGAAACTTGAACATATGTGGCTGTGTGTGCTTTCTCCTCCAACCAGAAATGACAAAGCAGAGTTTGGCAAGGCAATAAAGGAATGGCCACAAATCAGCCAGGATTATCTGACTTCCTTTAAGAAAGCCATAAATTGTTTACAGCAGCATTGGTCTTTAATGGCAGAATGGGGGGTGATGGAAGGGAAAGCTTTAATCTAACAATTTCAACACGTTGCCAAAGTCCTTTCCTGTAGTTTACAATAAAAGAACCTCCAAAGCATCTAACTTATGTTGGCTGGACTTTTTATTTTCAGGGAAAAGATCCTCCCATGCTCCCTTCTCCTTCAATACAGAAATAGACTGGAGTGTAATGAGGTTAAGCATTAAGCATTTGACAAAAATGCTTGCAAAGATTTTAGCACCAGAAAACCTCTACAGAAACTGGACAGAGCCTGGGATAATACACAGCAGACTCCTCCAGGCTTAATGCACTGGGAATTGGCAGTGCATTAGCATTTTGGCTGTAGCTGGGCTTTTTACGGCCACTGGATTCTCGGCACCACTGCTGCTAATAATACATAGGTGAGGGGACATGGAGACAGACAGTTTGCTGTGATTGCTACTCACTGCACACTGCAAAACAGTTCCAAACAGGAGAAGGCAGCAGCTAAAAAAAAAAAATACTCTGGAAACAGAGCCAGTCTGCACAATTCATATATATGAATTTCCAACACTGAACCCTCCTTCCCCCTCCAGTGCAATTCTACATTCAAAGTTGTTTGGTTTTATCCTTTTGTTCTTGCTTATCCTAGAGGGCAATTGTGAAATTCAGAACCATCACTGGAATCCAGAAAATGAATATTTGCAAAGTTTGAGGGCACCCATAATGAGATTTTTAGAGATAGGGTCTATGCCTCCTGTGTTTCTTTGTGTATTTTGCCTTTCAGGGCCATTTCCCAGATGGCACTGTAGCGCAACATGCACCTAACACAAACAATGCAACCACCTCCACTGCCTGGGATGGAAATGTCCAAAATCCTTTCCTGCAGCTCCTCTGAATATTGGGATCATCTCTGCCGCTGCACGGTACTTCTTTGGTCACACACCACTTTTGGAAAACGCATTTCTACTGCAGGAATGATGTAAGTAAGTACAGCACAGCTCACATGGTTTGAAGAGTTTGTCAACAGAAAATTTCTGTTCCAGACTACTAGCTTCTGAGAACTGGAATGTTTCCAAATCTATTTATCTCATCACTTTATAGAAGCTCTTTCCTCCCTCCTCTTGATATTTCAGAAATTTATTTGCCTCCCATTATAAAAATAAATACAAGTACTCTCCCTCCCCAATGCCCAAACAGTAATTAGTTATAATGATTATTATTTATGTTGTGGCAGTGCCTTGGAGCCCCAGACATAGTTATGTGTTTATAATCCCTCCTCTACATGCTACTTAACAGCATATTGCTCAAAAGCCAGTAAAAGCAAATTCTTCAAGTATCACAAAGGAGACTGCCAGCAAAGTTTCCCCAAAGCTTTGGATAAAAATCCCAAGAAGCTGAGTGGTTCCCCATACTGCAAACTCTAGCTCTAGCAAGAGTCAGTCATCCTAGCTGAATTTTTTGTTTCTTTGGCTGAAAACAAACTCACAAGGCTGAAGTACAAAAAGGCAAATGTACAGTGTTTCAAGGGCAGGAGGGAAACCATTCCTTTCTTGAAAAGCTTTTCTTTAATAATTAAGGCTGAAAAATTACTTGTATTTTCCCACGCACTGATGAGAAAGTTATAGGAAGGAAGGAAACACAGGAAGATCCTAACAGCACTGAAGCATAGGATGAAGTAATTTTATGGATAATTGCCATGTAACTCTCTATTTTGTTTCTGGTGCCTAGATATTATTGAGTAAAACTAATTAGAAATGCGATAGATAAATGTACTCAGAATTCTTCCTATCCTTTGAGTGGTTCCAATACCACCCATCAGGGACTCTGCGTTTGCTGGGTAGGCAAATGATTTTCTCATAAAAAGCTAGACAACTCTTATCATGGCTCATTTTCTCCTTTAACCTATACTATTACTGCTCCTCCTCCTACAAAGTGAAATATAACACCCATCAGTGTTGTAATGATTCCTTAACTATTAATGCAAGTAAAAAGCAAAACAACCCCCCCAAACCCTCAGCACAGAAGGCAAGATGAGCACAGCTAGTTCGCCCTGTCTCTAATTAATGCATTTTGCTTTTCCTGCCAGGTGTGGTCCCCATTTCTCACTCATTGGTCTCCCTCCCCAACAATTTATTCTTCAAAAGCAGAAGCAAGCATTGTAAACAGAACCTGCAAAATACAAATAAGGAAGCAAATCAGTGTTGGTTTTTTTTCTTGTTGCTCAAGAACTTTAAAGAGGTTTGGGGAAAAAAACAACAAAAAGCTCCAACCAAAACAAAAACCTTTCCACTAAGTAATTGAGTCTGCACTCTTGTATCAGACATTCAATGCTAATTTGGAGTCCTGTCTTATCGCATTACAGACAAACACAAGGCCCCTTACATCAAGTGCAACAAAATAGCTACACTCGGCATTATTAATGAAGTAGATGGATTAATTTCCTATTTATGAGAAGCTAACCAACTGGCTAGCTTGCTGACAGCACTATTAATGATCCTTAATGCCCCACAGGCGGTAATGGGTCCCGCTGGGAGATCTAGGAGCGCTGCAATTTGTATTGAGGATTTAGACATAACAAAAAAAAAAAAAAAGCCCTCCTGGGAGCAGGCAGTTGATCAGCGGGCGCCCCAGCGGAACACAGCAGACAAATAATAAATGACAGCCTTGCGATTAAATCAAACCTTCTACTTTAAGTGTTAAAGTGTCTGACTGTCACTAACAATCTAGTGGTTGTTAAAGCCTCCCGGGGCCTCCAGGAACAGACGCAGTGAGCTGGAAGGTAAAAGGGGGGGCGAGCGGCAGTGGCAGCAGCGGGAGCCTTGCTGTCTCGAGAAGGGAAGCTGCATTAAGGCAGGAATTTAGACAGCCACTGAACTCTGGCTCTGCTTTTTGAGGTACCACCGACCCAGGGCACAGAAGCCACAAAACTCTCCATGTGCCTTAAAAGAAAGATTTTACTTGGGAATGAAACAGCAGTGGACTTCACAGCCCAGAGTGAGTGGGAGTCCCCGACGCAAGATCACGTCTTGGGTAAATGAATAGTCTTGCCTGCTGATATCTAGGAATTTCAGTTTCCATTCATAGATCTGTGCATTCAGGATTGAAACCAGAGGGCTGTGTTTCTAGATTCAAAAGGGACACGTTGAGGTGTGAACAGAAGTCCTGGAGGCAACATGGTTTTCATTCACTTAGTCTTCTTGATAAATACAGCCATACACACCGTCTTCCTTAGACTCAGTTTCCTTGCCGCCCTAGACTGATCACATCCTGGGGCTAGGTGACAACCTGGAGAAATCCCAGTGCTTTCTGTTCTGGAGATCAGTGTTCAGAGACAGAGATGAAACAGGCAAGTAGGTGAGATGAAAATAAGCACTGAACTGTCCTTTTTGTCCATCACCCTCTAACAAGACACCAAAGCAACAGCTGAGGCTTAATGAGTTAAGGAGGCAGAAGGCCAACATTTTGTTTGGTTTGGGAAAATCCTCTCCCTCTTCTTTGTCATCCCCTCTCCACACCATGACCAAGTGTAGACTTCTGTCTTCTTGGGTCTTCTCCCACCCAGTTTTAAAAGCCCAGTGCTAGATACAATTACGGTGAATAATGTGACGATTTCAAGCAAGGTTAATCTATCTTTAAAGAAATGTTTAGAAAATCAAGGGCAGTTGGATGTTGTGTACCTGCCATCAGCAGTAATAAAAATACATTCTTGTAATCCAACTCAGGTAGTGTCAAATTCACTCAAGTGTCTCTCAAAGCAGATGCCCAGACTGGAGAATGACGAATGTTTGTATTTTGGAGGACAAACCAATACTATTAAACCTGCTGGTAAGATTTCTATACATGAGGACTGTATGTATCATCTGCAGATGTTCTTAAAAAACAAAAAGCTAACAAACAGAAAAACAGTCCAGTCCAGTAGATATACATTCATAAAGTCACATGCAATATTTCACATTAAAAAAAAAAAAGCAGAAAGCTTTTTCAAAGAATATTTCTTACAGTGAGAAAGATCAAAGGGGAAAAGAGACAGCCATAAGGAGAAGAGTTTCAGTGTATCTTGTATTTTTGTTGAAAGGAAAAAGAAAACAAGTATTAGCCCCACTTACATTCTCATGAGTTAATTGCTGGATATTCATTTTCAGAAATGATATACAACTATCACAACGAAATTCAACTTCAGCTTCCTCTTCAAGTCTCGTAGAGTTACATCAGTACAAAATCAGTACCCATGAAATCAGAATTCACACTGGACATGTGCATGCTCATACATACCTACCTAATTTGGGAAGTATGTACACTAAACACATACTATATCTACACATACGTCAACGAAAGTATCTTATTTCAGTACGTTGATAAAATTCTTCAAAGTAGCATCTCAGCTACCAGCCGTTGCCCATTTGCAATACCCAGAGCCCATATGGCACAGTCTGGGGTATGAATGCAGCTCCACCACACACTGGGGCTGGCAGAGCCTGCACGTGATGCCTGTACTCGAATGAAAGCTCTGTGCTTGTCATAGGCAGTGTAAGTGCAGTACTTCGTATTTTGAAAGGATGTTACTTGCCACTTACTGCATAGCACCCATTCAAGCTATATCTCAGTCCTGTTTTACTGATGAGAAAGGTAAGAAGGACACGTGACTAATTTGTCTGAAGCTACAGAGGGAGTCACCAGGAGGAAAGGAGATGGGAACTTAGGGCTCCTCTTCTTCCTTTCTGTGCTTAGGCCACTTGCTGATAACATGGCAGTGCCTGAACGAGATTAACTAGGAACACTAATGCAAACAAGACACGTGGTAACGTTGTTCCCCGTTCTCCCCTCCCGCAAGTAGCCGAGTGTAGGTTTCAAAAGGACAAAACCCAAACAAACCTAAGAATGAAGACTAGCAAAAAATGAAGAGAAACTTGCACAAGGATTCCCATGCAAGTCAACAGCACAACAGTCCCAGTTCAGTGCCCTCTCAATGCTGCTTTTCACTGAAGTCTTCAGCTCTAATAAAAATTTTGAAGGAAAACCTGCTGAAGCCAGCGGGACTCTTTCTGCTGACGTGTCAGGTCCGGACGAGGCTCAGTATATCCTCCCCCAGACTGAAGTAACAATGGGCAGCTGTTCCCAGCCTGACCCCGCAATGCTTGGAGCTGGGACGCAGCAGGATCCCTTGTCCTCAGGCACAGTGTTGGGAGACGCGCTGGTGACAGCACTTTGCTCGAGCCAACGCTCTCCAAGAAGACAATCCACGCCTTGACAGACCAAAACACTCAAGTGTTTCCACAGCTAAACCACTGCCTACATGCACCTCTTCATACCCCACATTCTATTCCCTGCTAACGTACTTGCAGAAAACAGGAAAGGTCCTTCCACCTTCTTCCTCCTCATCTGTTATTCCCATAATCCAGGAAACAGAACATTTTCCTTCTAGATTCTTTGTAAAACCTATGTGGAAGGTTTATGGCTCCTCTGAACTGTAGCTATTACGCTTCACAGGCACTGAAAGGTGGTCCCTCTGCCAGGATACGACACAGAGGGGCCGTGCAGTGGATCCTCCACCCCATACATGAGCCCTCGATACAGCGCGTAGATGTGAGAGACAGCAGTCCAAGTGAGGGAACTGGACTTTTGTCTGGTTTTTATATAGACTCCCTGAGACCACCTCTATAACCAGTCATGGGTGTGAGATGATATCTGGTCTGCTGTCTTGCAAGAAACTGTCATGCAATTTATAGCATGATCATACCTTGGTACTGCAGCCTGGGAAGAGAGCCATAAATAATCATCTCAGCTCATATATGTCAATTTATTCTATTACCAATCCATGTGTGTTTTCTGGCAGAATTAGTCTTTTCTCCTTTTAATCATACAACTTAACAACAGGCCACTGAAGAGAACCCACTGGAATACACAACAGCCAACTGGATTTTCTTCCCCTTATGTGAGCTTCAGTAAAGAACGTGTAACGGAAAAAAACCTACAGTGTATGATGGGGAACTATGGTAAGCACCGGCTGCCAAGAAGGCAGCATCTACAGAACCACACTTATTTATCTGTCTTTCAGTTCATACAAGCTGCTCTATTATAGCCTCTCGGTGGGGAAGCATCAGTTGTTAAACATCAGAAGCTAAAGAACAACTGATCAGACAAAATGTCAGTGTGGAACAGACCCCTCCTGATGCAGGGAAGGCAATGCACTGCTCTTGCACTCAGGCAGAAGCCTCAGTCCAAAGGGTGAGAGATGTGCCCAGAGGCACCTGAGGGCAAGCAGAGGCTGCCAGCTGCTGAAGCTCCCCGTCAGATCACTACCAGGGTTTAAATATGGGGGCAGCAAACAGAGGTGGCAATTTCTACACCTGCTTGGCTCTCTGTCGGATACCGCCTGAATTAACGTCGTGGCCCAACGAACACAGGCAGGACCAGGCAGCATCAGAGCGGCGGTCTGGTCTCTGGCGATCAGAGGTCTCCGGGATGCAGCATGTCTGTAGAAGCACTGGCACTGGTGGGCACCAGGCTCTGAGTGGCTGTAGCAAGGACCCAAGTTTTGGATAAGGGTCAACAACTGCTCATCAGCTTTATGAGCCTATTTAGGAGCTCCAGTTTCTCCTGGAAAGACTGCCAGATTTTGCTTTGGCTGGTGATCTATCACCCATGACCTTTGGTCAAGTGGATCACAAAAGGTGGGGTTGCATGTATGTCAGATGACAACAAAGTCACTATGTACAGAAAAAATGCTCTTCATAAGGCACCTTCCTCCCATTCGTCACACAAAGAGTTAAGACACACTGCTCATTTCTTTAGCCTGTCCTCTCCTGTGTTCCTAAGTGCTGGCATAAAATTGGATCCTGAGCCTTGTTTGCTTGATCACACTTCCCCTCCTCCAACCTGTCCTCACCCCCTGCACCTCCCCACCATTTTGCCCCCACCATCCTTGCTCTGGTGGGGAAGGCAAAAAATAATAGTGACGGGAAAGCCAAGAGGACCTTGCAAAGTGCACCGCGAAAATGAACGTGCCTGCTCACTCATCACATTTTGCATTCGTTCTGCCACTTGCTGTCAAATTAAAACGTGGCCAACAACTCATTTCTCCTGCTCTCACAGTTACAAATTAGTCCATTAAGCTGTCTGCAGCAAGCCTTTTTTCCTCTTCCCAGTAATGCCCTCTGAGAATTCCTTCATAATCGCCAAGTCCTCCTGGGATGCCCACCGAAAGCAGATGGAGAAGCTCCCGGGTAATACAAGGCACTTTTTAATGACACAACATGCTGTGGGGTTTTTTTTTTTATTTTTTTTATGTCCCTGTTCTCCCTTCATCATATTACACCCTTCCCTACTTTCTTTCACCAGGATGAATAGGAATTAAAAAAAATAAATAAAAAAGAAGGAGGGATGGAGGGGCATGGATGCTTCTGCGCAGACACTGACAGCTACAGGAAGGGGTGGGGGGAATCGGCTTCAACACCCTAATTAAAACTGCCTAATTGAATTATCTTTATTGAAAAATTAGATCTTCCATTGGAAGTTTAGAGATCTGGGAAGACAGACGATCAAGTCCTCCTGTAGATGACTAATCTGTTTCATTTATCGTGTCTCCTCCTCCCCAGGCAGAGGCTGCACAGACAACGACCGTCTCTTCCGCGGGCCAGACCTGTCGCAGAGTGAATCGCTCCTGACAGAACAAGTTGCTTAATGCAGAATCCCTCTCTTAAGGGATGTTTTGGAGAGCCAAAAGGACTTGAGTGTTATTAGCAAGTAAAGGGCTAGTATCAGCTAGGAGTTGTCTTTATTTATTTAAAAGAGCATCTTATAAAGTGAGGCTGTTACAGCAGTCTGTTCATGCAGGTGGTATGGGGAAGGAGCTGCCGACCCCAGCATTGGTGAGGGCACTGTAACCCCCACAAAGCTGCTGTGTATAGAAACAAGGCATTTAAAATAAGGCAAACATTTTCTGTACATTGATGACGCACAGAAAAAAACGATACCAACTAGATACAGCCAGGTGGTATCCACACTGCACTTTAAATAATAGCAACTACAGACAGATCTTTCCTGTCCATCTGTTAACCCAAGGACTTAGTCCTGGAGATGCTGCTTGAGAGCAGCACTGCTCACCCACAGCCCGTGCAGCAGATGATGATCCTGGTGAGCACCTGGACCAGAGCATGGCTGTGCCAAGCTGGGACCTGTTCTGAGCTGGCATGGGCTCTCCTTCCCAACGTGGGGCTATGGCAGCCCACCACCCTGATCACAGCAACGGGCACAGCTCTGAGGGGCATCACTTTCTGGACAGCATCCTGCACTGAAGAGGTTGCTAGAAGGATGCTTTGCTTTACACAGTGCAGTAAGAAAAATCACCGTTTGGAGAACTAGTAGTGGACTTGGTCCTTCCTTTCCAGGTTACTGACTCAAACTGAGTTCAGCCTCTGCGTCTTATTTGATGCTTACTTGGTGATCAAGAGAGGAAGAGGCTGAATCTGCCCCATACGTAGCGTTTGCCTCACAAAAGCACAGCTGGCCTTTTCTGGAAGCCTCTGGAGACAGAGGCAAGATTAGTGGTGTCTGGGAAGATCCCATCCCATCCCATTTTTTTACTTTTTCAAAACAAAGAGGAAAAGCTCTTCCCACTGGAAACTACTGGAGTCATACGCGTTGGCAATTCTTCTTTCCAACGAACCAGCAAAAGGTAGAAAACCCAAATCAATCTTTGTCCATTTGTCTTCCTCCCTCTCTCCCCACCAAATCACAAAATCGGCTTCAAAATAGTAAGATGAAAATCTAATTAAATAAATACAGTGTGCATTCCTTTAATTTGCTTGCTGACTTTGCAGTGGGGTGACTCTTACTGCCAAGTCTCCTTAGTGACGGCATGGGTTAATTTTTCTTTCACGTGAAAGTCAAAATTCCTTATCTCATTGCAGAATTCCAGGAGCTGCGCCTTTAAGGAAACATTTTGCTGTAAAATTACAAGATTCAGTGACTCTACAGTAGTCCCTCTTCAGCCTCCTCCTCCCACATCAAATAAAATTCAGCGACTCGGCTGCCACCCTGCCGTTCTCCTCCCAGCTCTGCTGTGAGTGACAGGCATGCCGTGCTCACACCATCCTGGGGAACAGCCAAAGTATTCATGGATCTTATTGCTAGACAGGCTGTGATAAGGCTGTTTTCATGGCTACACACCCCACAGACAGGCAGCAAGAGACACAAGAAAGAAGGTGGCAATGGAGAGTAGAGTCCTCTCAACACCTTTAAGGAAATGCTGTGTGCTGGAGGGCAAGAGGAGCTTTTTCATGGGGAGGAGCCATGTTATGAATGTATATATTTCGAGGTGGGGAGGGGAAGGAATAAACCGGTTTCCTGGAAGTGAAAAAAAAATTGGCTGTCTTTGCAAAGTCTGAGGCCAGCTGGAAAGACAGAGGCGTGATTCAACTTTTTGTTTAAAGAAAACCCACTCCAAGTGGCAGAAATGTCCAAAAAAACCCACAACCAGCCCCAGCCCGAAACTCCCAAGTCCTGTACTAGGAGAAGGAAAAACCCAACTTTCTCTAAACACAGATGAGTCAATGTGAATAAAACGTGTCCTTCACATATCATAAATTATTACATTAGGAAGAAAACAGGCAGTTTTTCTTTGAACTGTAATGTACAAATATTCCCACTGGCAGAACAAAAGAGGGGAGGAAGACTTCAAGTAGATCACTGCACCCTTGGATTTTGTTACCACTATTTGCTCATTTATCCTCTTTTCAAAACAGAAAGACTTCCTGATTTTATTGTATTTATAGCAAATACAAGACAACCTCCCTAGGCTTCTTCATACTGTTCTTTTCTATTCTTTACAATAAATTATGTGAAAGGGAAGAAGTAACCTTTTATTTTCCCTATTTACATGTGTGCTCTAGACAAAGAGAACAGCTAGAAGAAATCATCTAGCAGCTAGAAATGCCGTAGTGCTTAGTAGAAGGTGGGGGAAATAGGTACACGTACAGAGGGAAGGCTTGGACATAACCAGCAGAGCATCCATCCATGTGGGCTCTGATTTCGGTGCAGATAATTAGCTAAAGAAGGCTTGGCCGGCATTAAAACAAAATGAATGGCATTTGCAAGGAGGTCTGCTAACTCTTCTCTATTTCTGTTCCACTGTTGTCCCAAAATAAATGAGAAGAGACATATTATCGGAAATACCAGTTCAAATAAAAAGAAAACTAAATCACTCACACTTGGGTTATACAGATGCTCTTTTTAATGTACCTGGCATATTCAAAATTGCACATAAAATCCAAGTTGATCAGCTGAAGTTCCACTCACTTTCTGCAGGAGTCAAGTTAACACCTTTGCCTTGGCCACGAAAGAAAGATTTTGGTTTAGCTGTTTTTGACAGCAATCTAACTTGCATACAGCTCTACAGCAATTGTGCACACCATCTATTTGCCTACACATTTTTTTAACTGGCTCACTGCTCTGTTGAAAACATTTCCTTGAAATAACCTTGAGCCTACAGCACATATGCAGTGTACACGCACAGATAAAAATGCATGCGTGACTTCAGTGTTACCATTATAAAAATATTACAGTATAGCAGTGCTTCAGTTAAGCATCAAAACTCCATAGCTTGTAATTTTACTTCACTACTTGGGGCAATTTCAGAGAAATACTTCAGTATTTTTAACAGCATATATACAAGAGACCATATATACTGCTGCTGGCCGCTGGTTTCCATAAATCTTTCAAAACCAATATTTATACTCCCATGAAGGAGTGCTGGTTGCTTATTTTCCATCTCCGTAAAAGTGGTCAGATCAATAGTTCTGTGTATGTTACTTGGAAACATGTCACAGCAGCCTCTAAAACCTCTTTTTCCTTTGTCTGAAATTGATTTCTGTAATATGCAAATATTAAGAAAAAGGAAGCTTTACGTTTCCTCTTAGGATCCTTTGTGAATCCTTCAGAATCCAGACACCACTACGACGGAAAATTAAAACCCTGCCAGCAGTTTACCGTTTCCCCTGAGTGCCAGTCGCACTGTGATCCTAACACTTTGCTCCAAGCTATGAAATTCTGAAATCTGCATATTCTTCACTTCGGGATTGTTTCGGCTAAAAGGTAAAGCACTGCAGAGCTGCCTGCCCACAAAAACAACCTTCTCCTTGGACAACCTTCCTCACTCTGAAGATCACAAAAGAGAAGGAGGAGGATTTCCACTGCTCCTCTATGCCAATGAAAAGATAACACCACTCACTCTCTTGCTTTAGATGTTGCTGCACACCCAATTTTTTAGTTAATATGCAGGATCAGGAAAATTAAACTTGTGTTATGGAGCCTTACTTTGAGAAGGAGCAAAGAGACGTGCTATTCACTGGAGCTTTTTGTGAGAGACTTTATCCACACACCCCCCCTTTTTTTTTCAGCACAGCTTGAGCCCTGCAGCTTTTATTAAAAAAATAAAAAAGGGAAAAAAACCCCAAACCAAGCAGTGTACAAAAGTGGGGGGAGTAGAGAAGGTTTAACAAGCTCCAAGTCATAGATTATAAGCCGCTGCTAAAAATTTATGGCTGTTTGGATCTTTGCCACACTGAACAGATTGGCAAGCTGATCAGAATCGCAGCAGGCTGCCTAATGAGTCCCACACAATTTTTCACCCCATATTTTTCCAATAAAAAAGCAGTTAAATACCAACCGCAGCCACAGCAGAGCCTGCCATCTGGCTGCTTTTTTCTCCAGCCATCATTAAAATGGTTCTTGGCAGTTTACACCTCGCTTTTTTCTGTACAGATGTGGAACGAATTTTCTGACAACCCTTGGATGAAACAGGGGGCTTTATTGAGCTTTACAGATTAACTGCCTAACTTCTGGTCCTAATTTTAAGTGTCTTAGCACACTGAAGGCATCATTTTAAGTGAGCTAATTGTATGTATCTGAGCCCACCAGCAACATTTGGTTAAGTTAAAGTGAGATTCAAAATCAACATTTCGAGGAGCTGTGTAACCCACACCACCATGGTCACCAACGTCCGGCCCACGCTGTGAGTTCACAGGGATTAAAAGTAATAACTATAAGGATAGTGTTCAGAAGTATCTACAGAGGAAACCAAAGAATTATGGTTTAAACCCATTTATTGCAGCCAAATGAATATGAGCAGCTTTATTTCTTATTCTTTGCTTTTACTGTTGTCCCTATGCAGCAGTTCGGTTAGCTAGGGAGTAACGGAGCCCCGTACTTGTGGTTACTCCACTGACCTGAGCACAGAGAAATGAAGCTGCAGCCCCAAGTATCTGGTTAGATGTGTTCGAGCCGTGGGCCAGCTTACTTGAAAGCAGCTCTACTTGCCTCTTTGTCACTGGAAGATGATGGTGAGCAAAGGGAGAAGCAAGCTGATTTTGGGGCACGGTATTTATGCACAGAATAACTATTTTTTACAGTCAATTTTGAAACAAGAAATGCAAAGCAAAGGTCCTTCAGAAACCTAGAAAAATCAACATATAGCTAAGAAGCACATTTAAAGACCATTTATGGGCCAAACAGAAGCAGGATAGGTTGGAGATGGATACAACTGGCCGAATGTCTATGGATAGTTTTGATTAATGTAGGCTGCAAGTCCAGGCAGTTTGGGGGATGGGAGCAGGAGGGCAGCCAGCTGAAGTGCAGTTAAGATGCTCCAAAAATAGTGTTTCAGTCTTCCCTAATGACTTGTCAAGACCACAAAAGAAGCAGTGGAAATGCAGGGACTGGAGCCCAGGTCCAAGGGCAAGGCTGGAGGTCTGTCAGACCCCTCTTTCTCTCCGAAAAGATGACAAACAGCAGCAGAACACGAAGTAGGCTTTTCATTGTTTTGCTTTCCTTCGCATCTCTAACACAGATTATTACTTATGCCAATCATCTTATAATGACCAATGGATTTAAAAAATGAATAATTTATAAGAATGTTGATAACATTTATTTGTTTTCAGCAAGGAGTTCACAGAATCATAGAAATGCAGTACAGAAAGGGACCTTAAAAGGTCATTCTAGACCCCTGCTCTGAAAGAGATTATGGTGGAGATTATGTGCATAATAATGTAAATGACCCTATAACTGTACTCCAGAATCAACATTTTCATTAAGAAATATATTGCCCTTGTAATCCTACTGGTTGGGTAGATAACCTTCAGAGTGCAAGCTGACGCAACCACAGCTATCAAAGCCTGGAAACAGGCAGAAACAGTGACCCTAACAGCACGAGCGGGCATTTATTCAGAAACCACCAAGCACGGGCTGGAGATGAATACAACTGGCTGACTGTGTAACGATAGCTTTAATTAATGTATGCTTCTATGACTGTCCAAAAACGGTGGTAGTTCTGGGGGAGAGGAGCAGCAGAGCAGTCAGGTGAAGCTGAGATTTGGTGTGATGGAGATAAAGGGTTCCATGTTCATGCTCTGCTGTTGAAGTCACCCTTTGCCCCCAAACTGTGATGTGTCCTATCCCCATTACTGGCAATGGTTGTGCAAATTGCTGACGAAAAAGAGAAAAAAATTACCTCCATCTCTTTAGTGGGTGCTGAAAGCTCCAATTTATCTCCTACCGATCGACCTAAACCACCAGTTCACCCTAAAAGCACTGATGTACTTTCAATGCACAATCCTGCAGCCCGCTGCAGACCTCATGGCAATAATAAAAAGAATTGACTTGAGCATCAGTAGTCAGGTCGGACAGTTCTGGGGTTCCAAACTCTATAATCTGGGCCTGATGTGCAGTGTAGGGTAAAGGACCATGTTTTATAGCAAAGTAAATTAAAAAATAAGCAAATCTGCCAGAGCAACTTTTTGTCCTATTACACTTCTGGTAAATTTTGCTTCTAAGAACCATTACTGTATGAAGAGGTATTCACATACACACACACTGCCTTGACATTTGCACTTTTTTATATAAACATTTTTACAATATTCCATTACCACAGAACGCACCAGCTAATAGCCAAATCCCTAAAGCTGCTAACAATCAAGTCTGGCTCAGAGTCGCCTCTGAATAACTTCCATTTCTTCAATGCTTTTGCACAGCAGGATTGCTAATAAACAACCAGGCAGTAAACCTACAAGTCAGCCAGTACTGCCTCTGCCTTCTCCAGTTCAGGGAATTGCTCTAATGTAATGTGGAAATATATCCTGTGACCAAGCAGCCTCTGGGAATTCTTACATTTCAGGTTGGGTTGTCTTCATTGGGTTATTTTGGGATAGCCACAAAAATGAGTCCCAATTCCCTTTCCCTTGCTCTCCACTGCCCCCCAGTCACACACTCCACCAAGCAAAACATTCTAGCTACTTAGATGTGCTCAGGGAATAAACTATTTCAAGAAAAAAAAAAGTCTCATCTTAAATGGTTTCCATCCAATCAAATGACTTAGCCCAGAGGCTAAAATGATTTAGCCCTTACACAAGTCTAACACAATAGCGTTTGCATAACTTGTTTGAGCTCTCTCTCCATCTGTCCCATGGAGAGTTCCCAGCCCACAGAGAAGACACAAAGATAACTGGGCATTTGATCCAAGGCTAGTTTTCATTTTATTTAGGACTCATCTAAATCAAAGGTCTGGTAGGTTACCTGCATACGGCAAACCGCCCTTTGTTTTACAGATCCATCGACAGCTATGTTCTCAGTGCTGCAATGAGCTCTGCAGCCCGACTGCATTTTCTAGGGAGGCTAGTGAAGAGCAGGAGCAAGAGCTCCCGAACAAAGTACTGGGGTGAGGTGCTAAGCAGCAGGTGTATCTTCATGCAGAAAGCCTGAATACAGCAGCCTTTTGTGCCCTGGACAGCCACATAGCTACAGAACATCCAAACCTGACATTTTAGGCTTTCATGCTTGTTTCAGCCCTGCAGTGTGTTTTATTTTTATTGCTTATTATTGCTAAGTCAGTGTAACTGACATGTTGCCTTTACAGATAATGTTCTTACGGTGAGTCTCCAAACTAGTTTTAGGGTTATTAATGGTCCTTTCGTTCTCACTATTTTTAAGGGTTTATGGTTTAGATTTGAGATTTTAGCTGTAGGCAGAAATATGGTGCAAACTGATCCTAGAATTTTTTCCCTCGATCCTATTAAAAATAAATTCCCTTTATTGCAAAGGTAAAAGAAAATCCACAGCAAAAAAGGTAACAAATGGATTAGGGTTATTTTCAAGTCATTCATTTTCACTCAAAAAAAAAAAAATTAAACGACATTTTCTTCCTAAGAAATAAGGCTTTACTCTTGTCATTAAAAAAAGCTCAGCACTTCAAATCCATGGGATGAATGCAGAAAAAAGGAAAGCAAATAAGCAGAGTGGCTCTGGACTTCTAAACAGAAGAGCTGGACTCAGTGAGAGAATCATACAGACAGGCATTTGGACGTCTTGGGGTTTTATAGTTCAAATTCTGCATTTATAGGCATCAGCAGGAATTTTGCCAATGACTTAACTGACTTTTACGCTATAAAGCTAGAATGATCCACTTTGATTAACTGCTCTGACCTCCTGCATAACACAGGCTTATAGCATAGGGCCAAGATTTCATCCCAAATCTGGACAGAAGAGAGATGCACAACATATGAGTCAGCAGGACAAGCACAACAATTTTAATTTTAAAATGCCAAATCGTGCTGGCAGGGGAAAACAGGGTGGATGATAGACAGTTCTGGATACTGAGAGGTTTCTTGAATTATTGGGAGATACTTGGCTATGTCAAGCAAGCTGACTGAGCTAGCTTTCGTCTCTTGTTTTTAATTATCTTTACTCTTTTAGAATTTCCTTGTTGTGCTAAAAGTTGTCCTGGGGTAAGCCTCCTCCCCAGATCTAATCTTTCTGCTTGAGGCAATTGGGGCAGGGTTATTTTGACATGCAAACGAAGAGGACATATGTTGCATGCAAATGAGAGGGCCACAGCTTAGAGCAGACAGATTTTTTCTCCTGCCCCAGGCACTTATGTTGTTGTTTAACAGGATTTCCTAGGGATCTAGATCAACACTTTCACATCAGGGTCTCTAAACTCTGT
Source organism: Sagittarius serpentarius (assembly GCA_034782735.1). NCBI lineage: Eukaryota > Metazoa > Chordata > Aves > Accipitriformes > Sagittariidae > Sagittarius > Sagittarius serpentarius. Next base: position 22,185,354 of record JAVKLA010000088.1, on the reverse strand, counting down.
CTGCCCATCCAGCCACCAAAACGTAGCGGTGGGGAAGCAGGTCAGGCTCCCCTGGGTGCTGCGCAGAGGCAGCCCAGCCACGGTTCCTGCTTTTAGAGGGAGAGGAAACGGGTGGTGGTTGCTACAAAGGCTCAGCCCCACTGAACAGCAAGCTCACCTTAAGCCAGGCTGACTTCAGAGACCTGCTTCAGGAAAAGCTGGCCCGAGGCCACCAGCCCAGCCAGCCTCACTCGCTATTTGTTGTTCTCAGGTATTGACACTGGAAAATTGGCTACTGTGTACTGGCAGTAACTTCTTAATGTTATTTAATACATGTTATTGTATTCACACTGTAAAGGGCCCACACCCTGTTCTGATTCAAGACCTAGATACAGACTCATTATGGTGCCATAAACACCACTTTTAAAAGCCTGACTATGTATTGACACAGTTTTTCATATGTGCAGAACAGACTCTCAAAACCACTCTCAAACATTGTGATGACGTTTCACACCGGGCTCATGTGTCCCCAGGATGGCATTAATTGAAATAGTACCGTGAAAGCAAAGTGAAACATATGAAACAGCAAGATCTGTGCAAAATAATTCTGCTTTGGAGATACAAAATCAAGGCAATTTGGAGAGGAGGCCAGATTCTGTGCTTGATCCTCCATCTTTGCTTGCCAAGATTGTAACAATCATCCAAGAGTGAATGTTACCAAGGGAAGCATTTGAGAACTTGCCTTTGCTGCTAAGAAATGTGCTTAAAATTCAAAATACCCAAAAGGTAAGCTACCCATTCCCAGACAAAAGTACTGGCAATCATACTTGCAGGACTTATGTATGTGAATATTTTAAAAAAAAAAAAGTCTCATAACACTTGGCACAAATCACACCATTCATTGCAAGAAACCACTTCTGGCCAGCCTATTCCCGTGGGCTTAGAGGGCTGTCAGCGAACAACACAACCAGAATAAACTTCATCATGAAGTTCAACAGGGCCCAGTGCAAGGTCCTGCACAGGGATCGGGGCAATCCCAAGCACAAATACAGGCTAGGTGGAGAATGGATTGACAGCAGCCCTGAGGAGAAGGAGTTGGGGTTGCAGGTTGACGACAAGCTCAACATGACCCAGCAATGTGTGCTTGCAGCTGAGAAAGCCAATCGCATCCTGGGCTGCATCAAAAGAAGTGTGACCAACAGGTCGAGGGAGGTGATTCTCCCCCTCTACTCCACTCTCCTGAGACCCCACCTGCAGTACTGCGTTCAGCTCTGGGGCCCCCAACATAAGAAGGACATGGACCTGTTGGAACGGGTCCAGAGGAGGGCCAGGAAGATGATCAGAGGGCTGGAGCACCTCTCCTGTGAGGACAGGCTGAGAGAGTTGGGGTTGCTCAGCCTGGAGAAGAGAAGGCTCCGGGGAGACCTTATAGCAGCTTTCCAATACTTAAAGGGGGCCTACAAGAAAGTCAGCCAGGGACTTTTTACAAGGGCATATGGTGATAGGACAAGGAGCAATGGCTTTGAACTGAAAGAGGGTAGATTTAGATGATGAGATAGTAGGAAGAAAGTCTTTACTGTGAGGGTGGTGAGGCACTGGCACAGGTTGCCCAGAGAGGCTGTGGATGCCCCCTCCCTGGAAGTGTTCAAGGCCAGGTTGGATGGGGCTTTGAGCAACCTGGTCTAGTGCAAGGTGTGGAAGGGGGGTTGGAACGAGATGATCTTTAAGGTCCCTTCCAACCCAAACTATTCTATGATTCTATGAACTTGCCACTCCCTCTCTTTGGTGGGTCTGCTCCAGCTAGGATGGGACTGCTGTTGGGGGTGGGGGATGGCTTTTTCAGGATAAACTAATTGTATCAACATACTTGCCTACTGCCCTAAATAAAGTGGATCGGGAACAGAAGCAGAGGAAGAAAGTCTTACAGATGGTACTGCCACTCAGCAGCTTACAACAAGGCTTGGGTGCCCTCCTGACCTTTGCCGGCTCTCCCCAGAGAGCAGCCCCACAGGCACAGGCAAGAGCAAGTCAGATGGGGTCAACAGATGGCTGAGAATATGGTGCACATTAACACACATTCTTCATGTGGCTGTCTCTGGCCCAGAAATAAGAAGGAGAGGGATTTGGCCCCAGTACATTCAGCAACTTCATGGTCATACTGCGTTGAAACCTCTACTGGCATCCACGAGGCAGGCAAGAGCTTGCTGCCAGAGGTAAATATTTCATTCTTAATGTACTATGGCTTTGCTTTTGTAGTTTTGAGAGAGGCGGGTTAAATCCTCTTAAAATGTGTTAGGAAAAACCCCGATGCACTATTTGCGTACAAATGGTTGCAGTGGTGTTGTGCATGTCAAAGTGTGCATATGGGTAACCTGATAATCATATAATTTGGCTTGACGCCTCTCTAAAAAGACATCATTGTCTAATTTTGATTCCTTGTAAATAATCAATCAATCAATTAGCTAATCTGCTCAAACACTCCCCTCACCCCTTTATGTTTTCAATTAAAAGTGTGAAAGGCAAGTACAGACAGACTTACATGACATTCCAGAGGCAAGTGGCGGCAATGGGTATTTTCTCACTGATCTTATCAGGTGCCCTTTAAGTACACTTGGGGTTTCTTGTAATCTTGACTGCTAAGCAATTCTGAGCATTCATTTTTTTCCTGGCGGAACATGTCTTTATGGGGTTGCCTTTTGGGAAATTCCTCATATAGAATATCCAGCAAACTATTTAGGAAATAGTATTTTCCTTTCAAAAGCCTACCTGTGCAACCATGAGGGCTTTGTTTTTCTGAAACCCTTAGAACGTGCAAACTGATACTTCTAAGAGTATTCTGACTTGGCTGGATCTGATGCAACTTTTGCAGAGAGAGCAAAAGGCATCTGTCTTACACAAGGCTAAGCCTCTGCCAACTTTCACATCCTTGCTCCAAAGTATGGAAGTGTGCAAGTTTCTGAGCAAATTACTTGCAAGTGCTTCTAAGATGACCAAACCAATTTACTTCCCCTCCATCTTATTTTTTGAGGAAGCCAAATCTTTTTATTTGAACTTTCAAAGAAAAGGAAATCAGCTGCAGGCAGACACACGACATGGAAAATTTCAGCTCCAACAGCTTAAGTTTGGCAAAGCTACAAGCAACTGACAACAGCCCTGCAAGGGGAAGTGCCAGACAATCCCAGCGGCGGGCAGGGCTTCCAGCTCCACCTGCAGCCCGGCCAGGAACACATGGACATTGTGTCAGGTCCATGCCCTCTCCCAGGCAGCTATTTTTAAGGAGGCAGGAGAAGTGATTTGTGGTGTGTATTGCGAGCCGATTGCTGACAATGTGGAGGCTGAAGTTTAAGAAGGCACAGCCATACAACCGGGAAGCTTTATAGTGGGAGAAGATGGATCAACCATGGCTCCTCTGTAAGACTTGAAAGATTTACCCATTACTCATATAGATTTGGAGTCTGCTTTAAACATTTCAGGTGATGCTGCAATACAATTGTTACATGTAATGCTAAATTACATCTTCAATCAAAAGGAAATGGAAATTCCTCAAACTGCAAAATAATAAGTCAAGACCTCACCAAGATAAAAATCAAAGAAAGAAAATGAATTAGAACAGCACAAAACTGAGCAGCAACTGGAAAGGGACAACACTTTCCCCCAAGCCAAAGCCCTACTCATATATAGTGTATAAAATATTCTTTCAGGAACTAGCCGAAGATTTTTTTAAAAAGAATTGAACACAATCAAGCTTATTACTAAATTTCAACCTTCTGTAAGTGGCAAGGATATATTTGTTAGCATAAAGCATTAGTGATCACATTGATCTCTGTTCTTCAGATGAGAGGTGTCATTGCCCTGTGGTCTAAAAATGGCATTGCAGGTATGCTGCATTCAAATCCCCATGGGGGATTCCTGGGAGCACTGAGGCAATGCCACACTCACTCATTTCTGCTACATAACTACCTTAATATACTTTCTGTGACACAATCATTGCACTGGAGCTAGAAAGAGTGCCACTACTACTTTAAGAGCAACAGCCAGCGATCTCAGTTGTTGCACTGAGGTCTGTAAGAATTTTGCTGTCAATTTTAATGCACCAGGATCTCACCTTTGCTATCATTTTCCCCTAATAAAACAAGGATGATCACACTTGGAGATCTGTTAGAGTGGGACAAGGACAAGTTAATGTGCTTTCTGCATTCTGAATGTGTAACATTGTAAGTGCATGAATTATTTATGTGTATAAATTTAAACTCTTTGATTGAAATATAAGACTGGTTGATTAGAAATAAACTTCCTCTATCTTTGATACCTAGGTGCTCTGCCACAGGAGCTTAAAACAGTGTGGGCTCCCTGGTTGCATGCTCCCATCTCCTCCTCAGTGCCAGGACTAGTATTCATGAAGTAACACTGAAAGCCAGAGCTGATCCAGCTGAAGAGAAGCCATACAAAAGTACCCCCCCCGCAACCCCATCTTTTCAGCTAGATGAGTTTACTGGACCAGCTCACTGCACAAACACAAAGTGGTGGTGTGAGGGGGAACGCATGGCTGAGGCTGAGGGCCACAGCAGCACCAGCTTACATCAGCTTCAGTTGCCATCAAACCTCACACCGGCTTACACACCAGTCACTATTAAATCTTACTCCTACTAGAAATGTTCTTTTCTTGAAAACAGATATATCTATATCTCTAGGTATCTCTCCCAGTAGTGCAGTAGCTTAACAGAGGCCCATCAGTGGTATCCTGCACTTAATGGTTAAACTACCTCATTTAATAATCTGCAAAAAGGAAGAAGTCCCAGACAATTAAGTGACATGGTGATTTGTTATCAGGGGGTCCCAAAGGCAGAGCTGCAAGAATAAGAAATGTGTATTGAGAAAACCATGTCATACAACTCTCTGTAGATAAGGCCTCTCAGTCAACGGTGTTCTCTTGCTGATGTGGATTTAAGTCAGAGCTTTTAATGCTCTTTGCTCCGGACACCAGGTAGGTATCAACTAAAATGTGGCTTTCTGTAAGAAAAGCATAACCCCTAATCTGAAAAAGTGACCTCTCATTACCCCTTGGCTTCATCATTATCAACTAGTGTTCTCAGTCATTGGGCAAAAAGTTTTCCAGCAACTTCAGTTGCTGTTGATACAATTTATGTCCTCAGTACAGCACTAAAAATAGTAACTGAGTACTTGTCCCATAATGTCAGAGCAGCATGCTCAGAGAGGGAATGTGTGCAATTTTGTAATTTTGCCCATTTTAGTTGCAGATGCTGAGTGGGAAGTTTGTATATTATATGAAATGAGGTAAGAGAACATCTAATATTAATGCAGCCTCACGAAGCAATTAATTTGCTGGGTCATTAACTCACCATCTACACGGAAATTCTGAAATCCCACAGCAGAAAACCCCTGGTCTGAGTTCGGCTGAAGGCACTTACGTGTGGGGCAGTGTCTCCAAAGCCCAAGGCCAAGACCTGCAGGAGTTCGCTGTGAGTCTGGTGCCATGAACCAGTATGAATTGCACCATGTTTACTCCAGATGTGCACGACCACCCCTCTGCTTTGCTTACAACTTTCCTCATTAACCTCAATGCATATTTAAATCCAGTTCACACAGTCCATGCTTTACACTGAGCAGAAACACCATACTCAGTTCATCTTTCATTTCCAAAACACATTTGCTCACTGTTTTTGAGCAACACAGGTGCCTTTGTGCACAAGCATGACAGACTGGACTTCTAATACATCTGAAGTCTTTCAAAACAGCCATACAGCACAGCCAACACCACTCAGAGCTGCTGGTGTGGATGTGGCAGAGGAAGGTGAAGTCAAAATACTAATTTTTTTAAATTATTTTCCAAAAAATGATGGCTTCCACATTTTCCTTGATACAAGGTAAGCCATGCTGGCTTCTCTCCACCTAAGGCAGCCTTCCCTCCCAGCCATTATCAATAATCACTGTTCCAGCAGTCTGATGCATATGCTGGCTGGCTTTGCCACATGAAGTCTCTCTCTGCTGGAAGAGGCATTAATTATAAGCAGGCAAGAAGAAACTTATGCAGCATTGATGGCTGCTCTGCTGGGTGCTTTTCCTTGTACTAAGCTTGTTTTCATTAACTTTCCAAATAAATGATAAAAGGCACAGGCATGGGCGACAGAAAGACAAAACCATAATCACTGGAGTAGCTGGCTGGCTTCCTATATGTATATGAGGAAGCATTGTTTAGATCTGTGTAAGTGCATACATACATAGGCTTTCCTGCTGAGCAGTTTAACTAATCCAACCATCAGTATAAAATATTAGCTCACTGTGAGCTTGAACACTTGGCTACCTTCTTGGTATCGTGGTTTCAAGCTAAACCCAAACTCACTTAGGGTAGGAAGTTTTGTGTTCTGCCTACAGACTTGGTAAGTCAGTCAACAAGAGGTGAACCAGTGGCACTCTGTTCTTACTGAGATGCAATGATGACAACACTCAGGATTTTAACATGAAATACTGATGACTGTTACATTGATGATTATGCTGATTAAAATTGTGGTTACTATGTTGATAATTATCACATTTTATATACATGTAGGTGCTCAGAGCCTGGGCCAGAAAAGAGACTTCCCTCCAAGTGCTGCCCAGGCAGACAGCAAGAAGAGTATCTGATCAAAGTTCTGCTTTCAAAGTTCCAGGCTCTAAGTTTAAAAGTTGTAAAGGAGTCCTGTGCTTAAGCAGGAGACACAGCTTTCACTGGCAACTGCAAACTAATCTTCCAGACCTCACAGATACATTAAAAAAACCCTGAAAAGCACCCATCAGCAGAAACATTAAAAGGCAGATAAAAAAATACCCCTAATACAATGCATTGTTCTGAATAATGATTTTTAAGAAAAATCACATTATCTTCTGGAGCCTGACTCATGATTTTTAAACATTAGGGGTTTGCCAGACTGCTGGTATAAATCTGGAACCGCTCCACTGACGTCACTGAAACTGCACCAATGTAAAAATGGCATCAGGGAGAACAGAAACAGGCTGAGAGAATTGGACAGCTGTGACCACTAACACAGGCTGCACATTAGGAAAGATCAAAGACTAATTTTTACAAAACATTTTGGCTTGGTTTTTATTTTACTGAATTAGGGTAAAACATGGACCACATTTGCTCTCAGTAGCTTGATGGGCTAAAAATTCTTCACTGACTTTTGAACACAGCATAATACCAACAGGTATTTAGTTGGCTATTCTTCTGAGAGGTACTTCTACCTGCTGCTAGAAGGCTTCAGTCACTCGAAATACAAGATTATCTTCCCTCCTAACTGCATGACTGCGGTAAGGATGCCGTAGCAGATAAACACAACCCTCTGGTCTGAAGTCCCACCCCACTCCCAGACTTCATTACTCAGAAACATCCCCATGCTCTTGGCAAGGGGAACAGAGACCAACAGGAATGCCTCTAAAGGTTAAACACATGAACCTTTTGTCATGTTAAAAAATGAGAAAAAGCAGAGGAAAAAAGAGCACAGGCACAGGAGAGCACTACAAATCAGGCCAACTGAATGCTCAGCAGAAACAGAGGGCAAAGGGTGTGCGCACCATTATCCGACAGGGAACACGCTATCCAGAACCACTGTTCACACCCGGTGTCTGCAGAGAAGACAATCGGCATGATCGAAAAACCCTCAGAGCTAGCAATTTTTAGGCACAGATTTTGTATCAGGAAATGCTGGCTCTTGGCAATAAGCACATTACTGATATGAATGATAAAACAGCAGGGTTATATGAACTATCTCCAAGGCCAGAAGAAAAAAAAAGCTAAAATCTCCAAGGTCCTTTTCAGAGAAGAATCATAAAAGCTACAGACTGCATTTCCCAGGTATTTTGTATTGTGATTAAATTTGTTTCTAGCATTACACCTTTAAGATCAAAGGTAGGCAGCGAGGGAAGGAGGTACACACTGACTTCCACTAATTGAAGCAAGCTGAAGCCTCCAGCATCTTCTGGGTTCTCCAAAGTTTCCCCTCTCTATCTCAGCATTTCCTCTGCCCTCCCCTGCGGCCTCCCTGCCCCAGGCCTTGCAAAAGCGAGTGCATCCAGATGACTGACACAACAGAGATGCCTTTTATAGCTGCTTGGGTACAGAAGCAGGAATAAAAACATCCCAAATCTCAGTACAATCACTGGCAGAAACTCGCCACAGTTTTTTCATTGTTTAATTTCCGTGCCTCATTTTTTCCGTCTTTAAGAAAGGACATCAAAGCACACTGAGGTTTAGGAGCCATTAACAACATATGTATATCAATACCAGTATCAGTGAAACATTGCATGCAACTCATCCCAGTAACAAAACCTACCAAAGCAAAGCTGTACTGGGAAACACTAGTTTCTCAGCATAACTGTATGTGCAGCAAGGGGTTTTGCCAATCTTCTCCTGCCCCAGACCAACCTAATTAAGCTGCCAGAACCTGTAGTGCAAAGATAACCATGGCATCCCACGTGGGGCTTTGTAATAACCTGACTCCGACTCAAGCGCGATAACACTGAGAGCATCGTGGATTCTGCACTCAGCTAAACAAGCGTACTTGGATACCTCTTTTCTTACCATTTACCTTCTCCAGTGTCTCTGCTTCCTTCTCTCACGCATCTGTGCTTTGATTATAAGCTCTCCAGCAACTCCTGGGAGGTGCTGGCTTCCCTGAAGAGGCTTGCAAGTCAGGGTCTGCGCTAGCCTCCACAGAGGCTACAATTTCCATCCACTCATCCCGCTGCACTTGTATATTAGCAAGGAAAAGAGTTCCTTGAAAATGCCTCCAAGGGTCAAGCACAACTTTCCCTTTGATGCTTAATAAAGTTTTGAAATCAAAAGCACTATGTAAATGTTGTTCTTATTATCAGATAGGTGTGCTCTGGTTTTCTTCCAGGAGAGCTCAGCTGCTGAAAGCGGCTGGTACTAGAAGCAGGTCTTGGATGTTCGGCATTCAGCTTTGCAGGGACAAGACTAACATAAGAGCTTGGCACACAGCAATGAAAAAGGATGCAATCTGATTTGGCAAATTAGCCCCTGGGATGATGCAGTTGCCATATGTACCTAGGTGCCAAATTTCAAACGGAGCAGAGTGACCTGACCCTGACCTTTGGCTCCGAGCGCTAAATTCCCTCTCCAGGGAGCCTCTCTAGCCTGAAGCGTGTTTCAAAGCTGTGAAGAGAATAAACTTATTCACCTGGGGGATATTTACAGCAGAACATTTGTTTTCACTTATGCTGAAATCTAAGGAGAGTTTTGGTAGAGTCCCTGCATGTCATTCATTCCAACAACAGGTTTTGCAACTCTTCTTATGCAGGTGTCTGAGGCCTGTGTAAATCTCTCTGGCTGACCACAAGTATCTGATGAACTCTCTGTTCTAGCCAATAATTTGCCCAACTTGGGATTTTTCAAAGAGAAGCAAACATCATCTTCTTTCTCACTGCTTACCAAAGACACTACCATACAAGACAAGGAAGCTCCCAGTTACAAAACTTTGTTCCTTTTAATAAATATACTCAAGACGTTTACAAGTAGTGTTGTAAATAATTTAACCTACACTTTCCAGAAGCTGAATGAAGAGTTTTGTTTTGGTTTTTTTCATCCTTGCATTGCAAACTAGTAGTTAGCTTGCTAATTAAAAACAATTGCTTAATGGGTCATCAGACAGCAAGTTAGACAGGTTAGACGAAAGAATGAACATTAACTAGAGGCAACAGTTGGACCTTTCTGAGCTTCAGATTAGTATTAAGATATCCAAAACACAGGAACAGTAAAGAAAGGTAAAAGAAGGCAAGTAAAGGTTCAAAGACAAGGCAGATTAGTTAAAATAGTTCTACGACACAAAACAACTTTAGATCTTTACAGTCCAGTTCAGCAATGAAATGCCACTTATGCTCAAAATGCAACCTCCATGTGGATATGCTTTCACTTGTCTTTTGGCTTTATCATTTTAGTTGACTTGCATTAATTTTTCTAAGTATCCTGGTATAGACACAAACCCAGAAATCATCTCAAACACATGCCCGCTCTTCTGGAAAGCAACATCAGTCCTAGAAAAAACTGCTTTCCTTTTTTCCGACCCACTCAGATATCGGTGGTTTGAAAACTTACTCAAACACTTCCTTCAGATTCAAGCTGTGTTTGAAAGAGATTGTAGAAGTGTTTAGAGAAAAGTTGAGAGAAGAACTGAATGCAGCATTATGGGCCATGCAGAAGGCTTTGGGCAAGGCAGCAGTATAGATAAACCAGGCTTCCATTTAGTCAGCTAGCAGAGATACATCTTTATTTTAAGGAACTGAGTCACTTCTGAAATGCATCATTTGTTTAAATTACAGGAAATAAAGGTTTACAACCAGGGACAAGCTTGGCAAACCTTGTTAAGAAAAAACAATGGTTTGTACGATCTGCAGAACCTGATCTCTGAAAGGCTGATACATCCCTGAAAGCAGCAGCAGCAGCAAAAGGGGAGAGAGGGCTTTGCTAAACTGTGTTTCTATCCAAGTTTCACACACAGAACATCTGTTTGCACCCTAAAACAAACACAGGCATTTGATAAACACTTTCTTTCTTCTCACTTTAGTATGGCTCTTCGGCTCACACAAAATTTAACACTACTTTTTATACAGTCTCACCCATTTCAAGTGCCATACAACCAGGCATGAAAAAAATAAATGCTTCAAGATCCAAAGTAAAGCATTTAAAAAAAATGGGAGAAAAAGTACTTTGAGTTGTCCACACAACCTTAATTTAGCTCTCCTTTGCATGCTTGCTTTAGTTGTGTAGTAAAACCTTTCTTGTTTTCAAATCTGGCTCCCCTGTTTCCTCAGCAACCCCATCACAGGCTCTGGTTCCCCTATCACCACATCAGGCCCACACCTCCACCCTGCAGCATCTGTCTTCTTCCTCCACACTGCTGGATGCCAACAGGAAAAGCTGTAAGCGCAAATGGGACGTGCTTTTGCCATCTACCATCTCCCCTGCTCCAGAACTTTGCTGGCAGCAAGGAGGTGTAAGTGGAAGAGCACCCTGTGCTGAAGTGTTTCAGCTGAAATTCACCCAAATAATTCAGTCTCAACAAGATTCTCAAGAAAGAAATTCACAATTACGAAGTCTGGCCAGATTGTAAGCCCGTGAAAGCAGAGGCTCATGGTATAAATTGTAAGACAACCGTAACACCTGGCTTTCCTTGTTGTCCTGTTTACAGCAGGGTGGGAAAGACCTCTGTGTTTTGTGACTTTGAGAAGAATGAAGAGAACATGTCTCTCAAGCTCCCCCAAAATACACAGGGATAATTTGTGTATCCAGAATGACAGTAAAGCTTGTCAGTGAGACGCTTCTAGCAGAGAATGAAGTCAGCTGCACATGACAGAGACAAATGCCATTTCAAGGAAAAAAATTGTGTGGATATAGGACAAGATTTTCCATACTCATCTTGCTTTTAGAAAATAACCCTGAACTTTAGACTTACAAAAACACACTGAGACACAAGCATCTTTTACCTTGCCTTGGCAGCTTCAGAATAACGCTAGGAATAAATCATAGAAACAAACAAAATACTCATAAAAAACCCTTGCTGCATGACACAGACTGGAACAGAAGCTGCGCTGAAACACTGATTCATGAGCAGTACCTCTGAACCTGCTATTGTAAATGTCATTTCCCAACACCTCCCCATTCCTACCAGCAGGCTAAAGCAGCAATTAAAGAAGTGGGAGTGCTCTGCAAGCCTTCCCTGTCTGTAACAGACCCACATCCAGCTATTTATTAGGTAATCCAATTACTCTGATGTGACCTTACTCCATGCATTCATGTCTGGTCAGACTACAGGATAGCCTATCAACCCAGGTGTTTTTGTTAGGATGCAAATCCTCTGTTCCTCTAATAACAGAGGTTATTACAAAACACAGCTACTGCACAAAACATTGCATCTCCTTTGCATCTCCCTTGCATCTTCCCTTCTCTCATCATTTCCCAGTTGCTTGGAGAGCAATTACATGCCAAGCCACAAAGGAGAACAGGTTGAGACCAGCCTCCTGCACCCACTTCTTGGACCGTGCTTTCTTCCAGGCCTCCCCTCACACCTGGGAGGAGCTCCCCATTAAGATCTACAGAGCTGCCTCTTTATTCTCCTCAAACTTTTCCTTTACAGCAATGCCGCTGATGGCAGTTAGGCCTCTTGGGTATGATGAGACCACTGCTTACCACGTTGGCTTATGGGAACTCTTAAGAGCACACGGATCCTCTCTCTTGCTTTCTCCCTGGAACGTGAGCTCCCTGGAGTGGGGACAACCTTTTCATGGAGTACATAGCGTAGCGTGGATATGGTCCTTGGCTGGAGCTCCTGGGGGCTTTGATACAGCAAATAATACAAGGGTGATTTCCAGCATCACCCAACAGAGCTTTCTTTGGAAATCAGTGGCAAAGCTGCAAGACTAACTATCAAAGCATCTAAGCCACAGCCTCTTCTGCAACAAAGGTTTAGGAATCTCTCGCAAATAGACCCACAAAAGAAACTTTGAAGAACTTGCACTTCTAGCCAATGTGTGAGGCAAATCCCAGTTTATACTCCATTTGAAACAGGCTCTTTCAAAGGGTGCAGGGTTTTTGCTTGGAAATATGCCGAGGGAGGACCTTGGCCTGTATCCATTGACCTCTGATGACAGAGATTAGATAACAAATGACTGGAAGTGCTTTCAGCAGTGGTGGTGTATGCTGAGAGACATAATAAAGAGCATGTATCATGGCAATACTCAGCATATAAAATTCCCTGGAGAGATTAACCAGTGAGAAAAAAAGGCTTTGGTATGTCCCTGGTTGTTACACTGATCTTCCTGACCTTCCTGGAATAAAGAATACTTCCCAGCTCTCTCCTGCTCTGAAAAATGTTACAGCCTCTGCAGACTCCTGAAGAACCTTGCAGTTCTTGATGCTCAAGGGTCACTTCTAAACACCTTTTATTTCCTTCACTTCACTGCTTTTCACACTATGCTTTGACATGAAGCATCTGATAAAGTAAGACCCAAAAGCTAGGGCTTCCACAGAAGAGGAAGGCATGTAGATGTAAGAGCAGGCATATCTACAGCCATGTGAAAATCATAAATAAAACCAAAACTAGTAAGGGAGTTTCTAAATGCAAAGGATCACAGTAGCCTGTGTAGAGGTTCACCAGGCAAGGGTTCACAGGCAAGATTTCTCATTAAAACAATCTGCTTTTCTTATTTTTTTGGTGCTGTTATGTGACACAGCCCATAAAATGTGTGCAGAAGCCAAAATTTTGAGGGACAGACACTTTGTCAGCCTGTGCTTCCCAAAACACTTCGGGCCTTCCTGGTGCTATGTAAGTGACTCAGTAATCACTGCTACTTAAGAGCCCAATGAAGCTTGCAAACCAGGAAATTGTGCTGTATCAGTGAGAAATAGGTATTCAAGGCAGGGTTCACTTCAAATAGACACAATTCCCTATGCAAAATACAAAGCTGTGCAAAATGTAAGAGGCTTGTTTCATTAGCTAAAGCTTCTGCTCAGCTACAGGTACAGAAAACGCCATAGTGCTCGTGATAACTCACAGAAGAGTTTTTGTCATGCTTCTGACCAAGTCTGCCCGGTTTTACACTCCTTTCTTCTAAATGAACACAAATAAGATTGCACTTTTGGGTTTGGGATTATTTCTAGTTGTATAACTTTACACCTTTCACTTTGCTGTGTTTTAATTTCTCTCTTCCAACCTTTGCCTAGGTCAAAGATGCGTATAAACCTCTGTCCATGAGAAAGCCCATCCCAGGTAGCTTGTACAGGAGCAGAGACTACTGTCTCTCTCCTCTGTGCTTGGTGGTGCCACTGGATGTAGGGTCTGCTACAAGCCGGGTATCATCCAAGCCACAGGCACCAGCCAGGTACAGAGTCCAAAGCTATTCTCCCTGCTGCGTGCCTCCGTCACCCGGTGCATGCAGAGGCAGCTGCTGCAAGGAATGAGGAATGGTTCTTCCCTGTGTGAAGCTTTACCAAGTCCTGGAAATATCACAGCTGCCTTTGTGGAGCAGCTGATCTGCACAGGAATCCCAGTAATCAAATCACGGCGGTGGCTTCAGTGCTATTCCCCCAACGCTGTATGAAAGGCCACCGGGCAAGGATTACCTAGGACGATTTAATTATGTGCGAAAACAGCTGCAAAGCTTTATGGGCTTTTAGAGTTGTTGTTCTTTGAATAGGAGGAGGGAAAGGAGAAGGAATTAGACACAGAGCGAGCTGGCTGGGGATGACCTGTGATGGCAGGGAAGCACACTGTCATACACATAAGGAAAAGATTAAAGACTGATGTATACAAAGCTGCTTTTTCTCAAAGGGTTTGCTTTTCATGAGTTGTCACCTGGAACAGGGTCAGTGTGACCTGCTGCGTCTCCCATACTCCTAGCGTCATGAGAGATGACTGCTCATTTCCTGCACCCACCTTCTTTATCAAATGAAAAGGCTACTTTGCCACTATTTACCTATATTTCCGTGTTAAAGGACCATGGTGGCCTAAAGGGGGGAAGTGAGTTGTCTTCTTGCTGATACTAGCTGAAATCTTGGTCATACTTAAATTAGAGTTTTATTACTGCCTTTGAGTTTCACCTGTGAGAATACAGTGTCCTGGAGAACAGATGGTAACAAAGTCCACAGAAAAACTACACATTATCTTTTAAACCACCTTGTCTGAGATATTTTGCCCTCCTTGATTCCATTAAAAGGTCTCTGTGCCTTGCAAAATATCTGTAAAGGAAAACAAACCACCACAGAGAATACTTCACTTGGTATTAACTTTAATAAGGCATGATGAGAGCTCATCAATGCAGTCTGTAAGCTGGTTGATTTAAGGACTCCACCAAACATGTCTCACACAGGAATTACAATACATGTGGTATTTGTTTGTTTTTGTTTTTATTTCAATTTTATTTCTGGATTCTGCTTTGCTTTGTAAGTTATTTTTCTTGCATGACAAGCAATATCCAATTATTCATGCACTGCCTTTTTTTGTTTTAAGTTGACATTTTGCCCAAGCTTAAGACCACAAGATGCTTACTAGAGTGGTTCTCTTAGCTCCAATGAGGTCTCCCGTATTGCTGGCTTTTAAAAATTAGTACGTACTAAACCTAATACACATAAAAACAGGGCACACAGTTAGTGACATCAGCCACAATTTCCCCTCCGCATGCATGTGTGCGTTTTCTCTATCTATGCACAATGGTTTCTCCAACCTGAAAACAATGCATTCAAGGAAAAAATACGGGTTTGTGTGATGGGATTTCCAATGGAGCCTGAAGGACTTTGGTATCCCCAGACTATAAAGAGAGTCCAGAGAACAGAATGCTTAACATCTCCAGCCTCCTTTGAATTCTGAGCCTTACTGAAGCAAGAATAAAGAAAGCCTGGCCTGTAAGCAGGAATCCACTAATTAAAGAGAAATGGGGCTTATTTGTCTTGGTTTCTGAAGTCACAGTTCTCCACTTCTGAAAACACAAGTTTCTCACCAGTTCTTTTCCGCCCTAGGGCTGTGACCTAAGCAGCTTAAATGATACACAGATTTTGGTCGAAATCTGCTCCTTATTTACTGGACTTCAAATGTGTAAGCAATTACTGAATGGGTCTCTTTTATTGAATAAAAGTATTTAGGCATTATGTTTACAAAGGCCTAGAAACATTAAAATCTAGTGAAAAACAATTATTTTTACAGAATACATCTGCAAGCAATATGAAGTCATTTTGTTTTTGTAAATTTCTCCGTAATAGACTTCTTGTTGATGTGGAAAATGTTCGCATTGCAGCAGTGAATTATTTTGAAATGCCAAACTTAATAAAGGAGAAATTATTCCAAATAATATCACAACCCTTAAGGAAAAAAAAAAAGCCAAAATACCAGTGGTTTCCTGACTAGTCAATCCTCTTCAGATTGGCAGACCTCTTCAGACTAATCAGGAAGAGTTAGACAAATAGTTACTTTATTACGGAGGCTGTCAAATAAATCAGAATCTGGCGAGCAACTGTTTCTGAGCCCTGCAGCCTGCCTGGCTTCTTTTCCTGTAAAACTAAGGCAGCTACAACAGACCCACGTATGTGTGTGTGTCTGCAAAGCAACGTGTAGGCTTCAGGCCTCTAAACAAAACTTCTTCCAAATTTGGGCCAGCATTTTTCTTGGCTTCCCCAGGTTTTGTTGTGGAACATGGCTGAGAGAAGAAATGTTTTCTAACCAATTAATTCAAGTCACTGCTGTTATTTTTAATGGAGAGCTCTGAAGCTCAGCTCACAAAGGGTAATGAGAAAATAATGTTTTAAACAACATCATCAGAGGAATTAGGCCACGGACTTGAACTACATTATCCAGTTCTTGCTGCAGAGTTATTTTGCCCCCAAAATGTTTGCTCTTTACAGTGGCACGATGAATGGCAATTTTGCCTAAGATACAAGCCTGAGACACGGCCACAACTGAAGGTCACAGAACAGTGAATTTCAGCAATCAGCCACAAAAACTGGTTGCTTGGGCCATTACACCCTAGACTCCAAACACACTCCTAATGCTGGTAGGCTTTGTATATTTGGGAATGAGTGAAAGCCAGGGTCTCATTTTAGCAGGGCACTGGGGCACATTTAATCCACTGTCCCACAGCACTTCAGCGTGTATTCAAATTGATGCAGAGGAGACTTAGGTACATAAACAGACTTCAGCATTACTCAATCATTCTACTGAATAGAGGGAAGAAAGGTGCTGCGTCGAGAGGTAAGTAACATCACCTTTTGCACCTCCATTCAATCCATTTTGTGTTGTTTATCTGCATTGAACAGTATTGATTTGAAAGGTAACCATAGGGCAGAGGGAAGGCAAAAAGGAGATAGGGCAGGGAGGGAGAAGGGAAGTTTGAAATTAACATCCAGAATGGGTCTAATGAACACTGGGGCTTACAGTCCTGTTTGAAATGTTTTCAAGCACTGCTATTATAGAAAACATATTCACCAGCTGAACAGCCAAGAATTGTAGTTGGAAACTCTAGACTGCCCAGGCAAGAAATGTACTTACTTCTGCCTCCTTTACATCTACAGCAATGCAACGTAGCAGCACTGACAAATCAATTCAACACCAGTGATTTTACAGACTTGCTAAGAGGATGGGATATAAGAAATTTTAAAGCTAATAAGATGGCTTAAAAACATCCTTTTTTTGCACTGGACAACATTAAAAGCAAGCAGCGCAGATGGACTTGCACCTGCTTCCACATGGAAGTGGTAGCTACTGCAGTGCTATTCTTAATATGAATTAACTTTTAATACAGATCTGCTTTAGTTCTAATTGACTTTACAGTGCTACTAAAAATAACTATTCATCTAGCTGGCAGGCATGCTTCTCCCCCTCTCCATGTCTCAATATGGACAGGGAACACTACAAGCACCTCAGCGCAAGCGGCATCAGCCTTATTCTCACCCAGAGCAGTTTTTTACTCCCTGTGCCACTTCTTCCTCCATAGGGCCAACGGTGAACAGCTGTCCACAGCCAGTACCAGAACTGCTGATCACTGGGATTTGTCTCCTAGAAGCAATTTATTTGGTGCAAAACCCACTCCCATAAACTTACCTAGCTGTAGCCTATGTTGCCATTCCCACATGCATATGTGAAATGAACACGCTGCCACAAAGTAAATTCAACTGCTCCCCAACAGCAGCCTGCGTGACTGGTCCTACACTGCTGCAAGCACCACATAACACACTCCTTGAGAGAGCAGCTGGCTTGGAAAGGGGGTGCTGAAAGTGCTCCTTGTTTCTCATCCCAGTGCATGAGGTGGTGGGCTGCAGTGGGCGCAGGGCAGCCTCTACAACTGCCAGTGGTAGTCCCACCACTGCACGTAGGCTGAGATGCAGGAAGCCTTCTCCTTCAACCTGTGCTGCTGCAGGTCCCTGCTGCTATCATCTGTGCTGGGACAAGCATGTGCCTGCACCCCACTCTGTGGACAAGCACTGCTATCCTCCTCTCATATGCAGCCCATTTCCCATTTCCTTCCTTCTATATGTTAGATTTATTTTGCTTTTTAAGTGAAAACAAGTTTTTACTCATCTGTTTAAGGCAACTCACCCTTCCATCTGGTTTATACTGTACATCATCACCTACTGTTCTGTCATGAGCCAGTTTCTGAATGTTTGAGCTGTCGATGGCTGTTGGTGATGATGTATAGAGCAGAAACAAAGCCAGAGGTGCAAAATCTTCAAAAGGCTGAGGATAACTAAGGACAAGGGTACTGAGGGAGTGGGCAGAAGTGCTCTCCAAGCTACTTTCAATCATTTATCAGCAGTCCTGGCTAACCAGGGAGATCCCAGTTGACTGCAAGTTAGCAAATGGGACACCCATCTACAAAAAGGGCTGGAAGGAGGATCCGGGGAACTACAGGCCTGTCAGTCTGACCTTGGTGCCAGGGAAGGTTATGGAGCAGAT
>JAVKLA010000088.1:22021436-22166627 GCA_034782735.1 Sagittarius serpentarius | reverse complement strand
TAAGTGCCAGGTCCTGCACTTGGGTCACAACAACCCCATGCAACGCTACAGGCTTGGAAAGAGTGGCTGGAAAGCTGCCTGGCAGAAAGGGACCTGGGGTTGTTGGTCAACAGAAGGCTGAATATGAGCCGGCAGTGTGCACAGGTGGCCAAGGCGGCCAATAGCATCCTGGCTTGTATCAGGAATAGTGTGGCCAGCAGGACTAGGGAAGTGATTGTCCCCCTGTACTCAGCACTGCTGTGGCCACACCTTGAATACTGTGTTCAGTTTTGGGCCCCTCACTACAAGAAAGACACTGAGGTGCTGAAGGGTGTCCAAAGAAGGACAACAAAGCTGGTGAAGCGTCTAGAGTACAAGTCTTATGAAGAGCGGCTGAGAGAACTGTTTAGCCTGGAGAAAAGGAGGCTGAGGGGAGACCTTATTGCTCTCTACAACAACCTGAAAGGAGGTTGTAACGAGGTGGGTGTTGGTCTCTTCTCGAAAGTAACAAGCAATAGGACAAAAGAAAATGGCCTCAAGTTGCACCAGGGGAGGTTTAGATTAGATATTAGTAAAAATTTCCTCACCGAAAGGGTTGTAAAGCACTGGAACAGGCTGCCCAGAGAAGTGGTTGAGTCACCATCCCTGGAGGTGTTTAGAAGACATGTAGATGTGGTGCTTAGGGACATGGTTTAGTGGTGGACTTGGCAATGCCAGGTTAACAGTTGGACTTGGTGATATTAAAAGGTCTTTTCCAACCCTAACGATCCTATGATTCTGTGATTGTTTTGACTAAACACAGACATATACACCAAGAAGCTGTCACTTCTTCCAACGTCGCTCTCCCTCTCCAGAGCCACCTTTTAATTTGTTGCAGTTGCACAAATGATCTCTGTGTTAAGAGTTCAAAGGAAACAGCCATCCGAAAACATCTTGATACTTCACCACCTTAAAAGACACTTCTCTGATGAAGTTATGAAAACAGGCTCTAATGCCTCAGAAAGAGTAAGACTTTCAATGTAATACATAAAGCTTTATGACTTAAAGCAAACCCAAAACATATTCCTATGGTAATTATTTTTTCAGGGATCATCTATAACCAGCAGAGACAGATAGGGTGTAGAAGGAAAATATCCAAGGGTTAGTTTTGGCTGAGACAGCACAGTCTGCCATCCAGACTTGCATGGAGAGGGGTCAGAGCACACAGCTGAACAAGACTGGGAATTTGTGTCCCACACCACTTCTGATTCATTCACTGCAGGACCGCAGGTAAGTTGTATTTTCTCTGAGCCTCAGTTTCTTCAGTGGAAAATGCTAATAATGATGTTTATTCAATTTCCTAACAGATTTCGGGTAAAACATGCTCACAAATAATTTATGTGTGTTGTTTGCACTCCAGGAGTGATCATGAAATGCTAGGTCACCTCCTCCATGGAGGTCTTTTGGATCCTAAAATGTAATGTTTGCAGTTAATACAAACTACCACTAAATACACACCATCCTGTGTATAACATTTGGTAGTCTTTTTGGGGAAGA
This sequence comes from Sagittarius serpentarius, assembly GCA_034782735.1. Taxonomy (NCBI): domain Eukaryota; kingdom Metazoa; phylum Chordata; class Aves; order Accipitriformes; family Sagittariidae; genus Sagittarius; species Sagittarius serpentarius. The sequence goes on along the minus strand of JAVKLA010000088.1, from coordinate 22,165,112 downwards.
ACCACAGATTAGTCCTTGCAGGCAGCCTATCTCATGGAGAAAACCACCAATGAGAGATTGCCAGCTTACAGCGCAGAGGCGAGCAGCACGAGCAAAGCAGAGGAGGTGCAAGCGGGTGCTGTTAGACAAAAACAGAGAGACAGGAAAAGGTAGCATGGTGCAGGACCTTGAAAAGTAGGACAAGAAACATTTCACAAAAAAGGAGGACTAAAAATACAAGGATGGGAGGGAGACCTTTCTGGTGGGATATATAATGTCTTTTTATGGGGACAAGCTCAATAACCACAATACAAGAAATTCTACTTTCTTCAACTTCACTTTCTGCGGGTAGGGTGAGGTTAACTAAATATTTAAAGAGGGGAAAAGTGACTGCAGTCATTCAGTAACCAGGATCTGAGTGTCCATAATATATAGTGACATGTACAACACACATTGGTCACTTTAGCCACCTTTGTGGTGATTAATAAAAAGAACAGACACTTTAAAATCTTTGTCGGTTATCAAAGGTTACTCTGCACTTTTATCCGCATATGATACCCTTAACTCAGTTTATATATGAATGGGATCCCTTTCAATTTTAGCCTAATGTTCTTTTATATTTATAATATTCAGGATAGCTACACATGCTTGATTACCTTTAAAACACTTATCACGACTCCATTTAAAAATAAATGAATCCCATTTAAAAGTGACTTGTCCCCATCTTCTAGTATTTATGGACAAGGACATATGGGGCTGATTTCTCTCATTATTAAGCAGCATGTCTGAGGCTTAAATCATTTAAATTATTCATTGACAGCAATTGGGCTATTCATGCGAACTCCCACTTACATAAGGAGTCCCAGTGATAGGACCAGTCAAGTGGATGAAGATGGCTGAACAGATTTTGGGATGCACTGAGCATCCACAGATACTGCTAACTTTGATTAGGGTGAGGAGTACTTTTGAAAATCAGGCCCCATCTTCACTAATAAATATATTTTAACTGGGACTTTCAACATGGTTACTCTGAATGACATTTTCTTCAACAGTTACAGTGACTGAGGTTCTGAGTGGTGACACTAGTAGCTAAAGGAATATGAGTGACTGTGCACTGATAACCATAACAAAACCCAAGCCTGCTGCAAGACATTTCTAGAGAACTGAGTTACGTGGGACCTTCATTTTTAGTGTGGGTTCAGGGTGTTCCTGACAGTGGCCAGACACAAGATGGACATCTCTGCAGAACCTGGGCTAGGAAAGCTTTCATGAAGAACAAAGCTGACTCTAAGAAAATGAAGAAAAGCATCTCCCAGCAGCAGAAACCACCAATCTCTAGTATGAATACTACTGTCCCAGCAACACTGAAATCTGAGACGGGGAGATGCATAAATCAACTGCACTGTTGAGCTTGGACTGTAATAGTCCAAATGACAAAGTCTGTAAACATTTAAAACTCTGCTAGACTTTCCAGCCTATTACAGACTGCTCTGCTCTCCAACCACCTCACCGGTGGAAGACCCTGAGCTAACTGTTAGCGTGTTTTTAATCAGTGGAGTTAGAGTGACAGAATAGGAATCACCCTTCATGAAAAAAAAAGTTATGGTTAGTCTTTGCAACATTTTATTTTTAATTAAAAAGATATGTTTCTTGCTCTCTTCAGAATGAGCGCCCAAGGAACATTTGTAATCATTTTCAGGTCACATTATATTGTACATATTGCAGCTGATTTCACAGCTATGTGGGCAAATTACTATTTTTCTGCACAACTAAATCATTATTAAGGTAACAATAGACAGTAAGCATCACCAACATCTAGTGGTTACAATGCATGTTAGGAAAACACAGTCTAGCTCTTGGAAGAAGAAACTTTCGTATTTCAGCCAGATGTCTCTTCCCTGCCCAGCCCCATCTCCGAGTCCCAGCATGTACCGGACTTTGTCCCTATATGTGATCTTGATACTAAAGATTTTGTTTTGTTTCTTTTCCCCCTAAGAAAGGCAAAAAGGTTAGTAAGTCTTTAAACTTTCAGTTCTTAGGGCTGTTAATATTTCACATTGCCAGCAGGGAAAGGAATTAAAACTGCCAGTAGCTATCCAGATAGATTTTAAAATGCCCTTCCCTCCCCCTTCTCTCTGCCTCCCTCAGCTTCAGAGGATATTTTCCCCGCAAATTGGTTTTAAATTAAGGAAGGTGATGAAGGCAATGTGCCGTCTCAGCATTTTCCCAGGTGCACTTAATCTAATTTCATTAAGGAGATCAGGACAGATGATCACTACAGTCGAAACATTAAGTCTGTCCATTTTTGTATAAAAAACCATTAAGTCTGTCAAAGTGTCGGCGGGTGGGCTGTTTATTATTGGAGATGAAGGCGCGCTTTGCTTCCCCAATAAACTGTCAGGAGTAGTAAACCACAAATTAAGTCAGCTGCTGCCAAAGATTTAGGCAAAGATCTCCAACTAATTTTGACACAGGTGTGGGAAAGGCCAAGGAAACAGAGGCCATAAGTTGCTCTGTATGCTTCAGAAACCAAGCCTTCTGTGTGTGTTTGAGATACTTCAATTTGACCCATTGAAGAGTGTAAGACTGGGCGTCAGTGGATACGATCAAGCAGAACTCTGATGCTTCCGACACTACAGACACAGTGTTGACAGGAGCTGAGAACAGCGTTCACCACAGAGCCCAACCGGCAGAGTTTACCTTTGCTTTAACCTGCATTCATCCTGCCAGGACTCATAATACTGTCCTATACAGACAAGAACTCATAAAAGCTTCATTCAAGCTGCTGTTCTGTTTTGAACTTACACACAAGTTTTGACTAAAATGTAAAATCACGTTCCTTAGATAATCATACAGATATCACACAAAATTAGAGGAAATCCATCAAAATGCAGACACTATGGAAGACTATTTAAAAACCAAGAAAGAAATCAAATGAAGCTTTCAGATGGAATTTTCAGGCACTGCAAAATCAAGTGTGAGCCATTTGCTAAGGTGAACACCTTCTCAAGAAAAATGCAGCTGGGTAGAACTTGGTATTAAAGACCATCAAGAAATGTTAGAAAGTATAAAATACTAACTGGAATTACACTATCTCCACAGTACACACAGAAAAATTAATAATCACTAATATGGAATCAGGAGTGATATTCTATCTGGAGCTTCAGGATGAGGGAAAAATATTGTTTGCAGGTAATGTGTGCTATGTACTGCTTTGAGCACCAAGGGTGGGCAAAGCAGAGGAAGGTTCATTCTCCCATCCCAGGTGCAGCGAGGGGAGGAACAGAGCCCGCTCCGCTGGCAGAGGCTTCCGCAGTGCTGCAGGGGTTAGGAGGGAGTGGTGGGAGGAAGCCAACCTACACCATGAAAAATGACTGGCTCACCCCTGGGTAGACCTGGAGCTGAAGGCTCACAGGTGAATGAAAGACAAAGACTTTTCCTTGCTGCCTGGGAAGAACTGTGTGGAGCTGGTGTGTCTGTACTGCAGCCAGCACTAGAACTAAGCGGTGACCCTGCAGGGAGCAGAGGGAGGCTTATTTACAAACATTTTAATCTCTCTCACTTTCAGTCTTCTCTGTTTGAAAAGTAGCTCACTTTGGTTTGTGTTTGTGGAAAGCCACAACTCTAGCTCTTAGGACTCCTGCCCCTGCCTAAGGGTGTACAGGAAAGGCTGGGCAGCACCAGCTGAAACATCTCTCCTGACTCAGAGTGCCATGGCAAGCTCCTTACTGATTTTTGCAGACAAAAGCAGCAGTTGATAAGCAGCTGATAAGTGAAAACAGAAGCTGATAAGTGTTAGGAGACACACCTAGGCAATAGAATACTCATTTCAATCATGATGCTTTAGGTAAGGGTGAGTTTCCAAGCAAGGTCAGGCAGACATTACTTCTAGTCTTTACTACTGATCCAAATGTTGTTGCTGCCTCTTACATACCTGGAAAAATCCTGTAGTGAAACCTAGTTTGGATTTTATTGCAAATTGGACACAGAAGCAAGAACCTTTGAAAAGCTACCAAACCCAAAGCTGACTCTTGGGCCATCCTTGAGTTCTATTCTTTACGCCCGCATACACAGTGCTGCATACTATGCTCTTCTGTATTATTTAACCTGTTAAAACAATTTTGGAATACAGTAACGATAAACTTTGCAAGCCAAATGAGGGCCTGCAATTGCAGCTATTGGAGTATGTATCCTCCAAAATTCTCATCTTTATGGTTAATTAAATCATTCAAGTTAATTAACTAAATTGCCTAACTCAATTGCCAATTCCTATCACCTGCCTACTACATTACGTTCTATCTGATCACCTTCCAAGGAGTTACTGCCATTGCACAGGTAGCCCTTTGGATTTATGGCTATGTTATAATGGTGTTTCTTGATGTGACCAGACAGCTGTACAAGATTGCTCTCTTCCCTGCTGCCTTGGATCTTAAAAGTTTCTTCACAAGGTGCCTGGTCAGATAAGAAAACGCCCATGGATAAGGAACTGGAACAGGAAGACGTTAAACAATAGAGAAAACAGCTAGGGACATGCCGACTGCCAGTGACAGAACTGGTATTATCCTGTCTTGCCCAAGAGCTCTCCATAAGATTTCTGTACTCCTTTTATGTGTTAATGATGGATTTTTGTCAGCAAACTAGAAGGCTCTTCTCACTGTTTGCTCTGAACATTTTTTCCCTGCATTTTCAAGAATGAATACGCACACCACAGACTGTGATGACTCAGCTTGTTACATACAGACTAATGTACTTAAAATTTGAGTTTTTGTCTGGAGAAAAGAAAAACACAAAATCTCAGTAGGAGGGGAGAATAGTGGTGCTGAAGCTTTAAGTGTTTAATTTTTTCAGTTGCATTCTTGCTTTACTTAAATACAAAGGTCAAGAAGGGCCATTATTACTAATACTTTTTACTGGAGTTGCCGACCCTCTTGTTGGGAAGGACAACCTGGAGAGTTCCTTTCCCTCTGGAAGGGCTTACAGGGCCTAACTCAATGGCCCCGACTCTCAGTGGGAACCTTTATGTCTGCTCCATGCACATGGTGGGTGGAACGACGGAAGCTGAGGGCATGCCAAGTCTCTCCCCCATCCGGCATTTCCCAAAGAGTGACTGAGTAAACTCAGCATGCAGTGGGCTTGCAGGATGCTATTTTGCTAGTAAATCTGTTCACGGAGAACGATGAAATAAAATAAATTCACTGAGTGGTGAATTTTTGTCTCCCTGTACTGGCAACAACATTACGTTTGCCTGTTTATAGCACCTGAATCTTTCAAAGGCTATAAGGTTATTTTAAATTCAATATTTTCATATTGTTTAAAAAGCAGATCTGTTTTTAATATCAACGTGCAGCTCATCTGTCAAACTGCAACTTCCATTAAGAGAACTAACCACCTTTACCCAGTTATTATTATATGGGAGTCAGGTTTCTCACTGGTTTCCATGCTGCATCACTGGGTTTTCAGTCTGTAAGAATAAAATCTTAGAAGAAACACTGATTCCGTTCACATATGTGTATGTGCATATGCCATACTACTGCGTGCCGCTAAGCCTGCAGCGCAGCACAGCCCAGGCACACGCTTCTGCAACTGCATTCAGCATTGCTGTCCATAAGCAAGAGCATGCTACGGTAAAAGGACCACTTAAATATTGCCTGAAAACCAGCTGGGAAGTAACTGGCAAATGGAGACTCTTGTTATTAGTCACAGCTGAAAAACTGTCATAGATTGAAGTGTAATGCTAACAGAAGTGCAAATACTGCCATGTGAAAGCCCTTGGTTCAATTCCATGTTTGATCTCTCCCTTCTGCTGCAACCAGTAAGAACTGGGATTGCTGGAAAAGTACCAAGTTTCATTTCTCAGAGAAAGGGACAATCTAATGATGGACAAAACCAGTATAGGGACCTTGGCCTGTGCATGCTTCAAAAGTAGCAAATAACAGATCACCTGAAGTGGGAATGAAACTTCCAGCCTCATGGAAACAACAGACTTATCAGATGGAACCCACTTTTTCCATTGCTAGATAAAATGTGGGGAGGAGGAGGAGGAGGAAAGAAGCCTCCAGCAATAGTGCTACCAATAATAGCACCCATGAACTTCAAATAAGTGGCACTGAGGGGTCCAGGGACTGAAGCTTATTCCAGCCTCACAAGATAACACACTGATGTTCTACTGGTGCATTGACAAATGAGGCCATGAGAGCACGAGTGTAAAGATTCAAAAAAACACACAGAAATTTGTATCGATGTAGGATCTTTGGGAACAGACACTGCACAGTTTGGCTACCCCTCCCCCACTGCACTGCAACTCAACTTCCAAAGTCTTTAACAATCCCCTTCCCTAGATCTCACATTCCTTGACCATAAGCTACCTGACACAGCTCTTCCCTCCCTTGGCTTCAGCAGCTCCTGTCCACTTTGCTCCTGCCTCTCTAACCGCTGCTGTAATTCTGAGCATTGTTAAGATCATCTTCCCTGAACTTTTTCATCTGGTGTCATGGGGCTTTATTTTATTTCTGGGTACTCTCACACACAAACAGACATACACAGAGTGACCACTTCTACTAGAGCGACTCCTGGATCTCTCTTCATTATTACATCCCTTTCTCCTGCTGCCTAAACTATGATTTTTCCTGTGGGCTTGTAGACACTCTTCCAAGGTCAACACAGCTGAAACAGAAGTGATAATTTCATCCCCCAGATCTTCCACATAGTTTACTCTCCTCTTTGCTTCCACTCTTATCACTTCCACGTCTCATTCAAGCCCATAGTTCTCAGCATTCTCTTTGACTCAGACCACTCCCTACATGTTGACATCCAACCTATGTGTAAGTCCTGTATACCCTTTTTCTCTATAACATAATGAGCATGCTCTGTTCATCCACACAACCATGTTCTTGGTCAAGCTCTCACTACCTCACCTTTCATTTACCATTTCATCCTTCCCTCTGGTGATGGCAGATGTAACTGTGTCCTTGAGCCACGGAAAAAACTGCTGCAAGATCATGTTCCTCGTCTGTGGCTTTGCTCCCTATACAGCTTCCCACTTCCTGAACTGCAAACTATTACTCTTCATGTCTTGACTCTTTCACAGCTTACCTCTTCTTCCCAACACAGACACTCAGTACTGATGTAAACTCTCATCTCTCACTGGTCTGACTTGATCACCCCTTTGTTAAACTTTCAAATAAGCACCTCCCTACTACTTACCACCATGCCTTTCACTACAGAGAATAACTTCCCACTCACGGCCATAAAGGTACCTGATTTTCCCTCTCAAATGCCTCCTAAAACCTTCCCCTTTACCTTAATACCTACAAAACCAAAGCTGGACAACAACAAGGCTGCTGACATACTGAAACAGTGCTGCTGTTAACAGTGCCTCCCCATTTATCTGAGTCCCTTCACCCTAATTTCATCCTTAAGCCATGAGCTGTTCTGCATCTCTACAGAACGTAGCAGGATGGGAACCCAGCCTGTGGTGGAGCAATCACAGCACTACCCTGTTGCTCTTCTCCCATGTATCAAGTGCTAAATTGCACCTGCTCATGTGCTGCTACACGCTTCCAGGCACCTACTGGGACTCAGAAATTAGCACAGCAAACAACAGCATGGCAAGGCTGAACTCACTTCGCCGCAAGCAGGGCCTAATAAACTCACTGTGCTGTTGCAGAAAGTAGTGTGAAAACACTGTTTCAGAAACCTGACTTCAAAACTTTTTGCTTCCATCTTGGATATAGCTTTACCTGTCTCAAAGGTTGCTTGCTATAGCTAAAACACAGTCTACAGAACAAATATACGGTAAATACTGATTCATCTTAGAAATACAGTGTCATTTTTTGTACATCTTACTTAGCACCACATTAAATCAAGGAATGCCTGATATCTAACCCCTGATTTGGAGAGCTTGCTTAGACTGCAGGGCCATGTAATTAATCTGACAACCTGCAATTTCACACACAGCAGACAGAAGTCCAAGACTGAAAGAACATGAACACTGAATTACTTTTAAAGAAAGAATCAGGCTTTTTTTTTAATGCAATCTTGAACACTGTTATTAAAAAAATGAGAGCAACATTTTGGAGTAACGAGCAGAGATTACTCATTCCCTTGTTTCACACAAGTTGACTTTTGGCTTTCTGCAGAACACCATTTAACAGAGCACATTACCAAGCTGCTAGCCACTTTTCACAGTGATGCTAAAGCAGGTAAGAGACAATAAGTGGAACTGTTGATGGTTTATATTACTCTATTATGTTAATGTTCACTAAAGTATGCCATAAGCTCTCTCATTACATGTGTATAAACCAATTCTCTGTGGTGTTATTCCTGTGCTAAATGCTGTAACTACATAAATCTTGAATTAATGGAGACTTTATAGTTCCTGAAAATGAAGGGTAATTGCTATCTGTTAATGCTGTTGTTGCTATTAAAGGAAGTATATATTTTCAGTAACAATGTTTATGGACCGTGAGCCTCACATCGCAGCTACTGCACAGTGCAGAGATAGTGTAATACGATTATCAGACTAACTCCCTTTCTCTCCCTCCTCCCTCACAAAAAGCACAGTATCATTTCCGCAGCTTCGACAAACTACCCTGCAATTCTCCTAACAGTTGCAGAGTCCAAATGGATGTCCTTCAATGAATATACAGTAAAAGAAACAGGGCTTGCATTTCCATCTCTGGAAACACGATTTGCTAAGTTTCTCGCTTGGTTAAATGGCTGGACAGCTCACTTTATTAGTTTGGGTATCTCAAACAGTTCTTCGAGAAGCATGTGGTGACAGAATGATAGGTGTGAGAAAGTATCATCCCACTTACTTCCTTTGAGATTTCAGCAGTGATGCAGAAGTGAAAGGCTATACTTGGCCAGAGACAGTTCTCAGAAAGTAGATGGGTTGGACAAGTCCCCAGCCTTGAGCTCCTCTTCTCCAATTATTAAAAACAGCAGCGCACTGTTTGGAAACACTCTCACAATCTGCTGTGAAACTGTACCTTGCGCTAAAGTAATGGCTACTCGATTCTGATATACTGTACATATGACTGACTATACTCAATTACTTTTCTCCCCTGGAGTCCTGCACAACACTGCAAAAGGAAAAACCAAAACCATCAGATGTGTGTTTGTATTTTTCCATGCAGTGAGGGTAAAGCCTTAATTTTACTCTAACATCTATGTTTTAAGACATTAAGAGCTCAATAGCCCATATACCTATGAACTAAATAAATAGTGGATGATTAGTAGCATGGTACAGAGAGAGAAGTAGGAGGTGGAAAATTTCAGTTTTGCTTCTAGCTCTATCACTGACTCAGTTTGTACTTGTATATGATCTTTTTTGTCTGCTTTCCTCATGAGTTATATACAGATGACAGTGACTCGCTGTTTATGACCAACAAAAAGTGTTATGCAAATCAAAAGTACATTAGTAATTCCTGCCCTGCCCTTCATTAGTGCCAGCGCATGTAGGTGTACCTACAGAAAACTGCTTCTTGCTGACGAAGCAGGAAAGCAGGATTGTTCTGTAGCGCTGAGAAACGAAGCTGACCCATCATGTAATTCGGGAAGCCTGATGCCGGGCTAGACAGTACGTTGAATACGCCGTTTGGCTGCCATAGCCAGAGAGCATTATTAGAAGACACATTTTGCCAGCACATGGAAGGGGGAAAAAACACTCTTCAGTGTAATCCCTCAGGATATTCACGCCAATATTTTTATAACTCCTTGTTGCATCAGCCAGGTTAAGTTTTAGACAAATACTGAATGTGTTTACGTGGGAGTATAGCATGTCAGGTATCAAGAGAGAGAGCCAAGCTGCGTTGTGTTCCCCAACTGGAAGGCAATGTTGCATTAACATTATCCTCATGAAAGGTTTGAAGCCTCTTCACTTCAGCCTTGGCGGGTTTACATGCGTGTGCATACGTCCTTGCTGACAAGAAAAGCAACCTACTTAATTCCAGAGACCTATTTAATAGAACCGATGTCATGTCTCCTGTCTCTACAGATCAGGCAAGAGATAGAAAGATGATGATCTTGTGCTGCTCTCCTTATGAAGAAAAGAAATATTATTATTAAGGTGGAGTCACCTTAAGGAGAAAGTAGCTGGGAAATATGTGAGCCTAGAAGGTCAAATTACAGTTATAGATATGTAAAGAAATGCCATATTAATGGTAAGGAACACTGTAATAGCCTTTCATTTGCTGTAAAGGACAGTAAGTTACCAGCCAAACACAATGCAGCTTCCTCTGAAGGTAACCTCAGATCCCACATTCTGAAAGCTAATCAATGTTGTTCAGATTTCAATTTCTTCTCTACAAGGTGAAGTCAAACCTAATCTAACAAACGTCAGTCTCCGATGTAATGCTGCTAGCTGGGTCTACCAGTGTAATTTAGATAATCATTAATAGCATAGCTGTATAATAAAACTACATGTCACTTACAACTTCATCTGAGGTTTGACTGGCAGATCTTTAAACAGTTTTCTAAGTGATTGCTTTTACTTCTTTGATTGGGCAGTCTAAGAAATGTTTTAACCCCATGGTACCTAAGCTTTTAGGGAATAATTTTTCACCCTCACCACCCTTGCCATCAGCTCTGCTGCTGTGTAACCTTCTAAGAAACAGAACTCAGGGGTGGGGGTGGTTTCAGGGAGTGACTTTATACACACATACACATATAAAATAAAACAAAACAAAATAAAATTAAATTAAAATAAAATAAATACAGTATCTTTCATTCAATATATAGGATTTAAATGTTTCTATTCAATCAAGCCTTCATCTCAAAACACAGCTTTTGCCATACTCCAGGAATATTTGGTATCTGATGGGATTTTTAAAGGAAGAAGAAACCTTAATACTTCCCAAGCTCTCACAATATTTAAAAAAAAGAAAAAGACTTAACCAGAAGAAGCTTTTAGTGTAGTCTCTTGAACTCATGGTAACCTCTGATGTATGGCTGCAGCCAAGTGTGCTGCCAAGGAGACAGGGCTATCTGAAGTCAGCCTTTACTTTTGTAATGCTGATCCAGTAGAAACCTCTGTGCCACAGCTTCTCATGAATGAATGCAAGAGACTGGACAGCCAAAATATAATAAAAGTTTGATGAAGACCTAACCTGAGACTGCCAAGTTCGATCTGCCAGAAGTCAAGTCAGCAAGGGATACTAAGGTATTTTATACATTTCATGCTTAAAAGCATGGTGCAACTGTTGCTACATAGTGGGACTTCTCTGTTTTCCTGCAAAGGTGAAACACGAAATCCCTCTACAAAAACACACAACTACAACCTTTCAACAGCCAACACCTGCATCCAAAAGGAGGTCAGAAAAATCATTGCTCTGTGATAAATATGCATGCAACATGACAAAATACTCTTTGACAGTTACCACACTGCCTCTGAGGGTAGGTACCAGTTGTCCCATCTTCTAAACTGATTACAAAATTGACATCTTCAAGGTCACTATAAATAAAATACGGCTCCTGACAAGTTATCGGAGGAGACTTCCTCTGAAACAGCACTAATGCTATGACTTGGGTCTCACCAAACGCTCACATAATAATCAAGAAGGACTATTATGTTAATGGGAGTTTCTTTTCTGTAATCAAAAACTAGTGAAGATCACAAAGTACATGAATCAATGTTTCTTCATTCAATTATAGATATTTTTGAATTTGACATGAAGACTGGAGGAAAAATATTATTTTCAAATTCATTCTTATTTTGACTGTGAGGGACTTTCCAAGCTAGCAAAGCGCATGAAAGAATAAAATTCAGTCTTACCTTATCGTCAATATCACTCTCGCTGTCACACTGTGGATTAGAGAGAGAAAAAAAAGATTTTGAGCAACACCTTTATGTATAGAGATCTTTTGCATCATCCTCTTAAATCTTTAGGGTAGCTGTTTATGCTGTTCTCAGTTCAATGAAACACACTTTTGATGTTTGCAGTAATGTCTTTTAGATTGCTAGCATAAACCAGACAAAGCCAATTTCTCTCTTCTTATACAAAAATATGGTATACTCTTACTTGGATGGGAGAAAGCTAACTTTAAACAAAAAAGACAATCAGCGATGCATTATAATAACAACTGTAACATGAATACCACAACGAAAAGCATGCCTTTTTACCATTCCAAATTGTGGAATATATAGTAACAGTTTTGCATTGCTTCACCTTGATAAGCACTTTGGCATCTAACAAGGAAACTGTGAAACTGGCAATCAATTTCTAATTTAATGAGTGGTACCAAGAATAGTAATTAAAATACATCATAAAGTCTGGTACATTTTTTAGTTTGAATGAGATCACGATCCCAGGAGGAAGTGTTTACTTAAAGAGTTTTAGAGTATAATCTCTTACAGCCTCTGAAAATGAAATGCTCTATTTTCACAGCACAAATGATGGAAAGATAACTTGAGCACTGAACATTTCAGGACATGCACATCTTGTTGGCTGCAGCTGAGACAGATTTACAATTGGGAACAAAAATAAATCTCTTGGTGTCTGCTATACTGACAGAAAGTGGCCCGTGTGTTTTGCAGCTTTTGTGCCCAAGGGGAATTTTCTCCTTCAGCCAGCCACTGATGGGGATGGCCTGGGTGGGTTTCCACAACTGGCGGCACCCTATTGAGTTCACTGGTTCAACAAGAGGGGACTCTGCAAGCCAGCAATGACAAGCTACAAATGTGGAAATGGTCCAAAAGAATGCACATGCTTTGGTGTCATTAATGTAAAAGAAGGAATAGATCTGTGTGGTCATTTTGTCCAGCTCCTGCTCCTCATGGAGCAGGGAGGGGGGATCTTTCCTGTCACATCCTTTTATCCTAAAGTTACAAAGCAGAAACTTCAGCTGCTACATTCTTAGTTTTCTGCAGGCTTTTGCAAGACTGTTTAATCTTTTCTATTTGGCACACGAAATGATTGACCCCAAACACTTGAGGCACCTTTTACTCTTAAATTCTCTGAAATACACCGATCACATAAAGAACCACGATACAGTGGAGGGGTCTCCCACAGTGATTCTGCAGTGACGACTGCTCAGTTTCCCAACTGACTCCTTATTTCCATTTAACTGCAGTGGAAATGTTTGGTTTACGGAAGCTTTCTCTAGTCTTGACTAAGCAGAACTCTTTTTCTTTCAAAATGAAACCGTTTTTACACTGCCCTACCTGATCCACAGCAGGTTTTTCCCAGAAAAATCCAACTGTTCAGAAGGATGCATACACATTTAATTGTATCTGTAACTGTTCTGGGAAAAAAAAGAACCTGAAGAAAAATGGAAGAAATTACAGGAAGGCAGGATACTGCTCTGCAGGGGCCAGGGAGCGGTAGGTGGGCAAGTCCTATTGGAGTAACCAGTGTTAATGCCAGCAAACTGCATTAAGCCCTAGCCAATTACTTTGTGCATGGAAGACAAGAACATCAGATAGCCACGTCGTTACCAAATACCTTCCTGTAAGCCGTTTGTGCCTTTTTTGGGGACTTTTATTCTGTCACTGAGCTTTATGAAAATTATTATAGGAACCACAGTTTCTGTTTTTTCACAAACCAGACATTCAGATCAAAAGTAAAATCAGTCCTGATAAATCAGCAGCAGCAGCAGCTGACTCTTCCAAACCCACACCACATAACCATGAACAATTAGAAGTCTCTGCTCTGGGCCTGGAATGGGACTAATTGTCCATCACCACTGAGACAGGCTGAAACAGGTTCGCTGGGTAAAGGCTGCCCCAGTAACTGCTGCATTTGTGCTTGCTCAAGACAGTGCTAATTCACAGTGACAAAGCAACACATTCATCAAAAACAAGGTGGGGGGTGGGGGTGGGGGAAGATGCAGTCACAGCAGTACACTTGTTATTATTTACATGCTCCTGAGAAATGCTGGCTGACTCAAGGGAAGCCTTTCACCTCCACCCGGGGGGCTCAAATCAAGTCAGAATGCTACAGGGAGCGTGCATTCCCCCAGGTTACCAGCATAACTGAGTGGGTCACGAAGACCATGTTATTTTACCCTTTAAACCTGGTCTATGCTAAAGTATCCGAAGTCACCATTTTAATCACTGTGCTCTTTCAACCTGCACAATCATATTTTAGAGGCAGAATATTTTGATGACGTGATTCAACCTGCACAGTTTAGGCTAAAGCATGTTACAATGGAATTATACCTACCACAAAAATGGCATAAAAATTAGTTACTACACTCAGCCCTGTGTTGCTTAAAATTGTATGCTTAGGCAACACCAACACACATTTTAGTTCTTACAGAGACCAAGAATGATAAACTGAAGTAATAAAAAAAAAAATCAAGTAAATTAAACTCAGAAATCTACTGGCTAGAAAACTTTCAAAATTATTAAAACTCAGACGCTTTTGCCTATGAGCCCTGGTTTAATAAAACTGCAGTACTGTAAACCTTAATAAATTTAGCTTAAAAATATTTGAGAGCAGATGTAAACAATTTTGGGGAACTTTAGTAACAATTATTATTCAAATACAATGTAGTATTTTAGTCTTGCGCTCTGTTTTTGTAACAAAACTTGTCCTCCTATTTCTTACTGCATTATGATATTTTAAAAAAAGAGGACAGGCTTTTTTTTGTTGAAAACAGATTTGACCTCAAAAATTTGTATGCCTATAATGAGTATAAAAACCTATCACAGATGGTTTGCATTACTGAAAGGTGCATAATTGCTTTATTTAGATGCCTAATTTTGCTTTGTACCAATATGCAACTTTGTCTCATGTAGATAAGTGAAAGTTGCAAAAAGCCAGTGAACCATCAAATCCACATGCTAAATTTTATAAACAGACATACCAATGAAGCAAACATCGGCTCTCTCAGGATACATTCTTCCCCATTCAGGATCTGTAAATACTCCATAATTAATTGTTTTTAAATGGTAAGGACAGCAAAGAACTTTGCTTCATTTTAGCTTAGACCTTCCTTACTTTAGTCATGACTGCATCAGTCTTGCAATTCAAGAAGCCAGCGGGGCTATAGATGCAGACCCACACATGAACACAGCTCTGTGCAGACACGGAGCCCACCGTGCAGCTGCGACTGCAAGACAGTTGCTTTAAAAACTGTATTTCTGACAGCAAGTTGCATAATTTCTTGTTTGCCTTATGAAATAGCTGTCCTCTCCCACCTCTCCCAGGAGCGTAGGACTCACTCATGCACACAAACTGTCCCCGTATCGATTCCTACCGTGTGGCTTTTAAACCAACAAAATACCACATCTTAACCCACGTGAGAATTAAGTCCCAAACCGGCCCAAAGCTACAAATCAGTCTACATGCTGAGAGATCATGGGAGAAGAATTAACACACCTTTATCTATAAAATTTGGACTTCTGCATCCTGGAAAATGGAGAGCTTGAGACTCATGGCTACCAACCCATGTTAATCTCCCACCGACTCCTGAAGAAAATACAGGCAGCTTTGGTGCAAAAAAACCCCCCAAGCTTCAGAACTCACTTAGATTCTCTTCTTTTTATTTTAAAGAAACAGGCTCCCACATTCACGTCAAGAAACAGGAACCCACAGGCTGCTTAACACGCAACAGCACTGAAAAAAATAATGACAGCAAAACCAAACCCGCCTGGACAGACCTGCGAAAAACAGAACCGCTGTTGGCCCCTTCCCTTTGGGGAGGTGGTGTGTGTGTTAAAAAACATTATTTCAATGGGCTGGTTCAGTTTCTGTGGTAACGGCTTTCAGTCTCCGTGCACCCACTCTTCTCCAGCCTCCTCGCCTCCACCACCCGCCCCTGCAAAGCCCTGGGTTGACAAAGAGAGACCAAGGCTGGTGTGTTGCATCGCCGGGATGTTTAAATGAATAATGAAGTCATAGCAGAAACTTTGGTTTGACCCAGAGGATTTTCTGTGTCTTAAAAGACAACTTACTCTGGTGTGGTGAGGAGGAGGCCAGTGGCGCTCCCTCCTGAGGGCCAAGCAGGCCAAGGCAACGCAGGCTCCTCCACCGCCCGCCCGGCCAGTGCTCACCTCCCACACAGCTGTCGTTGAAGGGACAAAAGCCCTTGTCAAAACAAAAAAGTTAAAGAAAATGTGGAGAATGGCAACTGTTGACAGCTATGGGGGCTCATTGAAAGACAAAAGCTTCAATTACCTGGATTTTTCTAAAGGCATGTTAACACTCCTGGTCTATAAGCGAAACTGTAAACAGCCATTGTGCCGGGTTCATAAAGGCTCCTAAAAGGATTATTCACTGGGTTGTGCCAATTGCCTCTCAATTCCACCAAGAATGTTTGCAAAGCCAAACCCTAATTGTGCCGCTTTTTGGAAACAATTTCTTGCAGTGACAGAATCCAGTCAGGAAAAGCCTCCCATGAGGTAAAGTTAAGCAGAAACAACACATAATTCAGTTAGAATCGGCTCAGTCAGCTGTAGAAAGGCCTTGCCCCTCTCTCCTTGTTCCTCCTTCTGCCCCACAGAGGAGGACGCAAATTTTGCAAATGTGGGCCCTCCATCTGCGAAGACCCAGTGCCAAGACGACTCTGCCGAACTGGCTGTGGGTCCACCAGGACAGGGTACAATCTGGTGGCTGCTGCCAACGGGCTGTGCTCTGGATGAAGGTTCAGGCTCTGGTTGAAGTAGGGAGTGAAACAGGAAGAAAAGCTGGTGCTTTCCTGATCTTCACCTAAGCACCGGCAGCAACTCCACCATCCTCTCCGTCCCACCTGTTCCCCTGTTGCACCTAAAAGACTGGAGGAATCAGAGACAGAGCTCCCACATGTGTAGACCAAGCCCTGCGGCTTCTTTTTTTTTTTGACGGCTGTGGTGGAAATTCACATTTCAAGACCCCTCCTCCGTCATGGCTTTCCCACCAGGCAAGGAGTTATGATGTGTTCCATCACTTGCTTGTACAAATCATCTCAACTGGGGAGAAAGATGGACTTGTGGCTACTGTAAAACACAGTCAATGGCGTATCTGGAGAAGTGCCTTCTCTTACCATGGAGATGTAGATGCTACCAGTAGCACACCTGCCTGCACTGAAATGAAAAAAAACCTCTAATCCCTCTCTCATCCCAAATAAGCTAAGGTTGAAATGGGAAATATGAACATTACCTGCTGTAGCTCACATGACACAAGCATAAATCAGATCACATAACAGCAATGGATACTGCAGAGGTTTGTGTCACTGCAAATAAAGCCAGATCTCCACAACAAAGGTCTTCTGGCGGACCTAAAGTCAGAGGTGTTCAGTAGTGTCATTGCTGGCTCTATGACAGCATTCAGGGAATTAGTACAGCTGCAGAGTGTTTTAGCCATGTAAGTTTAGGTTTTTTGAGCGCAGAAGGGGAACAGACCTGGAATGAGCTATGCACAGATTTTTCTAAAAAAGCAGCATCCGCAGAAGACACATGTACGCTCTGTGCTCCAGGACACCTCCACTGGCACTAGGCTCCCTGCAATCTATATTAAAATTGTTTGTATTGTGATTCTGGATGTTTTCTCATGAGTTTAAGAACCATGAAAACATCCTTTGACTCTTTTCTTACCCCCAATGTTTTAGCTTCCAGATCACCCATTTTTTTTTCACATAATAAAAGTGCTACATTGATTAACACGAAATCAGATACTCACATAAACTGCTTCATGCCAGGAACAAGACCTCCAAGAAACAAAAACAAAACCAGCCCAAGTCTCGCAAGACTGCAACAAGATTGGCAACACTCGGGTGTTATGTCATCGGTTAGGTGCAGAGAAACACTCCGTTATCTGAAATGGGGCCACATCCTCCAAGCTTTTGAGAATTGCACTGCAGTCACCTCAGCTTATTCACATAAATGCGGTATCTCCTATTCCACCCAAACCCAGAGGTTTATGATCTAGGTGGTGCCTATACAGCCTGAAGGTTACAGGGCCCTGTTGTGCCAGACACTATTACAGCACAGAAGGTACAGGTTCCTGCCCAGACAGCTGACAGAAAGGCTTGTTTTTTCTTTGCACACAAACACATATATCTACAGACATTATTTATATTATGATTAAGCAGAGGGTGATAGACATCTAAGCTAGCCGTGTGAAAAAACAGATCCCAGCCCAAAGAGACATGTAATCTAACCAGTCTACCTGCAACTAAAATTGTCTCGGGAAGTGTGAGGCTGAGAGAAGAGTAGGCAAAAATATTAAATATACAGTCTATAATACTACAATGCAAGCTGGCAGAGTAGAATATGTATGTAAAAAGTTGCATAGAATATATGAACAGTGTAGCTACCTACACAGCTTGCACACCCACTCACATGGTCCCAGAGGATGGCCATGTTACTGCTATCTTATTATTTCCAACCATACTTAGTTACTGAATTTTCTTTTAATAGTGAGGCTCGGGGAAGCATTAGGCTTAAATCCTGGTTTGTTAATGCTTCTTTTAAAAGAAGAAGTCAAAGCAAGCCTATTTTTAAGAGCCCTCCTCCTCTCCCTGTCCTCTGAGCTAACTTCCCAGGAGCTGCTCCCAGCAGCAGCGCGTGTGGATGTGCGCTTGTGCGTGCAGGGGGAGGGTGTTGTTTCCTATTAAGTCTGGCATCGGATTCATGTCTGCAGGGGCTTGCTTAAGATGATAGGAAGAGAGAGTTTTATCATGAGCCAGACTGACAGAAAAGCCTGCTACTGGGACTTGAGGCATACACAGGAAAGAAAGTGCCAAAACATTAAGCTACCGCCAAGTGTCAGAGGGCCACTGATTTATTGCAGCAATTTTGCCACTGTGTCCTTTATAAGGTCCCACAAGTCCTTCCTCCTGGCAAGAAGCTGTGAGCTGCTGCAGCTCGGGGAGAAGTTTAGATCCAGAGCGCAGAGAGTGTCCAAGTGAAAGGCGGGGGCCGGGGGGGGGGGGGAGGACGGAAATCGAATGTTGACTTGAACTTGCCCCAGGCAGCAGAGTCCTCTTAGCTCCACTGCCTCCCTGACAGTTTGATGAAATGAGTCAGGGCCTCCCTATGGCTAGACCAGCTCAGGCTTCCAAGTGCCGGGGTAGAGCTGTAAGAAACAGATTGAGCCTCAGGGCAGCAATTTTTTTTTTTTTTTTCCTTTCTCTCCTCAGCATTTGGCTGGGGGAAGGGGGAGGTTATGAGCACTACAGATGTATAGGCTGAGCCTTTGTCTGCGGAGGGGGAGGGTGAGGGGGAGAGAGAAGAACAGCAAGAGAGTATTAGCTATGGCAGCCCAGAATAGCCCTGAGCACTATAACTAATTTTGAGGGGCAGTGATGCATTGTACGGGCTATGTGCTGTTTGGTCTGAGGGGGCCCCTGTTGTGAAGCAGCAATCAAGAGGACATTTTGTTAAGTGACCAACAGCTGTCATCTGCAAGCCCAGAGTAGGGAAGGAGGGAGCAAGGGGGAGGGAAAAAGGGGGTGGGGTGGGGTGGGAAAGAAGGGGGGGGGGGGAAGAGCATTTGTCCCTTGGAGGCAGAGCACATTAATCCACCAATCTGCCACAGCTTTAACTCTAAAAGTGCTCGGTGCCCCCAAAAAGCCGAACTCCACTCCATCAGCCGCCCTGAGAGATGGGTACCTCTCGCCCTGCTTCAGCCTGCCAGACGAAGGGAGCTTCCCTACCTCTGCGGGTCGAGGAACCGACGCTAAAAATACTGTTTAAGTCTCTTTTCATTGCATAAAATTGAGTTGATCTGCTGCAGCTTAGGGTCAATCCCTCAAGGACTGTTTTTTCCCCACTTCCCTTTTCCTTAGCACTCATAAATTAATCAGGAAGACCCTGACTAAGTCATTTCATGCTGTACAACATAAAAGAAAGTCCCCTGATGATCCATGCAAGTATCTATTAAAAGCGGGAGGAGGGAGGGAGAAAGGGTTAGGGAAGAGGGAGAAAAGGGAGGGGGTAAGAAAAAATCTCAACCTTTTTGATATTTTAGGATAAAAGCTGGAGGACTTTGTTACAAATTCTAGCCAACATCAAAACACCTTAAATAATTCAAAGAACATGTTAAAGGGAAGAAACTGAATGCTGCTCTGATGTTCAGTTGATGCAACGCAGAATATTACCCAAAACAGCACAGCCTGTTAAGGGAGACAGCAGCCTTGAGCATTTCAGTTCTTTAGAAAAATGTCAGAACCTGTAAAAATCATAATTTCCAGCAACTTTTTTTTTTCATGCTATAAACTCAGTGAGACTGAAATGTAGGTTTCTGACAAGCTGTTAACAAGACAACTTTAGAAATCTGTCTAGAGCTCTCAGGGAGATGGGCTGCCATTTCACTGCTTCGAAGAAGTTCATGACATGACAAGCAAAAATCAGGGAACAGAGACCTAAAAACCACGGTGTAATTTTCATTTGCTTCTGTCGTGAAAGAATTCAAGCAGAAATATTAGAAGGCTGCACAACTAAAAAAGGCAGCAACTGGAAAATCATTGCTGTGGTTTGACAAGCATATCTTTTATGCTGAAAATGGTTTCTTTATTATTATACCTATATACAGGAAAGCACTTTTGGAAAAAAGGGATAATCACAAATTATTCCTTGAGATCTACAAAGTAAGATCTACAGCTGCTTACTTTAAAGCCAAGTCTAAAAATGACCTAGTACACGGGAGAGAGTGACCAACCTATCCTGAAGAAGCTGTAAGAGCCACCAGATTTCTCTCGGTTTCCCACATCCCTGCCCTTCCCCCACCTAGAAAAGGTAGAAATAGCATTTAATAAAGACACATTCCTTAAAAATAGAAAAGTCAGCATCCAATGTCATCTACATAGCAATGTTTGTGCCACATTCAAGAGAGGCTTTTGGGCTGGTTTGTCATATTACACCTCCTACTTTAGGCCTTAATACACCAATATAATGCTTTTCCTAATTTTTGGATGATTTAATGATGTCTGTTCCAGAATCAATCTATTCTACTCTATGGTTAGAAAAAAGTAGCTCAATAGATCAATCGACTGATTGCTCGATTGATCTATCTCCATATGATATATCACTTTCAATATATCATCTCTCTCCCCCTCTCTCTCATTATTTTGACTCATGCTAAGCATTTAATGGTAGGTTGATATAGCTGCCTTGAAGTCAATTGACCGATTGTGATTGACTCATTATATCCACAGTTGCAGAATCTTGGTACCCTTGGGATGGATGCTTTGGGAAACCCAAAGACAGCCAGCTGCATACATACAATCTTATGCTTAATTTCAGCCCATATTTGCCAAGAAAGAGAGACTGGACAATGCAGGAGGTCGTTTTCACTTGTAACGCCTATGATTACACCAAGGGGTAATGTGAATTACGGGCCAAATTTAGCCCAGCATTTGCAAGGACCACACAAATAATGAATTGAAGCTTTTTCACTGTTTTCCTATTGCAACTCATTTCCACATGGCTCCGGTGGTGCGATCCTACAGTCATGCTTGGGTAATTGAAAGGACAGTGCACGCAAAGTTGGAATGGCTGACACTGCATTTCACTGATCTACGAAATGGAGGAGACTCTGACAAGAAAAGTGATGCAGTTTGCTTCTCTTCTGAAGTCCTTGCAAGTTCTTTTCATTCTCCCCTTGCTTGGGCATTGTGTCACCTGTCACTCATTTTCTTTTCATTAGACAGACACTCTTGGAGACATTACAGCTTTAGTGCTGTATATGGGTTTTCACTAAGGAATCAGAGAAACATCCATTACTTTCTTATTCTACAGTTTTAAGCTATGACTAACACTACTTGCTTGCAAGGACATCTTGCCTTGCTGCCTCCCCTTTACCATAAGCCTCCTGGCTTGGAGTTACCCAGACCCCCTGCCCCAGCTGCTTTGGTCCCTCACACTCTCCAGGGAGGAGCAGAAACCAAGAGAGGATTTGCAGTGACTCACAGTGCAGAGCAACTCTCATTTAGTTTAATGCAATGATGCCTGAACAGGATATGTCCAACAGAAGAAAAGTGGCTCAAAGCCATTATTTACAACAATGAGAGGCTGATGCAGTTTGCAGGGGGGGTTATAAGCTTTCTTCAAAATTAAGGGAGTTTAGGACTTAACATGGATATAGCCAAAAGCCACTTTAACCATAATGATCTGTCTAGTAATTCTCCACTTACTATAAACACCAGTTTTCTTCTCCTATTTCGACTGCAAATCTAGTCCATTACTACGCCATGTCCGCGTCATTATGGAGTCACCAAAAAGTACTCGGCCACTACAAAATAACAAGATTTGTTAAAGTACCCCTGCTCTAATGGAAAACATTTAGTTATTCTCAGTTCTCTGGCTGCATGGTATGTGACTCTGTTTGGAAGTTTATTTACTTGTTTATTTAGTGGACAACATGCATGGCTGTCTTCCCTTGGTGCAGAACCATTATTACCTGCAGGAAGCTGTTAAGAGGGGATTTCAGCATGGAACTCAGGAGAAAAGACATTTCTTAATACCTTAGTGTCCTGCTTAGTAACAGCCACCCTCCAGAATGAGGGTGATGGATTTCTGTTATGAAACTTGCTGTGGTTTGTTACAGCTTATTCACATGAATGTTTTTTGTTTTGTGTTGGTCCCCCCCCCCCCTTCTTCCTTACTTCTCCCTCTAAGTCCAAGCGGTGCAGCAAAAAAAGAACATACCAGGCTATGCATGAAGACATCCACCTGATGACTCTAAGGTCCCCCCCCGCCAAGTATATCACAGATTTTTCTGTTCAAATGCAAGCTGGGCATCCAAACGTTTCTAACATGAACACGCAGAAGTGGGGATTAATTTCATAATCAGACCTGGCATCATTTAGGTATGAAGGCAAATCTCTGCTGTGCTCTGTAACCATTTATTCTGGAGCTGGCAGTATGAGTGTGCTGAAGCCAATTTGAATTCAGCTGGGGGGAAGCTGGGATGACAGGCTACACACCTTGAAACGTACCACTATATGTAATGATGCTATATGTAATATTTTAGCACACTATTCAATTAGGAACTTGGACTTGGAAAACAATCTAAAGCACCTACTGTGTTCTCAACATACATTAATTCAGTAAAACGAAGTACAGTTCATTTTTAACTTAATGAGTATAGGAAGTTATGAGAATCAGCTGCTTTGTTTTGTTGAATGCCTTTAGCCACTAAGAAGGGAAGTCCCTGTTGCTGTCAGGGACAAGATTTACAATATTTATATATAATTAATACAATAATTAATTTTATTTAATTCCACTGCTATTTAACTCCTAGCATGGTTTATGTTGTTGTGGCTAAAAAATATAAAGCTTACAATAGCTACCATTAATGTTTGCATTATTGAACATTAAAATTCAAATCTGGTAAAAGATTTAGCACAAGAATTGAGACATCTACAGAAGACCTATTCCTCCAAGGAAACTCTCAGAGTATGCGCTTGCAGATTTCAACTACTGTTTTTAAAATAAACCTTGAGGGATGGATGCCCCACTTGCCACAGGCAAGCTGCCCTGGAACAAAGAAATTCACCAAGATAGAAATAAAAAAGATTTAAAATACAAAAAGTCAAAACACACCTCCCTCTGCCAAAAATCTCCAGCAGTAGTCATTAACATTAATACAATGCAAATTAAATCTTTTTTTTTCCTTTCGTTCCATTTAGATCTTAAAAACATTAAAGTAGGTAAGTCTTGGAAGTGAAGGACAAACATTGCCTAAGGCATACATACGGGTGTCTTCAATATAATCTAAGGAATATAGCAGAGGCTGCAAGCTAATTTGATAAGGAAATAACATAGTTGGTTATTCACTCTCACAGAATTATGCCTTGACAAAGCTAAATATAAAAGCTTCAAGGCTTACGCCATTAGCTGGAAAATACTTCTTTGGACCACTAAATGACAAACCTTTAAACATTAAACAATTTTAAAAAAATATATTTGCTATTTCAGGTGAAATTGTAAAGGCTCCCCACTACCTCAGTACATCTGCTCCTCTCTTCCGACCGCCCTAGATACTCATTTGTTCTTGTCAGCCCCCAAAATGTCAAGATTGATGTGAATGTAATGATTTACAAGATGGAGCCTCCTACCTCACTGTTCTGCTTTCCGACTCCAAAGGTAGTTTGACCAGCACTGACCTCAAAGATCAAGACAAGGGCTGGTAGTACATGTTGAAAGATGGGAATGCAACTATCCTTAGCTAAGCCATCCTGAAAATTCCTGAACAGGCTTGAGGACATTTATCCTTTCTGTTGTCACCACAGATTTTTTAAATTCGTATTTTTCTTCCAGAACTGATGTGGAAATGCTCAGTTGTGTGGATAGATGTCATTTATGAATAGAAGCTCCAACACGTCAAAGTCTTTCCTCAGTAGTGACAGCCCCCTGTATGGCTAATCCAGACCGGAGTGATTAGAGAATAAAAGAAAGAGGAAACATCTCAACAGGAGGGGAAATAAGAGAAAAAGAATAGAAGACTGAAAAGCAAGAATGGAAAAAACAACTTACTGCACTGTGGACCAATAACGAGATGGGACTACAAACACTGTTTGGGAATGAACTCTATCACCTTTAATCAGTAAGCATTATTATCAGCACGATGATAAAACTGCTAATAATCACGTGGAACAAACTATTATGTATTGTCACGGAATGAGAGTACATTGAATTATAGAAACTCTTCATTTTCCAATACGTTATTATAAACAAAGGTGAATGTAAAATCTGTTTGAAAAACTGGAAAATACCTTGACCACGATGTTTTAACTCCTCTCAGTTTGTGTGCACTGGCACAGTGAAGTAGACAGGTCTTCCTTCTCTAACAGGAGGTGCAGCACAGCCAGTAGTTCTTTCTTCACTTGTGATTTTTGCTGTATCAGCTGTGATACACCAACAAACTCATGTGTGGTTTGCAGCCACATGTAGCAATAAAATGCATAAATAGCAACTCATGATAATGCTATTATTAGCATGTGTCACTACTGCAGATATAATAACAACAGGGGTTTTCATGGACTGCAGAGTAATTAGGTGTCTTTAAATATGCTTTAAAGCCTTTTCATGAAGCTTGAGTGTGGGAAGGTTCTCCTCAGCATTTATGCGAAGTACTTGCACAGATGACTGAAAGCTCAAGAGCTTCTGGCCAGCTTTTAGCAGCACAGGTCAAGAATGACAGAGTCTCATGCTAAACAATGTACATTAAAAAACATTTCTTTTAAATTCACACCTAACACACTTTTATTTATGAAGCAGAAAGAGCATTCAAAACAAACCACCCCGTTAGCTCAGCTGGCTAAAGAAAAATTGCCACAATTACAAAAACAAATCTTTGTTTTCAATTTTCAGTAAGCAGAGCTTTAAAAGAACAAGCTGCTCTTGAAAGCATGATAGCTTTTTTCCCTAAAAAAGGAAAGAAAGAAATCCTTCCTAGCAACTGCAATTATGATACTTTCATGTCAAATGAATTATATTACTGAAAATAAATCTTTCTAAGATGCACAAGAGGGTTATCTGGCTCCAGTCAGACTTATGCATTACTGGTTTTATATGTTGTACTCTACTTGATTAATATATGTAATCAAATTATATTGCCTTCCACTGTGCTCTCAAATTCAAGGCTATAATGTTTTCAATGACAAAGTTCATAGAGTTGTATAAAAATGTACCTCATGCTGTACCAGCCCTTTATTGCTGTAGTAAAACACCATTTTCAATTTAGTAATAAGTGATATAAAACAGAGTGTCTTGATTGGCAGGGTCGTATTCATTATGCAGTGCCCTACGACACAGCACAGTTCAGAATAGAAATTTAAGGACAGAATCTGCCACAATCTCAGATGCTGATACTTCAGGGAATAAAATGATTCCTTTTTCATGAGCTGTCCAAAGGAAGGACAAGGAGTTGGACACAAAGACACACGCATATTATACACATATTATATTATACACATCCATATATGGATGGAAGAGAGAAAAGGACAGGAAGAGACTCAGCATGCTACTACTCCATACAGGTTTTCCTGCACTGGAGCCAATCCTATACTACTGCTTACCACCTGGAATACAAAATGAAAAAAAGAAAATAACAGAAAAAGAGGAAGCACGACAGCCTGGATAGGAGCAAATACTGGAGAGCTCTTTCTGGCTCTGCCACTGGCCTGACTTGTGACCAGAAGAAAAATTTCAGGACTTTGTGATTCTAAGTGTTTAACTTGAGGTGCCTTAATGAATTTGCGTTATCAAGTGCTCTTCACTTTATGAACATCAGGATTCTCTAAAGAGCTGTAACTTAGACCGGCAACACTGGTAAAATAGTAAGTTTGCAGCTACCTTTGAATATGTAAACCCTAACCCTTCCCTTCCTTCTTTTCCCTTCTATAAATCAGGAGTAATGTTTACCACATCCGTAAACCATCAAACGAACCAATCTGTGAGTTGTATAGGGGCAAAGTATTCTGGTGAGCCTTGTCATCACTACGAACACTATCTGGAAGAGCAAGAATTATAAAGCCATTTTCTGCTGAGCTAAATGGCAGAGATATTGTTAGCTGGTATCTTTTCTAAGCATGTACGTTGAGCAAATGATATGATCAGGAAAGACAACTCTTGGACTCAGGAATTGGTAATGTTATCTTAGTTTTGTTTCCCTGGCAACTTGACCTTTCATAATTTGCCCAAAGGCAAAATATGGGCAGCATATCCCTTTCAAATCATACCTCAATAATCTTGTGATTAAAAGCATCACCAGAATGTGGCCTTGCCGTAAGATGGAGAATTAACGACTCTCTACTAAATGATCCACTGATGTTGAATCTAATTTAAGTAGCCTTGCAAGAATATTTAACACTTAATGATAGGCTCTGTATTAGAGTAGGTTTAATCTAGGATGCAGCCACAGATGTCATAAGAAGGAATTAATCAGCATTGCTTCCACTAAAACAGAAATGCAAAATTGCTGAACAGAATGTATTAGAAACAGATTAAAGAACTGGGACTTAAACATAAAAGAAACAGAGCTGATGCCACCCTCAGAGAGCTAATTTGAAATACAGAAAAACTTAATTCGCCTTTAACTGAAGAATTGGGGTGTTTGAAGTTACTAAAGAGAAGCTTGCATTATCAAGAAGGAAAGAAAGGCAGATAGTCTTTTCCCTCATCAATTAAAAATGAAAGCCCAACCCAAATATTAATGCCTGCCTCAAAATCCCAACAAAATGAAGTTATTGATGCTCTAGGGACAATTGCCTCATCCTGCATGAAGCTCTCTATTCAACGAAGTGCTGTGGAAGTTTCACTGATTTGGAAAACTCCTGCGCAATTTAGGAAAGCTACCTTTCAGAAAAGCAAATCTTGGAAATAGGGAAATATAGCCTATGGTTATTGAAATGCTTGCAGTTGGGGGAAAATATGAAATATCGTATTTGTGAATTCACTCTAAACTCCCTATATAGGAAGAACTTGCCCATCCAAATGTTTGCGTAAAGATCTACATTACAATTACTCATTGTTGCTTCAGACAATTTATCATCTCCCCTATTATTTGAGGACTTAATGCTGTCCACAGGGTTTACGCTGCCCAGTCTCTTTCATTAACATACACAGGTTAGCGCATAAAGCCAGAAGGGACCACAGACCGTCAGTTCAGAGCATCTGTATAGCCAGGTCATAAAATTTCAACCAGTAACTCTCCTCTGTTCTTGACTTGAGTACTGCGTTCAGCTCTGGGGCCCCCAACATAAGAAGGACATGGATCTGCTTCAGTGGGTCCAGAGGAGGACCAGGAAGATGATCAGAGGGCTGGAGCACCTCTCCTATGAGGACAGGCTGAGAGAGTTGGGGTTGTTCAGCCTGGAGAAGAGAAGGCTCCGGGGAGACCTTATAGCAGCCTTCCAGTACCTAAAGGGGGCCTACAAGAAAGCCAGCCAGGGACTTTTTACAGGGGCACCTAGCGATGGGACAAGGAGTAATGGCTTTGAACCAAAGGAGGGTAGATTTAGACGAGATATTAGGAAGAACCTCTACTGTGAGGGTGGTGAGGCACTGGCACAGGTTGCCCAGAGAGATTGTGGATGCCCCATCCCTGGAAGTGTTCAAGGCCAGGTCAGATGGGCTTTGAGCAACCTGGTCTAGTGGAAGCTGTCCCTGCCCATGGCAGGGGGGTTGGAACTAGATGATCTTTAAGGTCCTTTCCAACCCAAACCGTTCTATGATTTGAAGATACTAAGAGCAAATTCCCTAATCCTATGAATTCTTAGAAGCACATCATGGATTAAATATTGCATTCTTAAAATTTTTGAGTTACAGTTAATGTTCCTGGTAATGATGAGGACAACCTAAGTTTAGCACAGTTATATTTCTGCTGAAAACATCTAGAAGTATTATTAATACTCCAATGGCCTGGTTCAACTAGCACACTCCTGATTTACTATCACTGCTAGTAAAAAGGTTTTTGACTGGGTTGAGTGGTCCTTCCTTGAAAAATTACAAAACAACCTAGCTTTTGTCCCAATTTTCATTGATAGCCTGATAGAACATATAAATCATCTCAGTGCTTGTTCCCAAATTAATGAAGAACTTATATAAAGCTTTGATCTTGATGGAAGAATCCATCAAGACTTCCCATTTGTCTCCCTAATTACTTGCTTTGATGCTCACGGCTTGCAATCACTGCATAAGTTAATGTCCTGAGGTTGCCATAGCTACTGTTAGCGAAGCAGAATGAGAGACCTTGCTCTGCACATAAGCCACCTTTCCTAGGTGTTTGCTTCTTTACCCTGGCTGTTCCTCCACCAGCAACAGTATAAAGGTACTCCTGTACTGCACCAGAAGTTAATAAAATAGTTCCTATTAATTTTATCACAAATGTTACTGGTAACATTCATTTTTTCTTTCTTTCTGCTGTTCATAAACTGGAAGTTTTGAAAGCAGTGAAGTGGTTAGAAGACAAGAGTGCAAGCAAGGACTGAGTTTACTTCCTAACTTGAACAACAATTTGCTGTGTGATTCCGTGTGGCGATTTTCTTGACTCTTGAAGGATAGCAATGGTGCATCTTTCATCACACAGTTCTGTTTTGAGAACACACTGCTAAGAACTGATGAAGAACATGTGTAATAATATTCACTTTTCATAAAAAATTTGCTTGAAGTGAGCTCCCTCTATTTCTACAACTTTCTGGTTAGCTAAAAACCTTTCATTAAACCTCTACACTTCTCCTCTTTTAATAAAGGACACTGAACAAGTAATGATGTATAATATACTTCAACATTACTAGTAATTGCTCATTGAAAATAAGAAATGAGAAATTGCTTTCTTACATGCTTATCTGATGACCTCTAAGGACAATGACGTGCATGATAAATGCACAGTGTGGTGTATTTCCTCATTTACTGTATTGATCTGATTTAATGTAATATCAAGAAATGCAGTACAAGCCATTAAATGCCAACAGAAAGTGTATTTTGCTCTAAAGCGTAAATGTATTTGTAACTTTAGTCCACACACAAGTTTTTGTACTTTCTGCATTTAGTTCACAAAAGTTTTTAGCACAGTCTGTTCTCAGAAGTTTTTCATTCTAAAAAAGATGACAAGCAAATGAAATATCTGAGTGGGAACCATCATCCTAACATATTTCAAAAAACTAACCAAGGTTGACTGAAAAATTCTACAGCAACAACACAATACTGCTTATTTTGGTTATTAGGAAGATATATCACTTTAATATTCTGTTCCTGCCAAAGTTTTACGCATTCTTTTAAGAGTATGAACTCTAAATCTTTTTGGTTCTGAATACAGTATTTTCCTCAGGGAGGTATAGTACATGGTAAGTACGGAAAGTTAACATGTAATTAGCATGGTAACATCTAAGCAAATTACATCATGCTAGATCAGAAAAAATCCTCTGAGCACAGCCAGCATGAATTACAAGTTTCTATAACGCTCAGCAACCTGAAAACCTACAGGGTCCTGAAGCACCTACCAACACCCTGGCACCTCAGATGCTCTACTGCTCATTATCGACCTATGGTGTTTAACACTGCTCCATGAGGATCTGACTCAAGTCTGGAAATCACCTGGGCACAGCTTTTGCAATGAGCTGTAGATGGGGGCAAATGACAGAACTCACATCCCGTAGGACCGGGTTCTAAATCTTTACCTGCAGTGTGAGAGCAGGACACTTTATTAGATGCTCTCTTGCTGATTTTCCTCATGATTAAATTTGCTTATTTTCCTCAAGGAGTGACTATTAAAAATAAACCTACTGTCGTTTTATTTTTAGGAGATCCTGTAGTTAAGTCACACCTGACAAGATGTGAATCAGAACCATTGCACCAGCAACAGGGTTGCATTTATAACAGATGGCCCTAGCATAGCGCTAATGCGCTTATTAAATGACCCTCTATCAGTACCCTAACAAGTTCTTACTATTTTATTTAGAAACAAATAGCAAGGAGAGAGAGGGAGATTCCAAATTAATTTAATGGGCTTAGTGAAGAAGAATAAGAATCAATTTTGTCATGAACACTACACTTTTTTTTTTTTTTAATTAAACCAATACTACATGCTATTTAGCAACTCCGGAACCCACATAATGACACAAAACAGCTAAGTGAATCAACAATCAGAATAAGCAGAAATCAAAGTAAACAGATTAGGGCAATCATCACTGGACAATCCATAGAAGTAAGGATAGTCATTTTTCAAATGACTAATGATAGTAACAAATGTTAAAGACAATGAAGAAAAGGAGAAGGAGCTATTTTTAGACAATTGCCTTTCTTCCGAAGAACAAAAAGCTGAAGAGCTTGGATTCATCTCTCAAATACTATGGTTCATAATATGACAGGTTGTAATGCAGAGTGCATGAGAGAGAATACATAAACATAACATAACATAAAATTCAGCATGATTAATATATGATTAGTTCACGTTTGTACAATGCTTTGAAGATGTAAAATGCTAATTAGAATTTCTGGATTAGGCTGGTTGATGCCCCAATGCAATCCAGATCAGTAAATAAAAAACTGTGCAGAAGTTTAAACTAACTGCCCAAAGATTGAAGAACCCATGAGACACTAAGAAATGCTTTAAATTTCAAGTGGATAAACAAATGTATAAAAGAGAAAGAGAAGGAGAATTTAATGCCCAAGTGAAGATATTTAAGACAGAAAGATATAGCTGGTAATTATTTGAAAAACACTGGTTCATCTCCCTCTACCATCACCAGAAATAATCCCATTGGCTCATGAGATACAGAGATATCTCAGCTCAGGAACCTGTAAATATTTGCTGAACCAAAACTTTAAAATCTAATGACCTTAGTGGAACATAAACAAATATCTTCCCAAGAGTCGTTCTGCAGTAATGAGAATGAAAAAATATTTAGTTTGACACGTGCAAGGGAAAAAAAAGATGTAGCCTCAGACTGGAGATTGGAAAAAGAAAAAAAAAGAGGAAATTCCTCTCTAGCTTTCATCAGAAATTTTGAAACTGGACTTCAGGATGGGGGGAAAGAATAAAAGCATCCCAATTTTTTTCTTATTAGAGAGCAGAATATATAAAATCATTCACAACAAAAAGGCCACCCCAATACACTGCTCACATAGGACCAATATAGAACTCGGGATCAAAAGAGAATGCCATCCAACAGAGAGATGTTGACTCTGCTACTGATCTGGCCTTTTCCTGCTTAATTAAAGCTACCAAACACTTGAGTAGGAAAACTTTAATCCCCATTAAAGTGTCATTTTTGCGGTAGGTGATCAGACCTTTCAAGCTACACTAAGTAATTATGCTAGCAGGAACCATGTGTAGTATTAATGCCACCATAGGAAAACTCTTAATGCACAATCTGGTAACCAGCTAAGGATTACCAGGCAAACTAGTACTTTTAGCTCCAGCCACGTCTGAACTGAGACAAAACTCCCAGTAGGCAGCTATGCCCAGTGCCACGCAGAGAAGATGTGTGGCTCTAATTCTATATAAGTACTAAGTAAGATTGGATAACCATATCCGTGGGAGCAGAGACTGCATATAATGGTTATTTACCTGTCAGTCTGAAATAAAATAAAGACGAAATGTACCAAAACAGTAGGCACAAACCAATGAAATACTGGGCACATGAATATTTACTTTTGGTCTCCATTACGATGCAGAAATAGACATGGAGGCCTAGAGAACGAAAATTGGTTTTGTACTGCAGTATGTTTTATGGAATAAGAAACGTGATCAAGGAAAGTCCCACTAATACAAAAAATACGTAGACTTAAAGCCTCTACAGATGCAATGCAGTTGCACTTCAAGCTCCGCAAATTCTTTGTGAGCTGACTTTAAAAACAGTATTTGGGGGACAAGGAAAGAGAGGTCTGCTGGAGATGCCCAGTGGTTAGAAGGCATATTGTCATGATGCAGAAACCACATTAAACTACTCATCCTCCAATGCCTGAATTACTGGAAAGAATTGAGACAGAAAAAAGCCAAAACAAAGCAAACCTCCTAATTAGTGTTAAAATGAAACAAAGGCACTTTCTTATTAAGCGGGATGCACATTCTTCTGTAGTGTGCTCTTGCAGAGGTCTAGGACTATCACTTACATAATGTATGAAAAGATGTAATCCCTAGGTATATACAAATCTCTTCCAAGTGTTTTTAAAGCTAGTGTCTGTAGCAATACATATTTTGCAGCAAATATTTAGAATGAAATATTTCATAAAGTACTTCAGCATTTCTTTGAGTGTTTAATTTATCTGACATAAAAGAACAAGAGTGTATAGCATTTTCCTGTAAGTGGATGTGAAATACGCATTGCATGGATCCCTATAATTAAAAAAACAGCAAATCATTGTCATTAATGCACAAGCAAGATCATAAATGAATACATTATTAAGTCCTACTGAATTAATGTTTAACTGCAATAGAGTTGAAATTGAATGAGGCAATTAATCAGAGTAAGAACTGGAAAAAAAAAAGCCACATCTGTCTCACTTTGAATACATTGAGCAAAACGACCTTCAAAATGGTACTGCCAATCAAACCACGCCGCCCACTGATTTGACAGTCTTGGTGCCACCACAGAGAGAAAGTTTAGTCAGTGTAACAGATACAAGCTTTCCATCTGAGTCACTTCATGGGTACATCTCACCCTGAGGGAATAAAACATTATGTCTCCAGGGTCTTATTTCATAAAATCATGAATGTTCAGATGGTGAAGATCATGCTGGTTATAAATGTGAACTACATCTGCTCAAAGTCACTAGAAAATGAAACTGGGGGAGTTGACATACATTAATGATAATTTTTAAAGGCTTAATGCTCTTCAACATCTAGGGGAGGCTAAAAAAATTACATTCAGAAGCTTTTGTTCCATGGATTGTGCTTTGATCAACTAAAATACATTAAGCTACATTTTTGCTCATCAGTCTTAAAACTCTGCAGCGGAATTTTCTTTAACGGGTTAATTAAACTCCCTCAGGTTCTTAACTGTTGAAAAGTCTTAGTTCAATTTATTTTATAGTTTAAGGAGGAATAAAATGATAATACAAATGATGATAATGACCCTTATCCTAGCTAAAGCTTTTTGCACTTCCCATGTAGAACAGCATCTATTGTCCCACCTTTGACAGATAGGTAGGTGTATGTACTTTTCTTCAGTGTAACATATTATGAATATTAATATTTAAAAAGAAAAATCCATTGGTATTTTTGTAGCAAGTTCTTAAGTAACAATTATCTTTGAATAAAGATTTTCCTTTTAATGCAAATGAACTGCAAATTCTCCAAACCATAATTGTTTTCCTACATTGAACTGATGGAGCAACTGGCATGTAGGTAATCAGCATACTCATTTCCCTTTCAGCAGCAGTAAGGACTACATTCAGGATTTTCCATTAAAAAAAAAAAAAAAAAAGATTGCTCAGATATTCATTGATAAAGCAGCTAATAATTAGGGGTTAGGAAAGTTTGCCAGAGAGCTGAATAGTGGTTAACCTGTTCCTACACTCCTGCTATCGTATCGATGACTGCGTTAAAGCCACAGTGTTACTTTACAACACACAATAATTTGTCATTTCTGCACAATACATAGCTTTTTGCACCAAAAAAGCCAAGTCAAGCTATACAGTTATCTTTCCATTCACACTTGCAATCACACATTTGCCCACAGTGCATAAAATGGTTACCACTAATGAACCTGGAGATCAGCACGAGCGTATCTATACAGCATGCACCACCTTAATTCATCGGGGAGAGGTGGTGTCTCAGGCTCCAATTCACCTGAGTCACTGCAATTTTTATGATGCATTTGAAAAGTAACTCCCAGGACTGAGAAGTTTATAAACTTGTTGGGAAACTGAGGTCTAGTGTGGGGAATGAAGTTAGAGTTTGCAATGAGAATGGTTCTGGGTCAGTGGGGAGGAAGATGGCAGAGTGGGTTCCTGGTGTCTGCCAGCTTTAGGACTTCAAAGAGTTGTTCCATGCACGTTTCCTCACTCCCTAAGCCAAAGAAGTCCCACCAGTGAGCAGGGAAACTGTGTTTGGCTTTTGCGTAATAGTCTAGAACTAATGTTCTGTGGTGATCCACACACCCCTCTCTTCAATAAGAGTCACAGTAACGATATAATAATAAATAACGCAAAGAAGCTTATTCATCTGTTTTTTGGTTTCAGACTCTGCTCTCTCTCTTGCTTGATAAGAAGAGACAGTGGGCTTGGCGGGAGTGGACAACAGTTGCATGGAGGTTTTCATCTTCATAATCCTCTACCAAAACTTGTAATAGTGACTCAAAGGCACTTTCACAGGCTATGAGGAACGTTGACAAGATGGAAAGTTCGTTTCAGCTGCTGTAGAAAGACAGAGGAACGCAGATCTCATGTGCCTTTTTTCTGGTCATATTTCTTAATGAGTACAGATCAGAGAAGGAAAGGGAAAGTGCAGCCCTGGGAAGCATCAGGTCTCACTTCCGGAGAAAAGCGACACCTGGAACAGGCCAAGGCTCGCATCGGATAAAGATGATTCCCTTTAAGGGCAGGGAATACTCTTGCATATTTTAAGGGCTTTTAGATAAACTTTAGACAATTCCCCAAGATATATTTTCAGGCTGGCAATATTTTGTTGGGATACCAGTGTGAGATCTAGGCACATCTGGATACGTGCCAGTGTGCATCAATCTATTCTACCCTTCTCTGATACAAGATTTGTTCTGACTGTAACATCAAATATGAAGATTTTTAACAGAACTGTGACACAGGTTATCAATTTGATACAAACTCAGGATGGAAAAGCATAGTAGGATGGAGTTATTGCTGCACAGGATTGTGGCTGCCAAGTGTAAGATATCATCGCTTTTATTAAACCGATCATGACAAAATAGTTTATCAGCACCTAAATGCAAAAGAGAGCATTAATAATGCCAACTATCTGCAGGGTTAGTTAACCATTCTCGTTTCATGGGAAGACGTAGGATTCGAAGCTGAATCCTGACCTGACCATAGCCAGTGGTCTATATTTTGTTGACTTCCACGAGACTGATGTTGGGATCTGTAATAGAAAGGGTGAGTAAGGAAGAAGGAAGAGAAAGAAGAGAGAGTGAGTGGGGGCAATTCACGAACACACACAAGCCCAAAAGATAAAATCAACAAAGCAATTAAGCTTCAACAGAAACAAGACAGTTCTTTTTGTTTTGTTTTGGGTTTTTTTTCCAGTGTGAATGTTAATTACTGTGCCTTACAGCAGAGATAAGGAGAGGGTTTTACTGCCTAGCGTTTTTCAAACAAAGACATGAAAAATTCATGAGCAGGGAAGACCTTGCTGTTGAGCTTCAGTTTTCTTGTCAAACATTTCAGCTCTGGAGGTCCTTGGGAAGGTTACACAGCAATATTCAAGTCTAAAGGATGCCTGTCAGCTGGATCTAAAAGCAACAGGAATTTTATAGGCTACATGTGACCTTGTCAACGTATTTTCACTGGCCAACAGTGTCTTCCAGCATCATTCACCCAGTTTACAATAAAAACTGAACACTAAAATGCCTCTCCTGCTAAGGACAGAGCATTCTCAACACCAATCCGTCCATAACATAGGAACTAAGATGGTTCATCTGATGTCAAGAAATGCTGATGTCCGCACATCACTCCGAAAACAGTCCAAATGTACCTTTGTGCTGACAATCAGACACTGGGCTCCACGGAAACTTTGCCAGTCACAGAAATTTTATCAGGGCTCTGCAGTCCAAAATGTCACCCTTTAACTGAGAAGAAAGATCCCACTATGTTTGGCATGGCTTCTAAGAAGATCTAAAATCTCTTTACAAATAACTGGCTTTAGACATACAGTTGTTTTGCAAGTTAGCTGTACCTTTATTAAAAACCAGCTGAGGTGTTTTTTCTTAAATGTTACAAAAAGGAGTTGCTGTTTGCTGACATGTAGGTCAGGCATAGATCAAGTGTGAGGAGAATAAGGCCGTTTAGTGGACTAACAAGAAACAAGTATAACACAAAAGCTTTTGGGATCATGTGAAACTCCCTCCCTTACCTAATCAAATTCACCACTGCAGAAGCTGGAATTTGATGAGGTCTTGGAAGTCTGAACCGTTCAATGTTTTCTTTCCTTGTTAGTTTAATAAAGAGCAATCCCTCAGGTGAGTCACTAAGAATCATTCTTCAAATCAAAAACTTCCCTAATCCATGGCCCCATGCTTTTAAAAACTATTCTGCATCAAAATTCTCAGCATACCACCTCTTCTAGAATACAGACTATTGGACAAAGAGAAGATAATAGTCACATGCAGTCTGTGTGCTTTGTCTGCACCTATCTTGACACAAACGCAACTCAATAGCACAGAACATGCTGCAAGATCAGAAGCCTGAATTGTGAATTTGAAGCAATTTAATTAATCTGCCTTCCCAGAAAGCCTTTTTGGCAAGTAAGCAGATTTAACGAATGTTTAAGTCTCTGATGTTAAGCAAGAACCTTCAGCTACAAATATTAACAAACAAGAAAAAACCTCTCATAATCATGTCAGCGTCTAAGACCTCAGTGGAGCCAAAAGTTCACACTGGTACACTGATTCTCTCTCAAAGTACTGTTTTGAAATTAGACTCTTCTTTAGAACCAAAATTTCCTAGTCTGAGTGGTTTGCAGGTGTTTCCTATACCTGTGTTTGGCTCATATAGCTTAGTTTCATATGTAACACCACATTACTGCTTGTGACTCACGAACCTGGGAGTACTTCTCTTGCTAGTGTTGGTACCACTAAACCCAAAAGGGCTTTGGCAATCCCAGAGGTACTTAACAGTATTTTCTAGTAAGGACACTGGAATTGGAAGGCAACATTTGATTATGTTTCCCAGTACTACGCCTTCAGGAGTAAAGATGCAGCCCATCAGTTAAAGCAGGCGACTCTAAACACTCACATCACTCTCAGATGAGTGATGTAGACAAATCTGTAACTAGGGCTCTTTCTCTCCAAAGTGTTTGCCATCAAAGTGAAGTTCTAAGTTCCCGACAACTACAAAACCTTACAAGCAGCAAAACCTCCAGTCAAAACACTTTCTCCTTCACATCTGCTGAGATTTCACTCAACTGTTGCCACCACTTCCCTGCCTAGAAGAGCAATGGGATCCAACTTCTACTACAAAAGCAAAAAGTTATGAAGAATATTAAATCTTTGTTTTATAACCAAGTGACAGGAAAGAATGCTAGCAGCTTCTTTCTCGTATTTTATAAGCTGTTGCTGACAAATGCTGTCCCAGTCTTTGAGAGGTATCTGCTGATGTTTAGAGGAAACATGGTAAACAAGGGACGAAAAGTCAAAGGAGAAGTAAATATGCACATTGGTTTCATCAACTCTGTACCTTAGACTGGTGATAAAGAAGGATGTAGTGCATTTAACCTCAACATGCTTCTCTTAAGTATCCACACTGTTCTGTGTGCTGGTGACTGCCATACACGCTCAGCTAACCGCACTCAGCTCTCACATCACAGCGCCGAGGCATGCAGCCTTCCAATGCCACTGTCTCAGCCAGCCCCTCGGCTCTTCTGGGTGCAACAAGGCACAATACTGCTCTTCCCAGCTCTTCTTCTCCATGTTGCGCTCCCTGGATGCGCTTCTTTGTGCAAACAATCTTCTCCGACTTCGGGGACATAGTTTTGTTGCAGGAAGTGTCTTTCAGAGAGTTGCCTTACTGGCAAAATTTTGAGGATGGATTCTCAGCTGCACCCTAAATCTGCTGGGATTAGTGAGTGGGGATACGTAGCTGATGTAAAATTACTATTTTTACTTTCTTAAAGCTGACACTGTGCTCACCGTGTCTTTTGGACAGACTACACTGGCAAACCCCACCCACATATGGCTGTTTCAGTGCTTGGTGGACCCATCAGAGAATTCAGCATGGAGTGGAAGTCAGATTTCTGGTCCCAGTCTGAGCCTGATTCCAGCCTAACAATACTTTGTGATTCCTAAGAAAACACTGGGCCTGATAAAAAACAGAAGAATTCAAAAGCCATTTGCTGCTCCTGTGACCTTAGATTGCACCTCTTTATCATGCAACTCTGCAGTGACCCCAATATGAAAAAGAAAAAAATAAATATACCTCTGCAATAATTTCTGACTCTGCATTTGGGAATAACAGAGCAGAGTTCAAGAGTCAATCCCACAGTGATACTGAGTTTCCTCCCACTGGTACAGACTCCCACTGGGGTTACTGAGATCCTGACCAGTTTCCTTCAGAAATGAGTGTCTGGGCTCTACCACTCGCTTTCAGTATCAGCTAGCGTGAATCCTTCACAAACCATTTCTGTCAAAGTTTTCACTCCTGCCAAGTGCCTTCTTTTTTTGTTTGCTTTAAATCAAACAAAGCTGTCTCTCCCCCTGCCTGCTCTTCCCTTGCAATCCTTTTTGTTCCTGCCATGGTAGGAAGTGCTGTCTTTCATTTTGGATCACTGCAAAGTTGCAGGTGAAATCTGTTAGACCACAGAGCAGCTAATGCAACAAAGGAGAAGTTTTGACTAAAGAAAAGTGCCCTGTAGATTTTCATATCAGTATCTCAGGTTGCCCAATTTGTAGCTTGGCTTGCGCCCTGGAGCTCCTCACTGAGAACAACATGAGGTAAATCAGGGCAGGTTTTGTCCATTGTTCCTGGCCCAAAACATTTATCATGCTGGAGCTGCAGACACAGCAACCTGCACCACTTTTCTCCAGTTTTAAGTAGGAAAGTGTCTATATGTGAGTCACCAGTACTACCAGCATGACCAATTTGGTTTCCAATTTACCAGAAATCCTGTAACTAAACCTCCAAGGGAGAAGACAGGCCTAATGACTGTGCATAACTTACATATTCAGACAGTAGGTGTCTCCTGTTCTTCCCAGACTTTCATGGAATTGGAGAGTTTGGGCTGAAACAGAGCTGGAAATGGCTTTGCAAAAAAATAGTGTCCCAGTATCAAAAGGTAAACAGGGAACTTAAAGCTGGTATATAATTTGCCACTTAAAAGGTACATTTACCTTAGGTATAAGGGAAAACTTACATGGTACCAAACTGCAGAGACTCCCTCTCCCCTTAGACCTTGAGACATCTCTCTCTGCTTGTATATTTATTTATTACCCAGTGTACTTATTTTTCAGGCTTGGGTCCAATCTACAAGATAAAGTCTGAATGAAGAGCTAGAATTTAGGAAGTAAAAATCCTTCATCAAAGAAGAGAAGAGCTAAAGCACGTCTGTTCCCAAAATTCACTCATTTATGAGGTTTATTTCTGTTTATTAATTGCTAATATGTTTAAACTGTGCTAATACCTAATCCTGACATTTTAAAGATCTATGTTTAAAAAATGATCTGTCTCCACTTGTAATGCAAATAAGATTCATAATCACCGATTCATTTCCGTGGAAGCGTGTCAATATCCCCAAAACACGAGACAACTTGGTACTGCTGAAGCCGTGGTGGGTGCAGTTAGACCTTAAATAGCAGGGGCAGTTTCAGATCTGAATTGAGGTGCAGAGCAGAGTTATGACTGGACGGCTCACGCAGCACCTGCATGCACCATGCTTGGCTACCGTTCACTCTCTCACTTTCATGAGAACCAAAATTCAGCCTCCTACACATCCACCACAAAGAGGAAACTCTATATAGATGCAGCTGAACTGGTCGTGGCCAATGGTTAAGCAGAGGGGAATATAACCCAGGCAAAGCCACCAGAACAGCGACTAACCCCCTGTGCGAAATGGTCCCATGGCAAATCTCCACCATTCTGATCTTGAAATCACGGCGTCCTCCATCCAGTGCTTATTTACCCAAGAAAATAATGCAGCTGCAGCATCAGTTTAATCATGGCTTAAGCTCTTTTCCTGCTGAGCTTAATAAAAGATGGAGAGTACTCAAGTGATTTAGGCATGTCTTACAGTGGTTAGTGACTCATCTGGGTTTAGAAAAAATTCAGGGTTTTTCCTTGCTCACAGGCCTATATTTCAAACACAGTGTTTTCTTTTGACTATTCCTGTTTTCATTTCATCTGGTTTCCATTGAGTAAAATTAGAAGCATAAAGTTTAAAGTATATTGTGGACTGGTGAAACATTCGAACACACAGAGGAGTTTATATTGAATGCAGGCCATTTGCTGAGACTCATTATCAGCTAAGTATCGACTAACGAAGGCTGCCAGATTAACTGTCCTCAGCCATGCAATAGTAGAACATTCTCCTTGTCTCCAGCTAGCTATCCAGAGTTTTTTCATTCATGGATGTGGCTTATAGCACAGAGATTACTAGACATAGGTGGGCTGCCTTGGTTGTTCGGAATGTAATCCCTACGGAATTTTTGAACATGTAAGTCTGATACTTGCTATTTCACTGGCATCAGAAACATTGCAAGGCACAGGTAACACAAAAAGGAAGCTGTACCTTGGTGATAAGAGAAAAGAAAAAATATTAAGAACAAAGTAGATTCATTTCCTATGTACTGCAAAACAAAGCAACTTTAGAGAGTTTAGAGAGACAGTTCCTTTAAAATCCAGCTGCTAGAAAATCTTCCTAGTAGGATAAATGGTTTCAGTTCACCCCCACATTCAGCTGCTAGGTCCTAAACCCTAGATCCAGGTCATTCACTGCATTAAGAACACAGGAAAAGACAGGAAGAAAGACTTAGATTGGAGACACTATCCAGTATTATTGCCTTACTTATGTTAAGCATTACTTTGTAAGCCATGAATACAAACTTTCAAGCAAACTCATTTTAGGGTTTGCTTCAAAATAAAGCAAGCTGTTAGAAGTCTGTACTTCCATGCATTCTACTTAATTACCACAGGCTTCCATTAATGAAAAAATGGCTGCAAATTGGAATCATTAAGCCCTGTAGCGTGCAGAAAACTCACCTTGTTGACAAACTTCCTGCTGCTGCAGGTAACCATGTATCCATTTGGGAAACCAAACTTAAGCCAAAGAAGAAATCAAACTTGATTGCTCAGATGCTTGTCTCAGCCATGGCAGTACTCTGCAGTCCACAGCCTGGCACTGCCCAAGAAAAACCCTGTGAGAGTGCACCTGGGATGGTCCAATCACTCCTGCTGCAGCGGTCCAAGCATCAACTCAAGGATGCTTTTATAGTTGGATGGGTAACCTGCCTACCTGCAATGAATAGAGGGTCTCAACTGCTTCCTAATGCACAGATGTTAGGAGTTAATAAGCATCTTCATAACTGGTGTGTTGAATATCAGTTTCAGTGAAAAAAAGAAGCAGGTAAAAGCCTGAGGAGTTATCACTTCTTTTCTGGAGACAGTCAGATCAACTGAGACCCAGCGGTAAAGCACTGGGGTTTACTGCTGCCTGTGCTGCCTTGGACAGGTCTTTGCCATCAGCGCTTTAGTTTGCTAATTTTTGATTAAAAAAAGTGTATCTTCTGAAACTCCAAGTAAAAATGTACTCATCTGGGCTTCCCTGTAGGCATTTCAGCAAAGTTCTCAAACCACCCTATTAAAGTGCTATCCCCAGCAGAGGACACCAGGCTACAACTGAATTGCCTCCTCTCCCTCTTGTAACACCCTCCTCCTCCTCGCACCAGCCCGCAGCTGTTCTATTTACTGTTTCCAGCAGATAACAGTGACAAGCAGAGACCAGATGAAGACCAGCATGTCACCGTGCTCCTATCAGAGCAGACATCACACTGCCAGTGTAAGCATCCAAGCGAGGTGCAGTTCGGCAGTTGCAGTTAGAGGGACATTCCCCACAGAGAGAAATGGGTATTGCCGGTGGATGACCAAAGGCATCGACACCGGGTGCCCTTGCAAGGCATGAACCTAAAGCGCCAGCAGAGCCCGGCAGTGACACAGAGCTCTCCAAAGCTTTAGACTTGGTGCCTCATCCCAGGTTTTCTGCCTCTGCAGAAGTCTCTGTAACCACCTAACACTGCCATGCAACAGAGCCTCAGGAGCCCACTGAACTCATGCAACTTGCAAACTTTCTGGCATATTTAAAAATCAAAATCTTTCTATTAAGCCTCTATTAAATACATGCATACACACACACACATATACATATGTATCAGATAAATGCAATCTGCCTTGATCTTGTGAAGAGGAGAGAAAGTTTGCTGGGAAAAGCACTTTTAGCCATGTCTGAACTATGAACTGAAATTCACAACGAAGGGCTTTTTTTGTTCATTTTTGTCTTATGTTGTAATTGGCATCACAAACCTGCAACTGCTAGTAGCGGAAGTAGCTTTTACTAAAACATTGTATCATTTCTGACCTCAGCAGTACAGGAATTCATTGTAATGGTTATCTATATTCCCATGCTGCTTTCAGATCGGTTTAGCAAACAGAATGTATGAATGCTGAACTATTACAACAGATACATCTACCACTCCTGCTCTTCTGAGAACAACAACAAAAAAATTTGCAGTTGGGCAGTCAAAATCCTATGTTTTTTATATGAAAAAAAACCTGTCATGAAAAAATACTTATTTTTAAAGGGTCTGGATTAAGCCCCATGTAAAAATCAGGCTTGTCAATACACTATAAAAACTCTGTCAATTAGGAAAAAGTTCTTATCTATTTGAAAAGTAGTAAGACTGTTCTCCACATTATCACACTATTAAGAAGGATGTTACGACATGATTTCCACATGGGAATGCTTTTTTTTTTTAATAACACCACA
Organism: Sagittarius serpentarius; assembly: GCA_034782735.1. Taxonomy (NCBI): domain Eukaryota; kingdom Metazoa; phylum Chordata; class Aves; order Accipitriformes; family Sagittariidae; genus Sagittarius; species Sagittarius serpentarius. The sequence goes on along the minus strand of JAVKLA010000088.1, from coordinate 22,122,105 downwards.
AGACTTTTTTAAAATGGTATGACAAGTGTCATGCCTCCTAATGACACTCCGTTATCTGAGCAGCTGGATTTTAAAATGAGATGTGGCACAAGAAACTTCAGAGGCAGAAGCAGGCTGCCAATCATGGGTACGTCCCGCAGCCGTCTCTCTGCCTTTGTCATAACTCGCCCTTGCCCTATTTTGGAAGAAGGCAAAGGACTGGAATCTGTTATTTAGATGATATCCGACAAGTCTGTTTAACATTCATGCTGTTCTCCAGGGAATTAGCGCTAAGGGATCCACCACAGCAGTTGGCTTTGCTCAGCGCTGCCGGTCGCGGGGTCCCCGGCTGGCCGGCTCACCCGGGGTCGCAGGCTCTGCCTTGGTAACAGATTGAGAGAAGCCAAGCACAGGCATACAGCTGAACTCATTATTATATTTAAAATGTTTCAGGAACCTCACAAACAGATTAAGTAATGCAATAATAAAACTCTCAGTGAACCTGTGCAATAAAACCCATCAACAGAGGAGATGGGTAATATAATCTCTTTAGAAAAAAAAAAATCTTCTGCTCTATGCCTGAATTACCTTGTGCACCACAAGATAGAGGATTTAGACTATGGCAACGGATTGAAATCTCTCTTCAGGGACATCCTTCTCATAATTGTACATTCATGCCTCTCTCCCCAGTAGTAGCCTAAATACAATTTACCGTTGCACACATTTTTATAGGGTTTCTGCAAATCCGCCACTTTATTACCACCCCGGTTATAAGGGGCCACACGGCAATTCCTAAGGGTTCACTAACTGAGCAAGATATTAAGCTTGAATAAAAAGAATCAAAAACGTCTATCTACAATTTATAGTTCTCTATAAAGGACCTTGGGGAACCGCAATTTGAAGGTGAAAAGTAAATGGAAAGCAGATTTCAGCTGAAAAATTCCATATGATCGATGGAGAAGACTTACAGAGAATTATCCAGAGAGGTTTTTAAGGTGTGCTAGAGTTAAAAACATACAACTCCAAATTACACACAGGCACACAACATACCGGTGTGGATACATCTGATTAATCAGGTCTATTCAGAGCTTGGTAACAGCTGCCTTCTTTATGCACATCTCATGAAAGCAATCCTATTTTACACCTTTCTTCAGAGGAGAGAAAGGTAAAAAGAAGATTTGAAAACCGCTGAGGGGGCCCACAGCGCCTAACAGTTTCCCAGCTTGTCTAAGAGATCCGGAGGTCCAGAGCTGAGACCTCTGCTCCCAACTGAGCCACAGACCACTTGGGTCTTGAGCAAATCACCTAGTTCAGCCATGCCTCAGTTTCCCCGTTGGTGGAGTGAGGGAGTTTCAGTTCGTTCACCACTGTTGTGTTTTCTGAAATTGGAATGAAAACGTTAACAGAAATGAAATCTATTATTTCAGTAGTTTTTGTCTTCCTAAAGTTATAAGAACAATAATATAAAGTCACTGTAACATCTAATTATAACTAGCAAAATATATGTATATATGTATAAAAATTATAAATAACTACCTACAGGAATTAGGGAATAAATGAAATTATTAATACGAGTAAAAAGAAGTAAAGAGTAGATGATGTAGCAGATGTATCCTCTTACCAAAATCAGAAGGCAAGTGTCTGAATGCGGCAGTCCGTCACCATCACCATAACACCTTGTAACACTTGAAAATCAAGATCGGATGTTTTAGCGAAAGATAAACTCTCTCTACTGCTCCAACACACCTTCACGTTTGGCTGAGTGCAGGCCCCCCTGGGGCACATTAGGAACCAGGCAATGGAGTCATGATAAATGATTCTTACTCCTGAAGAGATGGACCAAAACCTCTGCTGTGTTATTTCCTTAATTGCAAAACATCCAGTGATGAGCTTGGCCCACTGAATCTATGAAATGGAATACACCTACAGGAATGACTCCACTCTTAAATGCTTTCTTTCCCACCCAAGAATATGGTGCAACGTACAGCCACTGCTTCAGTACAGGATCTCATGTGCTAGAGGGATGGGACGTTTCCAGACAGTGAACTTTCTTGTTGATGAGAAGCAAAATATTTCTCTCTGAATCTTCGGCAATTTTTGAGTAGTGTCATAATTCCTGGAATCTGTGGAATCTGAAAAACTGACATATGGTAATTAACCCTCTTTTCATCTCTTTTTGATTCAATTGCACAGGATAAGTATAGTAATCCATAACAGGTGGGAAAAACTATAGATTTTGTTTTTTCTTTGAGGAGATGGAGATAAAAATTGTAGACTGTATTTGATGCTGAACCAAATGAAGATGTGGTGCATTCAGGCTGCTGTATATCCACTACTGCCACGATGGTTTTATTAGTTCTCCTCCTAAGCCTACTGCTAAGTCCAGGAATAATGGCTAAGAAACCGAACTGTGAAGGTGACACTCTTCTGCATGTGCTGTGTCCTTCTTTATGCTGGCATTTTGGACAGCAGCACAGCTCTATCAAGTCAGATTCCATTATTTATGACATTTCAATTTGAGCCTTAATAAATCACACTCAGAGACAGTGTGATTTCCCAGTTAAGGAAACACATACAAGGAAGAGGTAGGCGCAATCAAATGTTTTGGGAGTCCATGGATGATGGGCTATTAGAGGAAGATGTGTGGGGAGGCAACCTGGGTTTTACACTGGCTCTGCCGCAAACTCTCAGTGGAGGTTTTCTTTGGAAATCGCATTCTCTGTTGGTGCTTGGTTCGTCATCCAACCTCCCTTCCTCCTCCTCTCCCATACTCCTTCTCCACTTCAGCTATCTAGAAGGCTCCTAGCAAAGACTGACTCTAATATGTACTTGCATATGGCAGAACATCTGTCTCGATTGAAGCAACTAGGTATTAATGTGGAACACAAATAATGAACAATGACTCATCTGAACAGGCTTGATATGAAGGGCTGCTTCTTTTGAATCTGGGCCTCAGTAAAGCTTTGAAGGATAACTTCCACTAAAAATTGGATCAACTCCACCAAGAAGAACACAAATCCCTGTTTCCTCCAGATTGTTTCACTCGATTCACTAAAATGTTTATTCTACACTAAGAAAAAAGTTGCTGGAATTTCTAAACTGCATTAAAATTAAGCCTTTGCTTCTTTACAGTTGCCTTTTTCAGTGCTTCCTTTGTTCCAAGCTGGCGCTTACAGGAGCTTTCATAACCAGCAGGCAATCACATACATCCTTCCTGTTTGCAGTTTTTACTGTACTTTACACAAACAAAAAATGTGGAACAGTCCAAAGTATATCTCAGACATCGGAGAAAGAAGAAGGTAAATGTTGCTAACAGTTCCCAGAAGAAGACAAGAAGCAGATAAAGATGCCTAGGCTTTGAAATGGAGCTACCTTATTAACTCACTTTCTACCTTGCGAAAATAAGACCACGAGATGACCCAGCAAGACTCCGACAATCCCATAGTGCTCTTGAAGCACAGATCTGCTCCAAAGGGCCCATTTGAACACCAGGATAGCAGCCTTACAAAGGGAGGCGGAAATTAGTGCACAGAAGGCCCGTGCCAGATCATAACAGTATCGGCCCTGGCAACCTGGAAAGGACAGGGCTTGCCCTATAGCATTTTTAACAAATTAACATATAAAATACCAGGAGTCTCCCCTCCCTGCAGTACTGTTCAGCTACCTGGCCCATATTAGGCTCTAATTCCAGCTGAGTTTTAATTAAGGGCTCTTTTCAGTGCATACCTCTGGTTTGAATAACTTATTTTTGAGATAACAGTTAGCTGTGAGAAATGCTCAGTGGCCAGTGACACTTTTCTGTCCCTCTACTTAATACGTGGGAAACAGATACAACAAATGAGCAATGTGTCACGGCACTAGCTGACAAATGTCCTTTCCCATCAGCTGACGCTGAAAACAGACACCTACCTTTGCAGCAAACACTCCAGGACGGCTAACAAACCCTTACTACCTTTTGTGAACCTGCGTCTCATCAAAATTTAAACAGACACATTGTCACACTTCAAAAACATCCTATTTCCTGCCAATGAAACAGCAAATTGCTGCTTAATGTTCTCCAGCAGTATTTGTTATAGACCAAGAAGCTCGGTCTCTGCGGTCTCTGGTACACTACAAAACATACTCATTTTTCAACATTCGTGTATCTGAAAATAGACAGGGCTCAGGTGTTTTTACTACAATGTCATGAAAAAAATCTGTGACTGCACTGATAAAATAGGCCTTGTCTACATGAGCATTTGATTTTTGCTAGCCCTGGTGCAGCTGTACTGCTATTGGAAACAGTACAAAATATTCAAGCGTACACGGGCCTTTGAGGAAAAAAGAAGCTGTATGGTTTTATGCATCTATCTGACACTCATCAGTGGGGAAGGGCAGTCTAATTGCTACAGCTTGAAACCGAGGAAATATTTTTAGTTGTATCCTTATCCATCTATCTACCTACCCACCTATCTATCTGGTGATACAGCGAGAAAAAAAAGTTCTCCAGTCATTTGCCCTTCCCCAAGCTTTGGCTAGGTGCCGTACCAACATACTGTAAAAGACTTTTGCTGCTCCAAAGCTAAAGCAGCAGCTGGGAATTGCCCTGCCCAGGGTTGCAGCAGCTTTGGAAGTGGAGCCGAAGGCAGAGTCCTGTTCTTCTAACAGACCCACCACTTTGTGCCTAAGGCTCACACTCAGCGCTTCGGAGACAGCTGTTTATTCTCTAGGGACAATGCAACCAACCACAGAAGGGTGGAAGGAAGCTTAATCCACTGGCGTATTAAGCATCTGGATGGAAAGCAGCATGAGAAGGCCAAACTGTCTTTGGCCTCACAGCAAAGGTCTCTCTGAAATTACTCTGCCACCGTATAGCCAATGTACAGGGTACGCTGTCACACAGCTACTGCTCGACCATCAGCCAGTTCCTGGTAACAAGTTTTACTCTCTTTGTAGGAGGGGAATGATGCTTTTGATAGCGAAAATAATAGTTAAAATGTTTTTGTGGCGATTGGGGAATAATAATAATGAATATATGTATGAAACTTTAAACAGTCGCAATAGATTAGAGACAGTCCTTTGCCAAGAATGCTGCAGCTAGAACAAAATGCAGCCTAGATGCTTTTTTGGTGTTTATTGCTTGAATGAATAATGTTCATAAGGCTTCCCATAGCTGCACAGGGTACTGATTGATATCAGTGCCATGCTACACAGGTCAATAAAGAAGAGAATTTCTCTATTGCCACAATGATTCATGAAAGTGATTACTCCCACTTTGACTTGCTTTCCAAGAAAATCTGCATGCAGCAATAGACTTGCCAAATGCTCCTTGTGTGCTCTCGGTGAGCATCCTGAAACTGCCGCAGACAGAGTTTTGCGAAACAGGACTGGAAATGCTGAGAAATGTGGAGGGGATGGAGCACGTACGGTCTCTGATGTAGCTAAGAACAATTTTCATGCTGCTGGACGGACCAGGACCAGCCATATAGCGGGGTATACCAGCCTCCAGCTCCATCACACCTCTTGCCACGAGGATTACGGTGAGATGGGATGAAGTCAAGTGCTGCCCGGGACCTCTTGGCTCCCTCTCCAGCCCTGCTTCAGGATCTCACTGAGGAAAACCATCTCTGCAGCTGCAACGCAGATCCTGCCCACCGCACCCTGCACCTCTCTGTCTCTCTCTCTCTCTCTCTCTCACACACACACTAGCTCATACTTTCTTTTTTCCTGCTGGCAGGAGACACCTTATCTAGAAGGTTATGCATTACTGTGACACATTTGCTTTTGAAGTACTGAGTGGCTTTTAGACTCTGGCATTTTGAACTTTCGGGAAGGAAGAATGTTACTCTCACAACAAACTTTGAAGTCTGTTTCCTGAACATGTTAACTGTTTACTCTTCTTCTCTTTCTTGGCCACTTTAAGCTCCTCTAGAGTAAAAACAGTCCTCACACCCAAAAAATCTTATCTTTCAGGTATCAAATAACATCCCAAACATGAGAAATTAATGCAACTATTTAAAAAACATGGAGTCTGGGAGAGGAATGAGACCATATCTGTAATGGAGGCTACAGCCCCCTCTTTACCTCTATTTTACGCTATATGAATGTGGCATCTTTTGCCATTCAGGTATGTACTTCACAAGAAGCAAAAGCTATCACCAGATATTCCTCTTTTTCCAAATCTCACCACCACAAGCAAATCTGGGTCTCAAATATTCTTTCAAGGGCAAGTACTTTGGTTCCTAATCCTCACCTTTGTCTCACAGGTTTTTAGCAAAAGCTTGGTTGTGAGTTTAAGAGCTATGACTGCAAAAAAGGACCACATCAAAGAAACGTATAGTTGTATTTGTGTATTCTACCACTTCCAAAAAACTAGGTCGTAATTTCATATTCAGTTACACAATCACCAAATTCAGCAATGACTAGAGAAGAACTCGATCCTGTAATTTATTCTATTCCCAACAGAAGTTTAGGATAACAAAGAGTCAGCCTGATAACTTCCCCCATTTAATGTAATTCTTTGTCATGAAAACAGAAACAAAAGCAGGTTCTTTGCATTAGGCTATGTTGTACAATTTAAATACCTTTGAACAGTGGTTTGGTGGTTGAGTGACCTGGGATGGCTACAGGCTCAAAACAACCCTCCATTTAAGAACAAAGAACAGCGTGCTTTTCTTTTAATCTGATAAACCTATATCCTGATCTTAATGGGTAAGACAGTTTTGCAAAATTTTTCGTCTTTTGCATTAAAGAAACAAAATTTCTGACTAGCGTCAGATTGTTTAATTAAAACCGGCAATTTGAAATATATTAATGTCAACAAACATAAACCTCCAACGCTCCACCCAACACAAACAGTGGAGTTTTGTCAGTGCGTCACCCGTTCCTCCTTAGTAGCAATTAAAATATATATTGACTCTTTAGCTTCTTTCCAGTAAAACACTTTCAAAGCAAGTGTTAATAAACATTTCTCGGTTCCTGCTTCAACCTGATCGTCTGCTTCTCGTTATGCTTCTAAGAAACACGAGGAGGAAACTTTCAACTCACTGAAAAGAAATGGCTTTTGCATAACTGTAACTTCATGAGAAAAACGGTGACACAACCGTGCCGCAGAAGCCTGGGTGATGATGTAAACCAGGCAGTTTCAAAGCACAACGTTCCCTCTAATGCTGGAGTGAAGGTCTGAGCTGAGGAACCCAAGAAAAAAGGCGCACTGGGAGAGTACAGCAGAGAAGACATAGGCATGCATTGCTCATACTTATTCCCCTTTTTTCCTCTGTCACAAGTATACCAAATGAAAATCTATTGGGAAAACGCATCTTGTACCCAAGAGTTCCCTCTCTAGTGCCCTGATCTTAAGAGTACATTCCTTCCACATGTGTATTTTCTCAATGTTACTGTATGATTTTCCCTGGGAAAGCTTACGAGAACATTCTGTGCCTTCTTTTTGCTCCCACCCTTTCCAGGAAAAGAGAGATCCAAGAATTCCACAGCTTTTGAATGCATACTTGCCCTCCAAATTTGGGTGGAATCCCTACTGATGATTCAGGAGCTTCAGAAGATAGAAACTAGAATCATGTATCTCTTCATATGCTGGACCCAAGGGCTTTTTTGCTTTAAGCCCAAGCGAGGGCCGCAACAATTATAAGCAAGTCTCTGTTGTTTCAAAATTTCCTTCACTGGGTTTGAAGGGATTTATTGGTAATATAATTGTTTTTGTTCCTAGTCACAAACAGAGACCTTAACAAGAAGAAATGGTGGGATGGTAAAGCTAGACAAATTCAGAAATCTGGAGCAAGATGGTGAGTCACCGCTGCAGACGGAATACGAAAAAAGGAGAAAGAAAAACAGTGGATGTGCACTGTCCTGAAGCAAGGCTGGATGCAGCTGTGATACGCAGTATATGTGGGAAAGGAGGCCAAGAGATACCTGCCCAGGTAATCCCCCAAAGGTGTCACTCAGAGCACTCCCTGCCCCAGCCGCTGGCCTAGCTGCGACAGTACATCACTGCTCAAAGTCTTCTGATCCAGACTAGTTGACCTGATGGATGATGTGAACTGGTCAAACACAAGCTACTGGGCTCACTACAAGACTGAAAGAATAAAATTACCTGGCTTGTGTTATACATAAGGTGTGGCTTAAGGAACTGGTTCCACCTGTCCCTAAAAACTACTTTTTTAAAAACAATATTCTGCACTTTGCTATGTTGGCTTAAAACTCCCTAAAGCTTTTTGCCGCATGTATTTGATCACCTGCGGCCTGACTGCAAGGTGGCTGCTTGGCATCGCTCACCCTAACGTCCTCACTGCGCTCAGCCTGCCCTCACACCCGCGCACCTCCCATTTCACACCTCCACGGCTGCTCTCTGTGTCACAAGGACCACTTTCATCCTGAAATCTAAACATTTTTTTGAGAAATCAGGACATGAAAGACTGATAAAAAGAAATGATTAAAAGGAACAAAATGGCTTGAGGAACCAGAATTATGCACTTGCCAATTCTGTGCTGACTTGCCTTGTTTTTGCTAAAAGGTCATCCTTTCTGCCTTGCGAGCATGCTTTTCCTAGAAGTAGCGGAGGGCTCTTTCCTTTTGAAAAACCCCACTGCCAGCAATACTGGCCGACGTCTGCTCTCCTTTGCAAGGTAGCGGGCTTTTTCCCCATGATGACTAATTACTCCATGTCAGACTCTGCTGTGCTCAGACTCGGCTGGCCTCTGGCCTAGAAGCTGCACTCTGCTTCCTGGCTGCCATTTGGCATGTTTTCCCTATTTTTGTTTTAACTCTTTTTCCTTTCTTAGAAGATTTTCAAGGCTGGGAAATTCAATCGGAGGCTGCCCCCAGCAGCTTGGCTGCCAGCAGGGAGGTTTGCCAGCCTGGAGCTGGCAGGTGAAAATTGGACGCTTCCGCTCCCGTCTCTCCATGGAGCTCGTGCGCCAGCTCGGCCTGGGCACTGCTGAAAAGGTGCTGAGAATCTGTGGTGTCTCTGCTTCCCCCATTCCCTTGGAGAACAACCAGGACTCCTGTCTTTTAGGAACTTGGCTATTCCTTTCAATGACAGCAGCACACAAACTGTGAGGCACAACAGAAAATTGTGTCAAGAAAGACGGGACACATTCTCATGCCTGCACTAATACACTTAATGACAATGGCTCTTGCCCTGAAGAGGCAGTTGAATACTCATCACCATTGAATGAGCTAAGTTTCAAGAAGGTGGAAATAAACCCAAAGGGTCCCCAAAGTGTTACACGCCTTCATCACTTGACCTTTAAGTAGCCACCACTTTGGTGTTTTCACTGACACAGAAAGCTTGGAAACTTCATACATGAATGGCTTTCTCTTCATATGAAAGATGTACATACAAAAGGTAAAGATCTGGGGTGAAACTGAGGCAGTGCCAAAGGACACAGTCAGGAGGGAAGGGAAGCTGGACTGCAGTTGTAATGCTGTTGTGTAGGTCACAGAACTGACGACACATTAGGCACGAAGTGTACAGCACTCAAAACCCCCTAAGTAATATAAAATATTGGAATTTGTCCCTTTGGCAAGAGAACTTACTGTAAGAACTTCAAAATCTTTGTGTCTGACACTAAGTTTCCATACGATTTTGTATCAAGTTCAAAGCCTTGGACCTTATTGCTACGGTACTCCCCGGCTTACATCCAAGTTATCTAAGAGATTATTGAGTGTTCTGGGATGACAAAGAAAAAGTTGACATATTTACAGTTAGCTTTTCTATAACTTGTAAGTTACAGAATCGTTGTCTGGTATCCACAGACAATGTGCATGATACAGACTCTGGAAAAAGAAGGTATTTGCTCGTTTGCTCCTTAGACCTTTCACTGCAAGCATTCACAATATAAATAAAAGCTACAAATATTATCTCACTCCCAATACAATTATTTATGTTCCCCTACATAGCCTAATAACAAACATATTTCTTCTCCGGGAAGAGAGATCTCAAGTGGTTTAAGGACTACACTGCTTTTATCGGAATGGCAAAACGAACCACAGCTATGTCATAGCACAGACTCAGTCAGGATAACTCTACAGGTTATTATAAGAATTAGAAATACGTTTAGACCACAGAAAATCCACGTGTGCATGTATTTTTTCTTTTGGAAGGAGAGAAATCTGACAGTTCCACGGCCCAAGGTCAGAGCTGAGTTTTCTTTCCTGTCGCCAAGCCAACACAGGAGAGCGCACAGTCCATCAGGAGGGTCTTGTGCTGGGGACACTCACATGGGGATGGGCCAGTTCACTGTGTCTGCTTCCAGCACGAGACAAAGACATCTCTCCTGTGCTTCCTAACATACTCATGTTCGAAGGATTTTCTTTGGGAAAACCCTGGGGAAGTATTGCTGGCCCTTGTGCCTACTGCTCCCTGGGAGGGCTGTATCCTCCATAGAGAAAGGTGAAATTTCCTCCTCCTGCAAGCACAGGAGATTTGGACCAACCTGCAACAGACGTGGGCACTTTGTGTCCCCACATGTGGTGGTATTAGAAAGAACTCATTTGCTTAACTATGTGCGGTTTCTATCAGCTCAGCATGGTACCACAAGCCAAGGCTGGATAAGTATTGCAACGTACAAAGCAAATACTGCTTTTTCTGCTTAAGCCATGCTCTGTCTCCAATCTTGTTTTAACTGTTATGTGTGTGGGATGCAAAAGAATTTAAAAGACATTATTTAAAGCTTTTTTATTTTCTCAAGAAAACGCCAAAACAAAAAAACCCAAACACTACCAGTTTTACAGTCAAGAGTAACCCTCCAGTTCAGCACCAGACTTAATGGAAGAGAAAACATAAGGAAACATTTTCATTTTGAAGCTCCCAAGAGACTCTCCCAAACAACATGAAGAAAAAACATTTCAGAAGTGCCAAAAATCAGGGGAGTGCTCCATTTACTTATTTTCATGGTCAATCACTGATCATGCTGATATTTGACTTTGGCTCTGAAATCTTAGCTGCGCTAAAATAAAAATAATACACAATTCAGGGTAAATCCACACACAAACTGAGATGTCCACAGGACTTGAATAGAACTACAGACCCTTGCCATCTCTAAATGCTGACAGAAATTTGTAGTTAATTTTTTTGTATTTTTACCTCACAGACTTCTAGGACAGCGATATCTGTCTGTATTACAATCCATGCAGCGGACCATTTTCTGTTAGATTTCCACAGGACTTTGTATGCAAGTACCTAAAACACTTACTCTTTTACCAGAAGAAGAAATCTAAAGCTTTACAGAAAAACTATCACAATGTTTATCGCAAGTTTAAGGCTCTCAGTGACATCAAAAGGCTTTCAATCAAAGCATAGTGTGCTACAAAATGCAAGAAATAAAGGCAAGTGGCCAAATAAAAAAAAAATCCCAGCCTTTCCATATGCTCCTTCAGACTATGGTGATTACGTATCTTCAGGCCACGGCCAATACTGAAAGCACCTTTAAGGTATCAGCAGTCTCACTCGCTCAAGCCTCTACAAACATTCAACCTATGCAGTGCCTGGGAAAGCTACCGACTCCTGGACGGTATCCAAAAGCCCATCCAAATTCTGCAGAGCCCTCGGGTTGACTGGATTATGGAAGCAAGACCTGTCACAGCAAATGTGCTCTCCCATAGTACCTGGTCATGTATTATACAAAAATCACAATTTTGACTGTATTTTTGTCTCTTGGTGCAATGGGGAAAACCTACCAATCCTCAGATTAGTTACCTCCCACTGAACAAAACTCCTCATGGATGAATTCAAGAGTTGAGCTGTATTCTGATTTTACAACATTCCTCAGACGAAGCATCTCAAGGTATCTCAGTGCCTGTATCTGGGTTTATCTGATGCTGCCAAATTTCCTCCTCCAAACCCGTCTATCTCCTTTCTCACTGGCCTCCGTATTAATGAGACCGAGCTAACAGATTGTGGCATGTCAACGTGCTGAGCTGACATCCTGCTGCCCCCTCCATGTCTGTCTGACTTTTAAGCTTTTTCTTTCCATTTCCCTTCTGGATTATGTGTAACATGCACTGTAGTCCAGGAATGCCTCTTGCTTTGGCTGCCTTGTCTCTCTTTTTGGCATGCTCATGGAGCCGGAGGGAATCTTGCTGAGGCTGGCTAAGTCACATGTTTGCCCTTTAATGAACATTAAAAAGAAAGCGGAATCTATGCCATTTTGATGTTTCTATTAATACAGGCCACAAGAAAGCTCAGGTACCTACTACAAAGATCACAGAAAAACAAAGGCATTTGTAGCAGTTGATGCACAGAAGAGCTTGATCATATTGCAAAGCAAAGAGCAATTATTAGGCAGTACAAGGCACGTGTCTTTAGTTTAAATTTGTTCAGCATGGCAATTTGGTAAATTTTGCTGTCACTTTCTGGCATTCCTGAACTTCCTCTTGAATGACCTTTACTTAAGGATTTATTTTCACTCACTGAACTAAAGATGTTCAGCACAATGGAAACATGTCCTTTGAATGTTACCTTATGGGATACATCTTGAGGCTGGGAACTGAAACAGTGATATTCTTCCATAACCCTTTCCTCCCTTCTCTTGGATCCAGCAAAGGTGGAGAACACTTCAGGAATTATAAGTTGTTTTTCCATAGATGTCCCACACAGCAGGGTCTCCTGGAGAACCACAAATGCAGGTGCAAAGACCAGGCGGAGGCAAAGAGAGGGAAGGACAACATCTACAGTACCACGATTTCAAGTTCAGCTACAAATGTGTCTGGGAAACTAAAACTCAGGTGCTCAAACAGTGATTTGCTGTGTTAAAAAAAAGAGCAGCCACCAAACCAAAAATATGACAGTGTTCAGTTGGAGTAACCTTTGCAAGAAATCTAGGGAAAAAGAAAAGAGCAGGATCTTTCCTTCCTAGGGAGGATTGTGAATCGTCTCCCAACTGCACTCCTGAGCGTGAATCAATTTTCTTCCAGTCGATAACTAGCGCAAAGGTTCTAACCTTCATTTGTGCTCCAAATACTCAATCGGGGATGTAGAACACATACCAATTAAGCAATTCAGCTAAAATAAGAAGGCCGTGAACCAACATCGTTGCTGCAGCTGCCCCTGAGGGATCGAGGGTTAGCAGCTTGGGGAAAAGGTAATTTATTGAGCTTAATACTCTGCGAAATGTTCTCATGATAATAAGATTGTAAGATCGTTTTAATATCTGAAGTCATGTTGAAAAGGTCATTTCTCATCTTTTACGCCTACCTAAGTCATGTAAATTAGAGCTACTCAAACATAGTTGAAGATGCTTGCAGCCTAAGTTTTCCTATATTTTTGGATGACAGAGAAAAATGTCAGTAATCCCAAGTGGTGGTCACAATCAGAGAGTGCCCATGAGTTCTAGAATAGCAACGTTAATGGATGCAGCCACTTTTGCTATGCATTAGGCCAGCATTTCGTCTTTGACCTAGTAGATTTTATTCAGACTTTTTTTCTTCCTTTTTAATGTTGTGATTTGGAGAATGCTAAAAAAATATTTCAAACGCACTACATGTAATCTGAAAGGGGAGGGAAATACAGCTGATGTATTTGCCAGAAGTTTTATAAACCAGGAAAATGGGGCATTGGCAATTTCACAAAGTACTTGCCTCTTTTCCAACATGCCTTTTTCCGTAAGAGAGAATTAACTTGAAGATTTTTTCCTTTCCTTTTTTAAAATGCTTTCTAGGCAGGAGCTTTGTAGACTCTGCCTCCACATCTCCCAGCCAACATTCCTAAATCACAACTTGCAGCTGCCCTTGCTATTGCAGCCTTGGAGCCTCCATTTGGCAGAGCACCAGCGTCATGCCAAGATGTGATGTTTCTGTGATGTGCGCAATTACCCAACAGGGATGGAGCCGAGATCCCCAAACGCATTTCACCAAGGCCCCTGAATCATATTTGAAACCAGGTCTTCAAAATTTATAACAGCATTAGGCTATCTAGGCCCTTAGTTTCATTTATGTTTTGAAGCTTCAAATCCATCACACAACTGAGCTAAACGAGGGCATTATTCAGAGTAGTAATGCATTTGATCCCATGTAGTCTAAAAGATAGAAATCCCCTCCTGTTCTCTTCCTTTTTTTTTCTTAATAGGTTCCAGTACCTTCTTCCTTCCTCATCTTTCAGTTACTCCAACAGCTCCAACTCTTGCCCTTTATCACAGCCACTATAAAAACCAACCCCCCCAGTAAAGGTTCCTTTGCCATCCCCCTTCCTAATTTTCCCACCTCCCCTCTCCTGAACCACTGCCCCATTTGTGACTCTTCACTGGTCAGGCTGCAAGCTTTTGAGAGGAAAAGTTGTCTCTTTTTTTCTGCTTGGCAGCGTGCTCCAAAGGTGCTATGCAAATGATTTATTATAACAGACTGCGGCCCAGAGTAATTTAATAGACCGTAAACCCCAGCTCAGGAGAGCTGGCGATCCAGCATTTACAAAGCATGCCATGCTTGTATTTTTCAATACATAATACATAAATCTCTCTGTTGCCGTGGTTCTGTTTTCAGATTTGCTGGGTTTTGTATGTGAAAATTTTCCGACTATTTATCAGCTTGATCTTCTCTGTCAGCCTTTATCATCCCTTACAGTCCTTCTGAAAACTCCCTGAAACAGAGATCGAGGCAGCTGCCAAACGTCACAGCCTTCCAAGGGTGGGACTCTCTGCAGAGGGCTGTATCCCCACCATGCCAAGATTGCCACTCTTGTTATTAAGCTAGCAATAATAAAGATGGTAACATCAAGCTGAACCACTCTATCACACCAGAAGAACTGGGAGGGAAAGGAAATGTCGGCATACTTGTCTTTTTTGGCTTCCTCGGTTTGGTCCAAAGGGTTCAGGGGAGGATGCTTGAAAAACAAGAATCCCATCCCATAATTTGCGTGACATCTGGGTGATTCACTGACAACAACCCTTCCATGGTACTGCTGCACCCCATTGCAATCTCTCTGGTTTCATTACTAGGCAGCCATGCCTAATAACAAGCCTGCCAGAAACTTCACTGATGCCTGTTAGAGCACTTAGTCGACCAAAAGTTAGTGCCAGCTTCCAGGTAACACCCCCCCACACACACACACCCCCACCCAGCTCTATCAATGCTCACTTTTTTTCTCAAGCTCAATTTTGGTAAGGAAAACATGGTATCCAGCTAGAAAGATTTTTCCACTATGAACTGTGCTTTCAAGGAAAGTGAGTCACAAATGAAAAAGGGAAAAGATAATCCTGAAAAACAGAGAAAATGGAGTAGCAACAAAGCTCCTGAGCAAAAGTGAGAGGCTTTTTCATTTGCCAATGGATTACAGGTTAAACCTGAAACCTACCTTTCACTTGGTTAGATATGTGTATGAACGTGTCTATTTGCTTACTTCATCAAAGGCAAAAAACACAAGAAGCTTCATTTTCGAAGACTGTCTTCACTGGAGGGATTCCAATTTAGATGTCGACTGCTACTAATAGACTATCACATCAAGAGACAGAAAGCGCACAACTCGCTGAGCACTGGTGCCTACCAGGTTGTCTCCTTTCCCCATCTCCTCTACTACTGAGCAAGTGAAGTTTCCAAAACACAAGCAGAACTTACACAACTGTGAAGCAATAAATCAAGTTTGCCTCACTTCAGCAGTAGTCTGCTTTACAAATTTGCACCCTGTTTGGGATGAATGTGGACGTATGTATTGCATGCACAGAGGCAAGTTAACGGGAAACCTGCCGTCTGCTCATTGCAGCATGTGCCAGACACTGCAGCCTGCATATTAATAGATGATAAATCACTATTTGGTAGAAATACATATTTTACACATAGCTTAATATATGTCCATAAAAAAAGGCTGAAACTTGTTAATCCCAGCCATTTATACCTTCAGCTAATTTTGAAAATTCCAGTACAGGTTTGGAGAAGTCAATATTCTATTGTAGACTGGAAAAATCTCTGCAAAAGGGAAAAATAACCCTCAAAGTACACGAATAGTACAAATTACAGAATATGTGGCCTGCAATTCTCCAAAACTTATCTGGAATGCCACTTAAAAAAAATGGTAAGAATGTAAGATTACATGGGAAAAAACACACACCTTTCACATGTTTTTTTAAAGTCAGCATTTTTGTAGGGAATTTTGTAGTGTACAAAAGTGCAGCAGAGAGACAAAGTATTTCAAATAGCCTCAATTTTTTCATTAAGATCACTCATTCAGTTTTCCTCTAATGCTTTTCATAACAGCAGCCAGTCCCTTACCTGGATTTTTATAGGTTTTATATGGTCAAGTGTCTCAAGAAGTAAAAACAATGAGTGACGGTCTAGTGTACTTACTGCAGTCAACAAAAAGGGAGTATTTATTCCTTAATAAGTGACTTCAAGAAATGCCAGCTCTGTAAGAGAAAATTAATCCAGGACTCATCTGGCTATCGGAACTCCAGGCACCCATTTCCTAAATTTGGCCAGTCCTTCCTTTTGCGTCAGCCATGCTCACGATCAATGAAATGACTACACCATATTCAACCAGCATTTTGAATGCTAGAAAACCACAGTCACACCACCAGCTAACCACCACCATGCTCTAATCTCTTATAATACACCAATATCTATGTGGTGAACGTCTGCATGTTATTGACAGATGGGTTTTAAATGAAAGCACACACCAAACCAGATCTCTAAGAAATGCTGCTCCCAGGAGGCCATCCACAGCTGACCTGCGATGCTGGAGGGAACAGCCTGGTGTCCTTGTTCACAGACCATTTAGCCCTTCATTAACAGATGACCGTGCAGAGCACAGCCAAGAAAGCAACCATAGACAGTGCTGAATCTGGAAAATGTAAAGAAGCGGTTAACTTCGTATATTCAACCAGATCAAAGATTTCTAACTTCAACTTTCTACGCATCAAACTTCGCAGCTGTTCCCTTTATCAGCTCGCTAGGAAAAAGGCTCCATGGATTGGTGCCATTCTTTGTAAAACCTCAATTACTCTGCAATAAAAGAGGTCTCATTTTTACAGTAAAGTTCTGCTTATATTTAGTATCAACATCTGACCACAAGTGCCAAATATAAAAGTTACTGGGACTCACTTTAATTGCTTTTTGTGCTCTCTTTGTGAGCCAAATCCTTTAGCCTTGCTGAAGGCACGCTTAGGCAACTATGATATTAGTTCTACTAGTAAATACTTAACCTCCCTTCAAAGTGGGAATCCAGCATTAACTTCCATCGCTTTAGACTGGAATCAAAATGTCCTTCACATGTAAAATTCTACATGTAATATTACACAAGAGTAATATTCTACGTCAGTTGTCCTCCTTTTAAAATTTTCTCTAAAGCAAGAATAAATATAAAAAAATATGCACCAATTCCTTTCTCTCCTGCTCTCCTCCTCTTGAGGGGTTCTCGAAGACAATAAGACATCATTAAACAGTCAGGCCCAGCAATGTAAGAGTGAGCACCATGGAGCACCTACAGCACTACTGCAACCACTCGTTAAAGCAAAGGCCGTAATCCCAATTAAGGACGCTCACTGTTTAAGCAGCGCAAGCAATTGCAATCCTTCCGGCATTCAAGACTCCGTGTACTCCTGGTAGGAATAAGGGGGCTGTGATCCTGTTTGGGAGTGCAAATTAAGCCTCCAATAGTTGGGTGCAAACATGCTTTCTGTTAACTTTTTTCTCTTCCAATATTTAGTTTAACTACCTGTGTTAAAGCTGGGAGGAACATTTTCTGCTAAGTGCATTCATTTGCAGGCCCATCTCTTGCCCAAATACCTAAAGTAGTACAGCAATAGTTTCATGTTAATGCACATCTTGGTAAAATAAACCAGTTTTCCAGGCTGCTAGGTTTTCATTTACATTTCTGGTAGATTAGTCTGAGCTATGGAACTGAACACCATGTATGCCAGGAAATGGGAAGAGGTAAATTAGTCCTTTCTTGTACAACTTCCCACCTAAGAGCTGCCTGACTCCACCAGGTCCCAGGCACTTGAGTTGCCCATGAACCTCTCTGCTTCTCGGGGGGAGAGAGGCGAGAGCGGCGCTGGGGTCAGCACACCAGCTCAGCAGGCTGGGGCTGCACACAAAGCACCCTTTACCGTGGAATACAGGTACCAGCCTCAGCTTAATAACATATATTTGGGGCGCTTTCCTTGGGGTTTGAACTAGGATGTTTACCCAACCTACCTGAGGCAGTCACCAGGAGGGGAAAAAAAAGAAAAAAAGAAAAAGGAATGATAATAAAAGGTTGATTAATTATGTGCAATAACTGGGACAGCATATCATGAAAATTCCATTCTTGTTTACTCAGCTAATTCACTTTTTATGAGTGTTTAGGCTTTAAAGCAAAACAAAGCACTAATTACCCAATTAACGAGCAATTAAGTTACTGCAGCCTAATAGCCTGTACAGTGGCTGCCTTTATGAGTCTGATGGTGAGTTAGAGACCCATTAAACAAATTTATACACAGCTGTAGCAAACATTACATTTCCAGAGATGTTACATTACATGCTAATATTTTCACAGCCTTGAAACATCATTCACTGGTTTAGCGAATAGAGTTTGCCAGTTTACTCAGCCGAAGCCTGACAAAGGGAAGGTCTCTCACATTTTACCAGCAGCAATTACCCATGGGTAGAAGAGAAGTGGGGCTCTGTATTTCAAAGTCTTCTTGAAAAATCAGGTGACTTTTAACCAAGGTGAGTAACATTTACCTTAAACTTTTAAATTTTGCCTTAATTTAGGAAGAAATCACAGTCCCGTCATTTTCAACAAATAAATGTACTTATTTGCAGGAGTGCAAGATGCTCTCTGCAGCAGGTGACAGTTTTAGGTTTGCAATCAGGTCATGAAGGTGAGGATGTTTTACTATGTGAAGAGACAAGATGTTTTTGTAAACTCCTCTAGGCAGACGGGATTACCTGTGACAAAGCATGACATCCCTGAATTATGGTGCCGTATTAGAAGAGGGCTCTTCCCTCCTACACACCGAGCAGTACCAAGACACAGTGGTATGAAAGCTAAAGGCAGAGTTTTGGTCTCAACTCCTGCACTCTCTTCTCTTCAATGATGACGTCAAACCCACGGTATTGTAACTGTATTTCAGTGTGGATCAATTTTCACATCAATAATGGGTGTATCTTTTAGTGCAATTTTGACTGCATGGAGAAAAGCTTTATTTTAAAGCATCCATTTCATCGTAGTTAAAGAAAATGTATTTTTTCTGAGCATGACTAATTGAAACTCAAAATAGACAGATCATTTATTTTTGCCCATACAAGACAGGTTTCCATTTATCTACTAGCACACATAAAACAAACCTTAGATCACCTCTTTCACAGGCATAGTATCACTTCAAAACACAGGCTGCACTATGGAAATAAGAAATGTTTCACAGACCACAATAATGTAAGCAGTGCAGTTCTGCAAGCCCGCTGTACTTCCCAAGTAACTCCAAGGAAACGTGCAGTAAGCAGTAAAGATTATTGGGCATACTGGTGGCCTGACTTTAACCTGATGTTAAAGATAAGCCATTGTTTGAAAGTCCAGGAGCTGGAAGTATCTATTTTTTCAAGTTGCATACACTCATCAAACCTTCAAGCTGGCATCATCACAGTCCCACTGAATGCCATGAACTGCACTGATTTATAGCAGTCACTAAAGATCTAGTTCCTACACATTCGTTAATAAATATAAAGACACATCTGTGTTAATGAATTTGGAAGCATGAGGCTATCTCATTTATCTTATGGATAAACAGAGTTCTGCTCACACCCTGTACCTTACAGACACTTCCATATGCAGAACTGCTAATAAGGCCCCATGCTTTCGGCCTGTTCTTAGAGCTTCTTCTTGTGCAAATTCTCTGATATCTAGTAAAGCTTAAGCTTCAAGATTTTCCCTACTGGGACTATTGAAGATGAGTTCTGTTCTTTTTTTCCCCACAAGCACTGCAAGAATTTACTGGTTTTGAGATGTTTATTGTTCCATCAAATCTGATGGATCAACTCGCTGATGGGCTTAAAAAAAATTATTAGAATGGGGGAAGCAAAGACAGACACACAAGGTGACTGCATATATCTAGTTTTCTTACGAAACCAGGGTAAAGGAGAAAAGTAACAATCTCCTTGGTGTAGATGGCTGCATGGATGAGTGTATCAAAGTAGGTTTTGTAAGGTATTTAAAACCAGCACAGCATGGAAAAGGTGTGGAAAAACATCAGGCGACAACAGCACAAAGCCAGAGCAATCCTCATTTGGAGATCGTAAACAGTGTAGGAAGGATGAAAAATGTGGAAAACAAACCTGAAAGCAACAAACAAGATTCAAAGCAACTACATCTCACTTAAAAAGGGGCATCTTTTAATCATGTCTGTATTAACGCTTTCTTAGAAACCTCATCACCCATCAGCCACTCAAACTTGCAACCCAGCAGCATCAGTTTTTGCCTGAATAATGTCTCCCAACTCTATCTTTAGTCTTTCTTTTTTTTTAATTTTAGTTTTTATTAAAGAAAAGGTCTTACCTGGCCTGTTTTGTATTGTTCTCTCCGCTCTCTTTTTTTAATCTAAAGTCATTTCAAAGAGTGAGCGTCAGATATCAAACCCAATATCCTTTTTCTCATTAGCACTTTTCCCGTGCAGACCTTCAAATGCGGTAATAATTAATGAGTCTGTGTCAGAAAATGAATAAAAGATGGCTCAGATGCTTCACTGTTCAGGGCTGACCTTTAGCTGAGTCTACTGTATTAATATATTCTTGTGTTGTCAGACTCAAAGAGCTAACTGCCTTATGAATTATTTATCAACACAAAAAGTCTTAACCAGAAACAGTGTTAACATTAATTTCTAACCCTCTGTGTCACAGCAAAGCCTGCCTGCACTGCATAATTGAATTTTAGTTTTAGACAAGCAATCAAAGCACAAGTCGCTGTTGTTGTAAGTGTGGCTGCCTATGATAGCAAGAGGAATGGCTGCTCTTTTTGCACATCTGGTACATTACAGGCAGTTCAGGTTTCTGTGAGCAATAAGCCTGACTGGAGACAAATGTGGAATGGGTTCGCAGCGATGAGAAGCACTGTGGCTCCCTCCTCCCCAGAATGATTCTAGATGCTGAGCTGTTTATGATTCTGCTATTGGTGTTTCTAACTGGGGCTGGTATAGAAATGTGTTATGCCTTCTCTGCTTTCAACGTACCGAGGGGTTGCCTGATACCCCTGAATTGCAGGGGATGAGGCTGGGAAGACTGTCCAAAGGCTCTGGCACTTGGTTCTGCTCTTCCATCTGTCTCTCTCGGATGAGAGTCCATTGATCTCCCTGCTGTCCTCTGGATGCTCCCCAAAAGCATGAGCTTCTACAACTCTGTCATTTGCAGCCATTGTAGAAGTCGGTTTCAACTGCTATCCCCAGCCAATTTTGAGCAATTGTGAAACTGATTTACAGGTTAGGCTTAATTTGTATCATACTAACCCTATCAAGACCTAAGATCCAAGAGCTCAGTTAGGACTTAAGGGCTGTATTCACAGTTGTTCCCTCCAGAAGAGTCTTGGGAAATTATGCTTGTGCTGGACCAAGAGCAGAGATGTAACAACACATGTGTAGGAGGGAAATACCTCTATATCCTGGTGGAATACACCAGCATCCGTTCACAGCTCCAGCAAAATCAGCACCAGCCTAGTACTTTTTTTCAGTTCACACCCAGTGACTGAGGTTTGTTCATCCCTGAAGAAACAGTTCAGAGATTATCAATGGAGCATGAGGGCCTTACAGAAATGAGACATGTCTTTAGACTCTAAATCCTACAACAACTCAGCCAAACAGCAGCTTTGGTAGTTTTCTCCCTCCGTTCTCAGAGTCAGCAAGGAGAGAGGAATTAATTCCCTTTGGTCCTTTCCCACCTAAGTGAAGAATGAAGCAGGAACTCTTTAGTTTTACAAAGATCTCTTCTCTTTCTTTTCCTGGGAGCTTAAAACCAGAGGCTGAATGAGAACCAAGAGAGCCCAGCACAGGGAAAGGCTGCTGCCGATAGACCTCCAGAAGAATTCAGGTCTGAACAGAGATGACGGAGAAGCACCAAGAACTCAGACAAGTGACCATGCTGCTGAGGAAAGACAAACACCCTGCGAAGAACAAAAGTTGCAGCTCATTCAGCTACTTCAAGGGACAGTAACCCTACGAAAAGATAAAAAGGAAAAAAACCCCTATCATTCATCTATCCATTTACTTAGTGGCCTGATAAAGGGAATGAGTTTGACTAAATTTGCAAAACCCGTTGTGGCCTCATGCTGAACCTCTCCTCCCCGGCTTGGGAGCTACAACTCCTGCTGGGGATGTTGGGATCCAGATCAAAACCTCTGAACTACAGGTACATTAACTCTGAGGCAGGAAAGCTGTGTTTTTACAAAGCTACCAGCAGAATCTGGATGTTTAATTCAAACTAATGGAAACTGGGTGCCTTAATTCCCAGAGGGCTTTGGAAAACTTTAATAAAAAAGATCTCCACCATCTCCGAAGTGAGGAATGAGTATTACCCCTCACCTAATGACTGACCCGGTAATCAAATGTTCACTCTTCCCAGGAGCTATGTGCATCACACCTTTGCTACAAGAAAGCAGACGACTGTAAGTGTTTTAATCTGAGCTGAAAAGTGCTGAGCTTTGCGGGTGTTAGAGTATGTGATTCTGGGTTTTCCATCCAAGACTGCCAGCCAAGTTTCAATGGAAAACAAGACACGACATTTTTCAGCACTCTGCTAACTCTTCTTAAGACTAATCTTTTATAGGCACTGGGATCTTCAGAGCAGATTTTTTTTTCTGTAGTTGTTTTTATTTTTACTCTGGAGCCTATGATGGAATAAATCAGTCTTTGCCAAACCAGATACTTTTCTTTGGCAGACATTTGCATATTAAATCTAAAATTGTTTGCCATGACACAGTGAAAAGCAATTCTTGAAAGCCACTTCACATCCTTCCTGCAAGATCTCACTAGCACCTCCGTAAGTAATACCAACCTGTTTGTTTGGAGACCTGATAACCTAGCACATTCAGCTGTTCCTTGTACCGTTAGTGCTCAGAGCAAAATCCACGATAAAAGGTCTGGAAGACACGCATTTCTGCAGTAAATCTGTAAGGCAGCTCAGGTCTCCCTTCAATTTGGTATTTATTAGTTTTTTCCCCAGACACAGCAGAAGACGGTGACAACTAGTTCCCATCTGTACACGCCTGCTCCTGAGCTATGGAAAATGACTCTACAGGCCAACTGGAAGCTGAATAGTTTACACATGAGCCAAACAAATGAAGTTTAAGGATGACTGATACGCTAGGATTGACTCTTTGCCCCCGCCAAAGGCTCGCAAAGGGTATATCCTACGCAACGCGTTGCAACGTTGGCAAACAGATAAAAATAGCTCCTTGCTTTATAGCTATTGCACCGGCATGGTGACCTGCTTCGTATCCCATTGCTTTCTGTGTCCCAAACTCTCTCTGTCAGTTGTATAAAATATGTTACAATTGGGGATATTATTTTTTTTTAATCTTCCACTTCAATATACCAGACTAAGCTAGTAAAAAAATGAGACGGTCATGCTCTTTTAAAATAACAAAACACCCACCCTGGCAGTTATGACATAACCCGGCAG
Organism: Sagittarius serpentarius; assembly: GCA_034782735.1. Lineage (NCBI taxonomy): Eukaryota > Metazoa > Chordata > Aves > Accipitriformes > Sagittariidae > Sagittarius > Sagittarius serpentarius. The sequence goes on along the minus strand of JAVKLA010000088.1, from coordinate 22,098,561 downwards.
ATTTTTCTTGTTACTTTGCTGTTTTAAGTGCCTCACTCAATGTGAATCCAATTACCAAGGCCTTTGTTTTCTCTAACAAAGGGACTGTGTTTCGGGGCTCCGTCTCATCTGGCTTTAATCATCTCTCATAAGGGGAGCTCACTAACAACCACCTTGGGATACCTTTTATGACAGATTTGGGAAGGCGCAAGAAAGAAGGGGTGGTTTGAAGAAAGAGGAGACGAAGTAGATTCCCCCTCTGCCCTCTCCCCCCACCCCTTTTTTTTTTATTGTATTTTTTTTGACAAGTGCATGGGCTTTCCACAGAGCTCCAGTAAACCCGAGTATGACATACCCCCGGCCACGGATGGAAGTGATTTCTGAGTGGCTATTTTTTTGGACTGAACCATGGCTTATTTTAGAAGTCTCCAAAGTCTTCTGAAAGAAGGAAGGAAAAAAGCCTAGCTATGGATCTTCCCTGGCCCATGTGGCTGAAAATTACCCATTTTACTACTATGAAGGCCTGTGCCAGTTGGCCAGCCTGGACAGACATGTTTTCTTTTCCCTTTTAGGCCTATTCTATAACAGATTTTTCCTCATAAAACTTACAACTGGTGCAGCTCTTCTCAAGTTTGAAAAGCAAAACTTTTGAAATCAGTAAGACTCAATTAATGTGGCCGAGCACAACAGATCCTTCAAGCGACACAAGGAAAGAGGCTTTCCTGGGCTAGAAATGGGAATTTCATTCTCTCCCCCTTCATCACAGGAGGCAATCACGATTGCTCAAGTCATGCTTTAAAAGTAATCATTTCAATACCAGACTAGTAAACAAAGTCTTATTCCATCCTGAAATGTTGTATTTAAAAGGGAAAACCCTTCCCCAAAGCAATCTTTCCCTGTTAATTGCAGCGTAAAAGACCATCAAACATACTGTTAGTATTATTTTCTCAATGTTGCATGTAAAATTTACGGTGCAATTTCCATTGTATTCAATAACCGGCAGAAGAACTTGCACTAAGCCTAGAAAAGCTTGTTTTAATCACATATTAATCTCAGTTGTTTTGTTTTTATTCAGTTTATTAATTTTCTTCACAGGGCCATGAGCAGGCTATAACAGTTCCCAAATACCTGATAGGGAAAAGCACTTAAGGTTTCTGGGTCAATCCTTTTTCACTGCATGTGACAAGGACAGGAATCTGCCAGTCTTCCCCTCTCACAACATTTCAGTAACCCCAGCAAATGGCCCACAGTTATACAAAGTCTTCTGAAGACTGGTCTATCATCTCAAAGGTTCCTGCCTGTTGCAGCACTTCGCCATCATCCCCTTGTGTATTAGGGGAAAAAGAACCCCCCCCAAAAGCTGCAATGACAAAAACCTCATTTTTTTAAAAAAAAGAGGAGTACAGTAGAGAACTGTCCAACCTTTGATGAGAATCCCAGATGTTCCTGAAGCCCCAGGAAATTAGTAAAATGAAGCAAACACTCAGTGAAAAGTAGAACCCTCCAGGCCCTGCTACTCAGCTTTGGCTTTTGACTAGTTAAACTGGGATTTCTGGGGAGAACTTCATCATCCCACAGTGTTCACAGCATCACAGCTCTCCTTCCTCTTAGCAGGATCAACTACCAGCTGCTCGTTGCTGGAATAATGGTGATCTACCCCAGCCCCTCTCTGCCCTTACCTTTGAAAGCTTTTCATAGCGTCCTCACGTAGTTTTGTGCTCTGGTTTGCCTCTGGGTTTGAACAGTTATTTTAGATGAATACAACCATTCCCAAAACACAGGGGAGAATTTTTGCCGTGGGACAGCCTATTCACAATTTCTTTTTGGGTCCGAAAACAATGCACAGACCTGTACCAGACACAGCACTGCACTGACAACCCCATACAAATCACAAGAGCTACTGTGTTAGGCTAATGTGGGCAATGACCCAGGCAACATGATTTACCAGTACAGTAACTATCATACATTTCATGTTGATTTACTAAGTCCTTACATGAGCGCTGGAACTAAAACTTACATTGGATGTTGCAGAACTCAAATGAAAATTGTTTTGATCTACTCAAAGCACAGGGGCATCCCCAGGGCAGGGCCAGGTCTCCAGCTGAGCTGGACCACAGGCACGGCCGTAGAAGCCACTCCACGCCAGACCCTGTCTCCTACCGATCCAAAATGCCCTCCCAAGAGCATGTAACACATAGGACCATACAAAGGTAATTGAGTGAATCACAGACTGAGGAAAATTAGCATGTTCCTCCTGGAACAAAGGCAAATGCTTACCTAGTTACATGCTTTCCCACCTAGCTTAAAAAGTTTGCTGAAATGGGACTGCTCTGCTAGGCTTGCAGAAATGTGAGGGGATGTGAAACACTGGGTTCAAAACCATAAACGTGCAAAGTTCGAAATCAGTACTGAAGATTCTGTAGCTGAGAAGCATTCAATTACTGTGAGCTGATGGATGCAACTGAAGGTTAGTCATGGTGCTTCAGCCAAGATTCAGGAGAGGCTAAGCTGCCTGCCACAGCGTATTATTACTATTTACTATTAGAAAAACTGATCTGCTAAGCTTCAGTGGATTAGCTTGCATTTTAAAAATTTTAGCTTCTCTTCTTACAAATATATTTGCAGGATTAAAAAACAACCCCACTGCTCCATAGCACAAAGCCTATCAGGCAAAACCACTGGGATCCCAAGAGTTTACTGGCTGCAGGCACCTCCTGAGATTCCGACAAATGTTCCTATACTTCTCATACTCCTGGTTCCGCCCTAACCCCCTGTACCTGTAGGTAGTTGACATCAACTGGACAGTGGAACCATCCAGGCGCAAGGAAGTTATGCCTTGGTTTTGTGTGGGTTTTTTTAATATACAGAAAGATCCATGCAGTTTTTCCCTAAAGCACTAATCGTTCTAACTCTCACTATGAATAATTAAGAGCATTAATCATATTTCAGGCAAATGTTTCCATACAGTCTATTAATATATCCCAATCAGATCAGAAAGACTCAAGACCAGTAATAACCGAGATTCTAAGCTCTGCTAAAAGCAGCCTTTTAAGACATACTGTGGTTCCAGATGTTTTGCGCAGCTATTTATTTAGCTTGTAAACAAGCCACCAAAAACATTCCACATAATGATGGGAGAACCACAATTACATTGTTGTGGGGATTTACAAAGAGCTCAGCATACTTTTGTGATTTAGAGAAGAGAAATCTCTCATTCTTTCTGAGAGCTGATTTCCAGATTTATGTCTGTACTGTGAAGCGCCCTGGGAATCATTAAAATGGTGACAAAGAAAAGTGATTTTCTTTATTAAAAGAGGAATGAAGGAAGGGAGGGTGAAACAAGAGAAGCCTCCCTGCTCTCCCCCACAACAGATTACTTTCCTTCTTGTCAGGGGTTTTATGTGGAGTCAAATGATCATCAGGTAGCATTAATACTCTTTTGTTTCAACTTTTACCCATATTTATTGACAGCAAATTGCTAGAATAGCAGCACTTCAGTTTATCCTACAACGAGCACCATCCTCTGCCTTACCAACCCTGTTTGAGGAAGGGTACCACCAGTGCGATCACACCACAGCCTATTGCACACATGGTACCTTTAAGGCTGCTAGTGCCAAAACTTGGAGAAGTGGCACAAAATTCACTATGCACCATGGGAGGCTCTTGCTCCCTTGCTGCCATGTGGTCACGGCTATGCTAGCTAGCTTGGGACTACCACAGCTGCTCCTTGCCAGTGCTCTCCCCGCTCTGGCCGAAGCGAAGATGCATGCTTCAGAGCAGGAGCAGAGCCCAGCCACCATGGGGCCAGCCCCACTGCTGAGGTTTCTGAATAACAATAACCGCCCAACTGCTGGGACGCAGTGTGCTATCACCCAGTGCATTTCATTTCGGAGTGTTCAATAGCCATCAGGCAGCTACAATTTTTAACTGCTACTGAGTTGAGCTGGCCAGTGAAAGTGGAAATCTCTGTATCCCATTAGTGGTTCCCCAAGCTGGGGAGACCCCGTGATCACCTTATCTCATTTTGTGATTTGTAATACAAGCTACTCACTCCAAGCCAAACTGGGTTCAGACTTCATCTCCAGATGCTGTCTTTGGTCCTGCAAGGGTCACTGCAGTTCAATGCTGATGCCTTATTCTGCTTCTACAGCATAAAAACTATAGGCATATATTCCTCTATAGAAAAAAATCCGAAGAACCAAGCCACCATTTTCAGCACTTCCTAGATTTGCTGCTTTAATTCAAATCCAGCCTAATGGCTGCGACTCCAACTCCTAGCTCCAGGAAATTCTCATGTTTACGCTCCAAGTCTCACACTTTTGTGCAGCCGCAGGGGCAGAGCTCACCTTCGTGCTGTGGCTGACACTGCCGGCCTGCTACTGCCAGCAACAGGGGAACATCACGTCCTCAAACCCTGGCCTGGGGCTTGGATCTAAAGGCAGCCACCTATAAAACCAAACGCTGCTTTATTCAGCTTACAAGGACACAAAGTTCCCTTTTTTAATTTAATTTTTTTGAACTATTTCAGCAAAAAGCCCAGGTTTTATAACTTCTGGGTAAGTGGTTCTAGCTGAAGATCAAGATTTTAATCTTGATGAGGGTGCAGAGCCCCAGGGGACTATCAGTCCCTGAGCTGCAGGTGACCTCCTCCCATGGATGGAGATCATTTGCGCCCAGCGCCCTGGAGAGCATGCTCCCGTGTCCCCCTGCTCCCAAGTGAGCACTCGCCGCACAGGTAAATCCTGAGCCTGCCTGCAGTAAATTAATGAAGTGACATCCCCACCATAATTCCCAGGGAGAGAGTGATGAGAGACCTTAAACGTGATTGCTTTCCATCTGTATATGTGCTTAAAGACTGTAAAATAAATTAATGGGGAAATCTAAAACATAATGATAAGGATTCCCCACTGAACAGGTGTTTTTTCCATCCATGAAATTACAAGTTGCCAGGAAAAGACATGGGCCCAGCTCAGTTTTATTTCAGTCTCAGCTCCTTCCATTAAAATAATAACAGGCTTTATGTTCCTGAAGCTGTAATTAAAGAAGTGCTTTGGAAGCAAGACCTACAGCTTGTTGTACTGGAAATAAAAGGAAAGCTACAGCAAATTGCTCAGATTGGCCATTCCCACTTCTCCCTGCTTCCTGGTGTGACTTTCTAGACCAAGCTCTCTTTTCACACTGCTGGGTTTTTTGTTTTGTTTTGTTTTGTTTTGTTTTCCCACCCCTGCTTTTTTTAATGGAGAATATGTAATCTCTGAAGTACCTTTAAAATCTAGTCAGAAAACATAAACTAGAAATAAACTAGATCCTCCAAGAGCCACACAGACAGCCTTTGCCTCCATCCTGTGCAGGCATTTGCCACCAGTATCTGACAGGGACAACCCAAACAACTTGTGCATGGCACTGAGCATCCTTCCAGTCACTCAGAGTGTAAATGATGAATTCTGCTCTCAAACATGTAACATAATATATGGTGTGAAAAAAGAGAAAACCCACGAGTGCTGTCGCTGCATATTTATGATATAAAATAAGCATTAGCATATGGGAGAGCTCTAAAGGGAAAACAGAGCACAGCTTCCTCCAAATTTAGAACAACTGAATCCGTTTTAGAATCTAGGACTTCCAGGAGAAATATGCATTTTTACAAAGTCAGAAGTCAGTTAACCTGCCTATAACCCCTTTAAATAAAAGATCCATCTTCGGTATACATGACAGCAGAACAGTAACGTAAGCTAAAGATGCAGTTAACTTACAATTTTTAGTTGTAAAATATAATTTGGGAAAGAAGTTAAGGAGGATTTTCTGACTCCTCTGCCCATCCACTTTTCTGAGTGGTGAAATATAATTATGAAGCAACGATATAATGCTTAGAGAGAACACAGGATATGGACCGATGATAATTACTAATAAGTAGCTACAGTGAATTCTTTACTCGCATGTGGAGTGCGGAATTTCACATTACAAAATAAGACACGTTTCTGACTGGTACTCTCTACTAGTATGTGCAGCTGACCTGCTAACATCTAGCTCAACAAGGATGCTAATAATTAAGCTTTACAGGATTTAGCAATACAATTGAAATACAGAACAATTTAACATTGTGGGAACGAAAGTGGCCCTAGCAGACAGTTCCTGAAATGTTGGGAGCCCATGGCTGTGGAAGGAAGAAGTCACTCTACACTCTACAGGCATGCACCAAGCTAGATCCCCAGGCAGGACTGATGTCCACCTCCCTTTTAGTTCAAAGTCCTGTTCACAACTGTTCCTGCTGCCCTTTTTGCCAATATCCCAGGAATGAAAGCAGAAACCTTTGCAACTAACAGCATGCACTGTTGCAGCACAAGCAAAGCCAAGGCTCTGTAGGTAGGGATGGAAAGCAGCACGCCCTTTGCAGACTCCAGCCAGATGAAGGCTCACAGCTAACAGAAACCAAGTAAGGTTACACCGCATCCCTCTCTGGGTGTAAAAATTGGCATTTGGAGACAGACTCAGCTGATCCTGACAGGACGGAAGTCCCAGGCAGGCAATCACTTCTGTGAGGACAATGTTCTATAACGTTTTCCTCATTGTACTATTAAGAATCTTAACATTAACGCAAAGTAGGTATGTCCCCTTGTTTTGACCTCCCTTCTCCTGAGAGGTCACATACATTGTTACCAGTGTGGGCAAAACGTTTTTCTGTATATTAAAACACCTCTACTTTCCCAGCATGTTGGCATAGTTTATTGCCTTGCCGAACGCAACACCTTACTCCTTTTTTACATTACAAATTTGCACATATTCTCAGCTCTTACAACACAAGTGACTTGAACTGCCTGTCTTCCCAAAAACTTCACCATTGGCTCAAGTGCACCTTTTATTAAGCTGCCATTATGCACAAACTCTGCTTCTTTAGTAACTAAAAAAAGCTCACCTTTCATAACAAACAATATGGCCCAGTAACTAGTCAAGCAAACTAATGCTACTTCCTTGTAAAAACAATCTGATTTAAATTTTAGTTAATTATACTCAAGACTAATCCTAAGAAAAACATTAACAAAACTCAGGGAAAAAAGTTGACAAGGAAAACTCTCTTCTACAGCACTTTCCATATTTCAAAATGTCTACAATTTAAAACTCCTAATAAAATGCAAATTAAAAATCCAGTGACAGAGAGTAACAGGTAGAAAAACCATCACAGGGAGGAAAACCATCACCAACCCAGGACTGGTCAAGCCCATTTCCCCCATCGCTACGTGCAGGTTTTCTCCACCAAGGGCGGTCACTGGGCAAAAGACAGAGAGAGAGTCCCCAAACATTGTGCTACACAAGCTACAGTCTTACAAGGCATGTACAGATGTCTCCAGGTTCTCTCTTGACATTAATACAGTAGAGAATGTCCCAGTGGCAGTAACTGGTGTGAAGATTTCCAGTACACAGAGGCCCTGGCTATGAGCAGCCCTCAAGTGAACGATAACTGATGGCAGCATGAACACAATTTTACAGCCATTTGGTCTACAGAGGCGAATGTCTTTCTAGACATTTGCCAAATAGACATTTAAGTCCTTTTTAATCCAAAATATATAATGCTTGGCCAGAGCAGGAAAGCCATGAATGACAACAGCAGTACAGACTTCAGTAAAACACTGATGAAATGAGTCCTAGCTGCTTACAACGTATCTTTGCTGTTTCAGCTACAGAGTGCCCAGAAAACTACTGTAAGTTTGAAAAAAATTATCTTCTGGTGCTTCCTTAAAAACACACCACATGAGGAATTTTCCCCCCTCTTACTGTATCTTAATTGTTGCCCAAATTGTTTCCTAACAGATACCTACATGCAAATGCAATGTTTTGTTTTTATCTTTCAGCTTCAAGATTAGGCTTCAAATTAAGATGGAAGGGTTGCGTTCCAGACTTCAGGAAGTGAGGTATAAATAACGTCAAGTTAATTAGCAGTGTGCTGATAGGTGCCGGCACCACAAAGACAACGCTTCTGCATTTTGTGCCTTAGCATAAGAACTCATCTACTGCAACTGAGCACTACGCTTCCTACTGGTCCTTCAAAGTAATGTACTGATATGGGGCATATTTATGACAGCAACAACAGAGTACATGTAAACGAAGGTCCCACATGTTGATAAATGCTCAATATCATGGAAGAAAATGTAACCACAGAAGATCAACTGTGCATTCATCAAAGGTCCATGCAAGCCTCTTCCACTGCATACAACATGGAAATGCAGGGCAGCCTCTTTCCAGATGGGAGGAGAGGAGGACATCTACTCAGACTCTGTAATTTAATGATGTCTTTTTCAATAAAAGTTAAAGATACTTGGAAGCTCAGGGTACATAAATGCTGGAATTTATAGCTGTCTCAGAGACAGCTGTATGATATACAGTTCAATGGGAAGGCCACCACAATTAGCCTGGCTTCCAGGATTATTTTATTGTAGGAAGGGGGTGATAGGCACTGTTTAGAAAGTGGGAAGTACCAGAACAAAGTCTATCTTTAGAATCATTTTACAAGCATACGTAAGTGTAAGGTACACATACAGGCAACTCAATTGTGGAGGGAGGGTCCCTTGGAGAGTGTGACTCCAGGATCCAGACAAGGGAGGAACTGCAGTACAGCACATGTATTTCTAAAAATGTCTTTTGCTGCTGCAGGATTACCACTCTTTTCTCGTGTTGTCCATGATATTGTAAAAATCCGCACTGCCTAACTCTCTTGGGAGGGTTGTACACAACACAGAACAGACACACGTTTCTTTTCTGGTGCCTGCAGAGGGAATACAATGTGCCACAAGGTATTTAGGAGCCTTCGTACCGTGATAAGAGCACAATGTACAAATAAAAGCATGTAGGTCACATAAAATAATTAATTGTTAGAAAGTTGCCCTTGTAAAGCTCCCAATAAGAATCAAAAAGCATTTTGCAAATACTGGCAGTATTTGCATTTGTATAGGAGCTAACCAGGCACAGATGGTAAGTACCCTGTCTGAGGTCACACTGAAGATTTTACAATGTTTGCAACGGGAGAAACACAGAAGTGCAGGTGTAGATAAAGGCTATGTATGCAGGACTGGGTGTTTGACTAGTCTGCATGTCCAACTTTATTGATTTCTTAATTCCATTAAACTGATATTCTGTTATGTATGTAACTATATACCTTTAAGTGCATTGTAATGCAATGACACCTGCATCAGGTTTAGTACTCCAGTACAGATCGCACATCACTAATAACAGGAGGAAGAAGCTATCACGGCCAGGGAGAAGCATGGTCGAAAGGCATTTTGCAGGAAAATAGGTATTTCAGCATGCAAAGCAGGTACTTTCTGTGTCACTTCACACTAAGCCACTTCCCTGTCCACGCTAAGATAATTATTCTGCTTTCATGAAGAGCTGATCCCTCCCAGACTGAGGCTGAGTTGAGAGAGCTTTGAACAACGTGGTACACGTTTTGCCTAGTGTTTGCCTGAAATACCTAATGCCTTCTGAGAACATATAACCACCATTTTTAAATAAGGCTAGAGGTGCTTGAAGAACACAATAAAATCACCCCATTTACGCATTCCCAAGCTGCACGCAGCATGAAGTCTGACACTTCTGCTCCAGATCTAAGGAGGGGTTTGTCTGTTTTCTCCAGCTACAGCAGTTTGTCCGATAAAAGACTGTCTAGGTACCTCACCTCTTCCATAACCTTTCCTGAGAAATCTTTTTACTGAGACCTCAGTGGTAGGTAAAGTGAGAAAATGATAAAGCTACAGCTGCTGACTTTGAGGAAATCATTGCACCATCATTTTCAGGGGAAAAAAAAAAAAAAAGGTCAGAATTAAGCTAGCAGGGCTTCAAATGCAAGAGTTGATGTGGTTAAACATTATCATCAAGGGACGATGACGGGTAGGATGGTCTGTGCTCTGAGTGGAGAAGTATCATATTCCTGACCTCGCCCTCAGCTGCACCAAGGCCGTCCCTGTTGCACTGAACATCTTCCTGAGGGGAAAGGGGCCGATGTAAGGGAATTTCAGCTTTCTTATTTTAACTCTCTCTTTCATAATAATGGGCCACATGTACGAACAACTCAATTTGTCCATAAAACAGAACTAATCTTACCATCCCTCCTTTGAATCCAATTGATGTGATAATATTTGTAACATGCTTTGTCTCATTACCTATCAAGGTAAGTAAGAAACCAGGTTGCTTGGGACCAATTGCCAGCACTGATTTTTGTTTTTTCCACAAAAGAAGCACTGGCAGAGATTTCACTCAGCTCCTGTGAAACTTATGGGAGGAGTAAATGAATTGCTCTTTTATCATGTCTTATTAAGAATGCTCAGTATATAATCCATTCTTTAAATTACACTCTGTTGAAACAGTCAGATAATCGTATTAAAAAGGTGAATGGAAGAGGAGAGCACCGCAGTTAGTACCTGTCACTTTAGTAAAAGCAGATGTATGCACACTTAATAGGTTTGTTTCTCAACCAGGACTCTAAAATAGTGTATTTTGCTAAGTAATAAAATGTACTGCAATAATACACTGAAACGTTACTCAAAATGCTGTCAAATGAAAACTAGGGTTCCTAAATATTTAAGAAAAATTCAGCTATTATATTGCAGTAGTATTTCTTAAAACCCTGCTCCCCCCCCCCCCCATCACTACAATATGAGGGAAGCGGCAGGGCACTGGGGGAGAGAAAGGAGCTCACAGAAGGTCACACAAATGCAATGGCATCATGGAGAAAGCACATCCAGCCATTTGCAAACAGAAATTTTAGAAGCTGGAATAAAGTATCTTCAGCTTTCATTGATATACAAGTACCAAACAGTAAAGTATATCTACATAATATGTATTATGCAGCTTTATTTTTATCACAGGGTTCTTCTAGCTGAATGCACAAACCACTTTGACTCTGCTGTCATCATGTATTTTATTGCCCCGAAACCCCCAGTAAAAGGGAGCCTTTTATCTGCAGTTTGACAAGCTATGGTCTCTATTTATTTCACACTAAAGCACATCACAAGGGTGTTGCGTTGCTCCTCTGTGCAGGAGACCCAGACTGAACTTTGTGACTCTCTAGTCTCTTCTGTCATTCTCATTTCTGTATTTCTCCATCTCAACACTTGCCACGGTCCTACTACCAGCTCTCTGATGCTTTGCACAGTGGCACCAGGAGGGTCACTAAGTAACTTCACTCTTCTTGTCTTTTCCCAACAGCTGCTTATGACCTAAGTCATGGTCTTTACCCAGCTGACTAATAAAGAGCTACGTTACACTGAGGTGCAGGATCTTTCCAACAAGAAAGCACATGCAAACCTTACATATTGGCTAAAAACTTCACTCACTGTTTAACACCACACTCACTATGCAAGTGAAGATTTTATAATGTGATTTCTCACCTACGTCCTTCAAAACATCTGGTTTAGGAAGCAAGTGTACTTTCCAGTGCTTACAGGAATGTTCTGACACCAAAGGGAAAACAACCGTTCTGTTATAAAAGTCAGTGACTCCTCCGATTTTTAAATTTCTCACTTAGCATGTTCAAGGCTTTCCTTACGTCTCTGTACCTTCCAATGGCAGTTCCCTCTCCCACCCTGCGATTCTGACGAGGCATCACTTTTTTCTTTTTCTGCTTCAAGAACTTTATTAAATGACCAATGAATCATGAAATACCCTGTTTTTGCCAGTCCTGGGTACTTCACTGCAGTGTTCCCACCAGATTTGCTTATCAAAGGTCACAAACCTTACGCTGCTGCTAATAACAGCAGCAGCTCCATGCCATCGTTCTGCCAAATTTCTGTAAGCAGCTGCTGGCTGAAGTTAAACTTCTGGTCCCATTTAGAGTAGATAACAACATGATACCATTGTACCTGGAAACAGCTCTGCAAGTGGTGATGTTTTGAGGCAATGTTTTTTTTAAAAAAAAGTTTTTTCTTTCCCAAAGAAAAAACTTCTTTAGTTACAGCTCTGAAGTGGGAATCAGGAATTTTGGTTCCTGTTCCAGTGCTGCTCAACTCACTATTTTCTGTGCTAGCTACCTGTGGTTGTGGTACTAAGGATATCTACATACAAAATATATGCATTATCATGTAGATTTGACGTGTGCAAGTATACCTATGTGAATGCACGTACATACACAAAGCTGGCAGGTTAGAAACAGAGAACTGTTTGGAATATGTCTTTTTTTTGTCTAAATCATTGACAAACCTCCTTAAGAAGTAGCCAGTAAGGCAAGTAAGCTAATCAGTCCACTGCTAGTATTAAGTCTAAAACAATCTCCAGCTGAAATGTGATTAATCCATGCATGACAGCTTAAAGGTCAAAGCTAGAATGCAGAGCTTCTTGACTGCAAAGAAAGAACTGACTTATTTTTATCTCTTCTTTAAAAATTACAGCAGCCATGAAGTGGCTCAAGGAGCAGAGTAATGAACGTCATAAACCTGCCTCATAAAAATGGCATTCATGCAGTAATACAGCAGGTCAGATGAGCAGGGAACATTTCATTAAAAATTCCCCTTCTTGCCTACCCAAGAGAGACTTAAAACTAATCATATAAAATGGCTGAGTGACACCATTAACGAGCATTAATATTTTAAAGCTTTAATAGTACAACAGAGCTAGGCTGTTATATCAAAATTATACAACCTTATTAGACAGTGCACTTGGCTGCATTGTACTTGAACTGTCAGTACCCCTGATTGGAAATATTAAGGTGGCCATGAACCACAGCACAAAAACCAAAGCTGTTGTTTATCCATACTTTGAAGGCTTGGTAGTTTCCTGACACATGCCAAATTCTGGACAATTTTGTGAGGAACAAGCTGATTTACCTGACCCATACTAAAGGAAGGGGACTTTTACTGTGAGAACTGGGAAAGGCTGCTTTCAGAAAGCTATTAATTTTAAAAGATGCCAATTAGAATTCTGATTCTTGTGATCTGGATTACAATTTCACACAAAATTAGCACAAAACTAGGTAGGAAAACATCTTCTAGACTTCCCTTCAGCAGCAAGAAGTGATAAAACTGGAAAAAGCAGTGAGACTAGCATATGCACGTATCCTTAACTCTAAAGACAAAGGTAAATGTCACCCATATTACTCTTCTGGGGACAACTAAGGATCTAGTTGACAAGCTCAACTAAAAGCTTCACTGGGGGTTACCTGCAGTCACATGCAGTAATCCTGCGAGTTAGAACCACTGGCTTAATAAACAATAGTTTCCAAATTTGTCTCTTTACCTTGTGGCAAAATCAAACCTCGATCATAGTTCCTGGACATGAAACGCATGAAAGTTAACTGGAGGAGGAATACAGACAAATACAGGGTTTAAAGCAAGAGGTTTATCATTTTTTTTGTGAGTAATGTAGATCCTATCAAACCTCCCAAATGTACAAAATGCTCACTGCCTTCATTGTTGCTCTCTTCCACAACGTTGTACTTCTAAACACACACAAAACTAGTAGCAACAAGCACTGCTCCTCTTTTAAACTTTAATGATTTGTAGGACAGTAATTAACCAACTCTGACAATAATGTAGCCTGTACATTGAACCTTAGCAGGCATCCTACTTTAGGAACATCTGAAAGCTCAGCAAAGTTATCATTTAAGAGAACCTCTTAATTACTCTGGCATTATAATGAATGTTTCTCATAGGCACCCAGCTGTTTTGTTTCCTCTTGCATAGAGGCAGAGAAATGAATTGCTCAACAACTGCCTGAGTGATAAGACACTGGTATTCTTAAGATTGAAGAGATAATGTTGATGACTGAGCTATTTCCCTCTCCCTAAATGCTATAATTTTAGTGAACAATTTAACAAGGGATTTCTCAGACAAGAGAGGAATGGAAGGAGTTGGCTCAGTGTTGGTTACTCAGGCAATGCTTATAGTAAATTGATGTTATGATTTTCAAGGAGAAAAGAGATTTAAGAAAACTGCAGTAATCCAGTACTTGACAGTCTCGTCTTTGTTAAATACTGCACGTAATTCTCATCAGCACTGCTTTCTGCATTTCATAAATGAGGAAGTTGAAAGAAATATTAATATCCCACCTCTATAAATGCTATTGGGCTCAGGAAACAAATTTTCTTGGCCATATCTAATGACAGATTACCAGCTCTTGAATTTGTTGAAGGAATCGCATCTAACAGCATCCTTTCCAAAATGCATGAACATCTGACAGCATGACAATTCCGGTGGTCAAGTAATAAAATGGTACAAACCAAAGATGCTGCAATAGACCTTCCCCCAAAAGAAAAAAGACAATAAAAGTATGAAATAGGCAGCAGTAAAGGCTGGATAAAACATCAAAGGGTTTGTGGTCAGTACCACATTCTCAGCATACACCTATGGTAGCCTTGTGAAATTCTGTTCCTTTGCTCATCCAGAACAAGTAACTTGTTTGACATATACATGTAATGCTGCAATATTGCTGTCTTCGGTTTCCAAATCACAAGCATTAATATCTGTTTTAGTTAAGACTAGCTGGTTGGGTCATACATTTTCAGGTCAATACACTGATTTAAAAAACTTACAGTAATGATGTATCACTGTGACGTATGACCAGGCACTACATGACAGAGGAGAATCCATCATTCTCTGTCTAACAGCTTTGACACTGCTTGAAGACCACGGTCAGCAACAGACCTTCCTGAATTACAATGATGTTACTCAACTGGAGAGAATCACACAGCAAAAATAATTAGAGAACTGAAGCAATCTGCTCATGACTTATGACAGAATGGATTGAACAAGAAGGCCTTGACAGCAATAGCCAAGCAAGAATGCAACGCTGGAGTGGAAGTATGTTGTCATTAAAACAATGCCGAGAAAAACTACAACTAACAATATACTGAACAACGTAGACACTTAAAAAGGGGAAATATTAAGGCTGTTATTTTGTCTTGTGTGTAACAGAAAAATAAGGAGGTTCATTAAATAAAAGACAATTACGAGTGACTGCAAGAGTTCAGCAACCTTCCCAGGGACATGCAGAATGGTTGCTGCTGCTTTGGCCATCAGCAGCCAGGCTGATGCATGGTAGTGCACAGTCCAATTGCCTGCAAGGGAACAAACTTATACAAACTGTCTTTTCCATCTCTATTTTCCATGATCATTCGAAATTCAAATCTGACCTGCCTATAAATAACCTCTCACACAGCTAGAAAAAAACCCACACATACAAACCAGAACTTTTCATTTATGACTTTTTTAGGATACAGACTCCCCTGGGATTCTCGTACTTTGTTACACAAGCAAGCTGCAAAAGCAAAGAGAAACCGCTGCAAAGGAAGCTGACAGTAGCTCCACTCAAACGTCAAAAGAAACATAATTGACAGGACTGTTTGGAAGCATACAGGCTGAGAAGTATCTCTGACAACTGAAACTGTGCTAGAAATATGTAGTAATTTGCGAGATAGAGTTTACAACCCATAATCATTTCAGAAGTTCCTCTCTTTCAACAGTGTAGCTTGACTGAAAATTAATATGAGACCTGCAGGGAGCAAACATCCGTTATTAGTGGCACATAAGTGTAGGGTAATTGCCGCAAAGCAGGTGCATGGTTGCTCTGAACTGCAAGAAGGCATGAGGGAGGTGGTGTAGGACACCTGAATTCAGTAACCAAAACAAAAATGCGTAGCTTTAAATATGACATCTCAGCCCCTGCCAGGCTCGCCCTGTGTTACTGATGGATTTGGTAAGTGGCGGCTCCTCACACTCCCCCTTGATACCTCAAGGTTGTCTACAACCAGGCAGGTAAAGAAGAAATGGCACGTAACAAAGAGAGAAAGTGGGCAACACCACCAACAGGCAAACATAAAAATGCCAGGGCTTTCGTCATGTCTGCAGGCTTTGGGAATCATGGCAACTTAGACAGCTCTGGAGGGCAAAGCTACATGGTTTCTGTCAGCCTCAGCGGACTGCTCATCGTACAAATGCAGAATATTTTCAAATGTTGTCATGGGGGCACAGTCTCCCTTGCACTTCAAAATATTTACAGAATAATACAGAAAAAGAAATCTCTCCCTCTCCTCTTCTTTTTTTTTAAAGTACCCATAAGGTTAACTGAGGAAAACTGTACTTAAGCCTGATGTACACCAGCAAAAAGAGTAGAAAAAAAAAAGGAGACACAGTCATCATACCCCTCCTGCTTGTCAACCAGGCCCAGTTTGTCTCATTTCCAGCTTAAGCCTGTATTTGATACTACATATTCTGAAAAGCCTCCAACCCCTCCACTTCCCAATTTCACCTTTGCTTCTGTTGCTTTGTTCTTAAACCAAGTGATGAGAAAACACGAGGATGATTTTAGTGATATAATCATTATGGATGGTATTGTTAAAAAAAAACCAAAGCCAGCGCTGAGCTGTTCACTTGCCCGAATAATTACTGAGGATGCAGAATCCCCTTTGTGGAATATGTTCTTCTGTGGCAGTGAGGACGGGAGGCAGAAACAGTGTATCAATCAAGCCAGACAGAAAGAGCCTGTCGTTTTTATTCAAAAAGGATTTTGCATTTCCAAGTGCATTACTCCAGTTTAATGAAACCAGCGACTGCAAGCTCCCATGTAACACTTCAGCTCTGTGCAAGGACATGCAAAGCCTTCCAGCCTTTTACACAATTTATTTCTTTATCTAATAAATCAAGTCAGGCCTTTTTGAGTAAAGCATCGCTCCTTGTGAAGGAGTGAAGAACCGCCTCATTTGACAGTGCAAGGAAGGGGAAAAAAACCTAATGGGGGAGCCAGCTTCATTTCAAGGTGACACTAAGCAGAGAAAGAGGAGAGGCGGCAGCGGATTGGTATTCTGCGAGGGTCCACGCAGGCGTTGGACATGAGATTCCTCTGAATTGAGGGAGTCTCACTCCATTAATTCAAAACCGATTGAGGTGGAGGGAAAAGTAGAGCAATATGCATTATGTATTTGTTACAAAACTATTGTGTCAAAGCAATATTTAGTGGTAAATTATGGCACTATCAGGAGTAGGATGCCACATACATAAATCAATTTGTCTCTTCTGCTGGCAGGAGTGTGACAAAAAGATAAGAGCTCATCAGTGCCATTATTTCCCTGGGCTGGAGGAGGAGAAGGGACGAGGGGGTGGGGAAGAGCTGCCGGGAGAGCCAAACACACCATTGATTGTAAGTGACAAAAGGAGGAAGGCCTTTAACTTTGACAAGCAGAGTTAAGATGCTATCGCCAAGTTAAAACAAAGAAACCAAACCCCTGCTGAGGAAAGGTTGTTTAGTACAAACAAACTTGTCCCTGCCCTACAGGCAAGGGAAGGGGAGGACAGAGACCGACTCCTCGCTCATCCTCATTTATTTTTCTAAAGCCAGCTTGAAAAATCGATAGATTGGAACAATAATATTTTCTGTGGTAGAAGCATGAAAAAAAAGGAGTAAGGGTTTATTAGAATAAAGGGAAGTACAAATAGCACCCTGCTAAATGGTAATTATGCCTTTATGGAAATATCCTGTTAATTACTAGGTCATTTTTTGTTTTACAATTGAGTTGTCAATTTGCAGTTAATTTAGGCCATGCCAGTATAATAGCTATTTACAGATCGCACAATTGCCTGTACAGGAGGAGCATGTGGCCTCCGGGCAACAGATGCCATTTTGGGAGTGCTGGAGGTAAAGTATCACTGAACAAATGCAAGCCATCAACCAAAAGGCATCTCCGGCAGGGAGGGGGTGCGCACAATAACAATAAACACAGCGAGTGGAGTAACGAAGAGGCTTCTTCACTTCACTTAGTGCTCAGTTTATGGCAGTAAGATAGAGCAGCATGTCAGAGGAACTGTTAAATAAAATCATAATTATTCCTCTCTTTAACAACACCAAGCAGTCGTTAGCTCTTCTCTAACTGTAACACAACTGAAGTTGCAAACCCCAAACAAAAGTACTAAAAGCTACTGAAACACCACCACAATCAATGACCTTTGATTTGTGGTGTGTCCATTCATCCGTTCGCCATGGAAGATCTTCACATAAGCTTGGCCCCGAGATAGCTGGACGCATCTCTCTTTCAGGCATCTCCTTAGCACAGGTGCATTCATGCCAGGGTAACGGGCACAGTGCAAAACAGGATGAAATACAAAAATGCGAGCCAAAGTTTTAGTGTGAGAGGTGAAGAAGTGAAACCACCGAGAACAGATGCCAGCCAGGACACGATGAAATACTGAGCCAAACGACCAATTTGCCACATACCAGGGAGGCATCACTACCACCGAGGAGAAATGCAGAGTTCTCAGCAGCGGAATAAAGTGCACACAAAATATCTCCAGAAATTACTTTCCTCTCTGAAAATACAAAGATCTTTGAGGCATCCACATGGATTACATCTACAAGCCATTTAGAAACATAAAATACACACCAAATAATTGATGCTTTTCAACATGCTTTTTTGTTTGTTTGTTCCCAAATACAGCCTTACGTATTTCAAAGGATAACCCACTACCCTGTGTCTACATAATGACTAGAAATAAAAAAGCCCAGGATTATTGTCTAGTCATGAACTTCAAGGAAGCCCAAGAGTTGTACTTAAGTTCCCTTCCTTAGTGTCTTTGAGGACAGTGGAAACATGTTGTCTTGCTCACTCCCAGCCTTCAGATTTTAGGAACTGAAGACAGGTGAAGCCAGAGGACTTGTCACCAACATCTGTCTGAATATAACTAAACTAATGATGCAAGGGATCTCTTACGCACCACGTTTCACATGGAGACCTTTTCTTAAGACCTCCTAAGGTGCTGTCATGTATATTAAAAGTTAAAGCCCTTGTTTTGTTTGGTAAAGTGAAGTAAGGGAGTCTATTTTTAGTAACACGTTGAGACAATGACATGGGAAATCCTGACAAGCTATTCTACTTTCAGCTTAGTCCAAAGCATGTTACAAACTTCCCGTAATAACTACAAATGGAAGTAATGAAGGGCAAAGAGGAAAAATACAAAATAAAATACAACAAACAACTCAAGCAGATTAGCAGGCACTTTATGAAATTATCAGTTTGCAACAGTATAAACAATTTTAAGTCAATTTATAAAAAATATTCCCAGAAGGCAATCAAGTAAATCAGGTAATTATATCCTGTAAAGGGAGATAACATCAGGAAAATTAGAAACACTTTGCACATAAATCAGAGGAAGGAAAGCCTTCACACTTCATTTACTCATTATCACATTTTCTGTATTTCTTTGCAGAAGACAGGGAGCTGGCATGGTTAACGTTGGCTGCTGGGTGCCCTGATTATCGTCTGTGCTTATGGAAATGGCTTGAGGTCACCTTACACAACGTTGTCAATCCGCAAAACATGGAAAATTTGGCAAACAGGTGATGGAGCAAAGTGACAGGACCTTATTTCATAGGAATAGGGTTCACACTGTGAATACTAACATTGGGAGAAAGCCTGAAAGTTCAAAATTGAGCCTTGCTCAGACAGCATTGAAGATGTCCAAGGCTTCAGAGGAGCTTGGGTTTTCCGATCTGGGGTCAAGATTCAATGAGCTCATACATTTGTTGCTGCAGTTATCCTAGTGACTAGCAAGCATCCTCCAGTAAAAACAGAAGTCACATATCTAAAACAAGGAGGAGACCTAGGACTTTCTCTAGTTTCTTGTCTAGAAGCGTAGACTGTTTACTGTCATGGCTAAAGGCTTCCCGAAGTCTCGGCTTGGACTAGCCAATAAAGGATGGACCACTGACTGATTTTTAGATAAAATATTTCCAGCACAGCTCTATGTTTGGTATATGTTTAGCATCATATCTACCTATCACAATTTTATCTGCCTTAGGATGGAAACGGCAAGCAATCTTCATAAGCAGATTGAAAGGTGGAGTCTAATTTCACTTCACCTTCTGTCAGCAACACCTGCGGTATGTCATTTTGCTCCCTCTATCTGCAGTCAATCACAGCACGTCTCAATATCTTTTAGTAATCGTATCCATGGGGAATTATTGTTTCTCTTTTCACCAGAAAAAGAACACCAGTGTCACATATCTAAAATGTAGCACTCCACTCAGCCAAGCTGTTAAGCATCTATTTAAAGTTAGGCACATGCTTAAATTTCATTAAAATTAACAGGACTTAAAGTAAGTGCCTGAAGCTAAGCATGTTTTAAGTGCTTTGTTGAACAAGAATGTACTTAAGCAAATGCTTAAATGCTTCCCTGAATTGGTGTCAAACTTATATTAAATCAGGGTCCTCGCTGTTTTTATTCCAGCATGTCATAAGCCATGCAGAAGAGATGATGTTTAACCAAATCTTCCATTTTTTCCTTAGGATACATAAGAGCTGTCCTATTTCCTGCTGCAAGCAAAATATATAAAAAACCGTCAATGGGGAATCGCTAGTTGCCGAAGCATCTCTAAGATATTATGGCAGATAAGCCTTTTAGTAGTTAATATTCGTCCCCAGCCACAACCCTACTTTATAGATTATCATTTCTCTTTAATAAAGGAAAACCCTAAATCCCGCAGCTTCAGCTGGGGATGGATTTTCATTTATTTGGTTGCAAGAAACCAAATTAAGAAAATTACTTTCTAACTAATTTTATAGTGCTAAAGAACATCTGATGATATGCTGGGGAAAAGCTTCAAGCTTTCTGGATGAAGCCGTTAAGACATGAGTAATAATTGGAAATTTACTGTGAATAAATCTTGATGAAATTAAACTGCATTTAAGTATGTTCTATAAAAACCAGGTCAAACGGCAAATGACGAATGCCCTGTGTCACTTGGTGTGGGGAAAGGTATTGCATAAAAGCAGAATAATTACTTCCTCCATGTACTAAGCACAGGCAAAACTTTTTTTTTCCCACTTTGTGAACAAGAAATCCAAGCATAATTTTTTTTTTTCATTCCTGACATAAACTCATATCTGGAGGGAAATGGCTGGAGCACAGTATGACAGGAGACACAGCCTCCTTTAACAACACGCTCGCTACCACTAAACAGTGTGATAGTTTTCATCAAATCAGCCCAATTGCTCTTAACATAGAGGTAGGATTATGTTACGTTGACATTTTTCCACAATCATTTTTATAGGTTGGTCCAGATTCTTAACTGGTGTGAAACAAAGACAACGTAGCCCATTTATCCTAGCTGCTGACTTCATCTACTATATGAAAAACCAGAACTCACAAGCATTCCCACATCACTGTACATTACTTGCAGATAATGTGGAGGAGCAGTACAAATTATAAACCAGTCAGTTGTGGGTAGAGGTTTAAAGGGATAACTATAAAGGAAAAGGTCCTGTTCGACACCCATGGAGCTAGGATTTCACCAGCATGTGCAAAGCATCATCACTACGAAACAAATATTCTGAACACAGAGAAAGAGATCTCTCTCCTTAAAAGAACAAAAAATAATAAAATAAAAAAAGGACAAAAAGATAATTCAATCATGAGCTATCATCCTTCTAAAGACTTTGTCACAGTACATTAAAACAATACAAAACTACAAATGTGATAATCAAATGTTTTTGTAAGTTAATCATTTCAGCTTACAGGACAGATTTTTCACTAGTGAAAGCTGACATACTCATTTGAAATCAATGGAGCTATGACAATTTACTCCAGCTAAAGGTCTGGCCCATTGGTTTTTGAAATTCAAGCAGAATTGGAGGAAGAAAGCATAAATTTACAAGCAAAAAAGATTGAGTAAGGCAATGAACCATCCCGACCTTCACTTCCCAAGTCACAGACCGGAGAGCACAGCCCAGAATCAGGCAATGGGAGAGAAACTGTGCTCTTCATTTACTTTACCTGTATTTCCTAATATAGGTGGAAAAAGAATTAGCAAATCGGGATCAGATTTGCTATGTAGTAATGCAGTTTGTGTAACAAATTAGGAGCTATATAGGTACAATATCCAGTATCACTTCAACATTAATGATACTGGCAGCTGATACAAAGTTTATCACCCAGTCTCATTCAACGACCTCATTTTATAAAGCTCAGAATCTCAGTTTTACAAAATCTGTTCACCAAGTCATCTTAGCAAAGTAGCTGCAGAACTAGAAACACAATGTACACCCAGTTGCAGCCTATTTCCTAGCTCACCTATCCCTGCCCTCTCACAGTTCCCTTCCTCAAAAGTCTTTAGCATCTACAAAGAATTTATCCCAGTGTCACCTGTTCCAGTAGGGAAGTTCAACTCATTTTATGGGTGGACAAGTAGGTATAACCAATGAGGATTTACGAGCTCAAGTGTCTTGTGGATCTAGACCAGGAAAGTTAATTGACTTGTCTACAGTGAAACAACAGACTTCACTGAACAGTCAGAAACTGAACCCATGCATTGTCAATCCCAGTTCAGCATCATAAATTATAAAAGCATCCTTCTAGAAAGCCTCAGTCAGAAAGATGGAAGCCAGGATGTGGGAATGTGAGAACATGAAAGAGCGGGTACAGGTAAAGAAAATCAACACGTAGCATGAGAATCACCTGCATTTTGATGGAAGGTGACAATGCAAGCTGTGAACCGCACCTTCTTCACTGACGGTAATGTGGGCTGTGGGCAAAGAAGCGGCAGGTCAGGCACGCGGCTCAGCTTCGCATGCCACCCTAATGCCGACCCGGGCTCGGGGCTGAGCCACGTACGGAGTGAGAAAGGCTTGGAAAATTCCACAGCCATAGCTCAGACTTCAGCATGAAACAAAAATATTATAATCTAGCATGAAAGGCAAAGGTACTTCCTAAGGAAAACACTGGGAAGAAGGAACTTTTCTTTTCTTGCAACCCTAAACAGAAGCACACTGTCCTCTTATGAGACTATGCAACAAGTATCTGCTAGCAGGTATGTATTAACTACTGCCAGTTTTTCCTTCACAATATGTTGCATTTACTCCCATGCAGTTAAAAACAAAAACCCTGCTGATCCAAACCCTTCCAAGTAATGTTTGCTATGTTTCCTGCTGTTACTATTTGTCTAGTAGTACTTTGCTACCGAAGTTAGGCAAACTTGTCACGGAAAGTGTTTAACAGTCCCCACAGAGGCTGGCCCAGAGCCCTGCCCCTGCTCTCACACCAGCTCGGGGGCCCACCAAACTGCTAGACATTTTTATTTTAATCTAGAGAAAAGGAAGATAGGACTTGATGTTATTGATCAGCCCAATGGACCATCAAGGCTTACCAGATACATCTGCTACTAATCTATACTTTCTGGTTCACAGGAAGGTAACTGTACATGACGTATGTGCAATTCATCTCTGATAATGCACTAAGAATAATTAGCTCATGATGTTTCTTTGTACCTAGTTATCTTTGTATCTCTGTCTATCTCTATTTGCTTTTCCGAGACATCCTTTTAGACTATCCTATTTTTTATATTTATTTGCCACGAGTACACCATTGGCAGGCATTGTTAACTTTAAGGCGCCAAAAAGAGAGAGCTTTATGCTACCTGAATTATTTGTACTATTTCTCGGCTGAATGTGGGTGTTTAAAAAAATGTATTTCAGAGCATCAAACAAGAGAGAGAAGGATGAGTTCCCTATAAAGGGTTCAGGGTAGACTGATTTAGTAACATCTGCTCACAAGGAGACTGCAGCTCTTTTAGGAAAAGCTGGGAAGCAGCAGCCAAGCCTGTGAATTGCACGTTATACCCTCCTGAGTACAGACAGCTTTGTGGAAACAGAACATCCTGTCAGCATGGCTATTTGACAGCCTCAGGTAGCACTTGCTAACAAGGATGAGCTTTATTTATTTTTAAAGAAACTCATTTTTATGATTACTCCAAACCAAAGGGAGATTTTGGGACTGAGTTTGAGAACTACTATAAAGTGCTGCACAAATGCAGGGAGTCTTTCTGGAAGGTCACAGCTCAGCAAAACAGGGAACCAATTATATACTTGCTCCCACAGCTTGCACTCAGGCTACGCAAAAGTATGATGCCAGTTTCTTCTTGAAAGGACTGGGGATAGATCAGATCTGGGAACAGAAATCACCGTCCCTTTAGACAAATAGGGCTGCAGTTCCCTGGACTGAACTATTCAACTCTTGCTTTCTTTAGTGGAAAGGATGAGCCTTGCAGCCTCCCCTAGGGCCAGTGTCACTGCAGCCCCAGGAGAGAAAGGGACGCTCACTGCAATACATAGCTCTTGTTGCAACAACAAGTAAATGGCTCCTGCTTCAGACTGAAATACGTCTTGGTGGCATGAAACAGCAGCACTCACTGCCTTTTGCCCAATTATTCATCAGCACCTACCACCAACTGAGCTAGTCAAAGGCTGCCTCTGACTGTTTGTTGTCCTCCAAGAAGTCAGCAGCAGGATGCCGTTTTTACACTCCAGGTTAGGTTTCCTCTCCCATCTGGCTTCTGCTATGTCTTCAGAGAGAAGATTTCATTTACAGGCTGTTTGCCGTGAAGGAAGGAAACTGTCTGCTACTTCTCTTCTCTGCAGGGATGATGATACAGCAAGCTTGCTCTGCTAACTATCTGCTACTGCTTTGTAGCATACAAGAAAAACGCCTATTGACTGCCACTAGCTGTTAATAATACTCACGAGAAAGACATCTATTATTTTTTTCATGAATATGCTGCTCTTGAGTCCTCACTTGGATTAAAATTGGTACTTTCAGAGGCAGCACAATGAGATGGGCAATGGGAATGGAGAGGGACAGGACTCTCCATTACTTGTAATTCAGCTTTGTATGGAAGAGATGAACACAAGTTTTTCCTCCTGTTCTCTCCAGCCATAAAGCCCAAGGGACTCCGTCATGTTCAAGATGACAGAAAATGCTGTTGTCCTTTCTTCTTCATGCCTGGTTCTTATTTCCTCTTAAAAATACATTTCATCAGGATGCTGCAACTCAGTACCCTGGATAGGAAGAAGGGGAGGAAAGCAGATCTCTTGCCAGTGAAGGTTTTATGCATGTGGCATAGCCCCATCACAGATCTCCTAAGGAATTGATATCATCTCCCTACGGACATCAGACAACTATGATTTCCTCCTGTCCTTTCGGTACGAAGTTCACGAAAATCAGAGAGCTACATTGCAGCCTACCAAGGTGGCATTCCTGTAACACACAGCTGAGGCTGTGCGCTGCGCCCATGCTGGGCCCTGGGTGGGACTGCTGGGCAGGACAGGACAGGACACACCGGGATAGCACAGGAAGCAAACTTAGTGGAACACAGCCCAATGCTATCAGGCTGGAGGGGGCACGGAAGTCACCTGTTGTATCAGCTGTACCCAGGTGACCTCAGGAAAGGAGCCAGCCAGGTCCCTGCAGACCAGAGTCCAGGAGCAAACTGACAGGCAGGTTGGCAGGGAAAGCTGGGGGACCGTCTCGCGACACACAGGACCGAACTCTCCCCTCGGCTACAGCTTCCCTTGGCTCTGATCCACAAAGCCAAATTCACACGAGCATCCTGCTTACAATTAAGACAAAGGTATGTTAATGATTAAAGTCGCAAGAATGTAACAACGAATATGAATCATTTTCCCAACAATCTGAGCCAGGGAATAAGTCCTAACATTTATGGTTCAAGTTCAGGTTTGGGCTTGTGGATTTTCTTAGTCCTCCCTAAGGCTTGCAACCCTCGAACAGTCCTGTTATTCTCAGCTCAGCTGAGGCGCCTGCAATAAGCCATCAGTACGCCCCTTCTTCCACTTCCACTGTCTCCTTTTAATCATACCAAATTCCTTTGGCACTCGTCTCAGGGTAGTACATAACTCTGCAGGAATTCCATTGTCATGTAGCATTAATTTAATGTCCACTTATTATAAAGTGTTATGGAGAAATAATACAGTATTCGTGGATGAAAAGATTACACTAGGAACCTGACTGTATAATGAAGATGTCGTTTTGAAAGGTGCTGCCTATTGTTCGGCATCTTACACTGCATAGAAGGCAAGTGCTGCTTGTTTTGACAAGCAACTGAAATTTCCGTTTACTGCTTTAACAGCAATGTTTTAACTGTCATTCTGTGAGGATAGAAACGTTCTGTAGTTCAAAACACACTGTTCAAGGATTGATTTGGACATACTCACTTGCCTGTTTATATATATTTTTAAATGTCAAATTAGCTTGGAAGTCTAATTTTCTTGTCCTGGTTGATAAAGGATTTCAGGGCACATGACCCAGTGGCACTTCAGACCAGACCTGTTATATGACTAATGGGCAATTTGCAGCTCTCAGTTTTATTTTACTTCAAAAGACAAAACCCATCTACTGAAGACGGGAGCTCCCACCATCGCTTTTTAAAAAACATTTTAACCTACTTAGTTGGAACAGATAACTGTGAGAGTATATAGCTGTACTACAGGATTACTATCTACTGATACAGTGCTGCAGCTAAACTAAGATGCTCGTTTCCAAAATAGCGCATGTGGTTCAGAGAGCCCTCCTGCACAACTGAGGGAGAAGGGCAGCTTTCCCAGCAGATGCAGGACCGTAACCCTGTGCTCTCCCACCTGCGAGTGCATGGCTATATTGGCAGAAGAGGGCTGACACCACCGTGCACCTCGCCCACAGCCGGTCGGACCACAGCCGATGGCTTCAGCTCTTCCTCCGCTGGCATACATGAAGCTGCTCACTGAGCGCACATCCACCTGGGAGGGCTCTAAGAACGGCTCTGGACCATTGCTTCTGAACTTGATTTGGCATGGACCAGCAGTTATTCGGTTCCTGGATAACACTAATTTTAACATCTCAACTGCGCCCCGTCTGCACTGGCACAAGAAAAGTAGATGCTGGTACTTCTATAATGATAAGCACTTGACACACAGTCATTAAAAGGTGCTAATGACTTTGGCAGCCAGTTTGAAAAATGACAGGACAACCAGTGGCTCAAGTTAAGCAGAACTGAACAGGACAACACAGTCCTGAACAACACAGGACTCATCATTTAATGCAAGTGCGATCCTTACACATTGCCACAACAAACATTATTACTAAAACCATCAGAACTTAAAACCAATCAAATCCACAGGCAACATCTAAATAAATCCAACTGAAGAAGTGTTGAAGTTGCTGGAACAATGCTCCTTCATACCATATTTTCCTGTTTCCATTTGCAATATTGCCAACAATGTGAATTTCACAATAGGTGGGAGGTTATGATTCTGCTAGTTAGAAGATTTTCATTTTTGATGCTGTGAGACATAACCGAGACACAAGCTTTCTGTATTAAGATGCCTGACTTTGAAAGCTAAAAGTGTTTTGCTCAAGCAAAGATCTTTCAGTGACTGACATTCCAGGATGCCATAGGATGATGAACATCAATAGCCACATAGCAAACTCACCATGCAGCTTCCAATGTCCCCTTTTGTGCCTATTACCACTTTGTTTTAGTCTCATAGCTATAGAAGAGAAATGAAAAAATACAAACAGAAGCAGGAACTAACGTAATCTCAATTTGTATTTAATCCTCTGGGTCAGTGCAGAGGAGGGAAGACTGTGGGCATCACCCATCAGGACGCAGCAGAGCATGGGTAAGCTAGCATGTGTCTGCCCTCAGCAGGGATGCCTGGCTTTGGCGGCACTTTAGCCATTTTGCTTCCAAAAAAGAAGGAATAATTCTTCTCTTGTTCTAAAGATCATTGTTTCACACATAATATTACGGTGTTCTAACTTAATGAAGTCAATGGTGTGAATAATTAAAATTACCCGATAAAAGAGAAATCAAAAAACACTTTCCTCCCAAGTTTGAAGCAGTTACAGGATATTAATTAAAAAGTAACCAGAGGAAAAAAAAATTACATTATGCTCAGATAAAACTCTCTGAAAGTGAAGGGCTGAAGTGTAACTAAGTGGATCCAGGCAAGACAATACAAGTGGCCCGTAGCCCTTTCCAGTTTCTCCAGAACAGTTTTTGGACAATAAAAGGAAGTGTTGGAAATGAAGTGTCTGCAACTTTCTTGACACCGTGACAGTGACAAAGAGTATATGTCTGTTTAGCTTCAACGGAAGCTCTGTAAATACTGATGGCAAATAAGACAGTTGTCTGAACAATTAAATCAGGGGAAATCATTACTGAATCCACTGCCAAAGTTATGCAGAATGAGACAGACGCGACACCCTCTCGCAGCACTCATCTCCCAAGCATTTTGCCAGGTGGATGCAATTCCCCTGCACTGGGGCCATGACGGAGAGCAGAGCCAGGAGGAGCCCGGACAGCTGATGGACCTACCCATGGCACAGGGAGAACCCTGAGCCCTGGAGCCTGTCTCTTCATGCTGCCAAGGCCTTTCCTCTTGCTGGTCCACCAGCTCTCCTCTAAATCAGGCGCTTGACCACTGAAATGAATTCTTGCCCAGATCCCTGCCAGCATCACTGCAAGGTCTGATACCCACACGGTTGTCCCTGCTCACCAGCTACATCCCAAGAACACACTCAGCCTGGGCAAAGCCTCATCCCACGGGAAGGCAGGGGCATCAGGGTAGGCTTTCTGGCTCACACAGTAGCAGGACTTGGAAAGAGTGGATCGACTGATGGCTTCAGATGTTCACTGACAACTTACATTGGTGTGTGGCAACAATCCACCAGCACAAAACTAATATTGCAAGTTATCAAGACTATTTAAAGATGAGTGGCAGCTAGGAGAGCTCACAGCAGAAGGGATGAGGTAAGGGTAAGTTCGACAATGAGAGAGAAAACACAAGATGGGGAAACAGAAAAGGAAAACAAGAACCTATTCCAATCTGTTGTTTCCTCTGTTATGACTGATACCTCTCCCCTCTAAAAATGCAGCAGGCTGTCAGAGGCTTAAGACTCTTAACTTATTTGGTCTGATGAAATTGAGGGAGATGCTGCGTAAGTCACCAGGCACAAGGGTATGCATATGGGCTGCAGAGCATACGGATCCAACATGCTCCGCTTCCCATCTCGATCCCAGGTACATGAGATTGTCTCAGTGATGTACTAGGACCTGTATTTTATATTAAGACAATAATCACTTGAATCCTCCAGGAAAACATGACAATTTCAGTTATCGCTTACAATAAAAAACTGGCAAGGTGCTCCGTTGCTGAAGGAAACATTTATTTTGTATTTTAACTAAATACACTGTGTGTTTATTATTTTATTTGAATATCATATGATCTTGATGGCATGAGACAAGATGTCAATTTGAGAATGAGCACCAAGGCCTTAAATTTTTACTGTGTTCCATCAAAGCTGATAATATTTGTATCCAGCAAAAATGTTGCTCATGGTAATATTATTTCTCTTGAATATGCCAAGAGCTGCACAAGAGCTGTTATTTACTGAAAGCAGGTCACGGAAGTGTGGCACTTCAGAATACAAGAACATTCTGTGTAAATGAAAACAAGAACCATGAGGTTTTTAACAGGGGAATTTCAAAATCTAATGCACACCTCATCTGGCAGCTGTGATTTCACCATAACATGGTGCAGAGCTCTCATTATTGCATTTAAAGGGAGATGTGGCGAAGGCTGGAATCAGCTTGCAACCATTTCCATGACCAACGTCCAGCCATCCTGGACTCTGAACGTGGGTGTCTCACTGGCTGCATCGAATTACATCACTTTTCAGAGAGGGAGAGGAAAAGTGAACGGTTCAACTATCATATGAAGGTGAACCTCAAACCTCTTTACATGATATCAGCATAAAGCCTCAAACCTTCTGTTATACATACATGCAACATTTTTTTTCCATTAAGTGAAAATTTACAGTCTCTGAAACAATATCTGACATACAGTTGTTAGGCATCAACTTATAACATCTATGGCTAATGATCCCTGCAGCATTTAAGTATGAGCCAGCACAAAGATCACAGAAAAGAAATGGCAAGACTACTGCTTACAATCCCCCACCCCCAAGCAAAGAACACCTTACTGGTAATGATTTGCTGAAGTGTCTTCATTTTTTTTCATATGGAGTACTGTGTTGAAATTTTATTTAGGGAGGTGGTGGAGGGGACACAGACAACAGGGGATGAAGAGTTCCAGGGAGACACGTTCTTGGTAAATCCACACGGGCAGAGAACTCTGTCACAGGGAAGGAGATACTGTTCGGGTGGTTGTTGCTGTTTTAAATGGATGAGGCAGTTTTACCCAAATCTAAACACGCTCTTATAATCCTTTAGGAATCCTTTTCCATTCAGCTTTTGCTGCCACCAAGTAAACCACATAGGAGCAGAACAGAACTGGAGAAGCAGCAAAGCTGATGGCAGTGACTCTGGCCAGCAGCAGTGGAGACAGGGGTTTTCTGCCTCACCTTACCATTTTCCTCTGTTATGGTAGGACTACCTACATCACACGTGCCTTTTTCTCTACCAGTTGTACCTTGGCAACACAGAATTCACACTCTTTTTAAAGGTCAGTCTTCAATTGTGCACCTGTGCACCTGTAACTGTACTGGTGCACAGAAGGTCCACAGTCTTCTCCAATGCCAGTAAATAGCAGCCAAAACTAAATATTTTAGAGTTCCAGATAAATTATCTTCTTCTATACTCACTGGGCTATAGTCCAGTAAAGTCTGTTTCAACTTGAATTTAATGCAAGACTCTACAATGGCTTTTTCAGCCCCTCTTTAAAGCACACAGGTACTTGCCAGAGCAGACTGCTTGCGTGCATTCCCTGTATGATAATTTCCAAGGCTTCTAGTACAGATCACTCCATAAATGTATTTTTCAGTGCTACAAGGCAAGATTCTGAGCTCATTCATGCTGGTGTAAATCTATTATAATTTCATAATCTAGCCTTTAGCATTTTTAATTTCTAAGAATGCCACTGGGGTATATTTACTTCCTATTTTCTACAGCCTGTTAGGTGAGAATTATAGTCATGTTGTCCAAAGCACACTCTAATCTTATATGCATCCATTAGTGGCTTAAGAAAAATAATCAGACTGTCCAATCAGCCTAACAGATAACGCACAAGCCATCATTTACATGTTATCCCTTTCTGCAATATTGTGATTTCCACTTGGCCCCAGGGTAATACACTATCGGTACTAGCAATTTTCCTTGTAAATTAATCAGAACCACCTAGCAAATAATTACAAACTTCTCTTCCAAATCTATTATCTTCAAGTTTAAATGTGGGCAGATGGTAGGCCTTAGGGCATGTTTTATTCCAGGTATGGAATTAATTGATGATTTCTCACATTATAAACAGAGAACCTCGAATTATTGTTGAACCTCTAATTTTTTTCCCCTCTCATCCTATTAACGTTCATGCTAGGTAAATGTCTGGCAGCAATGAAAGGTGCATTTTAAATACTTGGCCAATTTTAATTCAGGTATGAGAATCACAAGCTTCCTTCTCACTAGCACACTGATATTTAAAGCTTCTCTGTAATACTCATCCTCTGATGGGTAAGAATTAATTTATTCCTCAGGCTGCTTGCCCTTGAGTGGAGTTGGACACTTCTCTAAATAGGACTATGACATGCACAGTAGTTTCAGAATATAGTCTAAGACATTTGGGTTTGAAAATCAATTTTTCCTTCAAATTGATACCCTAGAGCTGAGAACTGATTACTCATTAATTAATTAAGCTTTCAATGAGCACAGGATCTTTGGAAGCCCAGACAAGGGGGAGGGGAGCTCCTGGAATACCTGGTCCAATGCATACATGGAATAGCTAACCTTCATGATTTAGAAGGCCTTTTCTCATTAAGCCAAGGAACTGAGATACCATCACCCTTAAAACCGGTATGTAAAGTAAGGTTCATGCAAAAGGCTTCCCTTGCCTGTTGGACAGGTTCTAAATCTCAGGCTTAGACATCCAGG
Source organism: Sagittarius serpentarius (assembly GCA_034782735.1). Taxonomy (NCBI): domain Eukaryota; kingdom Metazoa; phylum Chordata; class Aves; order Accipitriformes; family Sagittariidae; genus Sagittarius; species Sagittarius serpentarius. The sequence continues at coordinate 22,066,905 of JAVKLA010000088.1, read as the reverse complement.
GACCTGGGAAGTCTCCACTCAATTTGAACACCCACCTACTACGGAGTTATACAAGTACCAAGGTTTGCCTCAAAGGCAATAGCATTGTACTGCATCGTCTAAAGCCATCAGATCAACTAAAACAGTTTTGTAATTAAGAATGTCTTTAATGCTCAATACCTTTTCCTCAGAACAGTGTGTTACTTGCTATTCTTTACTCGTAAAATGGGGATATACCAAAAATGAAACTATTGTCTACTGCCTAGACTTTCAGCATCAGTGCTATTGTCAGCCTAGAGGTATCTACTGTATCTGAAATAAAATGAATGTGAGCTGATTACAGGCATCCAGGGTCCAGTATGGACATAGCAATACTTTATTTTTAAACACTATTATTTGTCTTGCTCTATATGCAGAGATGGAATTCCTTCTGTAAGAAATAAATAAATACCTCTTTATAAAGCACAGCCATACAACAAAGCACTAGGAGTTTAATACATTGCTTCCTTCCTTTATTATTTTTCTTTATGACTTCCTCATTTGGAACTTCTCCTATTCCATCACTCACACGAGTGAAAACAAGCTTATGCAATCATACATCACATTTCCCTCTCTTTCCTGGAAGGAGGGGGAGGAAACCAGCTCAAAACAATTGAAACCATCAGAAAGATTTTCCCAGTTGAGACAAGTGACAAATGTGTAGCTGGCACAGTGTCCCTTCTTGCTATCATCTCCCTACGACAGCCTATCAGCACTGCACGTGGAAATCCTAAATTCATACTGTAGCCAAGAAAAACCCCAGCAAAATAGCTATTAAAGAACATTTGTTCTTAGATGTTCTCAAGAACCATGTAGGTATTAATACAAAGCTTGGGTAATAGAGATGGTATGAACGGAAAGCTTTGTTCTTGAGGAATGCCTATTCTTTGTCAGCAATTCATGATCAGCAAAACGAAATCAGAACAACTAACTGTGTAAAACACAAAAAGACAAACAGTTTTTAATAATGTATAAAGTTGATCACAGCGCATTCCCAAGACTGAGATCCAACGCCAGTATCTAGCAAACAAACCATTATGATTGCATGAATAGAAGACGCCTGATGCTCAAGGAACATGATTAATTTTAAACGAGTAACTTCACTGGCTAAGGTACCCAGGAGCAATGAAGCACTTTGAACACCCAACCTTCCCCCCACCCCTATCTAGACTCGAGATACTTTAAAAGAAGCCTTGCTTTCAGAATATGAAGCTTATCTTGAAGTACCTAGAGCTGTAGGTGGGAGGGAGGGGGTGTTTGGCATTCAAAATCATTACTGGTAGCCAAATTGCAAGCTTTCTTTGAAAACAGCAGGCACTGACTCCAATGGGAAGGGTATTACAGAAGCACACACGTTATGCTGCACAAAGCAGGACCCTGAAGTTGCATGACCAGACAAATTGGCTGTTACAGTGAGAGTGGTGATGGATTCTGTGATGGGAAATACGGTCTCAAATAATTACCTACCAAGCTGACTATGTATCTTAAGGGGCTGGAGGAAGGATGTATAAAGAGCTGGAAGTTTAAGCAGTAGGCAAGCAAGAAGATCAGGGTTTCCATAGATCAAACTCAACTTCCTTGAAAAGGAAAAAATTGATTTTGTTTATCTAAGTAAGGAAGCTTCTGTTATCTCTCTCAGCCTCTTCACTGATCAGAATTGTTTAAGTAATGCTTGGAAAGGGGAAGACAAATACGGTATAACCAGAAACCATGAACTGCATTTTCTCAGCAACACACTAAGCTCTTTGAAGACAAACAGGAATATTTAATAATACTTTTTTAAATAAAAAAGGAGGATGGATGCAACTTAATTCCATAATTAAAGGGTTAATTATATGCATGATAAAAATAAGTTTTATGTTTTACTGTGCACACCCAATCCCTATAATCTGGTCATAAATAAAAGGGCTGGTGATAAGGAAAGCTGCAGGCAGGAGAGCAACTCACCATCTTTAATGGGCAGTTATATGACATGCTGCTAGTACATTGGCAGTAAATCAGCAGAAACATCTTTTATAGAGTTCTAGTTTTTATGATGTCATTAACTTTCCTCCTTATACTTAAGGGATAATGAAATAAAGTCATGAGGAGGGATCAAAGGATGAGCCCGAACTGTGTAGTTTGAAACAGCCACAGGGGAATGAATTTTGCCCACACTTTCCTGCAGACATTTTGATGGTGGAGAGGAGTGAAGAGTGGAGGAGGCAAGACAGACCACAAAACTTTTGGCAATCCCTGAACAGCACACATATTAATGAGCTGTTTTATGAGAAGAGTTCTTTAAGCAATATTCCTGCGGCTTCAAAACACTGCAATTTAGCAATAATTTAAACACACAAGGTGGTGGGATCAACACCATGTTCAAAGAAATGGCAAGACACGCTGCAACGTTAGCAAACCCGTATTGGAAAGATGCCAGGTACAACAACATCATCTCATCCTCTCATGTAATTAGAAACGCTGAGCAGGATGGCGATCGATAGGGTAATGCACAGCAAGCAATAACCAGTGGTCACCATTAAACTAAGGCTGTAAGACTGGAAAGTTATGACAGTTATGAACCATGGAGGTCAAGTCAGGCATCAATCTAACACAAATGGAAGAAAATGTTGCCAGCAGACCTGTATCTAATTAAAAAAAATTAAAGTAAACCTCCCCCTGCCTGGCTGTGGTCACTGTGATTAAAATTATTCCCATAGTGTACCTATCAGGCAAACCTTAAAAAGCACGGTGAAGCTTCCTGGTTTTGCTGATTTCTACAAGCGGCTTTCAGAGGGATCCCTGAAGGGGACTGGCTCTGGACTCCCTTTTGACAGTACACAATATATGAAAAATAAATAGAACTGATATGGGGTGGGTGTCAGAGCACATTCTGAGTGACACCTACAACAGGTCTGTGAGTAACAGATTACGTAAACACATTAGCTGCTGTTTATAATTCACAATGCTGCTCAAAAGTCACAGCCTAGTTCACAAAGAAAACCAAGAAACTCTCTTACATCTTCTAAGTTCTACAAAAAAGAGAATTTCTTCCATCCCAAGAAATGGCATCCTATTAAGGCACGAGCATATGGTTTTTATCCAGTATCACAGAGTATTTGTCTTACATATTAGCTTAGACTTGAACAGAAAATGCCGTTTGTTCAACACCTCATGACTGTTTACAGTTGCAGACCTCAGATGTGATCCAAAACCCTGTGAAGTGCAGAGCCTGCATGGCCTGCAACGAGCAACTGGAGGATGCCTTCAGATAGCAAGGCATGACAGCTTCCTGAGTTTGGGTGAGCATTTACTCCATTTGCTTACCTGAGCGATTTGTTCAGCTTCAGAGGAACTATTTCCAAGATTAACATGTGCTAGATTTGGCCCAAACAAGACCCCAAGCTAAGTCTAGGTTAAAACAACTGCTATCAGCTTACTGAAGGCAAATAAAATTTACAAAATGCCATTACTACTAAAGAATTGAGAGTCTCAATTGCATAAAATGACACACTCAAAAATTGGTAGGGGAAACAATGTCTTGACTTTCTGATCATTCCTTACTGTTTCTTGTACTCTCATCTACCCATCAAAGAGGAAGTTTTGTGTCTTCCCACTGAAAGAACATACCCAGTGTTGGCTGTTTCTTAACATGTAAATTGTATGCAGCTCAGGTCTCCTCCTCCTTGCAGCCCCATGTTTACTTTCACTTGTTTTGCATAGCTCCGTTTAGTGGGTTTTGCCATGGAAATGAAGACGGAGAAGTTAATTAGCACATCTTAGGGATTTGCACGAGCATGTGGGAAGCTCTAGGTCAGCGCATCTGTCTGCAAACACGGTGGTCATTTAGCGTGAAGAACATTTATCAACAAGTGCAGTTACATTTTCCACAAGCAAGCTTTCAGCAAAGCACTAGTCACGCTGTATAGCAAGGATCAGACATGTTAGTTAAGATTCTGGAGGCCGCTCTGCCCAAGGATTGTGCGGCTCACAGCAAAGTACCGACTCCACTCATCTTCCCATTCAGACTGAAACTGTCTTTTGTCTGATATATGCACACAGCAATGCGATGGAAGAGTAACCCATCCTGTCTGCCATGAAATAATAATGGCGATGTCAATGTGCCTGTCGATCTCCTGCTTGAGGATCTCTCACGTGCTCCCCATCCTTCTTGCAACTGCAGCTACGTTGAAAGTTTGACCCTGACAAGGCAGTATTAGAGATGGAGGGAAGCTCTACCGGTGTTACTGAAAGAAGGGAGGGGAGGGAACGGAGGAGCTAATTGTACGCACTGCAACTCTTCCTAAAAATAAGAAACTGAGTTATCACAGTGTTTCTTATAGGGCTTTATGCATTCAAACTTCTCTAAATGAGGGACTACACCATGCATTGCGCATTGCCATATAGATGATTGTATACCATTACCTAAAATTGAACTGAGTCTGTTCAACCCACCCTGCACTCCAATTTGGCACAGAAACAGTTTCCCTGGCCCATTCACATAATGAATGTGGATATGAAGTTAATGCCAAGGAAGATAAGCACCCTCAGGGTTATTTAAGCCTACCCTTCTCTGTCATTCCCTGCATTATTTCTTAGGCAGCATTACATAGGCATTAAAAAAAAAAAAAAAGGCAGAAGGGGAAACAGGGTAGTGGCACATCATTCAGATTTGATGCCAGCATTTACAGTGACCTTGCTGGCTGAAAAATATTTTCCTGTTACCTACTTCAAAAACCATCAGGATCAATCTTAAAATCTGTTTTGTTTTCAGAGGAGATACTGAAGGACATATTGCACAAGTATATTTTGTCAGGCTAATACTCTCCTGTTTCTACAGAAAACTTCTCAAATTCTTCATACCTATCATATTCATCCAGTGAAGTATGAAATACATACCAGGTTCCACAAAGGAACAAGTCACATTTCAGAAGCTCAGCACTTTGTTAGGACACTCTGGATGAAGTCCTGTCGAGCTGAAGCGAAAGGCTCAGCTCCCATTAATACCAGTCAGGTGAGAATTTAACTCTTTTCAATTGTCCCTTTTAGCTTAAACATAGCCATATGAGCAATAAGAAGGTAAAGTAAACCAGCTTCTGTGTTAAGACTCCAGCAGACTCAGAGAGGAATCGCTGTTCAGTCAACCTTTCCAGCTGTTGTTGAAGTCCATGATCATATCCAACCAAGAAACGCTGCTTACACTGCAAAATTAAAGCAAGATTCTTCGTCACCTAAACAGCAGCAGCGCACGTGTGCTGGATCAAGCCTGTACTTGGAAGATACCAGCAGGATCGAGGTGCCTTGAAATGCAAGGCTTGTAAGCTGGGAGGTTAAAAGCAGCATTAGAGAATTAGGTGTCCAATTCCCACTGAGAACTAGTGGTAATTAGTATCCACAATAATACAAAGGCCCATGCAATTAGTATGCAAAGATGCTCGTGCAGAAGGCAGGCTGACTGAGATTTAATTTTTAGGGTTTCCACAGAGATTTTATTCGCAACCTAACACTTGATTTTACTTTCAATATTCCACTGTATCCTACCTACCCTATCCTTGCAGCACAAGCCAGCAAGATTGCAAAACAGGGCTTATCTACAGAGAGCATTTCCCTGCTATGGAGTCTGTGATGTCCCTCAATTTAAATTGCAATGGTTTCTTCTTTGAAGGATTGCTAAGTGACAAGAACAAAACCTATGACTGTCAGGCTCTAAGCATCACAATTTCTTATGGCTTTACAGCAGAACATTAAGACAGGATGAAGAATTAGCTGTGTCAAGGAGAAAATTTGCTACTGTCAAATTTGTTTAGTTATTCGGAGTTACAAATATGATTTGCTGCTACCAAAAAATCAACTAGGCTGTATTAAAAGCGTAATTTGATACCCGGCTATAAATCTCTTTAATAAAGGTGTGGTGGAAATGATGTTATCCATATATAAAGATTAATCTCTATTTAAACGTATATAAATTCACGAATCTGAATGATGCCGAAGCCGAGAGAGGCGTCTTCTAAAGTGAAAAGTTGCTTTGTTACTCCTGGTAAATGCTAATTCTTTTTGCTGCCCGTTTGGTTGTACTTTACATTTAACCACACAGTTTTATTTATTATTCTCACTCTGAACTTTCACGGCGTCCCTTTCATCAGTTAAATTCCCCCTTTCGAAACAAACATCTATTTGAACAAAAACAGTCTTTAAAAAAAAAAAAAAAAGAATCAAAGCATTTTTAGTGAAATGAAGTTTTCTGGACTGAATTACCCAGCCTACACCATAGCATGCTCAGCCACTGGAAATTATTTAGAAACAACCGAAGGATAGGGCCAAAGGCCCAAGGCCTTTATCTGGGCCAGATGATTGATGTGCTGTGGGCCCCGCTGTGGTTAACAGTGATTTTTATCTGTTGCTAGCAGCAACAGTCAGGGGCGCAGCGTGAGGCCAGCAGCCGGCCGCGGCGCTGCAGCAGGCCCGCACACAGGGACAGACAAATAGTCTTTTCAGCCGGACAGGTCTCGTGGGGGGCTTTGACATAAAGGGCCCTTTGGAAAGGCTGGAATTGTCAGCCCTTTGATGGCCGCATGCTGGGCCATTAGCTTCTGTTACTAATTTGCGGTGCATGTGAGAGGGCAGATCCACGGGAACACCTGCGAGCAGCTCGGGTGCATTGTGGGACGGGTTTTGTAGGGAGAGCCGAGGAATAAAGGACGAGGCATAACCCTTCCATCTAAAGGGCAGATGACACAGGCTATTATCGTTTCCAGCCATCAAAAGGATGGCTCTGAAGTAACATCAAGCTGTCTAACTCAGACCTGGAAAAGCTAAGAAACTGGGGGAATTCAGCGTTAGTACGGGGCCATCTGTAACACAATGTGCCGAGCTCCTGCAGGAACTTTTCAGGGAGAGGTAACCTTACACATGGGGATACCCAAGAGGAATGGGGGGGATTCAAGGATAAACCGTCACCTGTGCTTGTACTGATTCTGAAATTCCCCGTCACCTCGAGCCCCTGTGTGTAAAATATAAAAATATAACAGGGTGAAAATAATACTGACGATGTCCACGGCAGACGCCAGCCCTGGACAGAAGTGGAAGAAATGCCATTTGTAACTGTTGGGGTAACTTCTTAAACGCACTGACTCCTGCACTCTGAACAATATTACATTTTTCCACCAGCAGATCCCATAGACCATTAAGGCCTTCATACAACTGGGCCTGTCAACGCACCCTCAAGGTCTCCCTGCCCCACACATGAGTTAACTGAGGCACAGCAAACAGCACGCCTGAGATCGAAGAGCAAGATTATAGGAGTGCTGGGAATACAACACAGACCTTCTGTCTCCTCCTCCTGGCTTTGAACACAAAACCATGCTTCCTCTGTTGGTTAACATTCAGGATGCTGAAATTATAAGCATTCAAGGCTGCAACTTTAAAGATTAATATAAAAGCAACTTTTGTATTACATTTTGCAAGCAACCAGAAAAGTACATATTGTAAAATAATCTGCAAGTTGTACCACCGTAGGTCACTTCAGTGACTAATGAACATGGTAACGTTCAGGCTGAGTTTCACTGGAAAGCAGTTTTTCCAACCAAATTATAAAGCCTACTTGAGTAATGGAATCATTTACAGCTCTCACAGCACCGTGGTGTCACAAAAATACCACTCCAACAAAATTAAATTGGCGTCAGAGACCACCACAATATGCAAACAAATCCAACCCCAACTCTAGTCAGAAGGAGGAAAGTGCACCGCAGTAGACCGAGTCTGTACTGACACTGAAGATACACTTTCATCGAATAAAATCTCTGTAAAACTTGGTTTGCACAGTCTGTATTCATGCTACAGCAGTGCCTAGAAGCAGGAGCCAGAAACAGGGCCCCACTGCATCAAGCGACAGTTTTCAGCCCTGGGACATCAGAACTCCGGCTTGGCTGAGTGCTTCTTAAATGAGCTGTAAAAAGGTAGCTCAGAAAAGCAAGCCTGTGGTCAAGATGGCCTTAAATTCAAAATATAGGGCTCCGCAACCTTAGTGGTGTTTCTCTTAGGGTGTTTGCAAATTGGAAGAGGTTGAAAACCACCAGCAAGATTCTAAGTGAAGAAAGAGAGAAACCTACCATTATAAAGGAGGTTTGGGTAAAAGGGCAACAGTCTTTAACCAAATTGAACCCCCCCCAAATATTAAAAGCACATTACTACAAGTCTGAAATCAGAAAACCCCAATAGCAAGGCTTCACGAACTTCTTAATCTGGCTCCTCACAATGTAACTTTAATTTCAAGTCCTTCCTACTTGTGCTTCCAGCTTTACAGCAATCGAACACATTTACATGTCTGAAAACCTCAATTCATGAGATCTTGATCAAACCATTGTAAGCTTATTTTCAATGACGTATTTGCCTTAGGTTTCACAATCACTGATAAGAATTCATTTATTTTAAAGCAAATTCTTACAAAATCAATCAACTTGAGAAAGGTACCAGTGAGTGAAAAACACCACACTCGGTAAAGCCGCAAGCCACAGCCATGCTGTGGTCCTGCTTAGCCGGCAAACACCCACTCCTTCTATTTACCAGGCTTTCTTGGGATCCCTGTAACTTCCCACTGCTGTCATTGACAGAGAAGAAAAAAATCCTACTGTTCTCCCACTCATTGTCCAAGGCCAGCGAGGTAAAGAGCTACCTGAACAGAATACGCACAAGGATGTTTGCCCAAGGCAAAGACAGATCAGAGATAAGGTTGTGATCAGATCAGGTGTAAAACATCTGTGAGGTGAAGCAGAAACTAGTTACATTGAGGATCCTTTTTTCACACTCTGTTCTTCAAGTAAAACAAAGCAAAAAAAACCCCCAAAGCCCCCTTCCTTGCCCCCAAAAAGCTCTAGATAAAACCAGTAGGTGCCAACTGTGCTGTTCAGACGCTTAACCATTTGCACACCTCATGGATTATGATCCATCCCACTGGCCCCGCACCCAAGAGCTGGCAGGCAGCCCCCGCAGCATCTTTGTTTCTGCACATTTCAACATTACTCAACCCTTTCACGCAATCGTGTTCTACTCACTTTCACCGGCTGTCCAGTACAGCAATGAAGAAAATTAATGTGAAACTGAAAACTGCCCTTCTAATTTTTCTTTCTCTTTTGAAAACCTGCCCTCCTCTTTGATCTTCCCAGTGAGCCTGTTTTGATTGCTGACCCAACCACCTGAACAGAAACTTTAAAGTGCAAGTTGCTGATGCACAGTGTGTCATTGCACTTTGGGCCAACAAGATGGGTAGCGTAAGGACACTTTAGTTAAAAATATGCCAAACTCCTCCTTCCTAAACACCAGATTAATCTAAAGTTCATTTGCATTGCTCTTCATGCACGTTTGAACACATACACTTCACTTAAACTACATTGCCTAAAACAACTTCCACTATTTTTTCTCATTCAATGCTGCAGTAAGTAGTACTGGAAGCTTTTGAGGAGCTGATTTCCTTTATCTTCGCAAGACTATTCAAATTTCAGCATTCAGTTCCAAAAGGCAACTATCACATCAATCCTGCCAACCCAACAGCTCAGTGGCCATCATACAACTGAGGAAATCAACAGAAACGCTTTCCAAAATCCCTGGGTTGGTTTGCTGCTCCTCGCTTCCCCCAAGATGCTTTAAAACTTACTGAGTTTACAAATAAGCAGGGCCTGACAGGCTACGCTGCCCACAATACTTGTGCTCTCTGCACCAACAGCAGTGAAGCCCATCAGCGATACAGAGACTAATCGCCAGCTTGTGCTAACATCCTTCAGACAGAATGATTAACTTTACATTTATCATTGGCCATTATACAAATAAAGTCACTGAAATAAAACGTTGCTGCAGAGCCTTTTTCTTTCAGTTTTGATAATGAATGCTTTGGCTTTTATTTCCCACATAAATGCCCTTTTTTTTTTCATATATGTATCAAGAGCCCATCATACCACAGCAACATAACAGACTTGCGTGTTTGTCTTGTTTAGTGTCTACTAAGGATTTCTGTATGGTGCCCCTCATCCTGCAGACCTAGCCCAGCTCCCCAGGCCTTCTCCCCTTCTGCTTAGGTCTTCAGTCTCTGTTCCAGTGTCTAATGAAGGAAATAACACAGAGAATTTGAGAAGGAACATTGCAGAGAGACAGGAAGAGAGAACAAGATAACGAGAGAAAGAGAGAAAGCAAAGACAGGCTTTTCTTCTAGGGAACTATTGTAATTTCCTTGAAATATTAACCAATTCTTACCCTACCTTCTCACATGGCATGAGATACAGTGTTTGTGGAAACAGCCCCTTTAATTCCTTCCCTTCCAATGCTTTAAACAGGATCCATAAATAGGATTTATATAACGAAGCTGATTCTGGCATGCCTGAAAAAGTTCTACTTGTTAAGAAAAATAATTGAAGAATGATGTACTGTGAGAAATATCATTGTTTGTTTGTTCTGAAATGCAAATAAGGACACAATATGTTTTAAAAAATAATAAAAGTCTTAAATAGCTGCCCCAAAATAATGCAGCCAAGCTTGAGGAAAAGATGTAGATATGAAAGTCATAATTATCTAAGCAGTAGGACTAATCCAAAGACATTGGTTAGAAACAGAAGAAGAAAGAAAACAAGGAAAGTGATAAACACATGGGACTGCAGCATTTGGTTTCAAAGTGGGCCAGGTGGCTTCCTTGGCACTTTGGCAGCAGAGAATATTTCAGATTCTCAGCACATTCTGAAGGCAGAGAAGCTGCCTGTCCCAGCCACAGCCTGCTGGGTCACCGCAGGTTCAGAGATCATGCTCGCTACCCGGTAAAAGCAGCTGTACTTTCCCTGCTAATGGCTAGATTTAGATGCAATTGCAGAGATTTTCATACTACCATGCTTCTCTGCAAATCTGGGCAATAATGAATGCTACTGCAGGCTGCAGGTTAATCTAAATTAGGTATCTGATACTCCAGTTCTTCTAGTCATCACACAACTTCCAGGTGGGTGAGACTCTTCTGAGCCAGGACATGCCTCTGGTCAGACTGAGCGTTGGCTAGTACTTTGAGAGTGCCCACCAGCACACCAGAGGCCAGGGCACAAGGGAGATGCCATCAGGATTTGGTTCTGCAGCTTCACAGTGGCATGTTCTGTTGTCATCGGAGCTGATGACTCCTAGTCCTGTCTAATGCCAGTGCTATGTTGCTTTGCCCTTTGAGTTTCAGCTTACGCTCCACACAGTCACGTCCCTTGGAGCACACCCTGGGTCACAGGCTTTCCTAGACCAGCAGACAATTTTGGATATGGTCAGTCTGTGTTGCTTCCAGGTGATACACACAGGAAAAGTCACTGACCTGATATTATCCAAGACAAAGGGCTGGGAAGAAGAAGGAGAAAGAGGGGGAAAGAAAAAAAAAAATATAAAATTGTTCAGTTTGCGGGTAGTGTTCTAAGAATGCAGTATTTTCTTCTAGTCCCTTCTGGTGCTCTCCATCCTACATCCTCCAAACAGGCACATTATGCTGTAGGAATGAACTTCACAAGGTCTGACATCCTAGGAAGGACAGCAGTTCAGCCACCTCCTCAGTGTTCTGCTCAACAATTAGTAGGAGCTTCATCGCTATACATCAAAGATGTGGTCTTGCCTTGGATAAGATTTCATAGGAAGTCTTAAAAGGGATGCGTTAAATACATTTCTCAGGAAAAACAGCATAACAACAACAAAACTGGCAAAAAAATAAAGCACAAGAAACCAACCACACAGGCATACACACAAGCTTCCAGACATTTAATTACACAATATATGCGTATGACAGACATCAACAAGCCTACAGGAAGATTCCTGCTTCAGTATTCAATGCCGCCTCAATAAATATTTCAAGGTTTCAAATGGATGCTTTGCAATAGCACAGTTTCCATTTGCACAAGTGCCAGAAGGAAGAATTCAACACAGGCTTAAAGCAAAACCAGAGTATTTTCCTGTAAAAATTTAATTGGGAAACTGACACTATATAATCTGTACATCATTGCCTTCGAGCTGTTGTTAAAAAATTAAAGCTGTATCAAAAGAACTGCTTTGTTAAATTAACACGTTATGCATACCAGACATAATCTGCACCAGGAAAGGAAATAGCTTTGAGTCAAAAATGCACTGATTGTTATGGTTGTCATTGACAGAGGCTGAGCCAAGCAACGTAAGCAGACAAAAACATGCCTCCTGTACAGACACATGCCCTTGCGAACATGTAGGCTTTATTGCAAAACCTGAACAAAACCAACAGACAAGCAGGGTTTCATTATGGTGATTGTTACAGCTACAAATCGCACATCAGATTGTGTGAATTCAGTATGAAGTTTTGATGACGTGTAGGTATAGGGCAAGGCTGTGCTGCCGGAGCCCTGCCGCCGAGCCCACCAAGGCCGGCAGCGAGGAAGGGGCTACAGCCCCCAGTACTACCATGATGGCCCTGATCGGTGCATGGGCTCTGGACTGGCCATGGGAGCCTCCCCACCATGGGTGTAAGTCATCCCAGCCCCTTGCTCCAGTGGGAAGCACTGCCTTCCCCATGCTTGCTCAGCAGCATCCGCAGGATGTCAGCCGCTGCCACGACGGGCACCTGCAGCATGGGGAGCTGGGCTGCACTCTGCGGCTGGGGGTCAGAAGCTGAGGAGCCTGGTTTGAGGAGAGGGATGGTCAGACAGGGACACAGGACAAGCAGCACAGAGCTCCTTATACTCTACGCACAAGACACAAAAATTAGGTGGACCTTCTGTTCAGAACTACCTTACCTATTTTAGTAAATACTCAGTAAAACACTCTCCATCTGCACACCTCAGTGTACAAAGGAGATGAGTACCACTGCTCCATCTTAAGGCTAGAGAAACTCAGGCACTGAGGCTCAGAGCAACCTGCCCAAGGCCTCTTTGAAAGTACTAATTTAAAACCTCATTTTCTCAAGGTCTCTCTCTCTCTCTCTGAAGCTTGTCCATTCTAATCCTGAGGTTTGCTCAGCAAATACATGACAAAACCAAACCAAGTACCTTAAGTGGTCCCAAGGATATGATGACCTCCTCTGTTTTAACCTTTGCAAGCCCATGTCACAGTCACCATCATTTTGGCTTCAGATTAGTCCAGGCTCATCAAACAGGCTAAGCTTTGAAAAGTGACTCATCACTTTGCATGCCCAAACTCGTGACAATGTGACAGCCTCAAAGAGGCCAACTTTTCTAAAAATACAGAGCACGCTCCCTCAGAAAAGACTGGTTCCTCTCATAAGTTTCAAGTTGTTCTCCTCTGAATTTGAAGTGGCAAAGTAATTTTGGAAGATCTGAACAACAAAGTTTCCTCAAGAAGATTTTATAGCTTTGCACGCGAGGGTCTGTTAGCTTCATTCTGTGCACCGAGAGTCTAAGGCACTGCTGTGGTCTGCAGCGGTGAAGGCGGGTTAACAGTTCTGAGACTTTTAAGATAAGCAAAATTTCCCTTGACGTTGTAAACTCTTCAGGTGGTTAGAGACAACAGCTTCTGCTTTTTTGATGTCTTCTCAGAAAAGAGCTCACATAATTTTATCAGTCTCTGGGGTGACCATCAGATAACCATGCTATTCCTGTCTGAACCACTCAATGCATCTCCACCTTCCTGTCACTGGCAATCCACAAGACAACCAGGGGATTCAAGCTAACCACACAGCTCACAACTTAACTGATTAAGTAGGTGGGAACTGATGCCAGCTCAGCTCAAAGTGTCTTTCTCTGCTAACCAGAAGCTACCCGCAAGCTGTAGAGGGGAATGACCACAGATAACACACTGATACCGAAACCGTTTGGTGAAGTTGCAGTTTCCTGTTCGAATGCTCTCACAATCTCTTAGAAATGAATCTTCAGCAGGAGGCCGGCTGCAGTTAAATGGGCTGTCTAGGTCGTCGTGTGGGGTGTATTACTGCCTCTTGTTTTCAAGGGACCATTTATTACTCTCTCCTGCCCTCTCCCCCGGCTCTCTTGAAATGAACTGAATTACGGCTCTTCAGAGAACAGCAAGTCCTTAGGGGGAGGGAAAGATGCTTAGAAGAAGTCTGTGACCACCCTCCACCCGTTACAACTCGATGCCTGCCAGTTACACAGTGCTTAGTGGCCGCAGGCATCTTCACCACTGTGATATCCTAATCTTCGTGCTTGAAGCTCTTTTTCTCTTAAACCAGTGTGCTACTTGGCCTAGATGGTATTAAGCAGCTTTGGAAGAGCAACATGAATACAGTGGGGAAAATGTGTTCTGGGAACCGGAAGAGGAGGTTTGATCTAACTTTGATCACGAGCCTTACAATCATGCTTGTGTCAACACCTTGTATTTTGCTATGAAGAATGCTTACAGAGAAAAGCCTTTTAAACGAGTGATTTTGAGAACAAATTTTGAATCTTTGGTTCATTACAAGTATCCCATTAAGTTTAGCTTCTCAGCTGTTTATGCTGCTGCTGCCCAGAGCCTGAAGGTCCTAGTCCTCACCTAGTGAAGTCAGTAAGAAATTTCTCCCACTGACACCATCTGGTTTCCTTAACTAGGTGGCAGAAAGAAGGGCACATGGCTTTGGTCACATGATGGGACACCACTTTTGGAGTTCTAATATTTGTCACAATGAGCTGATGATATACGGAAATCAGTTCACCGAGAATGATTTTGAAGAAAAGTAGTATTAAACCATATTCTGCAACTGAATGTAGGGTGAAACCCCACAGACAACAGTTATGTTCTTACTTGCTCAGCTCTATTTGTAGAGTGTATGGGATACAAGGTAAAATAAAGCAGTTAACCACTCCAGTTGATGGCAGAGTTTCATCAGTCTATTAGAACAGGTACATGTTTTACCCACCTCAATGTAACAATTTTTTCCTTTGGTATTTACCAACTGGTCTGAGCATGATGCTGCACGAGTTAAAAGCACACACTGTGCAGTCTATACCATCCTTCATCTACAGCACTCTAACTGCTACAATATGTCCAAAAATTATCCTGCTTTGATTAGCTGATTTCCAGGACAGTACAAACCATTCCACCATCTAGTATGACCACATCCAGACAACCTGAGAACCATACCTGACGGCTTCTGAACCAAACCCAAAACTCCGTTTTGCTTACAGATAGCAAAGTACCAGTCTAAAAAGTTGAACTGAGGTTTGCAAACACCTAGCATCTACACAGTCCTAACATGTTTCTCAAAGACTGCCAAAGTCATCAGGCTTTCTGGAGAACACGTGGTGAATTAATCAGACAAGAAAATTCCTCAGGATACTACAAATCTAGGCTGTAAGTGTTCAGGCACACAAAGTCTTATCCATCATATAGCACAGAGATGAAACACAGATAGTAAAGGTATGAACCAGGCTACATTCCTGTAGAAACCACTGCAGATGTGTCCACAATGATGTAACTGTATGCCAATTTTCCATCATTCTGGTTGCAAAACTGAATATTCACAACCAGTAGCACAGTAATGCATCTGGAAAGAATCTATAAATAAAGCAGTTAATTCCATTAAAATCTAGACGGGATACCATTTGAGCATGTAACTCAGTAGCATCATGTGCTTGCTGGATTTTTTTATTATTTTTTTGAGACACATACTAATGCCATAATCAAAAGCAATTCTGAGCTCAAAACTGACCTCAAGGTTACAAGACTCTATGGCAGACTGTTCCTTTTCATTGGAAGTACGTTGCACAGCCAAGACGTTAGCACATACACACCGGATGGACCACAGGGCTAATTAAACAGTGGCTTTGGTGGTTGTATCTGTTCCAAGAGCAGGTTAGTAAACTAAACTTTAAAAAAAGTAATGAAACCGAAGGTGATACAGAAGCAGGTAATTTCCACAAAAACAGAGCAGAGCTCAGAGTGATGAACAGTTGTTTTACTCAACCTCAATGCCTTTGAGTTCCTGACCTGTGATGAGCTGAAAAATGAGAGAACAGCTATAATCACTTGAAAACTAAGCTGAAACACTGGGTATTCTGAACTGGAAGATTAAAATTTCTCCATGAAATTATTCTCATCGATCAGTGGGTTTTAAAACAAGACTTACAACGACCAACTTTGGGTACAGCAGTGCCTTAATTTCAGAATTACACCACTGCCTCCCTTAAAGCCATTTAATAAAACAAAGAGCCGAGGAAAAAGCAGAGTACTTGGCCTTACTGGTTGCCAAATGGTATTGCAAAAGTCTCCTACCCTGCGTGATTTGTATCTCATGCACAAGTTACACACAACGGATTCATTTACATTTCTGCCCTTGCCTGCATTCCCTGGCTTTCTAGAATCGCAGTTGGTCCTTTTGCATCATGTAAGGAGGAGTTTCTTACAGTTTGATTTATTTATTAGCTATAAGATGACGAAAGAACACCTTTCTAAAACGTTACCAGCAAGTCATGGTGACTGAGGCTGGAGTCGACCACAAGGAACTGCAATGCTGAAACCCTAAGGCAGCAGGAAGTGAAAACACTGACCCTGCCTAAGAAACATTTCACATGGCTAACCAGGGTTTCCATCTAAATGCTCCTCTTCCAGCAAAGCAAGCGCGGCAGATGGGAAATCCAGTCTCTTCAGCAATGATTTTACTCTCACAGCAGGAGCTTAACTGTTCCTGGAAAGGTAGACCAGGGACCTGGGCTCCTCCGTGAACCACCTTTTTACAGAAGCAAGCATGGTGCCACTTCTCTGTTCTCTCACCCCTCAGGAATGGAGGAGCGCTGCCTTTCCACTACAGATGCATCTACATGTCCCAGTATATTTACATCTTAGCAGCCAGCTATATTGCAGCTACGCTGAAACATGAAGTGAGAACGAGAGAAACCTCAGCCTACAGCAGATTTCTCCCCCATTTGCAGTTTTCGCAGCAGAGTCACCACACCTTCAACATGTTACCAAAAGCTTGCTTTGGTATGAGATCTGACTTAGGATTGCATCTGTTCTGTTTAATTAAAGTTGCATCTTTGTCTTGTTAGGACAGGGAAGAAACTGAATATCTCTCCCTAGCCTTTAATAACATATACCAGTTTAAAAAAAAAAAAAAAAAGGGACACTAGGAAAAAATGCAAGTGATGAAACTGAGTAAAGACCACCAACCTACAGGAAACCTTACTTACACTCTGAATGTGACTAGTTTCATCACCAACTCAAATAACTTCTCTCTCTAGACTAGTTTATTTCATTGCAGTTCAACACAGGGAATATCATTTTGGGACTGATAAGCAACCAGTCCCTGACTGTAAGTACAATAGGGTATTCCACTGAGCTGCACAATTAAATATTTTAAATTTTATAATGCTTTAAGATGATGGACAGTGCTCTCTAACGCCAGTAACACCCACAAAGTTGATGCACTCAGTCCCTTTTCCATGTTCTCTCGTGTTCACCTATTATTAAGGCCAACAGAACACGTTGTCCATCTTTTATTTCTACAATAACACTCTGAGTTAGCGGCGCTGTTATTTCCTCTGCTGTTCCCCTTACACTCCGTGGTTTTGGGTGCAGGTTTCTGCAAGGGCTTATTGAGATACAAGATAAAGCAAGAGAGCATGAACGCCTGTTGCCCTCACCGTGAATTTCCTCTGAGGAACCTACCGCAGTACCCAGCACAACAAACACCAATGCACTCCGGCTGTGCTCAGAAATGGGCTATTTTAACCCCTTCTCTCATTATAAAACCGTAGCACTGCCAATTCTCACTGCACAAGACTATTAAAGAACTGAAGAAGAACCAGAAGCAAATCCCCCAAGAGGCTCCACACTTAACCCCTGTTCACTGTGCTCATCAGGTAAGCAGCCCTGATTCTAATCAACTGTCTGTTTTAATCATCTTTTTTTTGGTGTTGGTAAAGGGAAAGGAAAGAAAGTTAAAACAAGGCAATGGATTGTAAGGAAAGAGAGCCATGAGAGCAAATAACAATGTGAAAACAGCTGAGACAGACAAGCAAATACCTTGCCCCATTACACAAAGAAAGCTACCGCATATATATGACACAACTGCCTCAGGACAGTCTTAATAAAAAAGGTCCAGAAATAAAGACCAGATAGTCTCAAAATCCTTTGCCTTTCCTCTTCAGCAGGATGTAATCCTTTCCAGGCTGCTGAATTCAAGATGGATTTAGTACAACTCTTCATTTTAGTGTGCAAGGCCAGTGACAGCGAGGTTATCCTACCCCAAAAGCTAAGGAGCTCTGGGAATTTTGGGGATGCGTCTGTATAACAATAGTGTCTTTCTAGTCAGCTTAGAGATCTGTTCCCCACCCCCACCCTGAGCCGAACTGAGGGCAATGGCAGGGGACATTAAAAACATGGGCAAAAATCACACAGAAGTCATATGCAGTGTCCTTCAAGGGGCTTGCAAGGGCTCACGGTGTGAGCTGGCTGTGCTTCCCCTGCAGCTGGGGGGGTTTTATGGAAATCAGCATCTTCCTGTCCTGCTCTGGCCGCAGGGACAACGGGGCACCAGCACTGGTACGGCTGCGGCAGGAGCCTCCTAGGCAGCCCCGCTGCCACGGCCACTAGTTCAGGCAGACTGAAATTCAGTCAGAGAGGGCCCTCCGTGCTCACCTATGGCTGTGGAGATGAGTGAAAATTTATGGGACTTTTCATCCTAACTAAAAGCAGTGGTCATCTAAGAAGAAACAGACTTTCAGAAAAGGGAACTTCTAAAGGAAATGAGTTGCAAGGAAGTTCATGGACTTCAGTATTTCTAAAGCCGAAGTATGTAGTTTATTTGTGTTTGTACTTCTGCTTACGCTTTTCACAGGACATTTCAAAAACCCTCAAGAGCTCCCACAGATCTGCAATAATATATGCGCTAATTAATTACTCAACAGCATTTGAGCTCATGGGTTATGGGACAGCCTCTGGAGCCAAGGGGCCAGCTCCTCGGCTGGCTTACAGCAACCTGGCTCCACCCCACACGGCACTCAGAGCAAACAAACATTACTTATTCAGTGAACTCAGCTTGTCCAGGCGAATTCAGACATGCAGATAGTTCTTGTAAAGTGAGGCTATTTAGGAACACACGAAAAGAAAACAGCAGAAGTTAAATGCTTTGGGTTGACACCCACCATTATATTCCCGGCTCTATAAAATTCCTGCTTCGAGGGAGAACTCCTTTCAAAATTCTTTATGTTTCTATTACACACTATTATTTTTCCTTTTTTTTAATCCTTTGTGCCATCATTGCTCTTACAGGCCACATCGCTTTATTATAGTCCCTTTTTCTTTTCCTTTCTAACTGAGTACCTGTCTTCAAAGAAGACAGAGTATTGCTCCACCTGAAGGGGACCTATCTGCCATTCTTTTTCTTGTCCAGAAGAAAAAGACAATTATAGTCCCTCTTTTATACTTGGCATCATGGCAAAATGAGATTGATACTTATTTTGGAATTATTACTCCCCTACCCATAAATCTTGTCCAGAAAGTCTTGCTCAAGTTGTCAGCCCACAGGCACACTATTGTAGGAAATACATATTAAATTCACTTCTATCAATTAACTTTGGCTCCAGCTCAAGGAGTTTTAGATTCATAACAAGAGCCCTGTTTCCAATATTGATTTTTGGCAAGGAAAAATACTAGTTTATCAGAGGTCCTAAAATACAACGAATTTTCCAGCCCAGCTAAGAAATGTTACCTACCTACAGAGGAGAGATTTTTCATTAGTGTATGACAGATTGGCAGGTGGAGAAACCCCATTAGTTACAATTCAAGTTTGCCTCTGGTCACCGAGTATGCTTCCACACTCATGAGCTGAAGTACACTCAAGAATTCCCAATCAGAAGTATTTTATGCTTCATAGCAATAATTTTCTTGACCTTTATGTAGAAATCCATCCTTCTCAGGACACCAGTTTCTCGGTGGCAATCTCAAAGATGGCAAAGTAAGATAATCATCAACTGGGGACTTGGACCATGCTCCATGTAGGAAGTGGTACTGACTTAAGCTCTGTACAGAAAAGATGATGCTGAAGGTGCTTTTCCAAGTCTGACAATTTGGTCCCCAGCCTGAAAGCACAAGAGCATCCTTGAAGCACAGAGCGGATCAGGGAAATGCTGCTAGCCTGATCTTCAGCAAGCTTCTGTAACCATTACACTGAAAAAGGGAACTTGCCCGTGCACACACCGAGGATTTCTGGCGTGGGAACAGCCTCCTTAGCAGGGACCATCTGTTCCAGGGTTTCACAGAACTGCATTGAGCTGGCGCAAAACTAAAACAGGCCATGAAAAGAGCTTTACAGGGTGTATGAGGGTATATAAACCTGCGAAGAGTCAAGAGTTCCTAGGCTGATGATTACCTAGCACTTTGCAGTCAGTTCATATCTGTCCTCCTCCCCACTGAGCTCACTGCGCTGGACAGTACCTCCACGCTGTAAATCAGCTGAATTACAGCTCAATACTTGCTGTCCCGGCAAGTGTGCTCACGCGTACAAGCTAAAAAGATCTGGGTGTGCTAAGGTGGTCATGGGCAGCTGTGTTGGGCGACAGCCCACTGTACAGCCACACCAAGCGCACAGCACAGGCGAGGAGTCCTGGAAGGCTGTAAAGATCATCACTAGCAACTGGAAAGCCAGTTCCAAAGATCAACAATATAATTTGAAAGAAACAGGCAGGAAGGAGCAGACTGGGGTACAGGCAGACGGTGCAGCAGGACTCAGGGTGCTCAAAGCCTACCCAGTGCTTGCCTATACCACCTCAGGTTCCAGCTACATCTGGGTAATGAGATAATCATTCTCAGGCTACGTCACCAAGCAGAAGGAAAGAAGGCTGCAGATAGCACTGAGTTGACTCCGGATGACCCAAGTGTCTCTGCTAGCCTTACAGTGTTTTGCACGTTTCTTTCTATCCATGAGCTGTAGTCTAAGTTATCTGAGACACTGGTTTCCGGCGCTCAACAAGGAAGATGTAAAATCAACAGAATTTGATGAGCTGCCAGGGATTTGACTAGGCTGCAAAGTCTTTGATATTTTACAGAAGCTCAGAATAAAAATCAGCTGCTGCTGTTGCCAAGTGTATGTTACTGTTTTTATTAAAAAAAAAAAAAAATAAAAAATCTTCCAAGAACAAATAAAACCAAACAAAGACGTTTCATCCTCCTGTACTTTTGTTCCAAGGTACACTCAGACACATTGGTTCACTGGCTATCCATTTGCCTTATGCTTTCAGGTTTATTCTTTTATTCACTCCCACATTTTAGCCCCTTTCATTTCAGAAGAGGAACAGCTGCACAGATGCTTTGTAAATAAACTATATAATTTATTGGAAGAGGTTTTTTGTTTATTTTTTTAAGCTACCACATATTCCCTGTTCTATCCTTTTCCGTGCCATCTACAAAACTGAGTCAAGTTCAACTGCAGCTTGGGTTTGTCTATATGATGTGCTCAACCTTATAAACAATTGCAACTTTTTAGCCATTAATAACAAACTGTATGTACTGATTTTATGTTCACTGTAACTACTTTCTAACTATGTCAGGTCCTAAATTGACTTAACTATCAGAAATAAATTTGAAGAATGGTCCACAGGGTGGATATTTTATCAGTGATATACAGAAACCTCAACATACAGCTAATTTCTAATTCTCTGTGTATTTTTTAACAAATCAGTGCATTTTCAGGTAGACAGGCCTCTCATCCTGTTACCAAAAAGGAAATCTGTTTTGTCTGCTCAGAGAATAGACAGACCTTTCTGACTAAAATCACTAGTCTCATTTGTGCGTGCAGGAAGTGTGACAAATGGCTAGAGTAGTTTATCACATGTATGTAACCATCAAGCCATAAAGGGAATAAGATATTAACCTCCATAAACAAACTAGCATTCTATTTCTCAGCACAGAGGAAGTATACATTTAATAAGATAAGGATATGAAACACATGCAACTGATGAGATAAGGAGCTTGCAGAAACAGTACAGACATAGATATGTCTCATGTTATCCAAGTAAAAGTAAACGCTATTCAAAACTTATTTTGGGAAAAAGATTTGTAACAAATTCTGTCTGCGATATCTACAGACTGTGAGCCTATGTGCCAAGTCATTGTTAATGCTATTTTTGAGGCTACAATTTAAATCTAGGTGCAGCTGAAGTTAACCAGAGGTTATGTGGTAACTTCAATGAAACCAGAATTTCACGGAGTTATTTCAGGCATCGTCCTTATTTAGGACTTAACGTTCTTAACGTTCACTTCACGTTCCATGGGAAGCGTGAAGTCAATGAAGTTGTTGGAATATGCAGCACTGAGGAGTTATTATTTAGACACTTGCATTTAGTTTTCTTCTTAACTCTAGCTCCAGAGTCTGTACCTTATATATGAGCGGTTTGCCGAGGTTTTCAACATTAGCCTGCTCTGACTGCACAGGCAGGCCTCGCTTGCCTCCTCTCTGCGGCCCAGCTGAATGGGCTCTTTTTGCAAATGCACGTTTCCTTAAATTGTGCATTTTCTACAAATGTCTCTGAAAGCAAACATCTCTGCAAGGACGGCTGAAGCCACTGAATGCTGAAGTGTGCAGATTCAAAATGAGCTAATTAAAAATGAACACGCACAAAATAGTTTGTGGTATTTAAACAGCTGCTTATGAAACCCAGTACAAGAACTTCACCGAGCAACGATATATATTATCATTCCACAAGTGACAGTCTTCCACAACACAAGCCGTGCATAGATACCAGGAGGAGCACTCAATACAAGAATGGTATCTCCATCATGCCTCCTGCTAGCACTATTTTTTATCGTCCTTTCACCATGTCTGGCAAACCACCTGTCTGATGTAAACAGGGGCAGAGCCAGAATACTGACTTAGTGTTTCATATACAGCTGCTTTCATGAGAAAATGAAAACTGTTACGAGATATTATGGACAACCCCTGGTTTGGGGCCAGTTGTCTTGAACCGGTGGTTTGAACATCTCTCTGCCACCTGGGAGAATCAGCTTCCAATGCAGGTTTGGGCCAGCGAGGTCTGGCAGTGCTGGAAGTGATAGTCTCTGCCTTATGCTAAATCAATTTAGAGCAGCATCAGAGTCTTAAGGGGAAACGGTCAGCCTCAACAGCTGGTACATGGTGAGGCAGAAGGCAGTTTAATAAGGAAAATGACAACCCATAAGGAAAAGCAACCCCAGCTCACACTACTCATGATCTCAAAATACTGCCTTGGCATGCAGAAAGCTCTTACCTCTCTTGAGAAGTTACAAGCTGGCTAAATAAAAGAACCTTGTCCCCACACATGCACAGAGAAGGAGCTAGAAATTTTCGCAAAATCATTTCTCTGAGAGACAAAAGTAAATTTCTTAACAGCCAGCAATGGAGGAAAACAGTCCTATGATTTATTGGCCTAAAGACTCTAAGAAGAATTCTTTGGCCTTTTTCCATTAAGATTTCGCAACCTATCTTATAGCCAGTGGGCAATTGTTTAATTCCCAAACCATGCCCTCAGTCATAAAATCTGTGAAGACGATTCATTATTATTTATGTGGTGCCACAGGCATGCATGGCATTTTACAGACAAATAGAAGATACAGCATCTGCCTTTTAGAAGCTTAGGTGAATCCGACTGTTCATGTGTATGGGAAGCAGTGCTCAACTGGTCCAAGAGCAAACATTCCTCATCACGCAATGAATTAAGTAATGATACTCACCTAGGATGCTGGAAAGATTTAGACAGGAGGATACTTAGGAGACATGTCATTACTGTCTAAAAATTTGTGACATTATTTCATTAAAATCGTAAGACTTATAAATTCATATGTTATTTTGTAATGGCTTTATGATTAAAATGTACTTAGTCTTGTATTATGAATTTCTGATCATACGTATGATAGCATGCAACAGTGTCGCTATGAAATCAGACTGTAAATTCTGCACTGCCTAGCAATTTTTTCTCTGTGCGCACAGCACTGGGTAGGAGCTCACAGATTCCATCATACAACTCTAAACATACAACGTAAATTATTGAAAGAAGATCATTCATGTGATTACGGGGGGGGGGGGGGGAACAAGTGTACCAGGTCTCCACATCAACTTCCTGATAGTATATAAAATCCACCCTTGTTTTGGTCTATGAAAAGCGAGCAGTTACAGCTCTTGATAAGAAACATAGTTTGGGACCATTCACCTAGAAGGCAAAATTTTATCATGGCAGAGGTCGTGAAAACAGCAATTATCATCAATAAGCATTGGCAGGAATTGTTAGACAGACTGAGACATTCTCGTTCAGATTTGCAGACAAGATTAGCATATGCCTTCATCTACAACCTCTGCACTAGCAATGAGGGTATACGTGGCATTGGCTGAACAACCAGCATATCGTAACAGATATCTACACACCATAAATTTGTTATGAGAGTCAGATATAACGCGATTCCAGGAATTTTCATGTTGACATTGCTAAGCCACTCACACCCTCTCCTATATCCTTATTAATATATACAATAAGGTCTATGTGCCTGCCTTCTTGGACAGCTGAGCAGCAAAGGTACCGAAAATAAACAAACAACTATACCACCTCTAGATGAAGAAATGTCATTATTGCACATACAAATAAGGTACATGTGAACAGAAATGGTCAATTACACATTACTGTTACATTGCATACATATGCAGACGTGTCCTGGCCCTGTAACACCAGCCCTAGAACACTGGTACCTATGGCACTCCTGTGAAGAAAACACCAGCAACACCCTTCTCTGAAAACAAGGGAGCTTGTTTTATAACTCAGAGCTTGTAAATAAGAGAATATTGACTTTTTCTCTTCACACCAGTGAGGGTCACAATTCTTCTTAAAATGGAACAATTTTGTCTTTGGTTCTTGTATTTAATGCACAAATGAAAACCTGTATGGGGGAGGGAGGAGAGGAGGGAAGCATCTCCCACTGGTGTTGAAAACGCTTCCTACTCTTGTCTTTTAATTCTCAGGAGGTGACTATCCAGCTGAAATCCGCTATAAAACAACAAAAAAACCCCTCCCTGTAAGTATAAAATTAAATTGAAGAGGGCCCCAGACTCTTAATGCACTCTCACATATCAGGGCTGTCCCCTGCCAGCTGCATGAGAGTCCTGCACTCTAACCCTGTTTTTTTTAATGTTCTGCATTTCTTTCATGTCAGTGGATATGCAATAGGTAGTGTAAACCTCTGCAATCAACATCAACAGAAGTGAAAGAATTAGCTGTAAAATGACTTACGGAGTAGCCTCTTCCTGAAAGCGATTGAGCAGAACTCTGTGGGAGGAAACAATATGCCACAGTAAGTAATGCAAGAGATTCTGTGTAATGTAAGATAAGAATCATTTTGCGATTCCCTCCCCCAGCCCAGTATTCCTTAGGGGAAACCTTCACAACCAGAGCGCCTCAAATGACCTTCTGACATTCTGTGGGCTGCCACAGGAATAACAGCAAAAGAGCATTTCCAGGTGAGGGCTCCAGGGCTATTTCAGACAAGGGTTTCACAAGCTAGAGCAGGGCTTCAACAGCACCTCCCAACTATGGTAAAAGCTCTCAGCGTGGGATATGTCTTCATAGCAGCAGAGTACGTATTTTGAACCGACCCTCTTCAGTATGTAATGGCAGCTTCCAAGGAAGTGTACATGTGTGTAACGATGCTCTCCTGAACCAGGGCTGCACATTTCGCCTCATCAGCTCCAACCTTCAATCATGTAACCATATATCCCACTTTTCATTCCTCTCTATGAATCTGTGAGCCTCCAGCCTTCATTGCTGCAGCATTACCATATGACAACTCTATCTGAAACAACAATAGCAGCAAAGCACTAATTTATCATCTCTCAGAGCTTTAATAAGCATTCTGTCCCTTTAGAATAAGTTAAGTTACATTGTTTAATCCTGCTCTTAATTTCAGCTCCTCCTGCTCCTTTCTCTACCTCATCCTTACCTCCTTCACATGCTGCCAAATCATTTGGTTCTTTTCCTTTTCTTTACACCATCTCCAGTCACTTGGATCCCTTTCCTCTCTCTACAATTCAAGACTGCCGAGCTGCTGTTTTTCACTGGCAGTGACTTTCTCGAAGCAGCTAAATGAATTCCACCTCTATCTCCAGCTGCTCCTATATGCCTTCTTTTCGGAAATTAAAAAGAAGCTGGGAACAGTGGTGGCATATGACACCACATGACCCAGCAAGTACTCTGCTTGCCAATTTCCAAATGTGATTTATAATCATGATGCCCAAGCTACGTGATTTTATTAAACAAGATTCAGGGAGTCTTAGCAGTCCTGTTTCCAAGACTGATGTTCTAGGGGGTACCAAAGCCTGAACAAAAATACCAAATTATTGCAGGATGATCTTGAGGATTGTTTGTCTTTTTGCAGCAGCACCAGAAGTTATCGTATTATTTAATCACCACAACAGCACAATACCCCCAAAGAGATTGACGCAAACTGATTGCAGGCTACTGCAAATACTTGTAATTTTCCACCAGTAAGATAACTTCCTTTGTACTACCAGTTTGCAAACCTTTTGTTCAGAAGATACCTAGATACATGCAGAAACCTTTCCAGACTCCTGCACTCAATGGAAGACTCAGTCGTCTTGTCAGTCTGCCCATGCATGCTCTGGGGCCACTGTCTTGCAACTGCCCTAGACACCAGAGAAGCGATTTGCCAGCCAAGTGCCCGTGAAGGAAAGTTTCCAAAGCAAAGAAGGGACAACAGCAAAGCCCTACAACTACGTGAATGTGCTGCTGGAGGACGGAGAGCTCCCCATTAACCCTCTCACCAGCTGGCACAGGAACCAGGGTGCCAAATGGAAGGAAAGCTGTGGCACAGCTCTTCACAGGTCTTACACACAGGTCTGCAGCCAAGGTGTGACTGGGTGCCAGTCCTCAGCCCTGGCATGCAACGCCTGCACCTCTGTCCTGCTGTCAGGAGATCTCTGTTCTCCAGAAAAAAGACAGCCTTCACAAGGGAGTCTGAGATAGCAATAACAAACCACTAACAGCATTTAACTTTCCACCTTTTGCATACTGCACATTGATTTGGCCTCTGCCTTCAAACACTACAAAAAAGTAGACAGTTATTTATAAACTTCCTTAATGTAAACTGCCCAGAAATAAAGCTACAGACTGGTGAAGGGCAGTAGCATTTATCTCTGGTTTCAACAAACTAAGACAAACCTATCCCTCCCTCTAAATACATTTTTTTAAAAAAGAACAAACAACTCATGGAATTCAGTCTTGTATAGAAAAAGGTTAACAATATCCTGCTGTCTACATAAGTATGTTGAGCAGCTGAACACAATTATCTGTTCTGACGCTTTGGATAGCTTGATCAGGCAGTTCACCTAAAGTACACATGGAAATGAGAAGAGGGCCAATTACCTGCTCAGAGAGGCGGGAGGAGGAAAGGAGAAAGGGTGACACTTCTCACTCTCCCCACTCCCCACCCCCCACCCGTTAACTCAGTTTTAACAAAGATTGACAAGGTCTAACAAATTGGAAATAACAACCAAAAACAGCAACAAGAGGTTTCATTAGAAGCTTCTCTCTAGGGAAACAGCCTCTCAGAGCATTTTAATTTTAAGTTATTTTCATTCTTGTGCACGCCCAAAATATTTTCCTGGGATTGAGCAGACCCTTGGACAACAAACTCAAATGCGCTAACAACAGACCTGCTTTTCTTAGCTAACTTTCAGGCACCCCAAGCTGTCCAAGAACCCCAGGAATGTGCAGACCGCTGATTTAAAACTACTGAGTAGAAAACAGTAAAAACAGTTGTTGAATGAAGTGTTACATCAGAAATAATTAAAACTGAATGGCAATTTACTCTGGCATTTCTCACGTCTAAGAACTTCTTCATCCCTTACAAGTTTTAACATTAAATTTCCTGGAATTGAGGCGAGGGGAAAAGGAGTTCCGCCCTCCTGAATTTTTATTGCATGTATGAAGTTAGTAACTGGTGAATACTTTGGATTCAACTTGTAAAACCCTTTCCAACAATTAGTTTTATGCACAGCCATGTCCCACACTCTCCAGAGCTGTTTGCATGCATTTTTCTGCACATCTAACGAACTGCTATTGCTTTCTTGGTTAGCTGGGAACACTGTGGGCTCCTTAGGAGGATCCATACCAACTGCCACATGTAGAAACTTTGAAAGCCCCAGCTAATATCAGCTACGAGTGCCAGTGCTGAACAGTTTGCGTGCAACTGTGATGGATGTTCCTAAAGAAAAAAAATCTTTGGGAGTTGATATAAACATAGCTCAATCCATATGTCTCTATATCAAGATCAAATAATGAGAAAAGTAATCAATCATGGCTGCAAATATAAGAAATCTTAGTGGAAGTTTAACTTGGCATCTACTCAAAGTTGAAGAAATCCCCTTTGACTATGAATGAGCACTTGTCTGGCAAGAGCAGTTACTGGGGCAAATCTTCAGCAGGAATGACTTCCAGAGGCTTTTACCTACAGGATAGGAACACTTACATGGAGGCCTGTCATAAAATTCTTATTCTCAAAATAGTCTATTTGCTATTTTGGTCAATTTTCTCCTTCTCTGAAGGTACCTCAAGCAGCAGGGTACAATGGTCACTGTGGTACCCTGCTAGCCACATTCATGTTAGCGCTGCACCGACCAGCACAGAATCTGCCTGGTAGCTATGGTTCACCCAAGACCAAAACCCAAACCAGCTCTTACTGCTTCAACCCAGGTACACAAGCAGGCTCAGTTCTGGCCTTCAAACACTGTCTGAAGAAAGCGTCGCAGGCAGGAAAGATGCAGCCAAACACACAACTCAGAGACGGAGGACTGTAACCCCACCTGGCCAACTTTCTGCAGCCAGATGCAAGAACAACTGCCATGTCATGCCTCTCCAAAAGCCTTCACGTCTGCAAACCCCAGCATTGCAGAAGAAGTGGGAGATGGGGAGAGCGATGTGCCCACACAACCCAAATGCCGCCCACTCAAAGCAGGCAGGGACCAGCGGGCAGGGTCTGCCAGCCCTCTGGCAAAGCCGCTGCAGCAGATGCATCCATGCCGAGCTTGCAGACGCTGCTCCCCTTGGCTGCAGCGGCTACATGAAGCAATCGCGAGCAAGCCCTTGGGGAGGGCAGAGGCCCTCTCTGCCTGGCTTGAGCACTGCCTTTTGTGCCTCTCATGCCTCTGTCAGCACTGTCTGGAATACCCTGGGTTTCTAAGGGAGACTGTTACTAGTTAGGGGCAAAATGAGTGTGGTCTGTGCATTTAATGGCGCGTAAGTGGAACTACAGTGCTAGATGGCATTTGTGCATAAAGATAAATGGCTTATAATAGTTTGCAGATGATGTGCTCTTTTACAACTAAAGATTTTTGGTTCCTTTTAAGCCCAAGGTTAAAAACAAAACCAGCCAGCACAGACAAGACATTTCAGTTAAGTCACAGAGTGAATTACTTCTACCCTGGGATAGCTCTCGTGTTAATTACACTGGATATAAAAAAAATACACCTTTCTGGCAGCAAAGACAAAATCTTACTGTTGAAAGACTCTACTATCCCCTCACCGATGTCCTTGAGAGTTTGAGTTACACTGCAATCTACTGTATTTAAAAGATTTCTTCCTTTATTCCTGATAAACACCGTGATTGCAATTTAGAAAAGAAAACCATGACAAGATCTCACCAATAACTTTCAGCAGGTTTTCCAAGATTATCTATTAAATTGACAGGAAAAGTTATTTCCCTTGTATGAATAAAAGCATGGCCTTTCACTGTTCTCACGATGCATAAGAAATCAAGACACCCTCTGTTCAGTTTCTTAAAGCCATTGGGTTATTTATTGAACTAGAAAGACAGCAGGAAGTGCTCTAAAATCCAGTAATAATGAAACACTGGCACAGGTTGCCCAGAGAGGTGGTAGAAGCCCCATCCCTGGAAACATTCAAGGCCAGGCTGGACGGGGCTCTGAGCAACCTGATCTAGTTGAAGGTGTCCCTGCTCACCGCAGGGGGGTTGAACTTGATGACCTTTGATGGTCCCTTCCAGCCCAAGCCATTCTATGATTCTATGATAATAATCAAGCTAATAGGGCACCTCAAGCTAATTCCCCACTCTCAATGGGTCAGGCAGATTTCAACTTGGATGTTTTGTATCCTTGACATATGAACTAACTATAAAGGGATTAGATAAAAACAGGTGATGGCAGCACGGCCACAAAATTAGCTGTTGTTTTTAGTATTCAATTCCCTTCTCTTTGGCTAAAAGATATAAATTAACATATTCCAGAAACATCAAGAATTCATTCCAGTTTTTCTGAAATGCGCCACTTCTATTGGCTGAAACCAAAAGTGTAACAAGTACCTCCAAGTCAGCTGTTGAAATAGCCATTTTGGGCAAACAGCTATTCCTCTATGGACACAGGACAGTCCCCCAAAAGAGCCTCCTAGCACTATTATTAACACCAACCCCATGCTAGTGTGGAAACCGAGGCAGAGAAAGACTTACACAGGCCCAGTGTCACCCAAGGAGTCCCCAGCCGAGGAGAGAACTGAGGCAGACTTCCCAGCTCCTATTTAGTGCCTAATCTTGCCTTGCCAAATCACAGGCACAAACTTACACAGCCTAATGCTGCAAGCCTGATTTGGTTGATTAGCACCCAGCAGAGTTAATCAATAATGCAGAGAGAAATAATTTTTATTTATGTTTTATAGCATTTGTTCAGGATGAAAACTCACATCAGCCGTACCTGTCTTCCACTATTTCTCTGTTAACCCAATCCTGCAGTCAGATAGGACTGAGGCACAAGGAAGCATGCATGTTTACCTGTCTGCTTGGTCATTTATAGAACATTCAACAACAGAATGGTGGTTCAGCTTTGAATATGGGAGAAATCTAGTATTTCCTTTCCAAGCAAAACCCTTAGAAAACTCAACTGTCTTGGAATGAGAGGAATAAGTGGAGAGGAGGGCAAAAAGGGCCAAGGGCAGAAGATATCCCAGACCTTAACGTGGAATCTCTTAACGCAATTGATTTCCATAGTTACACTCCTCTCTGTTAATGCAATGATTTCAATTGACTTGGCAAAGGTCACAGAGTGCATCTGACGTTCACTTAGATTAGACCAGGACCTAACAAGATAACCACAAGACATGATTAATGATTTTGGATGTCATGCAAAACTTGAATGTGTTCCTTCTTTAATGCACTTATTTTATTATGTTGGATAAACAAAGGGGGTTATGCTTGGAAATACTGCAAAACCAGTTCAATAAGATATCAAACTACACAAGGTCTAAATATCTGTAACTGGCTTGATAAAGCTACAGAACAGCTTCCAACCAAGACACTTAGGTTCCTACAGCTGATGGCCATTGACAACAGAAGGAAAGACGGCTGCTGACCAGGAACAAACAAATTGCATACAGTAAGCCAGGAACAACATGAAAAAACGTCACATTTCCAAAACACGCAGAACATGCATGAGCGCTGCTCCCATTCAAACTATCACCCCTCGGTCAACTTCATAAAATCTTCTCCAGACTTACCTTCTTCCTAGCTGTGCTTCATTACCTGAAGCTTCATGCAGGTCATTACAGCTTTGCTCGTAATTTCTGCTACAGCAGTTTTCATGCAAGCATTTGGTATTTTGAGGGACACAAAGATAAAAGCAGATAGCATGCTGAAGAGACATGAATTTTTGCCTCCAGAAGAACATGACTTGTAAGGTTTTGTAATCCTTGCATGTATATTCAAAACCAGTTTTCCCAGTTTGAGGAGGGGGTCTTAAAACTATCCTGTTGCTACCTTTGTTTTGCTAAGCTCTACAATGCTCTTATTCCACTCTTCAAACTGGGGATCAGATTCTAGTGTGTTATGTATAGGCAACAACTGACAGCATGTGCCACAAAAGAGTTTGCAGTCCACATGTTGCTACCCCATGCCTTCCATAAAACTCCTTCAATGTACTCAGTAACATCCCTGACTATCGCACTGAGCTGTTCCTGGCCTGAGACATGCCAAGCTCTGTTGTCCCACCGCCACCCTGCCCAGAGCCAAGACCAGGTGTCCCACATGTGCTGAAGTTTGAAAAATGGATAAACATGGACCTGTGGTGTGACTGTGGTCCAGTTCTCACTTCAGAGGCTCATTTGATCATGCTTCTGGCAAGGTACTTCAGCCTGAGGCACACATAACGGACCTGCAGCTTTGTACCCTGCTGCTGCTTTAATCCCTTTGCCCCAGGAGGGGAAGCGTGGTACAGAAAGTAGGAGGGAAGGGGGAGATAGTGCCTGTGATGGCACACAAAGAAAAGCAGATCACAGTGAATGTTTGAATTAGAAATCACAGAAGTTATTTTGTATTCATCTACCAGAGAGAGAATTTTATATCTAGTGTATACAATATGCTAAACACTTATCAAAGAACATTTAGAGAGAGGAAAATCTCTGCATTTCCTAAAAGACTGCTTTTCGTTTATTATGTTTAAAGAAAAACAAACATATGAGGATAGGATGATGGAAAATTAGAAAAGAGAGCCTGGGGGACGGAGGATGAGAGGAAAAAACTCTGAACAACTTAGTAGCAGCGCTTGCTGGTTTTATGCACAGCTGAAGCCATTCCCTTGAAAAGGAGAGTTTTGACTCCTAAGTGGCCAGCACCTCTTGCAACATATTTCCTAATCAGTGAGTATTTATGGTCGATATTTTATATTTCCAATTTCCCCCTAAGGGCTCGTGAGAAAGCAGCACACCTGCCAACCTTTTCAGCTGGGCCAATAATTGCCAATTTGCTCTTTGCCTTAGTATATCACTCAATTTAGCCCTGGCTGTGCCCTGCATACATCCTCATTCATCTCTGTGCCCCCATGACAATTAGAGTGTTAGCTTCAGCTAACTAGGGCAACTATTCTACTAGGGTCGGAAGACAATTATTAGTCTATTTTCCCATCTTGTGGCAACAAAATTGAGAATCCATGACAATTACATACAGCAATTCTGCACTCTGCCGCCTGCTCCCCCTCCTTGCCCCCACCTACCGAATATTTCAAATTATCACAGCTCTACTACCACATTCAAATTTTCCATGTTCACAGGGAGTGAGGCTTCTATTTAAATGATAATGAGGGACGATCCATTCAATTTAGTGAGGGAGAAAATCCATTAAAAAGCAGGCAGTTCTTAAGCTGATGGGTCAAGAAAAAGATAAAAACCTTTTTTTCAAGCCATTATACAAGGCTCTGTGGATTTTTGGACTGTTCAGGACATCAGAAAAGATTAGGACAGTTATGGAACATGGGGAAAAACCAAAACAAAATGCCCAAGTCTTCCACTTTTACTTGGGTCAACACAACAAAACAGCAGTATGGCTTATCTGGCTCTTAATTCTCTAGCAACTTCCAATTACCTCACTATGAAAGACAGCAGAGGAGAATCTCATTTTGGAAAAAGGCTGTTGACTTTGTGTTGGCTACAGAAGACCTGAGAGTACTTGTGTAACAGGGATGTCAGCTTTGTAGTAGATTTTAAGGGAATTTTACATCACCACTGGGAACACAAACAAGTGGCAATTTCCCATCCCCTCTCCCCCACACCACACCATCTGCTGTGCAAACCTGGGCTAAAACATCTCTGTTTTTCTCTACGAAGTTTCATCATCCCAAAGAGGAGACCAGCCTCAACAAATCAAACCTCTACAGCCAAAGGTGATTTCACTAGATCATAATAAGCATTTTTTCTCCCCAATGACCCCATAATACATGGCACCCAGTGTAATGACTGGAAAGACGTACTATACAAGACACACAATTGCTGTCTTACTATGAAGTTGTAGCTCTCCGTCCCCACAGAAATTTCATTGTGGCAAAGAAGCAGCAAAACTCTCTGGGTTTTGTTGCAGACAGACTGATGGCTGTGAGTGTGTGTGCTTCTGTGTGTGCAAGACATAATCAATCATTTGCTTCAGTTTTCTTTAGAGTGCAATTATTCCACGACAGAGCAGGCCACCTCTTGACTTCATGGTCCATTAGAGACTAATGACATGCATTAATGTAAATAAAGAACAACTTGCTGGCATCCCATTGAACAAGTCACCTCAAGAAACAAATCACAGAGAGGAGCTGAGCTGTTCATAATAGTGCCTTCTAAATGGAGACCGACAATGAAGCCGGAGGGAGGACTCCAGTGCTCCTAAGGTGGCAATGCTGAATGCTATAGCCGACACTTTCATACACATATTTCCCACCACACCTGCTGTGTGCTGCCGTACAGCAGCCAAACCTGCCGCCTCCTGCCTCATTTACTCCATTGTTCACCCAAGTTAATGGGGAAAGAGATGGGAGGGAAAGGCAGCATGAAAAATAGTCTTGAAGGCCAAATGCACCAAGAAACAGCAGGAGAACTACTCGGGGAAGAGTGAGAAGCAGCCCAGGTGCCTCCTGCCACAGAGCATCCATCCGCAAGGACAGGCAGCCACCCCAGCACAACCGCGTGCTAGAGCCCCAATTTGTAACTGCTAACCACAAGGAAAAACCATCCCTGCCTTCCCTTTACGTCCTTACTGCCCTGTGGCTTTTTAATTCTCAGTGCCACATGTAAAGGGTTGTATCAGTTCAGCTGCACGGCATCTATTTAAACAGCACACTGGGAAGTACACCTTCAGACCCATACAGGGACCAGGCACAGCTGGACAGAAAATCCTGCAGGAATTGACGTTCAGTGGCATGTCTCCTTCTCTCCCCTTCTCTGCTCCCGCTCTACAAGAAGAAAAAGTCTGCCGCCTTATTCCTTTGAACACAAATGGGGAAAACCATCCGACTGCACCCGTGGGACTTTCTAAGACTTTTTGACAGTCACTAAATAGACTACAGAACATTTACTAGTACGCGAGAAAGCGTTATATGTAATTAAAGCTAAATTGCACTCATCAAATAATGAACAAAGAGCATTCTGTGATTCATGTACCTTACTTTTCAAACTGTTTAATTACTAATTTGAAAAATTCTCATTTGCAATGGGTCACCAGGTCATGAGAGCAGCTTCAGCAAAGCTCTGAAGTGTGCCTTGGCCTTCAGGCACTGCCCAAATGTCCCCGTTGACTGAAAAAGAACAGAGTGCCTATTTCCCACTGAATTTCGCTGGTTGCTGAACTAGCTTTGAAGATTTTGTAGGAATTAGGCACTCAAGACTCGATTCCTGCAGTCTCAGCCTGCAACTTTGGGGGCAAATGGAAAGGAGAAGAAAAAACTGGAAGTGCATCAGCTTAACGAGAAAAGTCTCTAAGACTACTTAACGCTTTGACCTATGGTAATTGCTAAGTTTGAATGTTATTCCTCTCCCACGGCCCCATGTTACAGTACAGCAATGCTACCAGGTGCCCCTGCTCACATACCTGTCAACAGTGGCCAAGGGGAGGGGAAGGAGAGAATCGCATAAATATATGTATACATAAAATTACAATCATTGTTGACTAATAACACATTCAAAGACACCCCACAGCAAGGGGATTTGTCCAAAGGGACCCCCCTCCCCGCCAACTTTCCCCACTGCGGCACGTGGGTTCACAACCCTGGAAGCAGATCACAGGACACGTTATTTTTCTCTTCCTCCCACTGCGTCGGCTGTTTACAGCACCCCATTCACACTCTAAACATGTAGAGAGAATTTTCCCCCGTCACATTTCCCTGTCAGAGCTGTCAAGCTGAATCCCGCTTTAATCTGCCAAAAGCACTTTTCTGCTGACATTTTTAATAAATACTTTCAGCTTTTAAACACATTTGTGGGAGCCATTTTTTCCCCTTTTTCTCCCTTCTCCTCCTGTAGAATGGGCTCTGAAAGCCTTAATAGCAAATACATTACACTTATCAAAGGCTTTCCCCCCCCCTTCCTTTTGCATCCTGAAGCGGAGGTAGTGTTTTCAATTTTAAAGCTAAATTAACTGTCCAATTGAATTTAGCTGGTGTGAGCCGTTTTCTGTGACAGGTTTTAGTTATGAAGCATATTTTACATTAATAGAACTCAACATGAAAACCACTCTCTCTGGGATTTCTGTGGCTTGCCATTGAAATGGCAAATTTAATATTTCAGACATGCTTGTGCCAGCGTTTGATTATTGTTCTTCATTTAAATCTCTCCTAACGGGAAAGGTCCTAATTAGTAAAAAATCATGTTTTAATGAAGGCAAAATGCTAATTGCTAACACAAAAAGCCTTCACATAAAATTATCCCAGCACTGCCATTGATTTCTTGGTGACTCAAAAGCCCATTTGTGTGTTTACACACTAAGGCACCATTTGCTTTTGTTTTATCATAACATTTCACTCAACATACCATCGAATTTCCTGAGAGAAAGACAGCTTTCCCCCAAAAACCTTTCATACCTTGGAGGCAGGAAGCATAAAATTAGATGAACTGACTTTGCACCCAAACTACATGATTATGTGCAGTAGCTAAACCCAAAGATACTGTAAAAAGCTTTTTAACACAACTTCTTTGAGAAAACAAAACAAAACATCAAGTCATTTTTCCCCGAGGAATAACAATTCCATTTTGTTTTCCCATCTCTGATCTTTCACTTATCATATTATTTGCACCGTGATTATAGTGTTTGCAAGGCAGCTCAACCACTTATGCCATAACACTCAATCATGACATAAAAAAAAGTTATTACACAGTGACCTCTGGATGCCAACATTTGTTCAGCAAGATTTATGAAAAGCCATGTCAGCAGCGGGAATTGCGGCAATGAACCGATGCTTTCTCCTGAATGGTACTTACATCACTGAGACGGTCCCTTGAGCTGCTCCGCTGAGAGCTTGTGGCCTCCCTGATGCTGTCTTCCTCGCTATTTCTGCCACTTCTGCTTGTAGGGACCTTCATCTAGAGGGAGAAGAAGGAGGGGGGGAAAAAGGAGATTTTCAAGCACTGCTCTGCCACCTGTTCCCACGGTTGCCGACAGCGGTTTTGTCAATGTTTCACTCCTACACCCACGGCACCGTGGAGAGGATGTTTTTGAACGCATGGGGCTTCTCTGAAGTTGTGCTTGACCATGTGTGTGTGCATATTCCCTTTCGCTAACATGCGAAGGAAGGGGTGCTTTTAGCACTCCTGTAAGCAGGCAAGGCTGTGCCAAAGCCCTAGGGCCCGATGCAAGAGGAAAGTGGACAAACCCTCTTCACTTTTTGCTACCAGCA
The DNA here is from genome assembly GCA_034782735.1 of Sagittarius serpentarius. Lineage (NCBI taxonomy): Eukaryota > Metazoa > Chordata > Aves > Accipitriformes > Sagittariidae > Sagittarius > Sagittarius serpentarius. The sequence continues at coordinate 22,029,818 of JAVKLA010000088.1, read as the reverse complement.
AACCTCAACTCTGACACTGGTGTTTCAGTACCGCTGCTTGCTGCTGGGCCACTGCTGACCCAACGGCCAGGTCTCTGGTTCCTAGTCCAGAGATGTGCCTTGGGGCCACCCCCAGTGACTGCACTGTGAGGTCAGTACTGGCATGACGGCCAGGTGCCTAAATACCCTGAGGGATACTGGCCTGAAACAACTTGCTTGAGATAATGCACAAAATTTGAAGTAGAGCATGATTAACTCTTACCAGCCAAGGCTGGTTCTCTAACCACTAGATCGTCTTTCTTCCTTCACTTGAAGTTGTGCTTGTGTTTGTACATAAGTGAGAGTCACCAATGTTTGAAATCACAGCAACTTTCCACTTACATCTGCAAAGAGTTTTACAGCGGGAAGAGAAGGATAGGATAGATATGTCATTCACAGCTTCATTCCTGAGCTCATTTACTAACAAATTATTCTGCTAATTCCCTTGTGAAATATTGGGTAGAAAGAAGTGTTTAATTTATTAATAGGTTCTATTCATATCAGTTTGGTTCCATTTAAAGTACACTATTTAAAATGTCGGCTTCCACAAATTGGTACTTTTAATGGCAATAAAATCCCCTTGTTTCTTTCTGTCCTATTTCATTGCAGTCTCAGTAGATAGCAGGGTTTGCTCATGGTGCTCTGATATAACCCTGCCGCTGCGGCACAAGGAACCGTGCTCGGTGGGCATGCTGCCACAACGCAGGCACTGCACTCGGAGCCCTGGGAGCGCACTGATCGCTACACTCCCATGGATGTTTGATACCGCTGCCAGCTAAGTGCCCCACAGTCTATTAATATTTTAATACAATATTCAGGATACTATATGGAGAGTGAGCTCCTGTACTCATCCAGTCGGGAGTACACAGCACTGTATAGGCTTATATAGCAGAAGACAGGGAAAGTATCATGCTCATGTTCAAGCAACAGTACATTTCTGATTGAAGTCCTGACTCTGCATGCCTTTCTGCCACCTTACACCTCATCAGTACACTTTCTTCTTCAGGATAAGACTTTTAGACTCAGCCACACTGAAGTGTCAGAAATACGAATTTGCTCATGGCCACCTCATCACACAACCACTGCTCTCGGCACCAGTGTCCTCTCTCATCCATTGTAAACCACCTTTCCAATATGTTGCCCACCTGCAAACTTTTATCAAGACCAATTTTTCATCTTTGCTACTGTGTCAAAATGTTCAAACAACACAACAATGAGAGGTAATCCCTGCTGGGATCTGCTAGAAGTATTTCCAACCAACAGCAAGCTGGCATCCACAACTACCAGCGTCAGGTGTAAAGGCAGGAAATAATTCACTTGAAATTCATCATGTTGAATCCACATTGTCTGTTTCCTTAATAAAAACGCCAACAGCATCAAGCACAGAAATCTAACTATACTATATCAATACTGTGGCTATTATCCATTAAATTTTTAATCCCACATGTAATTAAGTAAATTTGATAAGATTTTTTTTTCTAAGTACAGAAAATGATTGTCATTCATTTATTTTATTCTTTTTTAGGTCTTTATTAACCAATTATGATTTCAGCTATCCCATTATCTTGCCTAGGATTGATGCCAAGCCAATAGAACAAATGGTAAAACCCCATTAATTACAGCCTTTCGAAAACACTGGCACACCAGCTTTCTTCCGTCATCTGAATCTTCCTACACTTACTCAAAAGCCAACTCTACTAGTTCCCAGTCATCAGCCAGCTCTTCTGAAACTTTTGGATGTAAAGTATTTGACGGGCCAATTTCAAAGCTTCCAGACACAGCAGGTGCTTTGTTTCTGCCTGAAATAGGAACCCCTTAACTATTACAGTACAGAATTACAATTTAACTAAATACAGGACAAAAATACCCATTGAATTCTACAGCTTCTTCATTTCTGATCCATAACCCTAGCGCTCGCCCCTAGGAATACATCAAAGCCTGTCAAAATTATTTCACTTTTGACCTAAACAGCTCCTAGACAGCTGCAAATTAAAGGAAAAATAAATTACACTATTCCAAATCCTTTCACCTTCCCAAGTGCAAATGTTCACCAGAATTATTCAAAAGGACTAAACTGCCAGCTGTTTAAAGTTAGCACAGACTCCCCAACCTGTTACCAGACTCCAACCTTTTGCTGTTTTTCTTGAGTTACAGTCAGCTCCCAACACCACCTGTTTCTTTTCTCCAAATTTCATTAAAGGAAAACTACACCTACACCCGTGGTAACAAATTGAGACAATTTGACCTGACAAGGTCTTGCACGGGCAAGCAAATTAGAAGCATCACTGCTGCCATTAACCTTTCCAAGTAAATATCAATTATTAAACTTGCTGCACTACCTCTGTCCCCAGTTTGCTGCTGTGAATTAAGAGGGTCATCAGCCTTTTTGACAGATCTTGTTCATTTACACCTGCTGCCTGCCAGCAGGGGAGCCCGCACACCCGCAGCCGGAGTGCTGAGCCAAGCTGCCTTAATTCATCAGTAATTACCCTAATGAGCCACATGCAGGACCCAACTAGGAGGACAAGTTGTTCTGCTAAATGGATGCATTGGTTTCACGGGCACTCTCTGCAGACCTGGGTATTAGCAAACTGGTCAAAAGCTTCTTTCCCAAAGTTGCTTCTGTGGCTTGGCTGCTTGATTTCTAGTGATTTTCTCTAGGTGTTTTTGCTTGAGTTGCAGAAATTCCTCCTGAATATGTTCCCTGATTGAGCCTTACTATAAAAACTAGTATTCCTCTCCCTTTGAAAAGATTATTACTTCTTTAGAGTCTGCAAAGACTCTGTGGGCCAGAGGAGGTGGGCTTCTAGCCCCTGCCCCAGCCCAGGGGTGTCACGACTGCCTCAGCACAGACCCAAACAAGCAACTCCTCCATTTCTTACACAAAAACACGCTATGTCCTCTTGTACAACACGTTGCCAGAGACTTACGCAGACAGCGAGGAACACCAGCCACCATTATTAAATACCTCAGGTGCAGGAGCCAAATAACCCATCTAAACATAGGCTTGAGAAGGGGAGCGCCATCTGAGAGAAACTGCCTTTCCACTTGGATAAAGCCACCCTACTACTGTTACAGAAAAGCATTAAAATCTCTAACAAGAGAAAGGAACCCCCTCTCCAGCTTGTTGACTTCGCCTGTCTGAAAGTACCCACACAGCCCACTGCTATTTTCTGCTGTGACAGCAGCAAAGGCCCCCCTCCAGGCCCTGCCAGACAGTGTTTTCCAGTCAGCGTAACAGAGGCAAAAGAGAAACTGGGGAAACAGCAGGTAGAAGCATATGTGGGCCAAATTTGAGTATGTTTAATCACGTTGTCTTTAGGTCTGCTTAAGGTATTTTAGGAGTCATCTGAGAAGCAAAAAGTCTCAAAATAACCCCGATGCCCAAAGCCCAGCAAGAGAGTCCTGGAAAGGTGCTGCTCAGCCTTGGCTCCTGAGGTTTGGGGGGGGTGGGAGGGAATCTTTTCTTAAATGTAGGTTGACTACTGTGTCACTTCAGGACAGCTAAGCTGGAACAAAAGTTATTTGGTAATTTATCTTTACCAAAGGCCAAATCCCATCCTTATCCAAATCCTAAGTCAGCAAGATGTTCACATCAGTATGTATTCACTGAAACATTAAAAAGGTGTTGCAGTTTTACTCAAGGAGAGCCTATTTCATCACTGAAGTTAACGGAATTCTCCAAAAACATTCATTAAACCCATGGCTGCTTAAAAACCAGACCAACACAGCCTCCTGCAAGATGAAAAACACACCTGACAACACCAGACACCGCAGGGAAAAGCTGGCGGTAGGCAATCCCAGCTACCTGCAATAGCTACGGTTCAGTTTTTACCAGAAACTACAGATTTGTTTGAGAACGTGAAAGACACTGTTTCTAGCTCCATGGGAGCAGGCCAGCGCTGCAGACCAGGCTGGCTTGGCAGGGAATCACCAGGGGCAAAGTACAGGGGGTTTGTAAGGCCTTGATCAATTTGCATGCTGCAGGTGCTCACGGACAGTCCCACACCATGTTCAGAGCCAAGAATTATGAACCTTGCACTGTTGGACATCATGTAGCATGATTAAATATTATAACTCATTCTGGTAATAACTCCAGCTCTCATTAAAGTCCAGTTCTGCTATCCTGCACTGCTGCTGCCTTTTCATCTCTCCCATCCAACTTCCTGCTCTCTATTTCTTCTTATGGGGCAGGGGTGGAGGAATATATGAATGGGCAGAGCAGGTCTTGCTTCCCTAAAAGGGCTTTTTCATTACCACTACGCTGGCTCTCAGCCCCCGCTTTTTAATCATAATAGATCAGCCTGCTCTCCATTTACTTAAGCTTTTCCAGTGTCAGAGGAAAGCACATTTTTATTTGGTGCACCTATTTTCAAATCACGGGCATGCTGCCCCTGCTCATTATTAATAAATACACTTCGATTTATCACAAGCTCCGTTTGAGTGCCACGGGGAGCCTGGGGCAAAAGGAGACAAATTCTTTTCTTAAGTTGTTCTGAAAGGTGCTGGGCTTCCCGACCCTCACCCCCATTAACCCAGCACAGCTAGTGCGCTCCTACTGGGAGCTCCACGGCTTGCGCAGCGGCAAACTCGGACTGATCTTGTGCCATCTCAATATATTTGTTCATTATCTTGCGCACACACAGAAGCATTTGGAAATGTACTCGGGGCACAGGCCAAATTGAATCATCTGCCTTCATTTTCCACACGATCTGAAGCTACAGCTGCTACAACAGGCTGTGGGATTTTTATTTTCCTTCCTTAACAGTTTTTTTTCTCGCTCTTAAAGTCACAGCAGTCTGATTTTAAACGTCTTGCCGTTGCTTGGGTTTCTGTCTGCTTTTTACAAAACGGTCCTTGCATACACACATGGCGGGAAAAGAAATTCCCAACAACCTCCCTCCGTGCTGCTCTGAAGGCAAGACAGAAAGCAATGCCCTCAGGGGAGAGACATAATTAAAATATTCATCTCAGAGATGCCTGTTCTGTTGGCTCAGATGGGTCTATTAATCCACTAATCTCCTCACCTCCGCCAGTGGACAGGCACCGGCAGGAATGGTACCCACCTACTTTGTACTACACTTGGGAGCAGTGAATGGTTCCATGAAAACAAAGCAACCCTCCCAGATCAGAAGGGGCAGAGAGCTCCACACAGCACTGAGCCAAGTTGCCTCCTTTCAGGAACACATTTATTGCTCGAGAAAAAAAGTTGAATTCCTTTTTAGATCTCTGGAAGATCAACTTTCATTTGTCTTGAGAGCAAGGACAGATCAAACACAACCTTCAGATTTAGGATTTTACTGACTTCATGGCAAATCTGTTTTGGCAGAAGCTACTTGGAGATAAGTAGGCAGAGCTGAGAGGCATCCAAGTCCCAAAGCTGAGGTCCAAGCTTTCAGATCACCAGAGATAGGCATGAATCTACCTTATCATGCTCATCTATCTAAACTAATGCTGCTGAAAGCCACTTCTCATCAGTGTGTAATGACTTTATCATCTGCTCTGCCAAAGGACCCTTTTTCAACTGTTTCTATAGGGTCAATCTACGGAAGAAAAATTTTCTGCAGACAACATTTCACACTAACAAAGATTATGATTCCCCACTGCTACAACAATTGTTAAGACCAAATTGTTCGTGTTCCAAAAACTTATCAAAATTAATTATACGGCCTGTCCTCTTCCCAACAAACATGAAAATGATACTTAAACAACATTCTGGGAAGACTTCTTTGCTAACATATGCTTGCATTTTATTACCAACTCCCAGATAAGCTTGTGTTTCTCTTGGTAGACTATCAGCAGTAGCAGCTTTCTGCAGCAGGAGACAGTAAACTGCCTTAATAAATACAAATGGACAATTTAATTAAAATATATTGGAGACTTGGAAAAAGTACTATTTGTGGACGAAACAGTCTGTTAAGGGATTGCACTCAAGGCTAGTTCAGTGTATTTTAAGCAGGCAACAATAAGTGGCAGTGAAACATACTGCACAGAGCTCTACCCCAATGATTAAAGAGCACGCTGAAATTATAAACGTCTGTTTTCCAGAAGGGGGGGAAAAAAAAAGTCACCCAGTTGCCTCTGGTTTTAATGCTCAAAACAAAACAAACCATTTGGCTTTAAAAATGTACTACTTTAAACCTGAAAAGACCCATGTATCAAAACAAGGTGGAATCAGCTAAACACATTACTTCTGACTTGTTTCCTTGAAAATCCAGCCTTAATGCATTCTAACAAAATTTATCTATCCCAAGCATACCTCATAATGAGATCAACTGGGAAAAATATCAGGCTTGTTTGTATATTTTATACTTGCTCTAACTTGGCAGTTTGGAGATTATGTATTCCCCAGGTCCCTCCTTAAATCGTTTCACACGCTGCAATTTGATTTTCTTTGCTTGCCCTTTTCCACAATTTTTTTGATACATTTTATTGAGCTCTGGCTCAGAGGGAAACGTTCCCTTTGAATTAAGGGTGCAATCATTTTTTTTCCTCTAAATAAGGACATATGGCGTAGAAAGCAATGTTATGGTCTGAGGATTTTATGATTGAAGTAGGACTCATTTTAAAAAATGACAGTAGCATCAGGTTAGATTAGAGTAGTTTTTCTAATTGGGTGGTGCTGTTGTGGATGTTGTGATCTGCTATCACGGCTATAACTCATTTTAAATATGACATGTCCATTTTTACTTACTGTGATGAAGAAGAAAACAGCAGCAGTGTTATGATACTGAAGGAAATTTGTCTTTTTTTAACACTTAATTCAGAAAGTTACATGATGTTTAGAAGATTAGCATTTATACATTTAACTGGTATGCAAAGTTCTGGTTTCTAATCCTGGCTTACCTGTTTCCTCTGGATAAATTACTTAATCTGTATTGCAGCTGAGCAGTCTGTAACATGGTGGTTAATTTTTACCTCTCTCTCTGATGCAGAGAGGTTGAATTAATGTTAGCAAAGGATTTCTGTGCTTAGAGTCTGTCAGGGTCAGCTGCTACAGGAAGGCAAGCACAACAACTTACTGTAATAAAAAGTATTATTAGTGAAAAATCTAACTAGTCAAAAGCTATTGTTAGTCTCTCAGCTACTTGAGCAACATTAACTACTCATTAATAACCTGAATTTGCATCATGATGCTTGCAACTAGACATGAGGATCAACTTCCATGTTTAAAAACAAATGAAAACCAAGCTCATTTGATGCGGTCAATTGCCTTTGCAGTTTTTGGAAGAATTGCTATATGGTGCTCTGATTAGCCAGGGGAACATCCTACAATGAGCTCAGCTTTAGCTCTCCAAGAGACACCTCTCCAGGCCTGGTGCCACACCTAACTAGAGAGAAACTACGTTTGATCTCACAGTTTTTGAGAGGTACAGCCAAAAGAGTGGGCCAGTGCCCTTAGGGACTGAAGCAGCTTTTTTCACTAGGGCCCAGCACAGAAAGGCTGTAAGGAGGAGCAGGGTTGGCTTTTCTGCAGCTCTGCCGACGCACTGGAACCGCCGCAAAGATTTTTCACAGCTTCTCGGCTGGCAGGTGGCCTCGGCTGCGGAGCAGAGCCGGCACTGCTCCCCCACGATGGCCTGTGCTCTCAGGATCGGGAGGCTCACTGTGATGTGAGAGCTAATGCTTATTTTGGAAAAGAGCTGGTGCTTAAGCAGGCAAAACTGCTCCATTTTACAGCTGCCATCAGGCCTGCATAGCAAACTGCACTCTGCCTGCCCCCAGCCGTACTTGGCAGATGGTAGTAGACAGCTGGGAAAATCTGGGTTTGACATACGTCAATGATAAACTGTGTCAGTGTAGACCTGCTTAGGTTACAGCTAGCTAGCGTGTGTGCAGGAGTGAGACTTTGACTGGTGAAGGGTAAATAGCATTCCTAACCAATTTAGCTAAAACCTGCCTTCCGCAACAGGGTACACAGACGGCACTTAGGAGCCCTCGGGGCTGTCTGGAGAGGCAGGCAAGGCGATAAAGGGGTACTGTATTGGCTTTGTGTGGCAAGGTTTTGGTAATGGGGAGGCTACAGGGATGGTTTCCGAGAGAAGATGCTGGAAGATCCCCCTATATCTGACAGGGCCAATGCCACCCTGCTCCAAGACAGACCCACCGCTGGCCAAGGCCAAGCCCATTAGCGAGGGTTCTCTGGGATAACTTATTTAAGAAGGGGAAAAAAAGGCTGCACGACAGCAGTTGCAGCAGGAGAGAGGAGTGAGAATATGTGACAGCAACAGCCCTGCAGACCCCCAGGTCAGTGCAGAAGGAGGGACAGGAGGTGCTCCAGGTGCTGGAGCAGAGGGTCCCCTGCAGCCCCTGGGGAAGACCCTGGTGAGGCAGGCTGTGCCCCTGCAGCCCAGGGAGGCCCAC
>JAVKLA010000088.1:21972405-22021012 GCA_034782735.1 Sagittarius serpentarius | reverse complement strand
GGTGTCCCTGCTCACTGCAGGGGGGTTGGACTTGATGACCTTTGATGGTCCCTTCCAGCCCAAGCCATTCTAGGATTCTATGATACTCCGACATAACAGTAATTGGTGAATGATCTCTCCCTGTCCTTATCTCGACGCACAAGCCTTTCATTATATTTTCTCTCCCCTGTACAGCTGAGGAGGGGGAGTGACAGAGCAGCTTTGGTGGGCACCTGGTGTCCAGCCAGGGTCAACCCACCACAGGTAACATGCAATTTTGACATTCATGGGCACAAAACCAGCACAACATGTAACAAAACAGTGCTACCACCAGCAATGATTTGTAAGGTCCTGTTGCAAAGGCAAACTATAAGCAATTGCCAGGGAAAAAAGTCAGGACTCCTTGCTCTCCCTCAGTGAAGGAAACCCTCAGAAATCAAATAAACTTACTGGGGCATCTCAGTCTGTGTTTATAAATAAAGGAAGACATCTGTAGGCACAAAAAAAAGACACACGCTACTTGGTGACTGAAGAGAAGCAGCCTGTAAAGCTGAGAGATGACAATGAAACTGTAGCTGGACAAGGGATAGACATCACCATCAACAAAAAAGCAGCACCTAATAATTACTGCACCAGCTGTAATGCTCAGGTAGAATCAGACGCCCTAACTACACTTTAATTTAGTGACAGGTCTAAAGGAATAGCATCCAATAAATACTCCATGAGAGAGCTGAAAGCCTCTGAGCAAGTCACAAAATAAGATTTGTGGCTTCAAGTTTCACATTAAGGGGATTCAGACCTGTGATTCTCGGTTATAAAATGCCATCCAATATGCATCAAATGAGAAGTTGATTTTACAGATTTTTTTTTTGTGATGGGAAAGAAATGGATACACTAAAGATCACCTCAGGACTCTTACAACAGATGCATCAAGTGTTACCAACACCAGTACAGCTGACTATATCGAAAGGATCACTGTAAGAGAAGTAACTCCAAGCAAGATGGAGGTATGATTGACTAAGCATCCATTTAGCACGGAGACAGCTGTGTTCAGCTGGAGCCAACGGACTGAATTAGGCTGAGTTTACACAGTGCTTTTAAACACCATGTAGGAGGCAATCAGAATTGACAGCTTTAACATTGCTTCCATCTATGCATACAGATACCGTCTATTAAAGGCTAATATCAACAGCTGTGATGTTCAAAGCAAAAGCAGATTTAATATACATATTAAATTGTCCAAAGCTGCAGGAGATGTTTCAAAATATATTAGGAAAGTCAACCAAAAAAAAAATGTCTCTGTATACTATGGTATTTCTCTTCTAGGAATACTACCCACCAAAAGCAAGGGTTTTGAATCAAAGACAAAAGGTGACGATAACCTTTTAAAGTGATTTTAGTAAGAGAAGATCCCAAAAAGCAAGGTAAATGCATTACCAATGAGGTCAGACAGGTAAAACATTCAATGCAGTTCTGCTTTGTCCTCAGGAAGAAAACAGACTCATTCCTCAGTCTTCTGATAAGAAAAGGAAGATAGTAGACAACATTTGCGAAGAACAAAGTCCAGACCTGTTGCACGAGCCCTAGAATGGGAGATCATGTGCACACAGATGTTTTAATAGATCTTGGAACAGCCACTGAGAAAACTAAAGACAGACAAGTATTGGAGAAATATTTCAAAGGACCAACCAGGACTAGCTGGGCAGCTATAGGCACATTGCCATGATACCAGGCTTAAACAGAAGGAGGGAAAAAAACCCACAACAGTACTGGATTCAATTGACTGAATTAAACTGTTTCAGTCAACAAAGTTTTCTGGAAAATTAATCTGCTTGAATAAGCCTGGTTTCATTTCTTTGATAAGTTTGGTTGAAAAGGGAACGGGATAAATGTGATAGATTTAGGATTCTTGATGCACTCATACTGCAAGACATTCTGATAAAAATTAGTGCTATATAAATAAAGCATATTTTAAGCAGGAAACATATCGGCTAAGTTCTCAAAAAGTACTATCAATAAAAAATCATTAATGTTTGCTACAGAAGGTAAAAGGATCTAAACAAAGCTTGCAGTTATTCAATAGTTCCATCAATAGCTGAGAAAAATATTATCAAAGCCACTGCAGATAAAATTCATAGATGCCAACAATACCTGTCTAGAAATAAATAAGGAAGAGGAAGGGAAGTCTGTTTTAGGCAGCAGCTTGGATTCCTTGAACAACACACCCCATTAGAAAAAAACATATCCCAAACCAGACCTGCACTATGATTATGAGGAACAAAGGCGGCTGCCTGCAGCTACTATAGAAGAGAGACTACGCTGCCGAACAGAGCTGTTTGGGAAAAGCTGGGAGGGTCACAGTGGACAAGCACCTCCATATGATCTTCCGGTGTAATGCTACAACCAAAGGGAACTAATCCAATCCCTGAGCAAGTGAAGAGAGGCCACTTTCTCTTGGATACAGCATTGACAGGAATGATTTTGGAAGACTGGCTTGGTCTACAGCCTCCTCAGCAAGGCAGCAAAGCAAAGCTCTTCTGAATTGATAACCCATGGCAGCTACAGTCTAACCCGTGGTACAAACTTGGGATAGTTGTCCTGAATTGCTCCAAGTCCTTCTTACGTGGACCACAGAGATCAATCAAAAATGTCATTAGAAAAAGCAAAAATTACCAGCAACTCTCCAGGTGTGATGGATGCACTTCAGATCTCTCCTTACTTAGAGCTGGGAACAAAAGTTACCATCTTGACACTGATCAATGGTGAAGGAGGATTTTGTAACGGCAGCCTGCAAACCCTGTCCGTAGTTCAAGGCACGGACAAAAGCTTCCACATTCTCGCTCAACAATTCACTCAAACCCTCCAAGCATCCCATGTGAAAAAACCACGCTTAGTACAGTCGGGTTTCAAATTCATTACTAGGACTCTGAGGCACCACAATAACACAATTAAAACACCAGCAGATGTGTGTCATATAATACATGTTAAAAAAAGGAAAGACATACTGTGTGCAGATACAACAACAATTTGCTGTTCAAATTAATTCAGGAATCGGTACCATCCCTATAAACCCAATATATAAAACATATGCTACTGTAGGCATGCATAAATTGCATGCATTTTTTTCCAAATAAAGCCACACATGCAATTAATAAACTAAAGCGAAAAAAAAATAAATAAATACAAAGGCTGCCCAGGGAATGATGAATTTTGCAGAAACTGCTGTCAAAGATCACAGTGCTGAGCAGAGACAGGCGCAGCCGTGAGCTTGTACCCTACCCTCAGCAGCACGGTCACACCCTGGCCTCAGTTCATCTGAACAGGGAACTCGCATGCAGCAGAAACACATGCCGAACAGAGACACAACCAGTTTTTTTGCCCAGCACTGGCGTAAGGTTAAGCTACAGTGGCATCGTTTAAATCACAGGAGATAAGTCTTCCACAGACACAGGATCAGGCTTAATACTGCATGTTTTCAGCCGTCCACGAACGAGCCCACAATCATGTCCCATGGCAGAGACAAGGCCCACACACACCACCATGAATATTTTTATTCCAACTTCTACCTTGTTCTAGTCAGACCTACAATTTGCTTTTATTGCTAATTCAAACTCTACCAAGCCCATATCTGCACTCTGTCTAGGCTTCCCGGGACCTGTCCTTTGCCCGGCAGAGGTCTTCGTCCCCTAGCCGACTGTCCCTTGTCACCTGCAGGCAATGGAAAACTAACCACAGCTGCTTCAGTTAAGTCCCAACAAGAACCAGAGCCATCTTCTTCAGGCTCACTGCGCTAGCAGATGAACCAAGCCACTCTGGCAAAAATCAGAGCAAACCTTACACCTCTACAGGTCTGGAAAGCAGGTCCCTGGCTCTGCGCTTGAAGCAGAGGCAATCTGAAACATCACTGCTGTCTGGTTGTGATCACCCGCTGTGATCAGTCAAGACATTAGTGTTGTCAAGGAAACTTTCAGTAAGGCCATGAGATCCTACACCACCACTGCAAGTTTTTGATTTGAGAAAACAGTGTTGTAACTACCAGGGCAAGCACAGCCAGCTCCACAAAGAAACAGAATCAATTTCCTCTAAATGCCCAGGGGACATCCTGTTTGCTGTTCAACATCCTGAAGAAAACAAAAATCTAAAAATAATTACAGCCAAAGTGACTAAGGTGAAGCCCTTTGGTAATTTTCAGCCCTGAATAACTGAGGAGGGGTGACAATTATTTTAGCTAATGATCACTGAACTTTGAGATTAACTTTTGCAGTTGAGGAACAGGAAGGGAAGCAGCACTCCTGTTAGGCTAAGCCCAGAGCTCTGTGATATAGCTGGTTGACACTTGCTATCATCAAGGGAGACACAGTGCATTACCCAAAGATGCAGGGAAGTAAAGAAAGCACAGAAAGCTCAGTAAAGATGGAGTGGGAGCCTGCCCTGCCTTCTTTCTACATGACATAGACTGCATCAATTTACGGTGGAGGAAAAGTACTTCTTGTTGGCCTGTACTCACAATATGCAGCACAAGAGTGGCTTGGCACTAACTATATATTCCCTACAACCGTAGTTTTTAAAATTTCTCAGACACAAAAGGACTGGCTGAAATATTGTAGCTTTGAGCGAAAAAACAGGATCTGGATTTCATACTGTGCTTTCTGTCATGGCAGAGAAGCTAACTCAAGCGTCCTTCTCCTGAGTGCTCTTCCTGATTTACAGGCCTTCAAAATCCAACCCCAAACTGTTTGGCTCACGTTATTCTTGTGATGGTCACAGACAAAAAAGAATTAAAAAACCCCACACACTAGCATGCCCTGCTGAAGATTAATCCTCTCCCTGCAGCTGGAAGGCCATGATCCTCCAAATGTGTAAGCTGCATCCTGACGCGGCTGAAAGGGCAAACTGCAGAAGCGACCATGAAGCAGATACATCATCTACTGAAGGTTACCCAGCTGGTCCGAATTGCTCCCTGTGAGGTGAGACATCCTCTCCTCACTGATTCTGGGGAGCAAAGCTGCACTGGTGCCTTTCAGAAAGGAGTCAGGCTGTGCTTAGGGATGAGCTGGGTTCAGAGGAAGGGAAACCTGACTAAGGCAGGCCCAAAGAAATGCAAGCCATTGTGCCTGCATCGTTTCACAGAGGGCACAAAGGCTTGTCAAGCACCAAAATAAACAAGTCCACTAGTTTAACTGAAAGCCTGATTTAAACTGCTGTAAATGGTGTACAGCATGCTTATCAAGCTTTAAGCCAAACCTTAGTTTAGTTCAAGTTATGAATCAGTCTAACTTGAACTGGAACAAGCAGCTTTTAAAGCAAAATTAAATAGCCCAGTCAGTTAACTTAGACTGCTGCAGTCCTTCCTGTAAGAATGGTCTTAGCTGCAGGAAATGCTTATCTTCCTTGTCACATTTGGTGCAGAAAGGTGTTTTAAACAGTAATAAGCATCTGTTTTCTCTGCTTGTTCAGTGGGAAAGTCTAGAGTTATACAAACGGCACCTTACAGGATAACGTAGTAATAGCAAGATGCATTTATTAATGATCCTACTAATATTTCCTGAGAGCATCTCCAAATATTCTGCAAATACCCATCAAGATTAAACAGCAAGGATGCACAGTGGATAGTATTATGGTCCCTTCTCAGAAGGAATGAAAAGATCAGATGACTTTGGGAATATCAAGCAATGGACCTGGGATAAGACTCGGACTACGACTATAGAGAAAACTGGATGGCTAAAAGCTCTGAGGCTTTTAATAGCAACCATCTTGCATCTCAACCACAAGATCATTCTCCCTTGATGATGTGTAAGTAAATATTTCTCAGAAAGCAAGCATAATGTTAACAGAGTAGAGCTTGCTGAGAAAGCAAAAAAAAGGAATTGCTGCTTTCTTGGATACTGCATGGAAACCCCACACCTTCACAGGAAATACTTCAGTACAAAGAGGCATAGAGATACAGCGTGAAAAAATGAAGCCATCATATAGGAAGGTTTTGTGAACGAGGGGTAAGGGAACGTGCCTTTGCTAGTGGGAAGATATGATGGGATTCAGGACTACTCTTGATACATGGGACAGTGAGGTTTTACTGTGGGCAGAAAAGACCTGTGTCTGAATGCTGCCTGAAGGCAGGAGGCTTCGAAGTACCTTGGATACAGATTTGGGAAACAACCAAGGTCACAAGCAGCTGTGGGGCCCAGAACTGCTAAAACCAGAGGGAACAAAACTGAAAGCTCAATCCAGAGACTGAAAGTCAGCAAAACAACTTCTCCAAACTGTATCTCTTTCTGTAAGAACAAGCGTGGGAGAAGGAACAAAGCCCAAAATAATGAAATACACCAAGGCAGACTACGGGTAGAGCTAGATAACCAGGTAATTATTCAGATCTTTAATGCTCCCTTGCTGCTGCCTGTGGATGAGTAGCAAGAGGACACTAGAAGTATCAAATGGGAATGGCAAAAGCCTCTAAAATTATGATGCAAAAATTGAACGTCTCCTAGAGATGTAAAAGTGGTCTCACACAGAGCTGTTGTGCTAATAGTTGTCTCAGTCGATATGCATATTCTATGTAACAGTACATGTCTAGATACCATTGCACTATAAATATCCTTGCTCAAAACACTTTACCTTACTGCTATTCACGACATACCTGACACTTTCCTATTTAAAACAATATTACTGCTAAAGGAAACCATTAACGGAGGACTAAAGGCAACAATCTTATTCACTGAACCAACACTGTTGTCTTGGCAAAACAAAGCAATTAACATCTGAGTTCACAGGAAAATATATTAGCACAACAGATGCATGTGCATGTATTTCGGCCCTTTGGTAAAATGCACTGTTTTGGGGCCAGATGTTTCTGCTCATGCCAAAGAAGAATCCAGCTGCATCAAGCTGTGAATATTTCTTCTGATCTGTCAAAATCTGCTATGAACTAGAAGAGAAAAAAACAGAACTGAAGTTTGAAATAGAAGTCTGTTTTCCACTGGGGATTTTACCACCATCTGTATTTTAAAAGCTTTAGTACAACTTGACAGAGCCCGAAAAAGTTTGCAACACAATAGGTAAAGCACATTGAAATACCATTGAAGTAAGGGTTCTGGTAGAGTTGAAACATATGGTAAAAGACTAGCTTTGTGCACAATTTTTCCCCTTAAAAATCAATTTATACTTATTAGTTGGATTTACAACACGTTTAAATTCTACAACCTTTTTTGTAATGTGCTGCCATTACGAGCAGAACTCTCATTATTGAGATGATAGAGCAATATTGAATTACTGGGCAAACAAGGTCCTTTTTGAAAAACACCAGAGGTGACTCTCTTTCTCACGGTTTCTAAAACCAGATGAGTTTTTTTTCTTTCATTAATAGAATTACTATGGATTTACACTGATGCAAGAGTAAAATTATATCCAGTTCCTGAAACCACAAAAAAAGGAGCCAAAATGGAATCAGAATAGCTAAGCATAAAACATGAAAGCATCTCATAACAAGGTAAGTTCACAAAGTATGCCACTTTTGTCAGCGTTTGGTGGTGTTGTTCCTAAAAACCATCCAACTAGCAGTACCAGCATGCTCCTACCTCACAGCCCACCTGTGGAAAAGCCCATAACTCATCTCACAGAAACCTCTGTTGTTTTACCCCCAAAAAAACAGCTCCTTCTACCCACAGAGAGAATGCAGCGGCAGGAGCTGGATCAAAACAGTGACTTGCTTGAATAAGTGGCTGCACCATTACCTTCTGGTGAGTCCTAAATCTGAGATTTTCTGAAGTGCCTCAGGTACTTTGACTCCTAAAGGCATCAAGATTCCAATCTCTCATGTTCTACCTCAAAATTTCAGCCTTAAAAAAAAAAAAAAAATCTCCTGAAACAGACAAACGTACACAGTATAGTGCAAAGGAAGTGGAATATAGCTGGATGTATCTGAACTGAACTCAGTTTAAATTCTGATCTTCTCCAGTTATTGCCTGCTCTCCACATTTGTACACCAGCACTCAGGCAGCTGTGCTGCCTTCCAGGTGTGCGGCGCAGCTTTGCCACTGACAGGGTTATCTATTTTACAAAGAATTATGCTAGCAGTGAAAATCACAGTAGAATTGTTTTGAAAGAAGCAAGCCTCAGATGGACAATTTAGATTTCACAGAAGTTGAAAGAGGATTTGCAGGTTGAAATTATTAATCAACACCCTGCCAGGCAGGGGCCAAGAGCAATCTGCCAATGCTGAGTTTTCTTGGACTTGGAGACTGTAAAATCTGGATTTTAGATTCACTTGATGGGGAGAGGGTTTTCTGTGCCTACAGCCCTTCCCTTCTGAAGCATCCAGGCAAAGCTGATCCTTAGCTTTTAGGGGCACATATGAACTTATGGATGGTGGGGGAAGGTGGTCTTCCAAGAAACTGGGGATTCAGGGGCTTTCTGAGCCAGTGGACACGCTGCACATGACAAAGTTACTTCTCTGTTGTTAAAATCATGTTCCAGCTATGACAAGACATTATAAACTGCACATGGGGTCACATGGGGCCTTTCCTTTGTTAGCAAGAAACATGGAAAAAAAAGGCCAGAAAAAAGGCAGGTGCCCTTGGAGTACCCAGCCTTATTGCTGCAACAGCATCAGTTCTCCCACAGTGACAATCGTGATGACGCAGGCTGCTCTGGCAAGGAAGAATTTAATTGTAATAAGCACCTAGCACAATGTCACAACAGCTAATCACAGAGAATCGCACAGTAGGTGCCTCCGGTCACATCAGGCTAGCTTTAGCATCCTTTTACTTGACCTATCAAGCTGATATATGGCTGAAAAATTCTGCAGGGACAAACTTAAAAGAAAAAGAAAAAAAAGACGAAAGGAAAAAAAAAACGAAAGGAAAAAAAGACTAAAGGAAAAAAAAAGACGAAAGGAAAAAAAAGACGAAAGGAAAAAAAAGACGAAAGGAAAAAAAAGACGAAAGGAAAAAAAAAAGGAGGAGGAGGGAACTCTTCATAAACAATTGTAAAGGAAATGCTAACTACTGTTCATCTACAAACAAAAGTGTAAACCAGGTAGGAGCACATTCCACCATTTGCTGCATGTTTCTATAAACTCCAACACAGTCTCCTAGGGAACAGTCCCTGCCACTACCGAGTGGACCGCTGGCATCTGCAGTCAGGACAAGCCATGGCATGTATTTGGGCAGCAGCATGGATATGACATGTCTCTCAGTCATGGCTTGACAGTGCATTTCAGAAGAGCACCCCATCTGTGCAGATACTTAAAGTGCAGCTCTCGCATGCCAGAAACCGGCCCACCCCCCGTGTTTCTGCGCTCAGAGAGCAGGAGGCTGAGAAGGGGGGATCCCACAGCCCAGCCGTGCCAGTGTTCGGTTCAATGCGGGCTCCTGAGCAGCTGCTTGTGCTCTCACATCAGAAGCCCCAGAGTGTGCATGGCTGAAGGTTTCAGCGTCTGAGTGAGGCGTGCTGTGGGCTGCATCCCCTGAGCAGGGGAACAGGTGCGAGCAGCAGGGAAGCAGGGGGAAGGTGCAAGACCACGTGAGAGAGAAGATACGTGTATGCCCACGTGCGTGAACAAGACAGGACCGCCCAATGCACAAGCCAGGCGGCATCCATTCGAGGGCTCATCTCTCTGCTGTACATCTTCATTACAAAGAAGTGTTGCAAGATGAAAACTGGGAGCTTGAGGACAAAATCAAAATAGAAAGAACAGGATATGCTCCCACAGACCTTGACTGAAAATGGTGATTTATTTTTTCTTTATTTTTACCTTAACTGTCTCTCAGTGAGGCTATTCACAGAAGTGTCACACTGCTGCTCCTGTTGCACTATAATACTGCTTGTTTCCTCTTGCCAGCTACTCAGCAAGGATTACCCCCAGCACAGCCTTCCATTCTTTCAGATCTAGTCAGAAGGCAAATTAGTCTCAGCCTGATGGGGGAGTGCTAAATTTTTCATTACAATCTTTCTCCGGAGATTTGGTGTTTAATAATTTGTACTGTATAAAATTTCACATATGGGAAAACATGGCACCACATAGCCTCTCCAGATGCCTTTTTTTTTTTTGTTCTTGCTGCTAATCATGTGAGCCCCCCAGCTAAAGGAGTGGATTTAGGGCATAATTAAAGCTTTATACTTTAATAGTAATAAGGGTAAAGCTCAATTTTATTTTTGAGAAGAACACGCCACATTTTTAAATTCCCATTTCACTGAGGATCAATTTTCAAAAAGGCTTTGTACCCGAGCTGCTTTGTTCCTGATATACCATGGAAACATAAACCATGTAAGCAGCTCGTGGTACTATGAAAGACGCACACCCCTACTTAGCTGCTGCGAAGGCTCTTTAATTCGTAATGCTCAATCCAAGAGCAGTGGCGGTTGTGCAGAGGAAGGACATCTGTAAGACAGCCTTGACATCATCTACTCTGGTTTTCATCACATAATTTGGCAGAGAAGCCTCTCAGATTGGTCATACGAACTTCAAATCTCTGAAAGTTTTAGCTACAGCTCTAAGCAGAGCTGAAGTGATTTAACTTTGCCACTGCTCTCCTAAACCTCCCCCCAGCCACCACCCTTCTTCCTTCCCCACACAGCCTGGAAACCGCAGGGCTGCTGTCACGCGTGGGAATGCAGAGTCCTCTCCGATCTTCCCACAAAATTGCTTTCTCCCCGCATTTCTGATGAGAACAACCACCCGAAATACACTTTCAGGATTAACTACAGCTGCATGCAGAGGACCAGCACAAGTTTTACACACTGGTTAAGACCTCCGAAAGCCTCACTGTAAAGAGTAAAGTGGGACCTAAGTAGGGGACAGATTCTGCAGTAGGTACTTCACAGCAAATGACCCATGATGTAATCTACTTACTACTGTAACCTACCACATGCTATACCATTTCTCATCCCTGGGCATTTTTCCCCAGGTTTTCCAGAATCCCTTTATCTTCTCAGCAACATACTGAGATCTCAGTAATGACACACTGCTGCAGAGCACGACAGATAGGAAGGGTAAGTGAAAGGGAAGAAGGGATGCTGGCAGAAAGGCAGGAGACAGACTCCTTTCATGGCTGAGACAGGAATAGTTACACAATGGTCAGCATTTTGAGGACTAATTTTAATTATTTGACAAACTGTGGAGTACAGCTCCCTTAAAGAAAGAAGCACTCCAGTGATTATGTTCCCAGGATGACAACTTACAATATCAAGTCCCTTCCCTCTTCTCCTAAACATCCTAAGTAAATTCAGGAAACACAGAGTAGGACAATGACCACCTTTCACAGTATGGTTTTAATTCACTCCAAGTTTCTCCCATCTGCTCAAGAGATGTACAGACTGCCTTAAAATGAAATACTTTGGTGCTATGATGGATTTCTGATTTCCCATAGAGAAACCAGGTGATAAAGAGCCAGTGTGAACTAGTGTGGTAACAACTTACAGTATTCTTTGACAAATCTCATGCTTCAATGGAAAGAAGAAATTCCAGTTTTGCCATTAAGTGTCTCTGTATACCTACCTTGTGGTTGAAAGCCAGGTTTTACTCCACCAATCAGCAGCAATACTGGGTGGGGTAAATTAAAACTGTTACTATGGTTAAGCAGCTACTCAGCTCTCAGAGCCTGCAGTATGCTGGCAAATATGTCAAATGACCTAGAACTGAGAAATAATGACCTTGAAAGTGAGAGCTTATTTCTGGGTTTATCCATCTTTACTATCACAGCTTAAACTAAATCAACCATGCATTTTAAGATCTATATTGTATCTTTCCAAATCTATTTGAGAATGCTGAAGTCTTGAAGTGTTATTTGTTGAAGTGCAGAACTTATTACAGGTCAAAATTTTACTTGCCTTCTAACTGATTATGTGTGTTACTTACATCCGTACAACCAATACAGGACAGACAGCTCCCCAAACTCAGTGAACATTCTTAGTGGCCATGAAACTACTGAGATAAAACATGTGATATGTGGTAGTCAAATTTAAATATAAGAAAGGAATATATGTACTTAAAAGTGTTTTCTAAATGTCTTTATGTTGAGTTCCGGTTTCACTGGCATGTATAGGTCCTGCTAGGTGAAGACTCTCAGCTCTGTAATCCATACTTTTTTCACCATGTAGCTTTATGAGGACTTGATTAGTGACCAGTTGCAAGAGTGGCGGTGTAATGTCACCTACTCACAGAAGAAAGTGACCTTGAGGAGGTGCACCCATCTCAATGTCTAGCAGTCATTTCCATGAAATCCCTGGGCAGGAAAATACACATATGGAGATGTAATAGAGGCAAAGCCTCCATGTCAAACAGAAGATTGGACTCCTGCCATCAGGCCCATGACAGTGATCCCTAATTCTCCAGGACATCTGCTAGTCCAGCAAAACACAAGACAGGACCGCACAGGGGTTAGCATATGCGACACAGAGTCAAGTTCTACCCCCAGCTCTGACCTTAGGCACATTTATCTCTACTATTGCCCTCCCCCCCCCTTTTTTTTTTCTTAAAAAGAAACCAGTTATACATAATGTCATTATGCTCAGTTTGTGAGGCTGGGTTTATCTGTGACTGCCAAAAGCATGGTAATCTTCAGTACCAAGTATGATTACCCTGTCATCGTGCATCTCTACAGATAGCAATGCTCATGTTATCCTTTGAACAGGAAGAGGTCAAACCACTGATGTTAAACCCGTGAGACCTGAGAGCTAAAGGACGAGTTGCAGTATCAGTCTTTGCCAGAGGAAACTCATCCATGTTCTGATTTGGCGGGAGAAGGATTTATATCAACTTACACCAGATAAGGAACATGGGAAATAAATACATAAGTCAGAACTTACTAATGGGTATTATTTCTCAGATAGTAGCAAGTTAATGCTATATAGCTAGGCAACAAAGCCATTCCATCCTTGATAAAGGCATAAATACATTAAAGGAATAATCCCTGTGTGACATGAGGTTACTTGCGCATTCATAAAATTTTCACCGCTTCCGCCACCATTGCCTTTTAAGAATCACTGTTCTGTCCCAGCTTGATCAAACCCTGCAGCCCGTGATTTGCTTCTCCTTCAATATGCACAAACAGGCAGAGAATCCCATTATAAATCCCTTTTTAAAGGATAAATAGAAGTCTCCTGTATCACAGAAAAACCAGCAGCTTGACCTAATTTCAGTAGTTCCATATTACTTCTAGTATCAACTTATGTATCAGTTACACCCTGCCATGAAAACACCAGGGTCATGCTTTGCACCCAGGCCCTGTGTCAGAGGAGGAACTACAGGAAGCAAAGCCCTACCATTTGTGGTGCCACACCAGTGCAGGTGTTGGGTCAGTCATTTACCCTGCCCCGCCCACTAAATCTGTACGATGCTTTAATTTACACATACGTACTGGGTATTCAGTCCTGATCCCTTCTATTATTTTGCTATTCAGTAGAAGCAGTAATTCAACACTAAGGAAGGGGTCAAGAAAGTATTTCTTTTCCAGTATTGTAACAGGTCCCCTCTTTTTATCAGTTGCCTTTGAAGAAAGTACGGATTACAAAGTACATCACAAGTAGCAGACCCTGTTAAAAACAAGCACTATTACAAGTTGCCGTGCTATGGACTAAGAAATGGGTAGCTCTTTACCTTGTGAAAATAAGAAGCTAATGAAGAAAAAAATAACGTTCTGATTTTATGTCAAAGAATCGAGCTTGAACAAACTCAATATTTTGTGATCTTTTTCTTCCCCTTGAGAAAATTCACACAGCAAAATCAAAGCTTTTAAGATAAAGTAAGTTATCAAAAACATTTACTGGGGGATAATTTTACATTCTTAGCTCGACACCCAATATTTACTACCATTTCACCATTCTGGGTGTGGGTATTTTGATGAATGGATCGATCCATCAAAATTTTGTAAGCATCACTTTCCTTGTGAGGAAAGACAATTTGGGAACCTTTACCAGTCATCCTATATTTCCCTGCGCAGACAGGATAAGCAGCAGAATGTAAAATAATGAAAACGGCTATTCAAGAGAAACCTTTTTTCAACTTCTTAAGGATGCTGAGAAAACTTGCAGTAAGATCCAAATTAGAAGTGAAAATTCTCATGATTAATTTATCTTTTCTCAAGCTAGAATTAAGGTCATAATTATCTCTTCATTATAGAAATACATAATACAGCACAGTAAGACCCGTTGAAGGGACAAGGTATTTCCTAAACTTTGGTGTAAAAAGACAGTTTAAAAACTAACAGTTTCCAAGGTTTGGGCTCTCTCCAGGTACACTCATTAGTATTGCAAAATATAGTATTGCTTCATTACTGGCACGCACATTTCAAAATAAACACTCTGCTTCCTTAGGAGTTCAAGAAAGCCACACTCAAGTAATAAGCCAAGATTCACACATCAGAATATGAGTTGTCAGAGTTCTGCTTAAATCACTGACATTCTGACTGGTTCATTTATATAGAAGGACAACAATGAAAGGAGAAGCCAAAACAAGTACCCATCCTGGAATACCAACTATAAAATCATGGTACAGAGAAATACACAGAAGAACATTATTTTGAAGCACCTTTTTCTTCTGGGAAACCACAGCAGAAGAAAAGATAGTAATATCTAAGTATGATTTAAAAAAAAAATCAGAGGAATCAACATTGCATTTCTCTGTTGGTAAAATGGAGGAAGGAGAAAAGAGACTATTGTTAGAAAAAGTAGGAAACCTCCACTCTTGCCACCTCCACCTGCAATCCTTCCACTTCCCTGAAATCAATGATATCTTAACGGCAAAAGAGACAGCTCTTTCCTTGCTGAAATTTCACAGCAAATGGTTTTACAAGCTCTGTGTTGCTTTATCTGCCATTGGTGAATCACTTTATGGGAAAATTTACCCCAGCTCGTAGGAATTGCCACATTTTAGGCAAGCTCTAAATGAAAATCGTTGACCAAACAGAAAATGTAAGTGATGTAACACTGAATCTATCTCCCTCTTTCAATAAGTAAGTTGCTAAAACCAAAACTCTTATGCCAATTTGTACGATTTAATGAATATGCAGACTGTTAAATAAATAGACTGTGCCCCAGAGCTGCTCATTTAGGATGCTGCTGCTATAATAAAATTAGGTAAGTGTCCAATGAAAGCTCAGGACCCTGGGCTGGTGCCATCTAATTGAAGTTTACAACTTTATTGGAGATTCTTTGCATCTTACATGCTTGCTTTGTAGAGTTTAATAGCTGCTGGCCTTGGCTCTAACTTAATTACAAACCAGAAAGGAAGGTTGTATCAGCGTGATAACATTTCGCTTAGCTGAAATGTCAGTTTCGGGCATATTTCACCTGTTCTCATCTTAATTTAACTGGACTAATAGGTCCTAATCACACAGAACAAATGGGTCTTTAAAGTAAAGATATAAAATTAAGGGCCAGGTACTGCATGTCCTTCATCACCAGTGAAAGCATGGGGAGCTGGTGGCACCGAGCGCCCATCAAGCAGCCCTGAATTGCAACTGAAGGTCAGGATCGACAGTGTGGTCAATCCTGACCAAACGGACCCCAGCAAGGCCCAAAGCAACGAGAGGAACAAGCCCCAGTTTAAGCCTTGCAAGCAACCTTGAGGTTAGAGCCTGAAGACGTCCTGAAGAGGAGAAAATGGCAGGTGTAAATGGAGTGAAAGGTGATACCAGTTACCTGCTTACAGTTAAGCAGTGTCCAGGCAGGGACATCAGTGAAGGAGAGCGCATTTCACCTGGTATCTGCTGCAAGGGACGAGGAGGGAGAGGTGGGGAGGGTTTCAGCAGGTTCAGAAGTGGTGCATACCCATGGCTTTCACATTTATTTTTCAACACTATAACAATAACCGGATGGAAAGAGCTGATTGGCAGATGCCAAGTAAAACACTTTGTGAAGATTAAAAAAAGCCTTGGGAAAGCAAGACTATATAACTTTCTAGAAGATAAGATGGAGCATGTTCACTATAAACAAAACCACCTCCACATCCCACATACACAGACACGTACTGTGCAGCGGTCCATTAACACTCAGTATGTTCCACTGATTAAAAAGAAAATTTAATACATCTGTTGGAACACAGAGACAGAATAAATATCCTTATCGTTCCATTTACTGTAAATAATACTTAAGTGCAAGTCAAATATTAGCTATGTTCAGCACAGCATCATAACAAAGCAGGCACTGCTAACATTATGGTCCCAAACTGTGTTATTCTTAATTAACATCTGACATATATCTGCTTTTGCAATCACCCATTACTGATTAAATGACAAGGCACAATGTCAGATGCATAATCTGATTGGTTAGTACTCAGTTACCAAGGTGTTACATTTTGAAATTGCCTGTGAATTGATTTCTTTTATTGAATTAATATGTGTTATCATACTGTACAGAAGGTAAAATTGCTACTGAATGTGAGCGATAACATATAATTACAGAAAAATCAAATCCTAATCTGCAGAGCCAAGCCAGGTGTCAACATTTTAATTGCAGTTAGGGAAGTGCAGGAACACCATGGA
The DNA here is from genome assembly GCA_034782735.1 of Sagittarius serpentarius. NCBI lineage: Eukaryota > Metazoa > Chordata > Aves > Accipitriformes > Sagittariidae > Sagittarius > Sagittarius serpentarius. The sequence continues at coordinate 22,004,558 of JAVKLA010000088.1, read as the reverse complement.
GCGGGGGGGAATAGAAGAGATACCTCAAGTGTAGGAAGAAAGAAATATATTGCATAAACCCCCAACTTTAGTTAGGCATGATAGCAACCTTGAGGGATGTCAGCCACTTGTGTGTGCAGAAATATTACACTTAATTTTTCATTTCAGACTATAAACTCACATGCTGGGACACCCGACTATCATCCAGACCCAAACCTCTCTCTCAGAGTCTTAAGATTTGCATTTTTGGGAGACTGTTTCTGAAAGATTTTAGGAGATACAAGCAAAAAATACAGAAGTTATGCTCTTCTATTCTTTCCTTAGAAAAAAAATAAAATTAAGATCCCTTCTTTCCCCAGAAAGATAAAGTCCCTGTGAAATGATAACACAATTTTCTGCTATAAATAAAAACTAAAAGATTTTATTAATTTTACTAGCTTTACGCAGTTTCAGTGAAACACTCCTCTTCAAGCCATTTCCTAGTTGGTTTCCCTGTCAGTCTGCATTCAAACACTGCACTAATGCAACTACTGGCGTCTAAATTGATGATGTTAAATTGGCATAACCCCCTTGCACGGACACACTCAAATTAGCTAGTTCCAATACATTTGATCTATATCAGCCACTCTTAAACCAATTTGAGTGTTCATGCTAACGGACTACACCAGTTTAACTATGTGTACTCAGAAAATGGTGTCGCTAAATTGCTGCAATTTCTTTGGATTAAGGAGACCTAGGAGAGCCCCGGCTTCCTCCTCGTGCCGCATGAGGAAGGAGCCATTCAAGCTACCGTAACTGACTTGGCAGACTTTGATTCGCACTTGTTGGTGCACATCCAAAACCTTTCCATATCGCTCCATATCGCACAATTCCAGATCGCCCATCACCACCCCTCCCTCCTCTCTGTTGCTGCCTTCCCACCGTTAGCACCCAAGTCATCTCCCACTGCCATCCCCAAGAGCTTGGCTTGTGATGTTTCTCCCGTCCTCCTGAGAGCTCAATGGGGATGTTCATGATCAGGCACAATCTGCCAGCTTTTCCTGTTGTGAACCTCTTCCATTTTGGATTCTCTCTGTGATCTCTGTCCTTTGGAAAAGGGACCAGTCTAGGCACAAGATGAGGTAGCATACAGACAGGAAGCGCCCAGGGCAAATGACAAAGCTTTGTTCAAAGACCACGCTGCTTCCCTACTGCACCACAAGCCAGCTACCAATTTGCAAAACATCTGTTCAAATCATCAGCTTTTTCGTTTGTTCAGGGATAAAGAGGAAGAGGTTAAGTCATCCTGTTTGTATACAGAGAAAGAAGTTTAAAACCATGCTACTACCACCCAACTGGCAAGACATCCTGGCAGCAGGATGGCACATAAAAATTTTACATGAAGCTCTTTCCAGATTAATTCCTTCTATGCTTCTGTTTTCAGGGTAATAGTGAAAGTTTCATTCTTGAATTGCAAACTCCTGGCGTTAGCTGTGAGATTACCAGGCCAGCAAGCACCTTACCAACACAGTTACACAGCAAAGTGATGCAAGAGGTAGCCAGTCGTGGCTTCGTGTCTCAAGAACTATGAGCGCATCTTGAGTGTACAGTCCTCTGGGGTGGTGAGGAAAAATAGCAAACTAGGCAGGGGTATGCAGCGTGACAAAGTGGAGTGCCCAGGCAAGCAAAATTTTGGCTGGATACAGACAAGCAATCATTGCATGGAGAAGGGAGAGAACAGCACCTCTCTGGTATGAGCGCATCTTAATTCTGTACATTGGCCTGTCTTTTAGACACCAATAAAGTTATTGGAAGGAAAAAACCCCACTTGTTGCTGGAGTTGAAGTAACATTTTTAAAAGAAAATTTCAAAAACATGAGATGTATAACTTGGCTCTGCAGTGATCACAGTGGGGAAAATAACCAGCAGCAGTTGTTATATGCCTGAAGAATGTGAATTCTGGAGAGTAGGTGGAATTAGACCAGCAGAAGAAGGCTGAGCTATTATAATGGGAAAAAAATAGCTATATAGAAGAGAGACCTTTTCTCAAATAATTTCTTTCTACAGTTAAAGGTAAGTGCAAAGGAACATCACTGCAGGAGAGTGAAAGCCTGTATTGATTGAGACGAACTGCACCAACTTGGAGGCCTTTTGCTATGACAAACATCTGCATGACCTCCATGCAGGAACTCCGGAAAAACGGCAAGCAGCTAATTGGGTCTCCTTTTCAGTCACTCAATTTACAGCTACTTCCTGACCTCGACTTCACATTTGGAGGCTTGGTGGTTTAATGAGCTAAAATTCATGCTTTTTCACAAACAGAACCTGTCCAGGTGTGTTCCTGTATCTCTTCTAGGTTGCAGCCACCGCAATGCAGCAGCAGTTGCTTGTCACTCCCCAGCTGACCCAGTTTTTGGAAGAACATGGTAAGGATGGTGCCTCCAACACTCCTTCACTGAAACACGCCATACAAAAAGCATGCTGATAGTGCTGACACATAGGGAAAGATTAGACAGAGCGGCACCACGGAGCAGCAGCAGTCTGCGTGCTGCCACACACGAAAGGAACTCCTGACCTCGGCTTGATGCATTTCTTCCATTTCAAGGAGACAGAGCCGTAACAGCCCAGACGTGACAGTCCCACGGCAGCTTTAGCTGATGGAAGTTACAAGCTAACCAATTCCCTCTCTTCCCTTTGCCCCCAGCCATATGTTCCCACCTTCTCTCTTGCACCAGTACCTTTATGACTAAGTGGTGAGACAATTCAGGAAATTAGCCCAAAAGAAACTAATTTTTTTTTTTTTTTAATTATGTTGGCTTTTGGCTGGTTGAACTCTCTGCAGCAGTTATGAGCACATACGGTAGTGGCTGGGAGGAAAGGGAACATGTGGCTAGAAGCACAAGGGCGGGAGCTGGGGACCGTCTCCCTGCAAGCTGGGACCATGCGGGAAAACACGGCCTCAGGCTCACGAGACCCTGTGGGTTGGCACAGCACAGGGCAAGCTCCTCCTGCCCTATTTTACAGGGATCTTCAAAAATTCAAAAAAGGAGGATCCTGGAACCCACCCTGTCTGTTTTAAAGGCATGATGTCAAATGCACAGTTAGTTTTTTGCTGCAATAACCCCTTTGAATTCTGCTGTGCAAAACCACAGTTACAGCTATCCCAGATCTTGCCGTTCTGTGGGAGAGATTCCTGTGATGGATCTTCCCTCCAATAATCTCCTGTATATTGCTGCAACTGACTTGGGCACCTACTTAATCTGTGACCTTACAGCTCCTGTCAAGCAGCCTGTGACCCCCTCTAGACTCATATTATCCATTACCAAATTTTCATTTTTATTAAGTTCAGCAGAGACTTCTTTCCTTCTCCTCTAGGAAGCATGAATTCTCTTCTGTCATTTATTCCACAAATGATTTATACCAAGAGCCTGTCAACTACAGGAGGTACTTGCTTGTGCTTACTATACCTGCAAGTAGCTCTGTCCTTTCCGGGTCATTACTAATAAAGCACTTATCCCTCATACAAGCACAAATGCCTCCCTGTGCTCTCACAGGTATTTATCTGAGCACTTCAGAGTCCTCAGTGGATTTATCCTCACAGTGCTCTGGCAAGTTGGGCATTGGCGCAATTTCTGTTACACAGATAAAGAACAAGGCTCAGAGACTGAATTCAGCTCTTTGCTGCTTCGAGGAGACAATCTCCTGAATTAGGATGCTGTAACCACTGACCATTCTTCTTCTTACTCCCCACACCTGCTTCCCCTTGGGACAGCAGGAAACTACTCACGGTTCAACACTAATTCTCTGCTTTATCAGCCAGCCCCACACCAGCAGAGTACTGCTGCCCCAGTCTGCAGAACAGAAGGCTTCATCATGTGGCCATTTCCTACTGTTCAAGTGCTTATGAAAGAAAGCATCGAAAACCCCATGGCCCAGCCTGCATGACCCAAATCATCACCCTCCCATCCTGCTCCCCATTCGCAGATGACTCATGAGATGTCTCCCTACTGCTTAGCACCATTCACTATGCAGCCAGCCAGATTTCAGGAACAACAGTAAAACAAATATATGTCTTGCAACTAGAGTGCCAAGACAAGCAAGGAGCAAAGCTGGGGGCCAACTGTAACACCACAGATTTTGGCAGTCAGCCCTCTTTCCAGCTTCTTATATATTTTTGTCCCAACTTTCCACCTTGTTCTCCCTCTTTTCAGTATTTCTGGGTGGATCATAACACCCACCAAAGAGCGACAAATGGCTGCATGGCTAAGTGCTTGCCCTTGATAAATTAGGGTGTCTCCACCCTCACTCCTCTCCCACCCTTTCCAGCATCACTTTATCACAGGCAAGGCTGAGAAACCTGTTGCTGCTGTTTCTCTTTCAAACCCTAAAGCCAACTGGCAAACCAGAATTTAACCTCACAGCTGCTGAATACAGTTAGATTAATACACACTGGCCAAACAAAATATTGCTTTTAAAATGCAATTTGTGCTTGGCACTGAACACATTGGGAGAATTCAGAGCAATTTGCACTACAGACCAGCTCATAACCCTATGCAGAAAGTGCTTTGATGCCCCCAATTTACATCTGACAGCCTTAATGCATTTTGGAAAGAGGCAGTAGAGTAGAAAGTCCCTGCACAAATCACAACTGATGTAAGAAAACCAAAAACACTTAATTGCTTCTAATTTGTTGTAAAATTCTGTGTGTGTGCATACCATCTCTTTCCAAAATCTAAAAAGTCACAGCAAGATGGTGGAAAAAAATGGGGAAACGCTGGCAAGTTATAATGACCCTTTTAGCCTGAAAATCCTCCCTATTGATCCAAAATATACCTGGCAGTTTACTTCTGGTGGGGTGGGGGAAAGAAAGGTGTAACTAAAGGCTTTCACCTGCAATTATCTTGCCTGACCATCATGCAGCTTCATATTGCTGTACGAAGCTGCAAGATGTATTCATCTGCGCAGGTATTTATGGTCAATCTCTTGCAGACAAAACGCATATTTCCCCACCACAATAAAAGTCAGTTCAAAGCAGGCTGCTCTCATTGAAGTCCATGGGAGATTTTTTTCCCCATCAGTTTTTAGCAGGAGTTGGGTTGGGCCCATTGAGACAGCTTGCTTCAGGAAAATCCTCATTTGTTGATTAGGGCTCAGCAGGAAAAAACACAAAGAATAGCTTATTTTTATTGATTACAACCATTCCCCAAATAATTTGAAATTAATCCTCCAATTTCATTTCAAGCTGCTTTTCTGCTGCACTTGGTTGCTGAAGGAGAAAAGATTCTGGAGAAAGCGACACAGGTGAATTACATTTGCTCAACATTTTCAGCATTAAATAATCTGCACATAACTCAGGCTCACTCAAAAGGTACGCTGCAATGATCTGACATAAAATATAGCTCTGCTAAGCCAAAAAAGATAAAACAGGGATATTTTCATATTTAAAGGAGAAACAGTGAAGGATTTCATATTTTAATGACATACAGATGCTGACCACTGAATGAATCACTCTCCCCATAATTAAAGAGTCTTCTGATGTCTGAAGACTCTTCCTGTCATGAAAACTCTTGGATGCTATTTCATCTCCATCCTAAGCCTGATTTCAGACTGAAAGAGGGGGATCCAAATGTTGATGTCACCCCAGACACCACTTATATTCTCCATTTCCCTTTTGAAGAGCTTGGTATTAATTTCTGTCTATTCGTGGTTTTATGTTTTTATAGGTCTTCAGGCACCCTTAGAGCTAGACAGAAGATATGAAAAATCAACAACGGACCAAGGAATTTCCAGGCATCATACTTCAGCATTTCACGCATAACAGCAGTATTTAAATTAGCGATCTGCCTCACTAACATTCAAACCATAGTATAAAATTAGTAAATTTACCTTTCAAGTATGCAAAGAACACAAGAATATTTTACAGTTTTGCTGACGTTTCAACTGTAACAATCTAAGGATCCCAGGCAACTGAAAGTTACAGGGAGAAGCCTTTATTATTATTATTACTATTATTATTCAGCTGGGCTACCTGGTGGGGGGGGGCAGGGGGAAGCAGCTTCCAGGTACATGGTCTTTTCATGAGATGCCCAAAAGGTGGTGTCTTACCTGGTTACCTGCATGTCCATAAAAGCTTCTCTCTTTTTTCAATTAAGCTGGATTCTGTATTTTCATTTACTTACCACTACTACTCCCCGCCATGAATAAACCTCTCAGCTTTTCTGCTATGAGGTAAAAGGATGGTTTTAAAAAAAATAAATATTATCTTGGGCTGAAAAATCACCTGAGGGTACTCTTGCTATGTTTCAGCTGCAGCCTCCCCAGGGAAACTGGTCCCCATGCTTAACTAGCCTTCTTGTTGCAATTTTTTTCCTAATGTCTCTTCTGACAGCTAGTATCATCCTTGAATGGTGACATTCAGAATGAAACATATTGCACCCACCACCAGAACCAAATTAAATGAACAGAATGCCTTGCATATTTTATAGTAAACCATATTTTGATGTCCCAATCATATTTTTTTCCCCCTATTAACAAGATGGCATTGCAGATCCAGGGATATTTAGTGATCTGCTGTAATCCCAAAACTCTCCATGCATGCTTTCTGTTATAATTTCTGGCAGAACAGGTACCTGACCAGTTCTGGTCTTTTACAGTCATTCATTCCTTCTTTGCTTAGCACTGCTAAGCTGTAACCTATTTTTTCCAGACCATTTCTATTATTTCAGATCCCCCTGAATCCTAGTCCTGAACTTGGCTGTGCTTGTACCTGTCTCAACTCAGCATGATCTGCAAAGTGAATATCCACGTTCTCTAGTATGTCATCTAAGTATTAATGGAAGTAGTGACTACTACGGGAGCTGCATGTCTTCAGCTCTTCCACGGACTTCTGCCTTCTACGTGCTTTGAAACAACTTGATTCTCTTTATCATACTTTTCTGAAAAAAATTCTCTCAGCATTACAGGCTTCCCAGCCTACTGCTCCTCCCTTTCTCCCCTTTTTGAAAGATATCCCAATAAGTTTTTTTTTCTTCAGGCTTCTCAAGCCTCATTTGTTCTCCACAGATTCTCAAAGATTATTACTAATGGCACTGAAATTGCTTCAGCCAGTTTTCTGACTACCTGGAGCTGAATTCCTCCAGGCTCTGCTAACTTAAGTATTCAAACCTATTCTTTCCCTCTTTCCTGATAGTGTGCTGGCTGCACGGCTGCAGCTGACCCTCTCAGGAAGAACAGAAAGGATAAAAAAGTCATTCAGCACTTCTGCTTTCTCACTTCCATCTTTTGAGAGCTTTTCCTTTCCACTGAGCAGTTGACTCACTCATTCCCTGGCCCAGCTCTTGCTACAAATACATTTATAGAAAACCCTCTGGCTGCCCTTTATGTCTTTTGCCAATTGTAGCTCATTTGGACTTTGGCCCTCTCATTTTTCTTTGCATGTTCATGCTAAAATTGTTCTCAATAGTTTGACCTACTCTCCAATTTTTTTATGTTGCTTTTGAGTTCCAGGTCATTAAAAAGCCTGTGATTTAGCTAAAGTAATCTCTCACTACGTTTCCCATCTGTCCTCTCCATTAAGGGAGTTCATACTTGCACCATTGAATTTGCTTCTCTAAGAAACTTTCAGCTCTCCTAAACTTCCTTTTCCCTCTGAGCAGCTTGCCAAGAGCCTAGCTCTGAGCTGACCGAAAAAAAACCTTCCTTGAAACCCATTATCTTCCCCATGCTGCTCTCCCTACTTTTCATCTTAATAATCAGCAGTCTGGCAATCTAGAAATGTTTTTATTTTAGAAAAGCTATTGTGCCCAGGTAGAATTGTTCCCTATATTTCCCAACCAACGGCTGAATTCCAGTTACAGATCAGTTTGTATCTGTTCTGCTTTGGATTCTGGAGATGAACAAGTATGTACTTCAAGCACTTTGAAGAAATTTCCCTGCCGAAGTCTCACAGCCAAACCTGTCCAGCTACTAAGCATCACCCTAAAAGACAGGAATTTGCAAAGAATGAAGGGGGAGGGGGGAATAAAACACCAAACACACAGACTTTTCTGGAAGGACGCACCCATCCTCCAAAGCATATGAATCTCCAGGTTAGTGTACTTAGAAAAGGCCGCAGAATCTGCCTTGCTGCCGGCACAAGATATAATGAAGGATTTAAGTGCAGGTTGTAAAATTCTGTGTGCTGTCCTAGATAATTTATACCTTTCCAAATGATGCCTCTCCATTCCTTAAATATGGGAGATCACTCTCGAGGAGGCAGCCCTGACCCCAGTCCTTTCAACATCCTCCCTCTGCACAGGGGATACTTATATCCTACTGCCATGCTTAGCTGCACAGTAGCAGTCGATAGGAAAGAGTGACTTAGACAGAGGAGCTAAGAAAGAACAAATATTTTTATAGCAGCTCCCTAATACTTAGAGTGGGGAAGGAAGACGACAGCGTGTACAAGGGAGCCATTGAAAACAGCACTGCTCCTAACATGTGCTTAGAAAGATATCTGTTATCTGGGGTTTGCCAGCTGGCTCCTGTATGCACAAGATCACACTGCCTTTAACTCTGTTTGCTTCACCGTTCCCAAAAACGCAGTCTTCGCCCTGAAGAAAAATCCCATCCTGCTGTCGGCTGTGATTAGCCAGCCCCAAACAGCCCCTGCCACCCAGGCTTCAGCAAGGCCTGTCCCGCAGGGAGCCAGGCTGCCCCGCTGCTCCTCCCTGCCCTAAGGGAGCTGCTAGCACCCTGACTAAGTCCTGGCAGTTCTCCTGAGGAGGCCTGTAAAAAAACCTGCAGCTCCTCCAAATCCCCATCACCCCTACCAGCATCACACCCATTATCTCCTGCAATAGCAAAACCCCCATGTTTTAGGTAAAATCCCCAAACAACCCTAGGGAATGGACTGTGCACTGCACTAAGAAGGAAAGCAAACCCTCTCCACAGGGTCCCTGTTAATCCCCCCTGCAAGAATCCACCTTCTTTCCCAATACCATATCGGTCAACGGTAGGCACCAAGCATCACTGGGAGGACCAGCACACCCATCTCTAGCTCCACCTCCCGTCCTTCAGCAAAAGTGATTCTCCTGCCCCCACTCATGAAGCCCAGTTATCACCAAGTCCAGAAGAAGAAATCTTTCTTGGTCCCTGCAGAGGAGGCAGAACACGTCAGCCATAGGATTAATATAGGGTAAATATGGTGCAAACAATGAGTTATCCACAACCTGATCCACATTAAGGATCCATATTACCAGGTTAATTTATGGTTATTCCCGATTCGGCCATACAGCTCCTTCCATAGATGTTTCAAGCTTCAACTTAAAACAGTTTAGGTCCTTCCTCCCATGACCATCTTTGGCCAAAACCCACTCCTAAGAACATCTGGATGCTGTCAGTATGCCCTCTCACAGAAATTAAGGCTATAGTGTTCCCTACAGAAGCAGTATTTCTCCTACTAATTTGCTTTTACCCAACTATTTGTGCTTCCATCAAACATCGTAAGCTGTCTGTATTAATATTTGGGTTGCTGGTTTATTTTTTCTTTCTAGTTTGTTTCCATTTATGGTGTGCTTCTCCATTTAATATTAAATCAATAGTGACAGATCATCACCCTTTTCCCAAATTCACTAAATGGTTTAATAATATAATTTTTAGAAACAGATTTGTGGCTTGCATGCACACACACACCAAGGCAAAGTAAAGATGACAGCACATTTGAACAAGGCAGCAATAAAACAGTGATAGTAATAAAGAATAAAAATGCTGTATCAGGTTGCCATGGGAACCAGCATTCAAGGACTCCAGGTAACGTTGTAAAACATGCCACTGAGCATAAAGCAGCTAAGCAGGTTAAGAGGTTATTTATTAGGCTGCAACATGTTGTGCAGTGCCCTCTGGTGAGAGCGCAAGAGAGACACAAACAGGTACAAAACCGAGGTAGAAGATGCAAGTATTTGTGCCCCGCGCATATCACCCGGGAGCTGTCAGCTTGGCAGTTGCATAAATTGGAAGGAATCGGTGTGTGCCACAGGCAGCATGCAGAAGGTACGGCTGCATGCAGAGCTACGGAGAGGTGACGCCAGGACACGCACCCACGCCAGCTTTAATCTCCCTCCTGTAGGAGCCAAGAGCACCATAACGCACAAAGGAAGTTACCAAGGGCTCCGGGAAACGTTTCAGCAGGTGGGACATGCCAACCTCTGCGAAGTGCTGCTTTTCCTGCTGAGGGTAATGGGACTAGCTAAGATGAAAGCTACAGTAGGTATGATTAAGGCCAGTAAGCACAATCCTTGGTCACGGTATGTTTTCTTAAGGACTGAAAGTGTAACTGTTCCATGCCCAGAAATTTCGCTAAAATTAGCAGCAGTTCCCCACGTGGAAGAGTTGCAAAACCAGGCCGAGGTTCCCTGGAGCTCCGCATGCTGCACGCTTGGCAGAGGAATACAGAGAAACAACAAGTTAAGGAGCCCATGTGCAGAAAACCAAAAAAAGCAATTCAGTAATTCAACTCAACTCAAGGTAAAACCACCCTAATGTGTCCTTTCCTACATGAGACAAAAAGACATAGATATCACATCAAACACAAGATGTTCTTAAGCATCTTGACAACGCAGAACCTTTTCCATGATTGCACACACCACCTCCCACAAAACAGAGGAGGCTGCAAGCATTCTGAGTGCAACATGCTCGCAGTGAAACTTCAGGCTCTTGTGGCAGTCTGTGGCTGATGGCCATTTCTGTAACTACAAACAGCAGACATCTGTGCCTCTTTCCAGGTATCATTAGTTAACCATAAGCATTTATTTGGGGGAGCAGAAGAGGTTGCTTACAAATATCACTGCCCAGGATTTTCTTTTTTCCGCACAGGCCTTTCTGTGGGGAAATAACAGAAAAATCTAGTTAAATGATTTTGAATAAACACTTTTAACATTTTGTGTAGATGGGCTCCTCCAAAACTGGAATCAGAGCTAACACCATCCCATTCCATCATCCTTCCCGTTAGACCTAAAGTAGTGGAAATCATTACACAGAATGATTTTTAAGCCTGCCAAAACCTTGCATAACACAAGGCATGGCTGGATTAACTTTTTCTATCAGCAAAGCCAGACTATTGAGCCTAATATTCAGCAGTGCTTTCAGTGCAGCTTTCCTCTGGTGGGACTAGGGTCAGTGCATGTCCAGCCTGCCAGCCCTACTCTGCCAACACCCAACTCCAGTACCCATAGCAGCTCTGTAGCTAGCAGAACACTTGAATTTGTCTTTCAACTGCAGAACTATTGCTGGGGGGTAGAGGTGGGGCTGGAACATGAAAACCCAGTTCTCCTTGGTTTCCCCTGCACTGTTAAAGCTGTCAATTCAATTCTCCCCCCACTAAGTGGCACCAATGCACCGCAAACCACAATGAAAACATCTGCACAGACAGCTTATAAATAAATATGCCCCTGTCTTCCTAAGCCTGGTCCACAGCAGGAGAAATCAAACAAGGGGGACTGCGTGTGGAAAAGGGCTGCAGGCGCTGCCGCAGGCCAGCTCTCCCCCAGTGAGGTGGCCTCTGTGCCACAGCAACAGCCCTTCGGGACTGGCTCTCCCCCCTCATAAACATTTTAATTACATTTCCATGAAGGAAATGCAGCTTACAGGGACACCAGCAAAGAAAAAAAAGCAAACAGGAAATCTTGTGTTAATTGTACACCCCAATACCTGTTCTTGCTTTGAAAAGAAGAGGAGTGCAGGGACACCAGCAAACATCTAAACTTACGCAGAGTGAGCCAAGCCCAACCCAGACTCCACGCAGTTGAAGTGCACGTAATCTACACCACAAATCAAACCGTGAATGCCAAAGCACTGCCGTTTTTCTTTCAGACAGACCTTGTGAGGCCCTTTTGTTGAGGAGAGCTGTAAAGAGTGCCCTCAGTTCCTGGCTGAATCACCCAAGGCTTTGCCCAGCTTTACCTGCCAGACACCTGCGGTACCATAGAGTGGATACATGGGGCAGGGACAACTCTGCTGTAAATCAAACCTACTGTAAAAAAAAAAAAATAAAAAAAATTCTATAGCTCAAACTTACTGTAGCTGGGAAAAGGTTATGTGAATCACAAAACCCAGTTGTGTTAATCATCATGCAAAAGCAAAACCTAACAGGGAAAAATGTCTAAGAAATATCTTCTCACCAGTGCTCTGTGAGAGAAGTGACAATTAACAAAAAACTTATCAAAAAACAAATAAATTATTACGCAAAAATGTACTTTACTCATATCAATACAAACGGGAACAACTGCGAAGTTTGGGACATTACAGTTTCCCTTCTTATGGCTTGTCATTTGGAAGAGCAATGGCAACAGTCACTGCTCACTGGGGAAACCATGCTGTGTGTTGAGCGAAGGTCAAAGGACGTCTTGTTCAAACTGGCAAGTCACCTCCATATTAACATATGAAATACTTCAAGGCAACTTATGAGTGATTGCATATTGTAGATATTTCAGCTCAAGTGCAACATCAAGAGGTGTGACAATCACAAAGGGCAGACAAGAGACTGAAAGCCTACGTTTCAAGAAGGATCAAAAGATGAGAGGAGTCTGCACTGAGTACTAGACGAGAAAAAACAACTCCATATATAAACATGGCACTGCCTCTACAGCAGCTGTTTTCGTTATTGATCCATGGTAACCTATGGTATTTATATACCACAGCAGCTGGTGAATGCACAGGTGATACCACAGTGCTGTGCTGAGTAATGCCCAGATAGGAAGAGCAGAACTTGGCAGCGATGGAGACAGGTCTCAGTGGTTTCACCAGCATCTGTCTCACACTTGCTTCAGCAGAAAGCTGCTGGAAGAGAGCAGCCCCATAACACCTACCCATGCAGGCCAGCCTGGCCAGACATGCAGACCCCGGTTCTGGAAGCTGGCAGACATTGACCTCACCCCCCCACCACCACCCCCAGCCTAGGAGAGCTGCCTTTGGCTGATGGTCACCATACTCCAGACCAGACATAACAATCTGCCCTCCTAAATTATCAATATGCAATGGCCACAGAGGAATAACTTCCCTTTATCTACAACAGAGTTAAAGAACCACAATCACCACCTTTTATTCCAGCAAATCTGAGCAGTTATCCCTAAGGGGAGGAAAATATCCTGAGGGGAGGCAAAAAAGAGGTCATAGGTGCCTCCTGAGTTTGTTTTTAAAACAACACTCATAGATGTAGTACTGATTTTAAACCTCCAGTGCACTGAATCCACAACAGGGAATAAAACAATCCCATTGATCTCAAAACATTACAGATATCCTACACTGAGAGCCGGGGCATCACGTCACTGGTTACAGATGTTGACTTGCTTCTTTATGCTCCCTCCTCCACCTTCCCCCATGCAATATCCAACAGCTGATTACTCTGCTGTTTGTAGTAGACTGAAGTAATTAAGCTTAACCTTAGTCCTGCGGGAGTCCCAGAGAAGGTTAGTGATCCACAGGCATGACACGCTTTTATTTATAGCTGATTAAGTTCTATTTATCTACATTTAAATGTTGCAGGAGATGGGAGAGATCCCAAAACACATCTGTGTCTTATTAGAACACCAGCTGTGTGTGGTAGCTTAAAGTTTGCCTTTCTTGAGAGGTTATAAGGAAAATAAAAAACCCAGAATAATTCAAATTCTTCACTGTAGCTACATAAATTGGTGTGGTTTAGTCATGATCTTCAAGATGTAAGCCTGACATCCCATGCAACTGAACTGCTTCTGAGGTCAAACTCAAACCCAAAATTAGCTAGGCCACTTCAAAGCTGTTCTGAGCACTGTAACTGTATTTAATTTTTACTGTAAGACTGTTCACGCCTTAAGAGACATGAGAAAGGTGACCAGCAGGTCACAAACCAGATCTTTAGAGTCATAGCTTCTGAGTCTCTATGCATTTAGGAACAGCACTGTGGATTCACTAGTAAGACTGTCCTCGTATATATGCTCTATTTTCACACAGACACACACAGGAAGACAAGCAAACTGAGGGGATGCAGTTCTGTCACCACCCCTTCCTTCAGACAGATGTGGTGCTAGGGTCCACAGTATCAACAGAGATTTGCAATAAAACCTTTATGTTTGCTTCTTCTGTGTAATTTAAGGTACTGCATTTTTGGTGGTAGAGAACAGTAACATGCATTTAGGAGACAAATATTTTCAAGAATAGTATAACAGTACCTCAAAGTCAGGCTCCAGAGGAAGGGACACCACTGTCCTGTCACTATTAGCACCAAATCACAAAAGGTAATGCAGAGTTTACTTCCTAATTGCCAAAGCAGAATGTAATGAAGGAAACAGTAAGCTGATGACTCCTTCTGTGAGAATCCTGAATTGAAACATCCAGATAGCAGCAGCAGGATATAGCAGGGACATCTAGGTCTTGTGGTTGCAGAACTGTAACTCTCCATAAGATGCTTCTCAAGAACCAGAAGAATGATGTATTGTCTCTCTTCCCTATCCTACTGCTTTGCATGCAAGCTATACACAATTTGTGAGATTTTCTTTGGTAACTGTTCCAGCCCGGAGGAGCTAGCCGAGTTTCACTTTTAGCATGACCTGAAATAGAGCTGAGATTCAAAATGAAACTTTAGGGTAAAAAGCAAAATCTCTGAGTTTTACAAAGAATTCTTTGAAATACCCTGCCAGAGCTTTGATAACAACTTCTTGCACAGGAATCAGTGAGACTGTATCCATAGGAGCTCTGTGAAGCTGTGCATTTTGAAGGTAGGACACCCACAAGGACTACTTTCACCCAAGCCACTGACTGTAGTCTTCTGATGCAAGATTAACCAGCTGTCAATCATTCCACAACTGGGCAAACTGCCATGGCAGCTCACGTTAGGCTTCGTTTGCAATCCTCGTGCATGGTTTGACCTGGGTGGTAAAAGGCACCCAACTCTCTGTCTTGCAAGCTCCAGGCTCTGACCACCCCTATACTATGCAGTGGCCAGCAACTCCTTGCTCTTACCAGTCCCAGCCCACATCTACTCAAGTGATGCAAGTGTGGGCCGTTATTAACAGAGCATTAAACCTCAAATTAGAGTATGGCTGCAGCGAGCCTGGGATATTTCCACAGTTTCCCCAAGAAAGGCAATGCTGCCAGCTCTCTGTTTTGTTGTGAGGCTTATGATAGTTTGGCGTTACCTTCTAAGATCTGCAATTTGCTGGAACAAAAGAAACGTTGAGCTTTCATTAAGAGGAAAAAACAAAGGGTACAGTCTCAATCCATAAACACAGACCTGAAAATATAGCCCATGAGCGCCTGAACGCAATTAAGAAGAATCTAACCCAGTACTCATTAAGTATCTTGGTTGCTGGGTAGCTTATTTGTTCTTTCTTATTATTTGATTGGATTTGATAACTCGAATAGTTTAGAGTTGTATTTCTGCTGTGGTTCATCTTTTGCTTAATTGCTCTTTAACAGGCCTCCTGTACAACTCTAAGGAAATCATGTAGTCACCCTACACCTCAATCCAGTATTTCTACAAATAGTCTGATCATTTTTTTTCTTCTAACTTTGACTGCCCTATTTACCTAGTGTCATCTCTTCTAGGGCTAGAGATGGTTTACACCATGCCTCAGGATGTCTCCAGTATGAGTACCCAAGTAATACAAAAATCAACAAACTATCATCACATCAGAAACCTAAATCTTCACAATCTCAGAAATTAATCTGTTCCTGACAGGAACCAGAGCTCCAGCACAAGTGCTGCCCCTTTAAAAACTTGCCATGTACATGCTCTCACCTACATATAAACAAAAAAGTTTTAGCTCACAGTGATCTCATAAACCTGATGTTTTGTGATACAACCAATATACAGAACAATGAGCCTCTTAGTCACTAATTTCTTTTACCGGTGCTTTTAGATGATGCATTTCAGCAGTTGCAAGTATACATGGGCGTATGTTCAGTAAGTCAACTGCCAAAAAGGTTCCTCCCATATTACAGGAAAAAAACAAAGCATTTTGGGTTAAAAACAAGGGGAAAAAAAACCCCAAAACAAAACCAACAACAAAGCAAAGTCTAGTTATTCCAGAGTACAGTTCCCCCTGGTACTTTGTGTTGCAATTATTTACATATCCCCAGATAGTCAAACTGATGTGGTCCAAAGTTTTGTTGTGGACTTTGTAGAACATGTTGTGCCTGTGCCAACCGAAGCACACTTAGCCTGTTATCAGGCTGAACAGTGGAACAGAGGATACACTAGATTTGCTATGAACAAAAAAAAAACAAAAAAAAAAAAACAAAAAAACCCCCCAAAAAACCCAAAAATCAGTAAGCTACATGAAATCAGCTCATCACAAACACCAAGTCAAAAAAACCACAACAAAACGCAAAAACAAATTCAAGCACACTACAGGAAGTAAGTACAAGCTGCAACCACCTTGACATCTTGAGACTCTTTGGTCGGGTGAACAGCACTAGTAACCAACACCTTCTGGATCTGCACCATCCAGCTTCTCAACAACTTCAACACAGGGGCTCAAAAGTGAATATATTATCACATATTTTAGCCCAGAACATAAACAAATGTACTTGAAAACTGCAGTTAAGGCTTCCTCACATATTGTCCCAAATAATCTTTTCTCTACTCTCGCAGATGCAAGATAAAAACATACAACTTGTAAATACTCACCAGTTAGATACCCGCCAGGCTCAGCAGCTGCTATCCTGATGCCCTGCCTGCCACAGCTCCCAGTGGAGCCGCACCCTTATAACCACAGGACAAAAATACATCGTCTGGTAAACGCAGCAGCACAGCGTTGTAAAAGGCAAGGTGGAGATCCAGTCTTAACCAACAGAACACTCCTCTTAATACTTGTATAACAACAGTCGTATTTGTTACATATCAGTATGTTACAAATGCTGCTCAGTATGAGAATTACAACTGTCCCGTTGTGCCAGCAATACCATATATTCATCCCTACGTTGTTTAAAAAGGTAATGCTTTTAGGTGGGAGAACCCAAGTGGTGTGACACAAACAGCTCTACTGCCTACCAAACCAAGCAAAGTTTAACTGTGACCAGTCACAGATTATTTCAGAATTTTGTAAATACAATTAACACAAGACATGTAATTATATCAGCAGACACTTCTTCCCCATGCTTGTTTCATAATATTTTAAGTTTATCCTTTGGCTGGGCAGGCTAAAAACATATCTGTAGACAAGGAATGCCTGGATGCGCTGCTTTACTATTAAACCTAATGAGCATGAGCAGAAATCTAAAAGCAAAGAACACTAAAAAGGGTTTTCACCTTGAAAATTCATCATGAATTTCCATTTTCTAACTATAGTACTACAACTTCAGTATTTTCCCTATTGTTCACCTGCTTCCTCATTTCAAATTTACACAAAAATCAATTTAAATTATTTTGAAAAACTAAGCAGCGCACACTTTCAGATGTACAAGAGCTGTTGAGTGCATAATTTACTAGAAGAAAGGCATAACCAAAATAAGGCCATACTGCCATACTATATAAATCACCTTCAATAAGAATTAGACAAAAATACCACATCGGTTTCTGTAGCCCTGCTTCTGTCCCATTCAGTACCTATGTAGGGGATGAGTTCAACTGAAGGTTTGTCACTAGTCTCTATCCGAAAAACCTACAAAATCACAAAATTCAAAACATAACAGTCAAAACTAATACAAGCAACACCAATGTACTGCCACAAACATCAGGTGGATTTTTAAGGACTGGTAGTTTACATCCCCATTAAATAAACTGTCGTAAACTAATAGAGTTTTACATTTTTGTATTTTCGGAAGCACTAGGAGAATGCTACCAAGCACGCTGAGCAACCCAGCCTTCTGTATCCTCGTAGCTTCTGAAACTCTGCGTGCAGCTCAGTGCACCTCTATCAGATCAGATGGCAAGAGGCGCAGAAGTACCTTGTTTTTCTTCTTCCTCTCAGCACCCACTTCCACTCCTCAGCATGGATCACCTCCTCTATGCACATGCACCGTTGCCAGAAAGTGCTCAGAGGAGGCTGCGTGTCTCAAAATAACAACGATCCAAAACAAGAGCTTAAGCACTTAAACAAAAACATGAAACAAAAGAAGAGAAGGAGATAGAAGGGGGGAAGAAGGAAGAAAAAAAGAAAAAAAAAAAGGCAAGCAATGGAATAAATCCAACCATAGTTTCTCCGCAGCTCAGCGAGCCCCTAGCAAGTGCCAGCAGTTTCAAAAGAGCTGTAATCTCTAACTGTTATCAAGGTTTTATCACACTCGAGTTCTTATCTAAACCAAACAATCACTAGAACAGCAGCTGATAAGGCATCCTGACAAGGTAATTTCAGCAATTTAAATCCACAGCTACAGCCATCATACACCGAAAATATTTTAACACTCTTTCCAGTTTAACCTCTAATCTCTCTTCCTGTGTTCTTTCCCAACACAGGGCCAATTTTTCTCCCTTACAGCCGGGCGCACTTCCTGCCATTGCTTGTGTTACGGGCAGGTGCCCTTTGAGCTCTCCCCTCTGGCGTGCGCAGCCCATCCACCAACGCCGGCTTGCTTAATCAAAAGCATCATTATTTTCTCTCTGAATTCAAGTGGCTGTTTTCCCTGGCTCGACAAAGGTCCGTCGTTAAAAGCGGTGGCTACATCTGTCACAAGCTGCTGTGTGGGAAAGGAGAGGGAAATCAAAGGCAGCGAACACGATGCAGGATCAGCCTCGGCCCTCGTGCAATTTGGTGTAACACAATAGAAATATTCTATCTGTAGCCCTGTGGGATTTTCACCTGAAACATCTCACCCGCATGTCACAAGGCAGGATTAGATCAGGGGTCTTTTAGCTTGATGTCTCCTCTTCCAAAATCATTCATCAGCCAGAAAATCCAGTATCTTTTTCTCTATTTTTGCTTGTAACAGACTTTTTATATCAGGCCAGACTCTGATTTACAGGACATCTGAAAACACTTATTTATGCTAAATGTAGCTGGCAAGTGACATCCAAAACCAAAACAAAACCAGCTAACCCAACTGGACAGAAGCATCAGTCAGTCTTATGCAATTTCTTCTGGACACTAGACACTGCCTTGACACAACTAATTATTTCTCTCCTTATGCTGGAGTAGAAAAGCAATATTAAGCTACTAACACTTTCCTGTGTCTCCAAAGCCAAGCAGCAACTTGCCTATATCGCATAACATTTATGTACATAAGACAGGGCAGAGTAGCTTTAGAACCACCCGACTGTACCCTCGGCTTTGCACTGCTCCGCGAGGCCGTGGAGCCGAGCACAGCTCTTGTGCAATCGCTCCGGGCACACCCAACATCTGCAAGTGCATCACAAACAGCAGCCAGAGCTACTAAAGTTACTCGAGTAACTAGAGGAAAGTTCCTGGAGTAAACTGCAACCAGGTCCCTTCTGCGGTGCTGTAACTGACTTTGTCAGAGCTGTTGTCTTCATAGGAACAGAAAGTGAACAGTGTAAACTTGAGAAATTGCTCAATTCCCTCAGGTTGAACTTTCAAAATCAGGAAAGGGAATTGAAGATTTCTTGGCATATGCACACAGGGGGAAAAAAAAAAAACAACCAGATGCTGCAAAAACCAAGAAATCCCTTCACTAAGGAGAGAAAATTCCTTTACGCCTTATTTCAAAAACTTTCTTCAATCAAAACTTAATGAATCAAGAGACAAAACAGATGCAAAACCCCATTTTCCTCTATAAATCATTGTGTCTGACATGTGAAATGCAAACTAATTTGTTTAAATTACAAGACTTAAATGTGATTATAGAATAATAGTGTCTTCAGATTTGAATCAGAAAAAAAATACCTTCAGTTTCAGAAAAGTTACCTGACTTAAGTAGGAATAGAACATATAAATGTAACTTGGTATCCTTTGCTAGCTGAAAAAGTGATGACTTATTTCCTTTCTCTTACAGTGAGAAGACTAATAATTTTTTCATTCCTGAATACCTCCAGTTGGGACAGTACTGGGTCTCTGGCATCGGGGAAATCCACCAAAAGTTAACTGATTTACTGGGTTTGAAAATCTTGATGGGTTTGAATATTGCTCTAAAGGAGGCTACATCAAGATCCAGATAGCATGAGTACCTAACACAAAGGAAACAATCCTCTAGTTCTAAGAAGATGTGCAATTTGTACCAAAATGCACATCATCTTTGTGTTCTTCCTCCACGTTTGTGGGTTTTTTTTGTGTGTGGTTTTTTTTTTGGGGGGGGGGGCTATTTAGGCTGGATATTGTATTCAAATGGCTCTCTATTGTATAATATTTGCAAGGACTGTGCATTATCCCTGGGTCCAACTGGTCTGCTTCAAGAACAAATGAACGTTACTGTTCACCCCATTTCTCCAACCAACCCAAGTGCACAGCAAACTCGCCTGTGAAAGCACAGTTACGATATATCCACTCAGCATTTAAAACATCCAATCCAACCTGCCATAAACTGTCACTTCAGGCATTTATGGCAGACAGTAAACACATGCTTATCAGAGAACAACTGCACCCTGTGAGCTCAGCCAATGGAGCAGCATTTCTTATCAAATCAATGGCTTATCAGGGAACCTAACAAAAATAAAGGTTACACCATATGGTCCCCTCCTTTTTACCTCTGCTCCATCAAGACGTATGACTTCAATTAAAGCTACATTGCTCAGACTTTGTAGAGTTGCTTCCTCCTTGTCTGCCCTTGAAAGCAAAATCCTACCTTTAAAGCAAGGCACATGGAAACAGTAGCCTACAAAACCCTGCTGAACTTGACAAATACCCCATCGACCCAGCCTTTGCCACCAGAGGCCCTCACTCGTGCCCACCTGCACAAATCGATAGCCCGACACGGCAGTGTTTACCATGCATGAGCCCCTCCTGCGCATCTGCTCACACATGGCTTCCTGCACTTCAGCAACAAAATGAAGGTCAAGAGGCATCGCAAGCGAGCACAGCACGCTTCTGCATGGGGGCTGGTGGGGGATATTTGCACAGTCACTGGAATCACATTTAAATTCTATTAATGGAGACAATTGCTGCTGTTAGTGCCAGACAATGATTTGGGTAACCAAATTAAAAAATGAAAACAGAGTAAACAACTAGGAAAGAACTCAGAATCCCTTATGTCTACCTTTTATCAGGAGTTGTCTAAAAACGTTAGCTCATGTTGCTTGTATAAAGGGTTGCATGAACAAGGGCATTTCTGAAGCACACAGAAGCAAATATTTTTGTTTGACCGATACAATTATTAAAGCTCCCTTCAAAAGGCACATTTGTCCACATAAAACGAGTTATTCCTCCCTCTGCGGTTGTTAGGTACCACACCGCAGCCCCGCTCTCTTACTGGCAAAGTAACAAAAGCCCCTTCAGACAGAGTAAGTTGGATTGAATTTACTGCCTGTAACTTAAATGAACTTCATTAACAATCATCTAATTAGCTGTTGCTTAAGGGTTGATACCATTATTAGATCACCTTCCATCCACAAGTTTACAGAAGTGGCACTGGAAAGTAACCACGTGAATGGCAGCCAGACCGAGAATCACGTTTCTTGTGTGATTATTCATGCTGTTCTCTGAAACAACTGCTATTAAATTAAATGCAAATGTTTGTATTTACATTCATACCAGTAAACTCCTAAAATAAAAAGGATCAGAAGAATTTCAGGTGCTGACAGTTGGCAAGCTGTACTTCATGCTACCTGAAGTCTCCTGCTTCCAGAGAACAGGCTGGTGAAGAGGTACTCAACACAAGCAAGAGACCTTCTTGACTTTTTTTATTCAGATCAGGTTTTTCAGATTACAAAGCAGCTTTCAGTACTATCAAAGGACTAGACAAATAATGATTTTTAAAAACTTCAATAGAAGCAGCCAAACTACTCACTCACCACTTCAAACTACACAGTTGTGGTCAATCCATGCTCCTAATCTCGACACATGAAAGTTCCTTCTAACACATCTCTCTCATCAGATATTATAAATTAACCTGAAAAATGGAATTACCCTGTAAAGTGGTCTGTTATTTCTGTCTACTTTTGATATGATCTAAGAATAAAACATTTGGGGTCTATAATCTGTTGTTGACAACACTATTTTGCTGAGCTGTATGATCTGGAACAAGAAACGCTCATTTGTACTTACAGACAGAGATTGATTTTAATCAGTACTATCCAAATTGCTGCAGTGATATTTGCTAGGTGTTGAGAGCATAAAACTCGCTTCTCTCTGTGCCATCACCAAAGGTAATCAACGTAATATTTTTCTTACCAGCTGAAAAGCCATCTTCCTGCTATTCTGCTGCCACACAGCCAAGCACACACTCTTATTCAGAGCTTTGCTAAGCCCAAATGCAACTTGGCTGCTGCTGCTCACAATTCTTACAGCTTGACTACAGATGGAAATTACTCCAAACTGAGGCAGCATATGCATTTATATGTGCAATATTCCTTTCAGATAAGGAGCCTTTTCCAGTTCACTTTATTACATCGAATTAAGGTAAACTGCGGAGACCCATGTCGTGAGCTCTTTCAGGTCATTTCTCCTTGTAAACAAGCCCTAAAAACCTGGGGGCTGCTGAAAATGCTGCATGGGATATCAGCTCTGCCCTGAGGAGCATCCCGCCACCCTGGCTGCTGGTACCACACCTCCTTCCAGTGCTGCAGCCTGAGGTCCTCCTCGGATGACTAGGAATGGTCTCATCTAGAAGAACTTTCCTATTGATTAGCTGGTTTGGTTTTTTTTTCATTAAAATCTTTTAAAATAGCTACTCTTCTATTCTTTCAATAGTATTGACAGCTTCTTTGCTGAGAAAAAATATGAAAGCACTTCCAATTTTTTATTTTTTTAAAAAATCACTGTCATATAAATCTGTACTGTCTTCATGGATTACCTATGTATGCTGTTATTATCAAGCCAGGTTAAATGTAGTTCTAATGTAATGCAGTCACAACTCAGCGAACTCAAACACAAACCCTCCTTGATAAGCAAGTAATAAAAACCTGTCCTTTATTGCTGCCAAGGTAATTCATACTTTAATATATCTATTATTTCAGTACTAAGATTATTTTACTGCAGCAAATTGAATTCCTCATGAAGGAAATAAAAGAAAATGCATGAGAAATGTTGAAGCAAAACTCAGATTCTGTGAGAGACGAGAGAACAAAAAAAAAATCAGAGAAACTGAAATTAGTACTGATATTACAAGAAAGGATAACTTAGAATAACATTATTTCTCATAATGTTGCTGGGATAATTTGAAGAATGTCAAGACTAAGCATTTCTATACTGCACTACATCCGAGACTATCGGAGAATAAGCATTAAACAGCTCACTTCACAGCCACCTCAAGGACAGGATTCCTAGCTTCTAGCCAACACACCTGCAGTAGGCAAAATGCTGCAAGTCAGAGTCTGAGGTCTTATTTCTGAGTCACACTTTCTCGCTCCTGCAAAATACTTCCATTTCCACAGGCCGGAACTGATTTGCAAATTACTGTTTCACTAGTGCTCAAAAAAATTGGGAACGGGTTGAAAGATCACGGGTAGTCCTGAGAATTTACCCAATTTGTGCAAAGATTTAGAAGGCAAGTAAACCATCTGCTGTATGTTGGAACAGCTGAGAATCAGAACTCTTGTTCCCATTCGTGATCTTAACTCCGCAGGCTCCAGAAATGTTTTCATTAACACAAATTCTGTATTCAGAGAACTGCACACCACAATCATCCTCCTAAACCCCCACTCAATGCTTTGTACCACAAAACATTTCTTGATCAATACTAATATGATTTACAAATTGGTAGAGGATTTGGAAAAATGGTTTGTATTTTATTCTTTTGGAAGTCTCTAAGACTTTAATTATAGGGAGGCTAATCTTCCCCCCCACACCCCAAAGAGAACGTTAACTAGCTCATTTCTATCAATAGTTAATGTAATGTAACCGGTATTTCAGTAACGCAAGTTTACTATGCTTTAATGGGAGACTAGAATACAGATGAAGCAGCTCAGCACGAGCTACAGCCAACACAACCTTAAACCTTTCCACTCCAGGCAGATATTGCACAGCTGTGAAGAGGTTTATGTGAAATGAGTTGCTCTCCAGTTTGTAGCAGACAGGTGTCCTATGTCAAAAGCCCCACGACCACCATCAGTACTGCCGGACGGTTGCATCAGGCAGTCAAGCAGAGAATGGCCCATCAAGAGCCCGCAAGCACAGGGAGAGGGAGGAACCGCCTCATCTGTTGCCATTATTAATGTGTGCAGCATGGCAGCATTCAAAGGCTGGTATCGGGACAGAAGCTCACCAGATGGAGTACACATCTCAGCAGAGAACATCCTTCCCTAAAAGATCTACATCTACAGTTCAAAGACGCAACGTAACACTAACAAACCTGCACAGTAAAGAATTGTGTCATTTTGTAAACTTCATTGGATTTGGCTTTTCTCGGTTTTTAAGCTGAATGTACAGAAGGAGGAGAAAAGGGAAGGCAGAATAATCTCATCTGAGCTGGTGGCATGGCTTCCACAGGCAGAGGGAATTCAGAAAGACTGCAAAGGAAACTAACGCAGCGTATGTTTCGATTTGAGAAGGAAGGCTTCCCTATGCATTAAAAAGCAGTCAGATAAAACATGAGATACAACACTTGTTTGGTGCTCAGTAATGGCTAGGATACTTGTGAAGGAAAAACAAGGCTGATGTTTGCACTCAGTAGATGCCAGATGAGAAAGACAGATTTAATCAATGTTGTTAAAAACGAAGGACCCTTTTTCTATGTACAGCATTACACTGCAGAATCTCCCATCAGAGCACGAGTCTACTGTCATTGAGCACTTCGAGCTTCTCCTTCAGACGGAGATCTGCCGCATGCAAGAATCGCGCTCTAAGCAATCAGAAGAGTTTACAGTGTATTTTCATTTTCACGTAAGATAACTAGAGAGTGGTTTCTCAGTAACATTGAAAACAGAATTGGGATCTCCACTGAGTACAGCACAGTGTTGTAAAGAACTAACACCCCACCAAAAACAAAGTAAGTTGGAAAAATAAGGAGAATAATAAGAAAAAAATGAAACACCACCCCTCCCAATTACTTCTACATTCCATTGCCCCACCAAACCAAAATCAAGCAGTCAAAACATGCTGGCTGCACCCACACAACAAAGAAACTAAAGAGGGAGGCAGGACCAGAACCGTTTCCCTCATACCTCCCACGTTCAGCTACACACAGCCACAATTCACCAGGTTTGTTTTCACTGACTGCGACAGAAAGCCCATCTTGCCCAGACGTAATCTGGCTGAAGTTCCCACAACACCACAGTCTGTGATTATTTGGGCTAACAAAACCCTGCACTGTCCACCAGACAGTGAAAGTTTGTTCTTCACTGCAACAAGAACAAGAAATGATGAAAATCACGAAGTCTAACAACGAAAGAAAAACGTAAAAATCAGAGAAGTGAAAGCTACAGTATAGGACAATTATAGAGACAGGTTAATTATTAACACTGAGGACTTACCATTCCCTAAATCTTTAAAAATATTTAACTAGCAGTTAGAGTCACAGTAAGGAAAGTACATGGTTGAGTCTTCTTTCCATTTTGTAGAGGACGAAACTGAGATGACGAGTGAGGTCCTAAAGCCACAGAGAAAGGCACAGCAACCTGAATAAAGTGTGTCTGGCTTCTAATCCTGCCTGCTGGATTTCAAGTCCTCGCCTCTGGTTTATTCTCTCATAAACCTTGATCAGGAAAGTGGAAGTCAGTATCTTTTAAGTAGTAACATTCTTATTTGTGAACTGAAAAGCATTCGCCACAAGGGACAAAAAAGACTGACCTTTGACATTTTTGAAAGCTTAACAAATGACAATAGGAAGAAAAATTGTATCATGCACCAATAAACTGTAAATTATTTTATGATACGAGAGGTTATTTAATCTAAAACTATAACTATTAAGGAGAGAGATAAGAGATAAGGAAGGTAAAGACTCAGGGACTTTTCAGTCTCCTATCTTATCACTTCTAGTGTAATATTAACCAGCTTGGTTCACAATATCCCAGTCACTTTGTGATCTTTCCACAACTGAAAACAATTAGCAAATGTGAAGTATCCAGAACTTTGTTCAGTTGTGCCACTAAAACAATACAATCTTGCTTTTGATCATGCAGTCAAGCAACAGTAGCACCAACACAGGGAAGATGTTAATCCTACAGATTTTTTTTGTTAAACCTGTGTAAACTTTATTTTGATTTTACTCCGAAAAGGAGAGTATGAACTCTTACTACTCCTCTACCATCAACATGTTTTTTAATCCTCTTGGCAAAGATTAGTAAAGTGCTTTCTAATATATTGCTTTGACATCCCTCTAACCAATTATGCAACGTTTTCCAGCAGCCATTGATTTATGTTAGAAGTCTACAAGAATAGTCACATTAATAAAGCTGATTGTGTGTCTCATCACAGAAATTATTTAATGATGGAGGTACTGTCAGGCACATTCACCTGTACCCAAAGAAAATCAATTTGCCAACTAGACCACCCACCCACTGTTAAATCTTTTATTTAGCTTGCATCATTATTGATTTTAATTGAAGAAGTCATGATTTGTCAAAGCTTGTACTGCCTGAAAACTAAAACTCTTTAATGTGCTGTTAAAACTGCAGGTGGTTTTGTCCACAAACAGAAGAGTATTGCTCAACTAAATCCTCATATCACAAACCTGCAATCACACACCACAGTCTATGATTGTTTTCGCTCTTGTAAACTGTTGCAGTTGGATAAGAAGACAGCTCCAAGCAGAATACTGGGGCTTGCTATTTGGATATTTTTTTTTATTTTAATTAAATATAATTTATCCTCCTCTTCTCTAAATCCTCTATCCTGCCAAGGTTTATTCATATCAATAATCTCTCAACTTCAAGAGGTTAATGAGTATAAAATACTGGTGTGTGCTGCAGCCTTTGGGACATAATTTCACCTATACTTCAATGTGACACAAGCCAACACAGCAGCCAGAAGTGTGGAACGTTCCTCCCCGGGTCACTGCTGCTCCTGCACCCCAGGAAAAGTGATGGTGCACATCAGGAAACCGGTGTGGCTAAAAACAAACTGCCCAAAAAATGGAAGGGAAAAAAACCAACTCCAAACCCAAAAACAAAACAACAAAAATCCCAGTTCACTATGATCCTAACCCACAGTTGTCGTGTCACAAGGGAGCAGAAGGTGTTAGGAAGAAAGCCAACTGGAAAAAGGCAGGAGTGCTTCTTTGCAGCAGTGCCAGCTCAGGGCCTATACAAAACCTTGTTGCAAAAGTATATGCAATAAATATACCTCATATAGCATTAAGGAGTAAACTCTTTCTGGAGGTAGCTGTTAGGTGGCTATTTTGGACCAACAAAGCAAGAATGTTATTTTATCTGATGGCGAGAGTGCCATGTTAAAAGAAAAAGGCCAGGCAAACAAAATACAATCCACACTTGCACATTTTCTTCCCTTCTAACGCAGAGCTGTCTTCAGCCATTTTACATACTGATAGTTCCTTGGCTGATCCTCACTGGCGCTGTCCAAAACGAGGTGTTTCAACACATGCTTATGTTGCAAACATCATTCAAAAGCTTTTCCTTTTGTTGCAACATGGAACCAAAACAAACTTTGAAATCTCAGAAGCTGCAAAAAAACAGATTTGTCATTCTCCAAGCCAGCTTTAATCCTCACACCACAGGAGCCTGAAAGGAGAGCCAGAGATACTTTCCACTCAGGACTGCATGAGCTGTATTTCAAGCATGTTCTTGGAAGCTCATCATCCAGTTCCTCCACAGACTGTGCCACCAAGAACCTCTAACACCAGGAGATGGGTGAGGCCTCCAACACTTGATATTTCTCAAGGGGAAATAATATCCTGTTTTTCCCCACTGGAGGGTGGATGGGGAAAAACAACCCGTGAAGGCGGTTTGCAGCCACCATTACATATACAAAGGCACAGCAAAAAGCACAACATTTCCCACCCACAGAGCTCACCCTTAACCCCTATGCCCCGACCAATTTTCCCATTTGTCTTATTGCATCTGCTTCGTGAAGTTACAGTGCCTTCTATTACGGCAGCTATAGATATACGGAGGGATGGATACATTACCTCATTAGAGTGAGAATAGATATTTTAGAAAAAACATTTTAAATGCAGCTTCAGAGCGGGTAGAGAGATGAGAATGGACCTGCTCAAATATTGCTGCTCCCCCAGCTGACTCACTGCTACCTTTAACTCTGCATTGTAATAGCAATTATATCTATTTCTCTCTCTCCTTCTTGGTTATAAATATTAACTTAAACCCAAAAGCCTGGTTAGATTTGAGTTGCTATTACATAACTTTTCATTTGACACACACCTCTCACTGAAGAGGGGTTTTTCCTCTTGAAAACAGACCTACATGCTCTGTATGTTGGGGAAATAAAAGACACCCCACCACCACCTTTGATCAGCTACGTAACATCTGCATCTGTTTCAGAAAAACAATTCTGTCAGACATTTCAGTGAGCTACCACCAGGCTACTTTCCTCCGAATTACCCGGAGACCAGGGAGGCAGTAACCCTGAAAAGCTATGTCAGCACTTAACACTCTCTGACAACTCGTGCCTGCAGCAAGTGGCTGTAAATAAGAGGATAAGAGACATTCTCCAGCTCAGAAAGAAACAAGGGAAAGACAGAGCTGGAAGAGTCCCTAGGCTTTCTAAAAATGTAAAAAAAGACTCCAGCTCTAAAGATTTGAAAGATGGAAATCTCCCAGCATCCTGCAACAGCAGCCAGATGGTGTTTCTTCACTACCGAGACCTAGAAGAGCCATCTGAGCTGGAGGGCAAAGACAAACAAGCAGTTGTAATCACACAACTTACTAGCACCTGACAGATAATAAATGCTACCACTTAAGAAACTTACAGAATAAGCTACATTCGGCTCAAGAGCCTCAGTTAAAGATAGCTGAACAGCTATGAATACCAGCCTGTAACAGCAGCTCAGGACAGCGCTTTTCTATATTCTTTCCCATTATCTTTGATGAGGAAACAACTGGGAGCCAAAAGTCCTCTGAAAACCACCAAAGTTAAGGATTTAGCCAGGAATTTTCTGCTTAAGAAATGTGACCAATTCAGGACAAGAAAGAAATATTTACTGAATGCCTGTAAAGCCCCTAGCTCTGTTTTTTGAGCCCACAGGGCATGAAGACTATCCAGTATCAAAGCATGTATGATGACCTGCTTTTTCATCACTCAATACAACCCATGGTAACCAGGAAAAGAAATGGAAGTGAAGAAGGGAAAAGCTGGGAATTAAGGGTCACACAGGAGCAAGCTGGGCTAGCAGAAGACATCAACATGCAAATAATCCAACACAAACAATATGAATGTACAGATTTGCTTCTCATCTTCCCTCCTTTCCTCCCTGGCTGCTTCTTCGGATCCCTCCCCAAGCTGCACATGACTTCTTCCAGTCTGGTTGCCTTGTGCTCTAACTTTGATTATGGGAACTCTTCCCTCTTTTTCTGTTTTTGCAGCAAAGACAAAGCCTGTAAGAGGGGTGACCAAGCCCATGGGCCATTCCATTGTGATACAGGGCACCACTGCATCCAGAGTTTTCAGAGAACCTGATTCTGCTCTTGCGCAGACGTTCTAGGATGCTGAAGTCATATTTACACACAGAAGAATACAGTATGAGACCTGAAGGTGGGAACTTTCTTAATATGCCAGTGTGCCTCTCCACTGACCTAGCCGCAGCTCTTCTAAGGGTCAGACTTCAGCTTCATTCTCTCTGCTGAATTAATCACTGGTTTCTCAGTTAGGACTGCCAAAAGAAAAATGGAGCCAATGAGTGCAGATGTCGGCACTCTGGGAGCTGGACTGGATCCACCATCTCATTTTGTACAGTCACTGCACAGATGTCAGACACAACAGTTATGGTCATTACCAAGGAAGGAAAAGAATGGAGCTAGATACCTACACAGAAGTGTCTGTATTTTATAATCAACTTTAAGCCATATGTTCAGCTTTACTCCACAAAAGCATTCGGAGATACTCTAGTGCAGAAATATAAATTACCAAAATTAAGATCCTTCTTTGCAAGACTAATCTTTCACATAAGTTATTTACTCTACATAAGAATATACCCAGCAAAATGATGCTGGAACTTCCCCTAACTTTGTTCACAATAGGAAGGTGAATAACCTGGAAGTATGGATGAAGTGATCCCCAGTTGACTTAGAAAGCTACTAATTCATCTGTCTAGTTCATCTTCTCCAAAGCTAAGATTAGGAACAGTTCTGCCCCTTAGTCCAAAGAGAGGTTCTGGGCCAGCCATGCACTGGGATGCTGGGAGCCGAAGCAGAGACACAGCCCACAAGTTTTATTTAAATGTGGGTTTCTTGCATTAAAACATCAGCTCATAAGCACTCTATGTTGCCAGTTTATCTCCATTCATCAGTTATGCTGAATCCAGAGAACACACAATGCACTTGGAAGGCTTTTCACTTTTTGGTTCATATTGATATAAAGAAATCTGTAGCATCCCCTCAGTGTCTCTCACCTGTGCAGCACATTTGCTTGTTATAGTAGAAATCGTTTCCCTTGTTAGATACTGCTTGAAACAGTCCTGTATTTTATGCTCCTAATTTAGAGCTACATTTCCTCTGGGTTTCTATATGCTCACAACTGACAACAACTATTGATTACTGCAAACATTCTCCTTTTCTTTACCACTACTTAAACAAATGTAGAAAAATCCTAGACAGCATTTCTCAAAACATAGGCTGGTAAAACCAGAAGCTATCTCATGGAGGACGTACAGCAATATACTCCCAGGGAACAACTCCATCTAAAGATGATAACTGCAAGAACATTATTAATGCAGGAAGCATTTCAAAGCAAATACAGAGATTTCCATACAAGTGCTAATCTTTTAAATAACCTCTCTTTCATTGTACAGCTTGCCAAAAGGTGATTTTCTGACAACAAAGAATGAAGTGTCAGCACTGCAGGGGTAACTGGGTTGATAATTTACATTTGCCTCCCTATATTGATGCACTTTTATACTAGGACCATATAAGATAAAAATACACAGACAATGTTAGGAGAACATTTAAATATGTATTTATGACTTTTAAAATACCTATGTATATACATATACACATAAAACATACATATATACACACACACAAGCAATATTTATGGTTATTCCAATAATTTGAAAGAAAACAAAGTACGGAAATAAGTAATTTTTTCTACATACCTTATTTGCTATTTGTAGGACATGAGAATAAAATACTGTTAAAAATATGTATTTAAGTGTTACTAGAAGAAAATAAGGAACAAATTTACATTCTCTGAATCTATACTATTAGGCAGCTAGGGATTGTATTAATTTGTGCTTCTATGAAGTATACTAGATAAATAACTAGTAAGGGAATGATTCAATTCAATTCTATTCAATTTAGCTGGACAGCACCTTCCTCAATAAATGTAAAAGGAAGGCAAAATAGCACTATGAAAAAATTCCAGAAAAAGATCTGGAAGTACCAATTTTTCACTCATTTTACTCGTAACCCCCACAAAAGCAAAAACATCAAATACCAGTGGTGATGCACTGAGGCAAATGATTTGTCCTCAGTGAGGCAGTTGTGTCCGGAAGGAAATAACTACATGGTAAACTGAGCTGGAATTTGCAACACACATGGGGATAAGAGAAGCCAACAGGAACTCCTCCTTCACCCATATTCACGTTTCCTAGTGCTTGCGCTGAGCTCCAGATCCAATGAAGCCTACTTTCATATGGACCAGTGCCCTGCTTCTTAATCATTTGTTGCAGAGTAACTTTTCCAGGTGGCACAAGCTCCAGCTGAAGCTGCTTTTCATTGGGAAAGATGTCTCTCTCCCCTTGAACATCCTGGTGAACCTGTGCTGCAGGCTCTTTCCTACACGTGGGGTTTCTTATGGGAAGCAAATAAAGGATCTCTCTCTATCCCTCAGACACTTACCTATGTTTCATTTTTAAGAGGGCTGTTGGACTTCCCCCCCCCCGTGGTTTAAGTCAGCCAACTTAAAAGTTACTGGACAGTAGGGAAAAACAGACAGACAGACAGACAGACAGACAGACAGACAGACAAAGAGACAGACAAAGAGACAGACAAAGAGACAGACAAAGAGACAGACAAACAGACAGACAAAGAGACAGACAAACAGACAGACAAAGAGACAGACAAACAGACA
>JAVKLA010000088.1:21927563-21972305 GCA_034782735.1 Sagittarius serpentarius | reverse complement strand
CAGACAGACAAACAAACAGACAGACAAACAAACAGACAGACAAACAAACAGACAGACAAACAAACAGACAGACAAACAAACAGACAGACAAACGACAAAACCTACCACGCACGCGATTGCACCAGGCAAATTCCCATAGAAAAACCAAGGTAGAAATAAGCAGGGTGCCACCTACTCTCAGAAATACCACTGACTCATTAGGACATTGCCTAAAAGATATGCAGCTTTTTTTTTTCCCCTAGGACTCTCTACACCCACTCTATTTGTAAAGGCCCACAGTGGAATGCAGGGTACAGCCTCACCCTGGCTTGGTCATGGCTGTGATCGAGCTTTACTTAAAGACAAACAAACAACAAAAAAACCCCATTGTGGAAGGATGAAAGATTACAGGTAACTGCTAGCTAAAGAGCAATGTCCTTATTTATTTATTTAAATCCAACACAAATACAGCAGAAGCTTAGGGATGAGACAGTTGAGACACGATGACTCTGCACACTTTTAGAAAACCTTATGAACTCTCTTTCTTTCTGTGCAATCAGCCTAATTACACTTATGTAGAAGTCTAATTACACCTCTCCAATAGCTACCCGTGAAGTGTTTCTTGGGTTATTTCTGAGCAGCCTACAATTAAATGAGCCTCATCCATTAAGTGACACTTTGTGTGTGTAGTCTTACTGCTCCAATCGCGTACCTCAAATCAGCCCCTGAAAATCCTCCTTGCTGCCAAAGATATCCCTGTGAAAAATGAAGGATATTGGAGGTGGCTTGAAAAACACTGCTGACATTAAAAACAAATGCCGTTATGCAAAGCCCTGCGTGTTATTTAAATTTGTGCTGCTTGAGATGCAAACAAGACTCATTTCACTACATGGCTGTGCTATTCATTTATTCACTATTCCGCATGAAATCCATTTCTAAATGATTTCACTAAAGTTCATAAGCCATTTTAAAACTCAGAAACTGATGAAAAGGGAAATAATCCAGTAGTTACGAGCCTTGAACTGATGGAAATAATTTTATTTCTCGATTTAAACAGCATAGGAAATTGGATTCAATCCCAAAATCATTACATGCCCTTTTTAATTAAAACTTCTGAAGGTTGTAGAAAGTGGTTATACTTTCAGAAGAAGGAACTCTTTTCTGAGTTTACTGCTGTAGTAGCCTATGACTAACATTTGGCAACAGCCATAAAATGAGGCAAACAGAACAAGGTTGCCACATTTTTACTTTGGTGATACACACTTTAATATCCAAAACCTGGTATTAACAAGCACTATGACTTCAGCTGGCAACAACTAAGCTTCCTCCTCTATTTTCTAGGCATCAGTAGTTCAACGTAAACAAGAAAAAACCCTGCAATAGGCTGCAATTTGCTTAGTGTCATCAGCTCCCACCTCTTAAGGGGGGTTCTGACATGCTACCTACAAGTAACACTGACAGTAAAGGGTTTTGCAGGGTGGCTGAGTTATTTTTAATATAGAGAGATATTTTTATTTCTATTTTAACTAAATTTTTTAAACAACTTTTCCCACTCTATTTAAGCAGGTTCCTGGGCAAAACAGAGTACAAACATTCTTACAATGCCCAGCTGCCCAGACCTAAGGACACGCTTACAAGAGCAAGTGGCTCACACAATTAGCTGCTCTTCAAGCCCTTCCAGAGCAGGTGAAGAGGGGAGAGCTGCATTCCTCGCAGAGCTCAATGGGGCACTTGAACCACCACTTGTGGTAGAAGAGACACATTTGTGCCTTGGCTAGGTAAGCAAGAGAGCAGAACTGTGCCTCTGCAGACTTGTGTGCCCTATAAACCCAAAAGGATGACTCCAAAGCCAGCTTAGTGTACCACACACTGCTAACATAGTGCTAACATCCTAAAACTGTCCTCTAACCCCTCTTCACTTCAGTTTCTGGGTAACTTCACCTGCAAGCAAAATTCAGCTAATGTTTCAACAGAGACCCTGCACAGATGGATGCTTCAGTCTCTGTCCCTTCCAACTGTCTCCAGTTCACCACAGCTAGAATGATGTTTTTCCCTCTTCTGCATCCCTCCTTGCCACTGAACTCCAGTACCAGCCTCTCCACAAGCAGAGTATCGTTTTCAACTTAAGACCCCACGTTGTGTTCCCGTAACTACGCTGGTTTTAGAACATTTTCTGCTTCACTGTACTAACACCTGTCTTTTCTTTCCACACAAGTGAAACACTTGCCCAGGACTGGACTGCACTGCACTGCACATTCTTTGCTATAGCCACCCATGTTAGTGCCATTTACCTCCCCTGTCATTGCAGGGCTGCTGGAAAGCTCCCTGCTACCTTCCTGCTCTGAGTCGAACATCCTTCCCTTCAAACGCTCCAACAGTAAACTGTTTTTAATCACACCAAACCTGAGCAGCTTCTTTTCACTTTCAAGACCTCCACAACCTCCCTGTACCGCACTCAGCTCTCGCATGCAAGCATGCCGACTACCATGGCCCTGCCTCCCAGTGTGGACTCATTCATGTTTTAAAAGAACAAATTATACCATCATCCAGCATATTTCTTGGGCAAGACCCACAGTCACAATGTGATCCATTTACTACATGTGTATTTGCACTTAGAGAACAGGAGGCTGCCACAACGCAAATCCCCCCCTCTGAAAGAAGTCAATGGAAAGTGAAAGAGCGCAATGTTGAGTTTCCCTGCTATTCACTGAGCTTCAGCTGAGGGTAGTGTTGTTCTGTGCAACTTAGGAGGAAAGAACCATCAGCCAAAAAGCAACAAAAGACCCAGCCATGTACCGCTTTTCAAGCAAGTATGCTGTATACAAATTAAATCCAACCGAAGATACCACTACAATGTTAATGAAACCCTAAGCACTGAAAAAAATAAGTGTCAAGGGAGTGCAAAAGCATATTTTGAAACCACGGTATGCTATTACAGAAAACATCTTATGACTACCACAGTCACCTTCGCCCAAGAGACTGTGCATAGTACAGAAACATTTGCCACCTGCAGTATTACTGAATAGGCATGTTCTCATCGGTCTATTAAAAAAGAAGTTTTACTCACTTGGGTCAATAAGACAGCTATTTAAAATCATATTATGCTTTCAGAAATAAAGAGAGATTACTTCAAGACCTAGTTTCTTCAAGTAACTTCTGATTCATCTATGAACGAGCAGCTGCCTCTAGACCGGAGCCAGTGCTGCCAGTTCCCTTTTGCAGGATACTCCGTTTGTATCTGGACCCGCAGGGAACAGATTTAAAGATGATCTCGATCCTGCATTAGCACTTAACTTTATACTCCGTCAGTAGTCCCACTGAAATTACTGCCTGAAAGTTAAACAGCAGAGTAACTTCTGCAAGAATTCAGCATTACATGAAAGCTTCAAATGATAGGAGTGCTGGTGTGCTGCCAGAAACAGAGGGACTTTCCTTAAACTCTTGGTTTGACTTAACATCCACTGAAGGCTCCACTCCTGTCAGCTCTGAAAAGCATCAGGTCATGCACCCGTATCAAGATGCAAAAAGAGGGCCTCATGAGATACTCATAGCTACCTTCCTTCTTACATATGCTGAGTGACTGTATTTGGAACTTTCAGAGTGAATGTAATGGATATATCAAATCCCAGAAATGATATAAAGTAGTTCCTTGCATAACCTGGGACCTCTGTGGTATAATTATAATATGAAGATTATTGTAAGATCAAAGTCAGGGAGCTGGTTAGGGTAAAATATAAAAGACAACTGTTTGCAAACTGCTCCAGCTATTGTATTTGAGGCTTTCCAACTACTGAACACATGACAATAATGTTCCTTCTACATCTAGTTTTGCACCCTCCTATGCTTCATTAATCTGCTTTCTTGATAAAACATTCTAAGCAGCGCTATTCCACAGTGCTATTTCACCTTACTAATGGTGCAACTTACTTTGTAAAACCCCTCAGAGAAGAAGGATCAGCATTTGAGTAGCTTCTTCATCCTAATGCAGCACAAAATGATCCAGAACAAACACCAGCAAATTTGCCTTTCAGCATGACCGCAGTGATGTCAACAGCAGTACCACACTGAGCACGAACAACTAGGTTTGTTTTCAGGTTTGGACAAGTATTGCAAATCACCTCTGCAAAGTGACGACTTTATAGGAACTTTGCTTTTAGGACAAAGTCTCCACAAAATGTGCAACCTGGGTACAAATGCCAAGTGGGAACCTGCAGGACTCTTCCCTCTCCTCCCTGCTTGACCTTATTACCTGCTCAGAGCCCACTTAGCAGCTCAGTCTAACCACTGAATCCTCACAAATTAACACCACTTACAAGAGTGCATGAACCATAAGTCACCTGGGGCAACCTTCCAATGAAGAGGAGCTGCCACACAAAGTCTCATGGTGAAACCTGAAATGAGGTTATTCTAACAGCAAGGAAAAAACCTCTCTCAGAAAGCTTTTCCCAATTCTTCCCAGCATCAATTTAAAATAAAGTTATTCACATTAAAATTAAGTGAGAGAACATGTCTAGTTTAGCATACTAATAGCTTTCTTGAGCTCAGGTTTCTGTTCAATAATCAGCAGCTTTAGAAAGGTTTAAGCATCTTGTTTTATCTGTGCCCTGACAGCAAGGACCCTGCCCGAGAAGGTGCGCTCAAGCACTTAACCGATGTGCTATAGGTCCAAGGCAGCAGCTTTCCCCTCTGGAGGGAAATGCTCTGCAAATCACAACGCTGCTAACCCTCGAATGTTTGCAAATATCAATTCAACCAGCAGGAGACCAAATCACTCGCTGGACTGGTTCTCACCACCAGCTCATGTTCAACAGCAAATAAGGCCTTACAGCCAGGCAAGGTCAATAAGCAGCGGATGCTCACCAGTACAGATATCAATAGATAAAACGGTACTGCAGAAACACTTTGTGGCTCAGGTTACGCTTAGAAACCAACTTGAGATAAGTTTCTTAATTGGTTTCACCCTTAAACATGCTTAAACTTAGTGTCATATTTGCTGCTTTCTTCATTTAGCTTTCTAGTATCCTCCTGGTAAATGATCATCATTCTTCCAAAACGTGAGGCTTTCTACACACGACAGCTCCAGGGCACTCACAAACTCCTGCTCCACTGACACTGTTTGGATGATGGGGCTTCATCCAGACTACTTGATGGCACGCCTCTGATGTTGATCAGACAATTTCTCGAAGGGGAGTATGCTTGACAAAGGAGAAGCCAAGGAGCAGAGCTAGGACCAGCAGGGATTAACTTAGGGCAACTGGAGGACATGAGGTAGAGGGAGGGTCAGGAGTACGGACAGAGACAGAGCAGTGTGTCTGCAAATATTAGTGCAGCTTAGTAGGAGACCTACGGTGCATTTTGCAAGATCTCTGTTCTGGTCATTTTTGAATGTCCAAAACAAAAAGATCTTCATCATAGACTTCAGGATGGTATCTCGCCGTCTCAATGTCAAACAAAACAACCAAACATTTCAGTCTCTCTTCTCTCTGCCTACCCATCTACACGTTTTGCTGCAGACCAATGTACATGTCCTAGGATGACAACTCCTGAGGAAGAGTGGGAACGTGCTGGTATTTGCAATCCTCTATCAGAAGCAAAACCTGTTATTTCACCACAAGAGGAAATTCCTAAAATTTAACTTCCTCTTAAAGTTTATTTTTAATGACCAAACACTATTAAACTGCATGTACACAGCAGGACTTCTTATTAGAAAAAACCCTTTGAAAAGAATCATGATCAAAATA
The DNA here is from genome assembly GCA_034782735.1 of Sagittarius serpentarius. Taxonomy (NCBI): domain Eukaryota; kingdom Metazoa; phylum Chordata; class Aves; order Accipitriformes; family Sagittariidae; genus Sagittarius; species Sagittarius serpentarius. Next base: position 21,966,585 of record JAVKLA010000088.1, on the reverse strand, counting down.
CTGAAGACCACCGTATGAATTTTTATTTTCTTTTTAAAAGTACTAGTGAAATATGAAAAAAGTTCAACAGTTTTGGTTTGGTGTTTTGTGTTTGTTTTTTTTTTTCCCCCCAAAAAACCAAACCAAACACACCAAGAGTGCATGGCATTCCTTTCTATCAGGATGGCCTCATTTAATCAGAAACTAGAAAGAAGAAAAGCATTGGAAGGAAAAGACAAGAACGTTTGACCTCAGCAAGTGCGCACCCCAAGGTGCAGGCTGCCCTCGTTTCCCTGGCGAGGGGCAGAGACAGTAGCACATCCTACTTCAGCTTTTAGGGTTTTTAAAACATTAAATTTACTCTGTGGAGGAGTCCCATGCTGAAACACTGACAAAAGAGCAACAAAGTGTTGCTTTGTGACCTGTTACTCTCTACACAAAGAGACGAGCAGTTGTTTTTCCATGCAGAAATATGGGAGTAAGGTGCAAAGATAAGAAATACAAGTAGAACAACTGCCTTCAGGGACTGTTTATGCAGAGGGTATTTTGTTGCTTATATTTAGAAATCATCAACGTGGGGAACAACAGAAAGGGAACACTCTGCATCACGTACAGCCCCCCCCATCTTGCTAATGAGACAAATTAACAGGAGGAGTCATTTTACAGATCTTGCTTCACACATCAGACCCATGCTGAGATTGCAAGGCAGTTCTCTCAGCTGGGTTTCCTTTGATTTGTCAACTAAACACGTACTCTGAACAAATGGATCAATCCCTTGAAATGTATGCCCTTTCACTAAGGTGCTAAGAAAGCAATGCGCTTCTTTTCCAGATGAGAAGACCGCAGGAAACAAATACGCTGTTTAAAAAAACCTTTCAATTGTGCATGTTCCCATCGCTGGGTGCACATCTCCACTTTGATGCCTGTGCTGCAATTAAAAGCACTCCCTGTACCTTTCCCAGGGAACGCCGGTGTGCATTCAGAAACCAAATTCTGTTACGGTACAGACACATCAGCAGCCCCGATACACTTTGTACGAAGCCGTTCCTCTCCATCACCTTTGCTTTGCTCTCTCCTGATGCAAGGCCACCCACCCAAGCACATAGCCCATTAATCTACAATTGAGGGCACTAAGCTGCTAAAGCTCTGCTTTTTGCTGGGAGGGACAAGAACTGGGACATGAGGCTGGGATTGCCCCTTGGGCACTGCCAGCTGCAGTGGTTTTCCCTTTTGAAGGTGGACATGACTCAACTATCTTGCATGCACCAATGCGGACTATCCAGAAACTTTCCACAAGGGAAGAGGAAGAGCACCTGTGGTCCCAGGACCCCATGCCAGAGAGGTTTTCATCAGCAGGTGCCTTTTCTCAGCAGCCCAGCTTAAGCCTCTCTATTACAAAATGACCATATCCTGGCTGTGAACTGAGTACCAAATGCCTCTGAAAACATTATCATCACTCTTCCTTCCGAATACACCAAACATTACTTAGAAATAAGCATTATAGTACTACAATATGGGTCTTTTTTTTTTTTTCTTTTTCTTTTAAATCTTGCCTTTCTGATTCATGTTAATTACCTTGAAGGGGTGACTTGAATCTGCAAGTTCTATGTTAGAAGTAAAAAACCCTCTGGGAAGCATGCATGGAGGGGCAGGAAGAAACTGGAGTGGATTAAAAACTACTAAAAGTCACTTAAATTCCCCACTTCTGAAGGAAACCAATTACAGAAATCCTGCATCCATGGCATTTGAACTTGTGTTTTGTCTGCAGTACATTTCTCTATTCCTACAACTTCTAAAAGGACACTTCATTAATTTCTGGATCCAAAAGTCATCAGTAGGATTAAGTGCCAATAAAGGTAGCGATCACAGCCAACAAACATCCAGTAACTAAGAAACCAAATGTCATTAAGAGCACATGTATAATGTAAATACTTCCTGCACAATCCTCATTTGACTCAAGTCTACCATCTTACCAAGCACACCATGCACTCTAACAGTTAATGACATTTAACTGTCAGTAGGTTTCAGAGATAACAGCTCTCTACACCAAACAAAGGCATTTCACATAGTTCAAAACTACATTTCTAGCTGTAAATAGACAGAAATCACTCTGTCAATTCAATAAATTATTTGAGTTAGGCACCAAAACCCCATGTATCTGAGTTCACGGATATTAATTATGGATGACAAGACTTGGCTCTGCAATTCTTCTGAAATCAAATCTGAAAACAGGTCAAATGATTGCTGTGCACCTGAAACATCAGCCAGATTTACTAAGAAATCCACTCAGAGTGCAGGCAGGAGCTTTAGGTGGTAATTTAATGGTATTGGGAGAAAGGAATGAATAATTCACTGGGTTTAGACAGTCAAAACTTACCACTTTTGATGAACTTTACCTCCGAGATTTTAGATTCATTCAAACCCAAACCACAGCTCAGCAGGTGCAAATTCATAAAAGCACAGAGTTTGCATGACTTGCTTCTAACTGAAACCACCATCTTTCTGCAAAGCAGCAGCTGTGGCAAGCGCTCTGAGAGAATAAATATTTATTCCTCCTTAAATAAAGCTGCCTTCCCACCCACGAGCACGGGCAGAACAATCAAAGGCTTCTCAAGGACAATTAGAGGAAAAACTCCTGTCTGCCAAAGTCAACCATTGCCAGCACAGCGAAACCTGGGACGCTAGCTCTACAGCTCCTTTGAGGAAAAAGGCTTCCGTTACAAATCCCTGAGGATTTCAAGCTTGTTTCATAGCCACAAGGATTATTTCCCTCCTTTCCTGGCCAGCTCTTCCTTCAGAATTCATCAGTATCACTCCTTGCTGCTACATAACATCAACATGATGCATCATACAGCAGCTTCTCTTCCCAAGGGGCACAAATAGCATACTACTACCAAGTATATTTTAAGTTCAGTTTATCTATTTGCTCTGATTTCTGCTATTTTTTTATCTCTGGCTATTCATCTATTAAAACAGTCTTTTGTGATGACAAATAACAAGATAGATCAATTCCTTTTTGCTCCAGATGTGAAGATAAATTATTTTAATTAGATAAGAAACAGCCCTTGTCACTGAAATTGCTAAAGATGCTCAGAACAGAGTACTGAACAGCTGAAACCTTATACACTTAAGTTGATGTTTTTAGTTGGATTTTCATTGTTCTTCGTTGATTTTTCTTGTTTGTGCTTCTATGTACTCCTCAGAGACACTGGACTGAGGGACCAGAACAGCAACATTTACCTGGAGAAGGCCAGCAGTTGAACTTACAGCAAGTACCTAACTGGTGAAAGCCGTATTTTGCCATGCAGATAGTTCCTTTTGCAGAGTAATGGGCTTGTGCCATGAGACCTGCATGCAGATGGAGCCTGGACTCTTCCCAAATTTGAATGAGGTCCAGGTTGCAAGCAACTTTGCAAAAGCCATACTGGCAGGAAGGCTGGACGCCCACAGAACCCCATGATACCTACAGAAAACATCTGAGCACTTACCTCCTGACATGCTTTATGGTCACTCACAGCAGTATACTCCCCACAGCCCTTCATTCTCCACCCTTGAAGCCTACTCTATACAGTCCCATGTAAGACATGAAGGAAGATGTAGAAGCAAGAACCACTGGATTGACTAGCAGAGATCACATGAATATTCCTGCTGTGGCAACCAAATCACCTGCAGGTTCAGACTCAGGTAGTGCCTGTGCTCGAGGTCTGGAGCCTTGGAAGAACAAGGGCTCACTGGAGGAGCGTGTAGCTTGGCATTGACACCGCGTTTCATCAATGCTGCTCACGTAAAACAAACGAGTTAAATCAGGGCTAGTGAAGGCTCCTTCCCAGCTCCATCCCCATTCTATCACTTGTTTCTTTGCCAAGAGTGATGTTATCTGCACAGTATTCGCACCCAGATTCTTATCTTTCATGTGGCAATATTGCAAATGCAAATTCTTGTTTTCTGTTCATAATGAGCAGACCAGTGACTGAGCAACCACGCACACGTGATGTCAAACTCTAATGAAATCACAGACTCCACCAATACCCAGTGACATGTTCAGACTGCAATCCCTACTGGGCATGTACTGGCAAAGGCAACTGCCGAGAGCATCCTGGATGATATCCAGCCTCTTCCCCAGCAAAAGAGGCTAATTAAGCTTTTGGGTATCAACTGGAAACGCCGTCTGGAAACTCTCCTTCATGCAGAATTTTCCCAGCAGAGGGCACTTTTGATTCGCAGACCACTTCGGATGCTGCTTTTGTTATTCTCCATCACCATCTCAAAGAGCTGAGGCAGAGGTGGTGCTGTCTGCTTAAAAATAAAGACATCGTTGCTTTAGCTCCACTTTCCTTCCTCTCCTCTCCAACAAGTTTTATTAAGTTCTCATCTTTAATTCATGCCTGCAGCAGAGCTGATGTCACTATTTTTTTTGCTATTAAAAAAAAGATCCACAAAGCACAAGCCAAGCTTGCAGTGGTATCTCACCTACTTTCCTTCCCTATTTTTATTTTCACTTCCAGTCATTTGTTAACATTCATTATCCTCAAAAACTGAAAATGTATTCCAACAGAAACATGAGTCTACCGCTTTGAGAAGAAAGCAAACAAACCACCTATTAGATTACATGCTCCATCCCCTACAAAGGCAGGACACAGCCCACCAGAGACACATCACAAATTAAACCCTCCAGTTGTCTGCAGGGAAATTGCAGGGTGTTAGAGACCCAGCAAAATAAACAACTTAGCAACCCTTAAGGTGAATTCCCTTTTGGGTAACTGTCGTTCCACAGTGGATACAAAGTGAGAATGAGGGAGGACGTGCGATAAGACAGTGTGTGTGGGAGAATTTCCCAGCAAAAACCCTGGGAATTGAGATGTTTTTAACTGCTAAAGTAAAAAGCAATAATAATTAAAAAAAAAAAAAAAAAGATGTCTTAATCAACTAACACACACATCTGTCCTAAGTTAAAACACTGGGAAGACCAAGCACTGCAGTTTTGCCGTAATTCTGCTTCGTTTGCATACAGCTGGGATGTGGTTTTAGGCTGGCAGCACCATGTAGCTGACTGAAGGCCAGACAGCCCATTTTAAGGCAGTAAAGATGCCAGAAGTCCTGTCCCAGGGTTTCCTGCTATGAAATCCTATGGCTGTGCCTACCAGGGCACTGTCCTGGAGACTCACAACTCAGCAGAGTCCACCAGCACACATTTGGACCCACCAGCATCCATATCTGGCATTTTGGCTTCTACCAACAGCCCTGAGGACACCTGTGGGTAACAGAAATTTCGTAGAGGTTGATCAATGTCACACTGCAGATGAGGAGAAGCTCGTTCAGCAGTAAGTAGCCCAACTGAACAAATAATTTCCTCTACAAGTTATAAAATTTAGAATCACTCTGGTTCCTCTTGGCTCATGGATTTTGTTTTTTCAAAAGTCAGAGCAGCAGGTGGTATGGTCATGTTATGTAAGATAATACAAAGAGCAAAACAATTACTGCCAAAGGAAAAGACACTGTATCATAGGCTTTGTATTTTTTTTACCTTGTTGAGTAGGACTTGTTGCAGAATCACTTGTTTGTTTGTGTCAAGTTTTACTGGAACGTATGCTATTACCAACCATCTTTCCAAACCAGGAGAAGCTGTCATAAACATGCTTAAATAAAATGCAAGAAAGTCATTGAAGATCATTGGGATTGTGCAGTATTTGTGTAATAGCACGTTGGGGAGGAGGGTTATGAGAAAATCAAACCCCAAGTCCCAGAGACTGTTGCTTTTGAAACAACAAAGAGTGAACCCCAAACACGTCAATAGTTACACTGAAGTCAACAGAGCTAAGCCAATTTACACAGTAATTCCCCAAGTATTTTATTAATCTGTTGCAGGGAAGGGGCACATTACTCAGCCTATGCAAGGCAGCGACAGGAACTGTAAGAGGCAGCACAAGTACAGTGTTAAAAGTCGAAGTTTAGACTCAAAAGAGAAAAAAAAGTGTAATTAGGCTCTTTCTATGGTTCTGTGCTTTGCCTTTAGGGCTTGTAACAGGATATTTGATTACACGATTTTGTAACATCTTTGCTATTATTTTACAAAAGCTGTAACTGTCGATACCAGATACTTGAAGTTAGCACCGCACACCAACCCTATTCTGCGTAAAGCCCAGCACCGAAATGCCTCCCCACATCAGCACCAGCTTGTAACTCATTAACAATATTGGGAAAAGAGGATATTTCCCTGTTGGCCATTAACCAATAGCAGGCCTGAACATACACTCAGCAATGATTTTTTAAGAAAAATACATGAAATCTAAAATAAAATTACATTTGGCCAGATTTCAAATCCTCCATAGTCCACAGGCACCTTTCTATTGCCTTCAGCATGCTCTGAACCACATGGCACTACAGGCTGTGTTATAGTCCTTATAGAAACAAAAACCACCCAGAAAATCCTCACAGCCACTGATTTCAGCTCACCCCCACCCACCCCACCCTGCGATGACTATGAATATCTAAGCTATGGCTTTCACCTAAGCTACAAGAAAGCTTGGTGGCCATACCTGAATTCTGTATGGACAAATGAGGTAACAAGGAGCAAACTGGTCCCAAGACTAATGGCAAAAAGATGGCTACTTTAATGCAGACATAGCTTTTGACTGCACGGTCCCATAAACTGCTCTGTCATCACCACTGAGTGTGCAGCAGGAGCTATCAATATTGGCACTATGGCCAGAAGGAATTTTTATCACATTACAGGCTTCTGGAACAATAATAATAATAACAACAAAAAAAGCTAGCCAACAAGTTTTGTGCAAGAGTGCTTAAAGTTTTCAGCAAACTTGTTAACACAACCTCCTGCCCCAAGCCCAATCCTCCTGCTTCATTCGCCTTTTCCCTTAAAATATTGCTTATCCTACCAGCCGGCCAGTGTGCTGGTGCTGATTTATCACAAGGAAAAATACATCCGACTCCCAGCTCTTACAGGATTGCAGCAGCCCAAAGACTTCAGTGGCTTCCACCTACCAGTGGCTTCCCCACCAAAGAGAGAATGAAGGGATTGTTTGCATCTCTCTACAGCCCTGAAAAGCTTCATGCCACCACTGAGCTTTTGCTGAATAGAGACGGTGCCAGGAAGTCAGTGCCTGTGAGCTCCTGCTTGTTTTCAGGCCTGGCAGTGATGGATTATGTACAACCACAAGTTGGGCACAAACCAGCTGTCTATCTGTCTTTTCCAAACATCTTGCTTCAGTTTCTGTATTATAGAGGTGCCAATGCCTTGTTTCAGGATGCCTACTGCATAAAGAGCACATATTTCTCTGAATATTTTACTGTCACACAGGACTGGACTTTTTTTTTTTTTAAATGCTGTTGCTCCTTCCCCAGCACATTCCCCATAATAAAAGTCTCTCTGTTCCCAGAGGTCTGGAGCTGAAATGACAAACTGCACTACAGCTTTTCTGTGCACACAAACCCACGCACGCAGATCCTGCTGTCTTCTGCTGACACATGAGAAACCTGTGCCACACACACACCAACCCTCCTTCCACTCCTGCCAGGGCACTGTGTCAGTAACAGCGGCACCTCAACTTCACAGTTCTGCTGTTTCCATCATGGACTAGAGGGAAAAAAAAGGAGAAAATACAGCTAGCGTTCTCCTCCTGGCCATTCACACAAACACTAACAGGCAAAGCTGCATAACAGCTTTGCAAAGAGTCTAAACCTGCCATGTCCAAGACTCTGTATTATCCTTTGTGTTAATGTATACAGACGCTACATGTACAGGCACATATAGAAGTTTGTGTGGGATTCAGTTACCCCAAAGGATGTCTGGGGGAAAGGGCTGTAAACAGCATCTATTCAAGACAGCTAACTTGGGGGGGAAGATAAAAAATACTAGTTATTGCATTTGGGTCTGTCAACCACTAGGATTAATTGCTGAACACACTTTGAAAAGCCTTCCAGTTTTGCAGCAAAAGCTGCGATAACACCACCATGCTGTCCTGCAAAGGCAAAGCAATTCCCAGGGAACACCCTGGATCTGACTGCAGCACTGCCTACATAGCAAAAGCAAAACCAAAACACAGATGAAAGATGTTTCCCCTCTTGTCTCCCTGAAGGAAAACAAAAAATACCGCACCCTTCTTAGATTGAGAAGGAGATCACAGGGAGGAAAACATTTATGTAGGAGTCCAGACGAAAGGATAGAGCTGTAGACCAGGCATCACTGCATCTGCTCCAGCTACACACAGTTGTTTAAAAAAAGCATTATGAATTTTTCTCTCTCTTTAGATGTCTTGCCTGGATGCTTTAAAGCAGCCTCCGAGGAATGTGCTCTTGGGTCTGAATCCCATAGGAAATTATCCTTTGTGGTGGATGGTCTCCCCTTGGGGCCTGTCTGTGTGTTTTGCTTTCATAATCCTCCCACCTTGGTTTTCTAATGTAATGCTATCCACATTATTATAGCTCTTTGATAGTCTCAAATGGTACTTACTCATGCTGTCTTATTTTCAGCTCTTCCAGGCTAGGTCTGACTGGCTTGGATGGCTTGTGGTTCATGCCATAAATATTTAGTTAAGTCACCAAAAGATATCATGGAGCGGTTGCTTGCCAATGGCAGACATTGCATACAGGAGTGCCTGGGTCATTTGCTCTTTCCGAGTGGGACGTGCTGGTGATGTGCGCGGGCATGTGCTCTACAAGAACAACAGAAGTCTAAAATACAAGCACTACTCTGTCAGGGTTTGCTGACAGCTGCTAACTAGTTTTTTGTCCTAGTTCCTTTTTCTTTCCACAACTTCTCTTCCAAGAAAGTCCAGCAGATTACATGCAAATTTTTGAGACAGTTCATTACTGTGTTTTAGATCAATTTTACCAACAGCCCGCCAGGTCCAGCATCCTGACCTGTAGACAAGACTCCCCCTACCCTGCCTATGACTGAAGCTTTCTCAAAAGACATGAATCTTCACTGCCACTACTACTCCCATTTGCACTAAGAGCAGGGTTTTGTGGTTTCCTTTCTAGTTCCTCTGCATCACACAACCTCAGTATTAGGTTTGCATCATCTTCGTTGTCTCACCGATGCACAATGGGAATTTAACCATGAAGCGAGTCTCCACTTTGAGTGTTCTCTTTTCTTTGTTCTGGCATGAATTTACACCCTGACAAGTTGGATCTTTAGTATCCCTCCTACACACATGCACAGAGGCAACTTCAGTACCTTCCCCCCGCTCACACAGCGGATACCCCTAAAAACATGAATCAACGTTTACCCGCAGTTTTCCTACAGTGCTATCTAACTACCAGCAGTTATCGCCCATGTGTAGGAACAAACTCAAATACCACTATATGGCTGACTGCTCTCCTGTGGTTTCCCTCTTGAAAGTTATCTCCACTTGTAATGCAGGCTTAATAACAGTGAGGAAACACAGTCCATCAGAGAAACAGAATACAGGGGACCCGGACTCTTTTTCTAATCCCTCCTGTTTACTTGCTGGATGCCCACAACAAATCCAGCACTCATCATGAGCCTGCCTTCAGTTTTGCCACCTGCAACACTACAATAACAATTCTGAGCTTTTCTGCACAAGACTAAGAAATCAATGACAAATGGTAAATTTTGTAGCTAGCTGATTATTATCAACAATTGTGTGCTGCACTCAAGCTTCAAGCTTTTCATCTAATGCGGGGAAATATTTCATGAACATAAGGCAGACAAACTTCACAGCATGTGTGAAGAGGGGAGACCAAGCATGCTCATTAATGACACTTTCCTTTAAATTTTGAAGGCTTCTCTGAACAACTTAATCTTGGCCAAAGAAAACTATGATCACATCCCAATTAAGCTGGCCTATTGCTATATAAGCTTCATTGCTACAGCTACATGAATTTCTGGCCTGAATTGGTCGAGCATTAAAAGACGTGGAGGAGAAATGCCAGGTCACTGCATCACTGCCTCCCATTTATTATATAATATATAATATATTCATATTATATTATTAATTGTATTACTACTCTAATTATATAACAGTCCACAGCAATAGGAGTTAAGTAAACCTTTCTTCTTTTAATCCCTACTTTCCCTAAGGAGGGTTGATACAAAGGAGAAACGTTCAATTCCATTTACAAGATCTGTCCTGAGCCGGTGCTCCGACCATGTGGTGTGGTAGCAGTCCTCAGGCCATTCCACCAGAGAAGTGCTCTAGCAACAGCAGCACAGCAATTCTGCTTTGTCTTAGTGTCAACTGTGTTGAAAAGCAGCAAAGCAGGAAGAGGTTTTGCTTCATTCTCCACTGCACAGCAATAAATTGACATAGCACAGCTGCAGTCTGCTCAAGCTTAAGGAAGGAAGAGAACAATTTGGGGCTCACATCTGTGTAGCCACTATGAAGAGAACCCACTCATCTCTACTCCACCAAAGAACTGACGTGGCCATGCAGTTCACTTTTGCTGATGACATTAGCTTTGGGAAACTCTCAGCATGTTTATTTTGCAAACAGCATTTGCTTGGAAATTACAAAAGAATCAAAAGTGCCACTTGCTGTTAGACAACATTATAATGTAAAATGAAGCGCAACCATTGTGATAGGAGAACACATTCATTAAATCAAGAGAGCTGGTAGTCTTCTGATATTTAGTAGATTTTTCTCAAATTCAACACCCTGGAATCATGTGATCTGAAAATCTAAATTGTCTTCCTTTAATAAAGCATTTTTAGCAGCCCTGGGAAGTGCAGGAGTTGAAAGTTACTTACCTAAAGGGCAAGTATAAAGATTTAAAAATTTTATGTTGAAGTATTATATATTTTCAGGGCAATATTACGCTTCTGAACACCAGGTTTGGCAACTCTGAGCAACGAGCATACAGGACTTCTGTTTCTTATCTCTATACCAAAACCGAAATCATTCATTGGTTTATCTCTTTAAGGCAGTTTAGGACTGCTTACAAAACAAAGACACTGGAATTCTCAAAAGCCAGGCCTAATTCCCATTTTTGTTATAGCTGTACAACTTTGCTGACTTGCAAATGGTTGTGATTGACATTAGAATAAGGCAGCAACCATAATCAATCGATTCTTACATGATATAATGGTCTTTTTTATTTTTTTAAGCCATCTTTGACCTGAAAATACCTCTGCACTTTGAGGATATTCACAAAGTGTGTGTTACTGTAAAAGTACCCAGCAGTATTATTGAAAAACTTCCTTTCTGGAAGATGTGTTTTACCAACAGGGCCCCTTAGAAGAGCACAAATAGATCTACGCAAAGTCTATTACTCCTATAAGAAACCAAATTGGACACATCAAGTTGCAGAGGAACAAAAGGAGATGGTCACATCCTTTGAAGATACGTTAGCAAAAAAACCTAAAGACAAAACAAGTTTGGCTATCACTTACTTTCTTGACGCATCACTTATCCAAAGAACCAGTAGTTTGGGAGAAGTCATAATGAAAAAAGAAAAAAAAAAAACAAAAACAAAGAAGAATGCAAGTTTTACTACCTTGTAGTACATTTGAAGAGCCCACCCTTCACACCGATATACTGGGTTTATGCAGCATACAGAATAGCCTTCCTGGCCAGGCCACTAAAGGAAAACATCAGCAAATTGACTCGACTTAGATGAATGAAGCTTAATGACAAATGGGGAAAAAGACCAGAATGACATCGAATCTGGTTTCCTTCTGCCATCCACAGTTTGCCTACACAACCGATAGAGCCACAGTCCTTTCAGTGCTGCTAGCCCTAATTAGATCTGCACAGCTACAATGGAATACATTAAGGTTAAAAAAAATTACCCTCTGAACCCACCAGTACATATCCACAGGAACTGTTCATTTAAACTTCAACTTAAATACATATTTATCTTTGTGCTCTGAAGTCCAATATACCTCATTTTCAATTTAACCTCTCCTCTTTTATGCTTTGAGAAGTTGTACAAGATCGTTTATGCAGAGATTTAATATTTATAAAAAATTCAAGCAGCTGGAAGAGCCAAACATTTCAAAGGGTCAGCAATCAATGCACACAACCCCTGCATCCTATCCAACTGGACAGATACAGACAGAAACCATCAAGTGCACGTTAGGAAACGTTCTGCCTTTCACATCCCTGGCAAAGCCTGGGAAGGCATATCTGTAAAGAGGGGAACACAGGCCAGATCCTCCAGTAATGTAAACTGTTAAAGTAACTCCTCTGACTGCAAGCTGGCTCACAGAGTTGGACTCAAATACTCACTGAAGTCACTGGGGCAGCTCGTAAGGCGAAGCAATTCTCAGGAAGAGAAGGTGGCAGATAAGGAGCCATGGGGAAATACATCATTCAAAGCCCAGAACTAGAACAGAGACCCAGCCGTGCACTGCTTCCCTGGAGCTTCATTTCAACATGTTTATCTGTGCTGCACTGCACTTCCCTTCCCAAGAAGCATCGCTTGCCAAAGAGGGCACAGTTCAGTGCACATTAGGCTGATGGGCCTAATCCCCCTGCATTTTTTTTTTTTTTTAAAGTAAATCATGGCATCCATCATCCAGAGATAGCTTTCAAGTACAGACAAAAATCCCTACACTTCTTGCAGGCTGCATTCAGCCCATGTGCGCAGTTGTAAAGTCACCACCTCTCCTTTGCTAACCAGCACTGAGTAATTAAAAGCAGAAGCCCAGCATGAAATCCCCACACAAACATATCTAGCAATATTGCTCTCAAAACCTTTGTTTTTTCAAGCTTGATTTTATAATGTTTTGACAGGGTCCAGAGACCGCCATTTGTACCCTTGACCCACCATCAAGAGCATTTACTCTTTTTTGTAATCTGAGATGTAGATTGAATAGCTTTTTACTAGGTCTGTTCTGATGGGAGTCTCTGAAAGTCTAATTCCTCCTACTAGCACATGAAAGATTAGAATGGTTTCCATTATACACTACCCAAGGCTCTCATCAATACTAGGGTACCTAATGGTCACAAAATGTCGACTTGCAACTTCTGTGTGCAACAGGAAGATACTACACCTGGGTTTAGACATGAAATAGTAAAGAACAAAGTACCCTAAATAACCTGCTGAAGGTCATATGTGGATCTATAGATGACCCACGCATCTTTCGTACCCCCCTCAGGCAGTGCAATCAAGAAACCACCCTTCCTCCTTGTATGATTGTGTTAGTACCTAAAGGGGATTTTTATGTAGTATAAATTAGGGTGAAACATTTCTTGCCAGTGGAAAGACCCCAAAACCACAACCAAACATAAGCATCAATTTTTAGTCATTTCAAGAATCCTTGTTTAGAGGTATTATTTTAGCCACTTACTTACAATATTAAGACACAGTAAATCTATGAAGTAGAACAAAATTGCTTCATTTGATCAAGGAGAAAATCAGCACATGGCATTCAGAGCACCTGCCTCAAAATTAGAGATAAAACCATTTCAACTTGGCAAAGTAAGTGCTAGAACTATAATTTAGTAGAAACTTTCTTAATTTCTTTGCATCAGCCAAAATTTTCTTCCCCTCCCCTCATTCCTTCTCCTTTATACACAACCTTAAGCAACTTTTCCGTGCTACTATCCCCAGAGCACTGTACATTCTCAATGAAAACAAAAAATTAGAACAAATATAACATGAGATTTCAAATGCAGATTGTAAGTAATAATATGTAACACCTTTTTTTTTGTTTGTTTGGATTTACACTGAGTTTCTATCCATTCTCTTTTCTGAGGGTTTTACTGCACCAAGGGGGCTCATAATGTAGTACGTGACAGCAAGCATAAGTTAAAGACTGTAGCTTTTCAAAGCATACATGCAAATACAAAATATTCTGCAAGTATGACTAACATGGGCTTTTCTCCTCAAGAAGGGTGCTCTTTTGAAACAGGGTCTGAAAGAAGGCCCTAGCTTGGCTCTCAAGAACCCACCATGTACTGCTTTTAGTGGCTTGAACCCATTTTAATACTGAAGTATAGCTCATGGAAAGCAAGATGTAAGGGTAAGCAAAAAAAAACCACACCACCAAACACCCTACAAACACTGATTAGCTTTTCACTAACACAAAATACAACTTCTAAGTGTATGTGTCTGGCTTGTATGGACAGCTAGTATCACCTTCATGTTTAAAGAGTCTCAGCTACTTCAGAAATCTGCATGAGCAGAAAGACTGTAACTGATTTTTTTTTTTTAATCATACATGTGAACATGTATCCAAATGTATAACAACAAGCAAATCTGATTAAACCTCTTGTAGTACCTACTGCAAGAAATAGATCCCTACAGGCCACAATAGGCTAGAAGCAAAAATAAAGTAAGTTAAATAAAGAAAAAGTAAAGCAATATGGCCACTTTGTCTTAAAAACTGCCCACCCCAAAAACTGCCTCTCTTAGGGAAGCGGCGTGGCGATTCCCGAATGCCTGGCAGAGCAGCATTATAGCTGTCGGGTAGTGCACATGTAGCCCAGAGCTTACTGAAGCTTTGCAGATAAGAGATAAGCAATACTTTATGTTTCAGTCAGATGTAGATTATGAGCCAGGGAAAAGCAAGCTTAAAAGGTGAATGGCTTCTTTCGGCATTAGCTGAAATCTCTGTATAGTCTCCAAAGCAAGCCAACAGAGAGGTCAAGCTACAGTATGGGAATTCTATAGTCAATAAAAAAAAACCTATTTTTTAAGCTCTGAGTCAGAAAAATTCAATGTAGATGACCACTTATTGAAAGGGTCATCATCCAACAGAGAGAAAATTGCTAGAGCAACAAAGAGCCCAGAAGTATTCCTCAGTTTATAGAAACCACAGAGAAGGGCAAATTCTAAATCTCTCCTCTCCTAGTATTAATCTAGTTTGCCTCCAAGAATCAATTTATCCAGTAGAAACCACATTGTGATGGTGCAGTCAAGTTCTTTCTTCTCTGAAATCTGAGCTTAAATCATAAAACAAAACTATTGTTTTATGGCTGCATGCTGACATTTAAATATTTCTCTAGCATTGAATGCATAGCTCAAGCACTGCACTGACAAGCCAGATGGGCAGATGTGGGCTCTCACCCCAAGCTGTTTTTTTCAGTTTTCCTCAGTGGAGCAACTTTACTTTTTACTATACTCTTGGTGACTGCACTGTCTGTTGGCATTCTCAGGATGTTTAGAGAGTCAGAGCTTAGGAAGAACGTTTACAAATTTCCCACTAACTCCCGAGGCCCTGAGTAGTTCCTTAACGGAGAGGATTTTGCAATGCAACTGGTCTAACAATGACTGCGCCCATTAGGCTACGCCTGCACCTGCGCTGCCGGTGAAAACAATCCTAACATAGCCCTAACCTTGCCCAGGCGCTCTCGTACCACGAACACCGAAGCAAAGCTTGGACGGGCTCGTCCATGGATCCTCTAGTGGGACTTCCCATGCGTTGAATGACTCACTGTGAAACAAAGCCAGCTCACCGAGTCTTACAGTAGAACATCCCACTGCAGTGCAAATAAAAACCTTTTATATCTAAAGGCAGATATCCCCCCACACCCCCCAAGTCCAACTTTCTGCAGCTGTTCCCCTCTCTGATATTCATTCTTAAAGCATCCAGTTATATTCTTCTTCTCCTCACATTGATGCTCCCAAAGCAATGAATTTGGTTTGCTAATTACTGCAATCAGGGGAGATGAGGAACATGAGGCACAGATTAAAAAATTGCTCAGGCTGGGTTCTTCCTTAGCACTTCACCCTTTTGATACATCTGTGTGGTAAGCTCAATACTGAACAGCACTTGACTTAGCCTCAGTTTGGAGTAGGGAGAAATTAATTGCAATCTAATAGGATTCAAATTGGTACAAGGGATCCCATCATTACGGGACAAGAAAGAGTAAAACTGCAGTGCATTAGCCGGCTAGCAAAGGGCTTCGGTCAATGCAGTGGAACAGGCAACACCATCGCTGAGACATGATGAATTGATACCTCAGTAATTGTAATTTATTAGTCGGTGGTGCTGAACTAGCATATGAACCAGGTGGGAACGGACTAAACCTACGCAGTGTTTGCAAAAGGAATGACATTCCCTTCGCAAGGTCTAACTTGAAATAATTTTACACTGATGTGGAGATGTGTCACAGCTTAATTCAAGCAGCAGTTATGTGTACTGGAGGATGAAAGTGTAAATCAGCAGCAGACTGGGAAACAGAAGGCTCCCGGTATCAAATGTCAGTGGAGTTGCTCCCTCACTGTGCAACCTTTGACAAGTCACTTGACCTCCTGGTGCTTCAATCAAGGCAGCTACAGTGCTGGGTTAGAAGTAAGGTTCCCATCATAAGCCACATTTGCCCTCTGTGCTTAGATCTTTGGTAAACTGCAGCCCCTACCTTGCTGTATTTTAAATCAACATTGGAATTATTACATTAGACTGGCCTGTGGATATTTAAAGTCATGTGTGACAAACAGGCTTTATGTAATGAATTATGGTTAAGCTGCAAGAGTAAACCTGACAGACATGCACATGCATTTGCATTCACACAAAGCCCAACTGTCCCACTTCCACATGAGCAGCTCCAAGGGAACATCTATAAAGCAAATGAAGGTTCAGTTGTGGCATGAACGCACCTGCAACGATTTCCTTCCAGGTAGCACACAGACAGGGTAGTAGAGCCCAAGGCAGCAGAGGTTAACAAGCTTGGATCCCTGTGGGCTTACATTCCTGTTCCTCCTCTCTGCTGAAGTCTCTGCCACTGAATATTCATAACTTGTTGCTAAATTAAGCAATCGTTCACATGGCTAGTAATGCCACACTCCCCCTTGATTTTGCTGGGCAGGCAGAATTTTAGGAATTTGGAATATTTTCCAGTTAGTTTCAGAAAACAGAATGTAACCCAACAACACTGGAGCTGCCAACACAACTCACTGGCAGCTGCTATTCCCCTCCCATCTTCTGCTACGGAAACATCTTTTGGATGCCAAACCCCCTGAAGCACAGATCTACCAGCCTTACACCTAGCTGGACCTTAACAACTCCTTTTGCCTCTTCCCACCTGAGGTCAGTAAGGGAAAAGAAAAAGTCTCCTAGGCAGTCACTCCAGGAAGGATCGAAGACCACAATGGAGGTGAAGGTCTGGGTCTCTGAGCTAAGGGCAGTACATAAACAAATCCCACTGCTGGGAAGAATAAAAGGGATGAATTCATACTGAATTGCAGAAAATGTTTTTCTTGGCAAGCCAGGGCTTTCACAGTCCTTTTTAGCCCACTGCAATCAGCTTTACGTACATCTCATACTGTAAGCTGCATAATCAAGTGGGGCTATTTCAGAGTAATAGATACCTGAGCCTTTTCTCAAGCATACATAAGTGGATCTATTCGTTCCTAAAGCTTCCCAAGAAGCCAGTTACTAAAGACAGAAAACCACAAAATTATACACTCAGTATTTCTAACCAGCTCTTCACCCTAGAAGACCTTTGGAGGGTTTATAATTAAGAAATAGAAAACGCTTAGGCTAGAAAACTGGCCCAGCGAGTTTGCTGTCAAGAGCCTTCCCTGGGTTTGTACTATGGAAACACCCTCAGTATTCACACTTAGTTCTCAATCATAAGATGATGATTAATACCAGCATTAGATCATCCTCAGCAATTACCAGAGCTTTCTGCAAGGTTCTTGGTGGACTGAATTATCGAACAGTGCTCAGCATCTCTAAGCAAGCTCTTGGAAACTGAAGCAGGCATCCATCCTGGGCACTTGATGTGGCACATTCACATGGCATGATGCAGAAACACCAGCTTGAATGGAGCGACTTCTCCGATTTCCTCCATCTGAACCGGTTTGTTGTGCTTTGGGTTAGCTCTGAGCTGATGTGGCAGTGCTGTTTCCAAATCTAGTCAAGTCTCTGTATGATCCACAACTTAAGACCAGTCCCTTAAATCTTGCTAGCAAGACCAAGACTCCTACAGCAATAACCACCTCCCTTCCTCCTTTAGTTTGAAAAAGCTTGTATTTTCCTGTATGGTAATAAAATAATCATCACGTTCCCTACTACTTTTCTTCTGTATATTGCAAGCATTTTAAAAAGGAAGTAAGAATTATTATCTCTGTGGCACAGATAAGCAACCAGACAAAGGATGGCTAAGTAATTTACCCCATTGCCCAACAATCCAGTGGCAGAACTTGGTAGCATAAATCCTTTAACCTCGGCAGCTCCACTAATTAGCACTATTGACAACAATACAGCCTCTCCTCCTCTCCCAGACAGAATTATTTTTTGAGGAGAAAGAGGAGAAGGGTTTTCAAATTGTGTCTGCAGTGTCTGGAAACAGAAAAAACAACTCGGATACTAACTACCACTATGCTAGAGATCAAGATTCCTATTCAGTTCAGAAATGAAAATATCACATAGAAGTTAATTCCTTATGGAGTGACTACCAGGTGAAAGCCAGTATCTGAGAGCAAAAAAGATCCTATCGCTTGTTTAATTTTTGTTTTAACATACGTAGCTCAGCATTGGAAACAATTTTTTTGATAGGTAGGAGGAAAAGATTGACTTTTACTGATTAAATCCTAATTCTATCAGAACAAGCTTCTTCAAGTCAACAAGTACATCAGTACTTAACTAGGTATTAACTAAGGGCTTTCATTTGTGTAGTTGTATTAACAGCCTTGGTTGCATAAAACAACTAAAAAAGCCTTCCAGACTAAGCTGTTTTAGCAGATACACCTTAAGCAATTACAGTACATCCCAGTAGGTCTTTGAACAGCAGGATATACCTGATCAACGAAAGTCACACGGTGCTGAATACTGCAAAAAAGTCTGTTTTCTACATTCTGCAAATGAATACAGCTGAAGCAGTAGAAATTCCTGTCATTACCAATGTTAGTTAAAGATATTCTGCCAAAATAAATAAATAATAACCATTAGGAAAATAAGCACGTAATGCCACAAAGTGAAGCCTCTGAAATGATCAGATATCCTATTTTGAGTCCCATTAATGGAGCACAACATACATCTTGCAACAGCTTGCACATTTTATTTGCCTGGATCTATCAAAATAGAAGCAGCACTTTTATTCTAGTAAGAAGTATCAGAATACACAAATGGAAATAAGAGCAAACTGGTAAGTGGGATTTATGTAAATGCTGAAGTGAGTAAGGAGCAGATCGTATCAACAAGTCACTGGGATTTAGGCTCTCAACTAACTGAATCCTTGTGGTGGTGATTTCTTGTACGAGCATCTTTTTTTATTTGTGTTTACAAGACTTAAGTAGCAGAGAGCGCACTCTCTTTTTTTAAACAAAGCTGGCTCTTACCAAAAGAATTCACAAGTCTGTAAGAGCTCCTGCTTCCACAGCCCCCTAACCCTGCCCTCACCAGAGAGATGGTTCTGAGGAACATCCAACAGTTGATGTTTCAAGCTCTTCAGGACCAAAAGCCTAGTATGCATGAATACTCCTCCTTCCAGTTAAGGGCAGAGCTACTGAAGTGCAAACCTTCAAGGTCTACACCACAGCTAATTTCTTGACACAACTCACACTTCCTTTTTCATTTTGCAATCAAAATAATTTTTCATAAACCCAATTCTTCCCTGTGCTCTTGGTTTCAATGAACAATAACAACCTGGTATTTGTCAAGTTACCATACAACTTATTCTGTAACTTGTCCGCCTTTGGCTTTGCCTTAGGCTTATGCTTACTTGAGATGACCCAAGGATGCCAGACAACAATTCAGTTCCTGCTAAATAACATGCACACACTCCCCGCCCCCAAAAAACAACCAACAAAAAAACCAAAACTAAAAAAACAAACTTCCTTTTTTTTTTCCTCTGTGATAATGTAGACTTTATTACAATGTGCCTATAACAATGTCCTCTAACAAGCAGCCCTAAGGTCAAATGTGTCCCTTGATCAATCTACTGGAGGTCCCTGGTGCTGCTGCTGCTGTAGGTAGACTGTCTGGGGAAAAAAAAATAATCCCTTTATTCCTTTGCTTCACTGTAAGGAGGAAAAAAAAAAAAAAAAAGCTGTCACAAGGACATTTTTCTTCTCCCTCTGCTCTTGACAAGTCAGGTAAACAGGGAGGGAATATCTAGCTGCAAAGGACTGTAAGAGACCAGCACTTGTACAGGCATATAAAAACATACTGTTTATTTATCAAGCTATTCGATGCATGGGAATGATTCAGAACAAGGCTAAGGGGATTGGGAAGACGTCTCAGGAAAACACCTGGAAAGCTATTTTGCATGAGGACAAATAAAAGCCCCTCTGGATGTGAGTGTCATGTGTCCATCTTTATACAAGAATTTAACAATCCAGTACATTGCTACAGTCAAACCACTGACAAGCAATGACACTAATTCAGAGATGCTCCTAGGAGTGTAGCCATCACATTAACCTACTCCTAATTTGTCTGTAAAACTGTGACTGTTTATGTGTTTTTGCTCAACAGATCAGTATTGACCATTAAGTAATGACTATACCCAGAAAAGCAGACTTGATACTAGTAGACTTGCTACAGAAATCGCTTCCTGCTTGCACTCAAGCAGCAGGGAAGGAATTAATCTCGTTGGCCAAAATGGCTGAGTAGCAGTCTTACTCGTGCCCTATTGCATGACTTTTGTTTCATGTGTCGTGATTTATTTTCATCTCTATGTGCGGGTTTTAGTCACAGACTGGCACTGACATTAATGGGAACTGCGTATTCAGCCCCGCAACCTGGAGATGGACCGGAGCGCCGGGTTGCCTCCAGCTATTAGTAGACAATTCTTGGGACTGCCTTTGCTTATTCACTATGTGCTGATTCCCATCACTTTCAATTAAACATGGCAATTCCTGCAAACATAGAGTGAGCAGCCCCTTTAAAAGACACTCCCCCTCCACCCCCCAAAAGAAGAGTACCCTTTGCAATGACCTATAATGGGTCTAAATAAAGCCTGAGCTGTTCCTTACTCATGCATAACTTCATTACTTCTGTTCCCTCCACACCCTGCCCAGTTGGCATAATTTGAAGAAGGGTTTTGGCATGGACAATTGAAACACCCACATGCTGCCTGTACTAAAAAGCTTGATCCTAGAGTCCTTTTCTTTCTGAGTGATAGCTAAATGAGACTTTTATTTTGCTAACACAGGTCCCGTCTGCACTGCAGGTTTCAACCCGCGAAGACTGAACACCAGCCATGTTCCCAGATTAGGACAGCTACAGTCTACAGCATCTCACCCCACACAATGGCTAGAGAGGGCTTAAAACCTGGCAAAACTCCAGCCTTTACAATTCACATGACTGGAATAAAATTCTCCCTAAATTAGCAGACTCCACCTCTAAAAACCCACAAGTCACCACACACAGTAATTAGCGCACACCTTGGTGTGGTCCAAAAACCAAAACATGAACAAAAGAACGAGCATGGGCCACAAGGAACAGCCACAAGCTTCTTCAAAGAGCATGCATTCCCCACTCTGGTGCCATACCCTGAAACAATTTTAATCCATTTTTCTCTTTAAGCAGAGACAGCACCGCCACCAACGATGATACGACAGTGACAAAGGAGGGCTGAAATTCAGACCCAAATTGTTATTCCCCTCAGCTAGGCAGTTATGCACAAGAAACACTGCTTGTAAACACTTCTTTGTCAAACACTCAATTACAAGCTGCTTTATGAACAAAATGAGCCAGTCGCAAGGAAAGCAAGAGACGAAAACGGGGAAGCAATCTAAACCGGCATGCAGCCATTACGCCACCACGTCCCCCAGTAATGCTCAGGGCTGTACTGCCAGCCCCTCTTACAGGAGAGCACGGACGCACGCTGGGAAAACACTGAATTTAGCTTTTCAGAATGGGGTTCAGGTTTTGTGGATCTAGACTTGGTTATCTGTTGTAGGGATTACTTCCTATGTGGGAAGCAAAGAATAGCTTTTTTATTTTTATATTATTGGTTTTGTCAGTATGCACCTGGAAGAAAAAGAGTACATGTACAAACGAGGAGCAAGTTAAAAAAACTCAATTCAGGGAACACTCGTAATATGGCTCTCTTCCTTCATGTCATCCCCTTTTACACTTTTGTACACTGAAATTGCTCCATAGGAGCTGAAAAAAAAATTGGAGCGCACATGTTAAAGCTGCAGATGTACTCTACAGCAGACCCATCTGACCAGCTGAACTATCTCCATTTTCGATCCTAAAGGGCTGAGACACTAACTCCAAAAAGATATCTATGACTGACGCTACAGCCAATAAATGTCATGTTAAATGAGAAAATATTACCCTACAGCCACCGGAAAGTTTTGAGAACCAACAGAAAAACAACTTTATGAGATCCAGCACCACCTTCCAGAAGGCTGCAATATTACAGCATCAGAGGGCTACTCATCACAGCACTGTTATTCTAGCTGCCCTGGACAGCATCTACTACTTAATCCATTACTTTGTCTTTGGATTCTTCTAGCAATATTATTCCAGTGGATAAGGTTTCCCCTGGAAAATGTTTTTTCCTTGGTTTTACTATTCAGTGTCAATGAGTCAAGCAGGGCTATAAGAGGAAACATTAGAGAATGCAAAATGAAACCTATTACTAGTCTTCAACTTGCACTGGATCTGCAGCTGAAGGAAAAATCGAGCCTGTGCTCCTTCACCTAGTGCTGAAATCAAAGCCTTTAACCAGAAGAAACTGGAATGTGGAAGGAAAGGGTGAAGACAAAAGATTTGTTTTTAAATTAAAAAACCTGCACATATTTACATAATTGACCTTAGACAGTAACTTTCAGAATCAAGCAGCTACCCAAGTAATACTTTTCTTTGTAATCTCAACAACTCCAACTGCAAAGAAACAAAATTGAGAGGAAGCTACCAGGAAAAAGAAAACAAACAAAAAAAACCCCAAAACCTTTTGCGTATAATGATAGTAAAGAGTTTATATGTGTAATTCCTAAAACTTAACATTCAAAATACTCTCCTTGCTAGGATTTTTTATTTTAAAAATAAATTAATTTCAAGGCTCAACTTCACAAAAATTTTAGAATCAATTTACAGTGCTAACAGCTGGAAAAACCTACATACAGACAGGGCATATTTCAACTCATGAGTTAAAAGATACATACATACCCGACTATGCCTTAGGACTCCCTCAACCAGTGAGCTTGCAAGAGCTTTAAATCTATCACAAACCCCTGCTGGCTTTATTTAATTCTTCAGTTTCTTTTAGACAAAATGTTAGAGAAAATAGCATGGGTTTCATGGACTGACTTTGCCAAATAAATAGTGCAATGGCATTCACCTGAAGAGCTACTAGTAGCCTTGCTTGAAGGACTAAAGAGAAAAAAATAAGTGCTTACTTTACCTAAGAGATGTCTTCAAACCAAAGACGTGGTTATTCAAGCTGTGTATATTCTCAACAGCTCATGTAAACCATCCATCAGGCAGAAGTATGAAAATTAGCTCCCTTAAGGATCCACACCGAAAAGAGGTTGAGGGATGTGGGTAACACTGCCTGAGGGTGCAGTTTGTGAGGCGAGAGCAACCGAGAGGTAGAAAACAGCATCATCTTTGATATGCTTCCACAAGGAAAGCCAAGTGAGCTGGACCAGTGCCATTAAATGACTTCAGGCAAAGACTGGCAACTGCCAAAGTGATTCTGCTACAGCTCCTGGTGCACCGACCCCAGCAGTCTCTTGCAGAAATGGAGATCCATTGCAAGTAATAAGCAAGGGCAAGTTCTGCATGTTGAAAGTAACAGTATCTCATGAAATAGACATTTATTCTCTCTCAACCACAAGTGACACTGGGATGTCATTTTTATGTTTGTTTTATATCGGCTCAGATTTAGACTGGAGCTGCACAGATGGCTTAGTTATTATAGCGATAAGCATGCTAGAGGAAGAATACTGTCCATCTACATCTACTATGTTTGTTTCACACACACAAAAAATACAACTGTGATCATCCCCAAAATTACAGGGATGATCATAAGGAACTATACTCTACCTGCTGCCATTCAGAGGCTTTGTATTTTACTGCAGACATTTGGTGCAAGCCCAAGAACAGGGGCTACCATTAGGTAACAGATCCCAAACCTTTGTACAAAGCCAGCTAAAATATTAGGCAGCTAGTGCTAAAATCAAGATGGAATAACCCTTTAGACACTTCTTGTCCAAACCAGAAAAACAACATGGAAAAAGGCCATGGCTGCCTCAACTGCTTCTATGTCCTAGCCTCTTCTGCGGCACCTGCATTACACCCAGAAAAAGGGGCTCTACACAGCTCGTAGGATACCCAGAATGTGCCCTATCTCACCATCATGAGATGTAGAAGAAAAAACTTCCAGCCTCCAGTCAAGGCTCTGAATCTCTTCAAACAGCACACACTACCAGGACTAGCCGGAGACAGAGCACCATTCAAACAGTACTGTGTTTCTCCATTCTTCAATTTGCTAAAATCACGAGATACAACAGAAGTGCTCTATCTTGGTGCCTTCTCTTCTCCAAAAACAAATATACAAATAATACAAAAAAAACGAGGAGGAAAGAAGGAAAAGAAAGACGACTTTGTGCATTGTGTCAACCAATTAAATTCAACAGAAAAAAAGATACAAGTGGTTATAGGTTCCTGTAAATTACTTCATGTAATTAAATCGCCTTCCCTAAATTACAAACCATTTAGCTCTTCTTTTATAACAATGTAACCAATGACCACCAACAACCTTTTTTATAGCTTCTGATGCCACATAAGTTGTTAGCAATGAAATTTCCTTTTTATTTCTCCCTTTCAAAAGAAGCCATTGTAATGAGATTCATTCACAGCTACTTGCAGAACATCAGCAAGAAGAGAGGATTGCTTTGTTTCTGTTTTTCTGCTCTTGTCTGAGGCTATATTTAAGCAAATGTGACCTAAGGTGCTTATCAGTCATCTAACTGCAGGCAGAGAAGTTAAGGGTGACCTGCAGGAGTTTTAAAAACATGGAGCTTATAACTGGTTTGATTCTTCATATACATACAACATAACTTTCTAAAACTGTAGCAGTGTGACTTAACTACCTTCCTATCACTTCGATTTTCTGACCTTTTTTAACTTTGAAAGCACCAGGAATGTGCGGTCAAGTCTTCCCTGTTTGCTAGGGACGAGTCTTGTGAGATGAGAGCGGCTCTGAGCGACTTCCTCCAGACTGCTCCATTTACGAAATGTCTGTGCATGTCGCGAGTTGCTGAAGTCTGTTTGGCTGCACTTCGCTGAATCTGTAGCTATCGTGTCTCCTCCGATGAGAGACTGAGATGGAGACATAAGGCCCCCGAAGACGCTGTGGTTCAGGTCCACTAGAGGAAGTTCCAATGCAAAGAAAGCACTGGTAGCATCCAATGCTTTAATCACCATGCTCTCTAGACCTGCTCTAACATATGTTAAAAACGCCAGCAGCCATCTGGAGGCCTGAACACTTTGCTGTTGCCCAAATGCTGTTAAGTGGGAGAGGTGAATGGGGACAGACGGGAATTTTGAAGAGGAAAAGCAGTGACAAAGGAGGTAGAAGCGAATGCTGCAGGCAAAGCCTCAGGGTCTGGTTCTGAACGTAGCAGGGTCAATACCATCGTTAGAATCTTTAAATACAAAGCAGGGAACAGAGTGCATGTGGCAAGATGCTGCATCCCTGTCCCCATGGCCACCCAACCTCCCCTTGCTCTGCCACCCGCAAGCAGTTCCCACCCAAGCAGGAGTGAAGCCTATGGCAGTAAGATGCTGGTCCATGTCAGCAAGCCCTGCCGGACCCAGCAGGGAATCAGTGTCCCCCAGCTGCACTCCTGGGCTGGGGCACACCAACGAGCTGCGCTCAGAGGCAGCTGAGCCTCTCTGGGAGGATCAGGCGAGTCCAACAAGAGCAGGGACAAGTGGGGCACACGGAGCAGCAATATTGGCAAGTGAGGGTCAGCTACAAAAGGGGAACCCATTGGCCCAGACAAGTATTTCAGTATATCAGTGAAAAACACAAAGCCCCCTTCTCCTATATATAACACTTTCAGCAGCCAAAGCACGCTTTACATCACTCTGGTCAGAAAATAGTATTTGCAGTGTAGTAAAATCCAGCATATGCTTCTGTTTCATGCTTCAGCACTGGTCTAAAATTAGTTGGATTCCCCCACCCCAGTTCTAACAAACATGGTCTCCTCAATTTATGTTTCCCTACCAGAACTGTAGGGGGTTTTGAAATACATTTTTCCAGCTTAAACAAAGTCCTTTTCCTGCCTTAGTTCCCAGTGGTTTTATGGCACTATTTTGCACCACTCCTCCCAAAGCACAGCTTGCTACAGAGATCAGTTACGGAAGTTGTGCTGGAGCTCTCAAAAGGTGGCTGCAATCCCATGATGAAGTTACCTGTGCCACATCTATAATGCAAACCTTCATTGTCTAAGGTTCGTACAGCACTTTAAAGAAACACTGAAGAAACTAAACACACCGTGAAGTTCCCCCTCTGTTGCAGAGTGAGCTCTACAGCCACTTCAAGAATGTTGACAAATTCTTGGATAAATTTAGAAAAAAACAACAGCACTTCTTTGTAATAGCAGGCTTTCATTTGGGAAATAAACATCCAGTATTTATTTACAAAGGATTTTTCCTCCTCCTGCCACTGCTGTGCTATGCCCACTGCTTCCCCTCTACTTTGATGCAGAAAACCGAATACCAAGCACCTAACCAGAACTTAAAGCAGATTTTTAAATTAGTTCCTGACAGTGCAAACAGATTGCTATTGATCGAAATGAGGCTGATTTTAGGCCTTGGATTAGCAAACCTAATGACTAAATACTGTATTGCCCATTTCAGTACTTTGCACCGTTACTCCCCAGTGGTTTCCTAGGCAGCTGCGAAGACTCTGCACTTGCAGATTAGCTTGAGAGAGCAAGGCAAGGCCATCTGTGTCTGCGCCATGCAGCCCTACTCAGCCGGAAATAAGGACCTCCTCCGAAATTCTCCCAGGACAAGGCCGCCAGCACTACAACCTCATTAAGAGCTTTGAAGCCAGAGAGACTGTTCACATGTTTAAAAGCGAGCACGTGCTTGAGAAGGCTTTGCTGAATCAGAGCACCACACCTTGCCCGAGCGGGCCTCCACCGCCGTCCTTGGCTCAAGCTGAAGGGAATCAAAGCACCAACCAAAGCCACCTCCCCGGGTTTCCAGACAGCCTGGCTGGAGTCAGTGGTAGAGACACTTCATGTAGATAACATGTGCTATGTTAACAGCCCAACTCTCCTAGCAATCATAAATGCATACTTAAAACTAATTGGTACAGAGTTTTCATGTCCAAATCGTAAATTCTTGTACTTACAAAGGTAGAAATGGATCCTGGTTTTAAGCTTTACATGAAGCAACATTTTCCTGATGAAAAGAAAATGGACTTTTTTTTTCCTTTTGCTTTGTTGTTTAGTTTCAAAGAACATTTAAATAACAATATCTGCTAACAAAAGGAGTAACATCAATTAGAAACAAAAAAGAAACCGGTTTGTATAATTTTGGTGTTCAAAAGCAGTGAAATGCAAACACCAAAGCAGCACACACCAAACCAAACCAATCCCCAAAACCCACATTAAAGGCAAATTTTTTTTTTTTTTTTTTTTTTTGGTAAGTAGGCTGCCTAGAATTCATTTGCTTTTAATAGGCTAAGATACTGAAGGTAACAGAGTAAGTTGCTATCATATTTAAACCCTCTTAGACACAATTTAGCTTCCAAACACTACATTAAGACGTGGAAGGACAGGCATATCCATATCTGTCCTCTGGCCTATAGACAAAGACTCCAAAGGTTATTTTTCAAGACTCACTCTCCTACATGGCTGCTGAAGCTCAGCTAAGAAAGGTATGTTTCAGTCTCTGAACTCTGCATCACTAAGCAAACGCTCTGCCTCCAACCCACCAGTGGCTTCAAAAGCACACCCAAGTTTTCAATTCACCATTTATCATTATCTCAAAAATACAAATAAAAATCAAGCAGCTACACGCTCCTATTGCCCAACCATCAGCACAAGCAGTATGATGCCAAGGGAAATTTTCCACACAAGGTGTTTCATTAGCCAGATGAGTTCCTACGCTGTTTCTCTCTACCTTGGGAAAAGCCCTATAGCCTTTCAGTACCACCACCACACACAAAATGGGGCCAAGGGTACGTAAGTGGTTTAAAAACAAGCTATCAATTTTCACCTAGACATCAGAAGAAACAATGTGCATCCTGGATGGAAAATTTAGTATATCACCTTTAGCTTGAATCAGCAGTAACCCAGAGCAGTGTTGGGGGTGGGGGGCAGGGAGGGTGTTATATTCACCAATGAATGTTGGATAATGAGCTGATGAGCATCACAGAAAAATCACATGAATAGGTAATCAAACATGTTAATGTAATTTAGTACTTCCAGTCCAGCAAGAGCCACAGCAACAATACATATTAATCATCAATAATGCTCAGCAGTTTTACGAAGGCTGGGGAGTGACTGAGACACAGGAATTAACTCTGCTTTCCCTCCCTCCAGGAAGCTCTGCTGAAGTCACACAGATGTCACACCCCCAGAGCAACATGACAGCATTAGCTTTCCTGCCCTTTCCTCCCATGCTCCAAGGCCAGCACGCTATTTATGAGCACTAAATACGTGCTACACCATCTTGTTCTCCTCACCGTCTTTGAGACTCTTCCTCATCTTGGGTGATTTAAACAGTGGGTGAGAAAAGGAAGGAGGAGGTGTAAGACACTCATCTTCATGACAAATGACTATTTGCAGAACAGAGTGTTATTACAGCCGCATTTAACATCTAAACATACTCAATACACCGTGATGCTCCCAAGCTGACTAACCACAGAGCTTGAGGTTAAGCTCACTTAAGTATCAGCAACTCCTTCCTAGTAGCCCCAACTCTTTTCAAAAGGAGGTCAGCCCATTTTTAGTCTACGTACAAAAATGGCAATGGGTCCCAAAGCTCATAAAAAAACCCCTATTCTACATCCAGAGTGACCCCAGGTTGCTCAGACATTCAGAGGAATAAGCAACTCCAAAAATGAACCCAGAAAAGAGAAAAACAGCTCAGCTAAGGCTAATGAAAGACAGACTCAAAGTTCAAAGGGTGACTCTCCAAAAACTGCAAGAATGACTTAGGACAACACAAGGAAGAGTAACTGGAACCAAGAAGTTTCATCTTATATCTACCTCTTACTTCATCTAAAGTGAATTACACACTCAGCCACAGAGGAATCCTTAAAAACAAGTGATGGGCTCCTCTCCCCCACCAGCACTGTCTGCAGCTGCCGTGGGGACTCCCTTCCACAAACCACTGGCTTAGTCTTGGACATGGCTTTTAAACAAGGGCAATGACTCAATTCCCAACAAATGCTCCCGTGCTGGAGGCAACTACAGACTTTCAAAGGGGCAAGCTTTACTGCAGGCCACTCTGGCTACACTGAAATACATCACTGCTTCAAACACTTTCTTGTTCCTTGACATACACCTGATGACTGTGAGAGGTTTTGCTGATTCCTATCGTAGAGCAGCAGTTTTGAGTCAGCACCTTTCCCTACACGCGTGTCGAGAACAGCCCCAAATCCTGACAAATCTTTGGCCAAAGGACCTATGACTACTTTAAATGTCCTTTTTTCCCCTCTGCTTGGTTACAGCAGGAGATAAATGTGTTTGAATGATTTTTATACACACTTGGAGTAATAGGTTGAAAAGGACAGATGGGTTCTTGCAACCCTCTCCCCATACCCTGAGGTACAGAAGAACCAAATATTCAGGAGCAAATAGTAATCTGGATGCTTTGTCAAAAGGAGTGAAGTATTCATCTAATTTTCCAAACAAAGCAGACAACCTGGCACTCAAATGAGCTTACCACTTTGCACCTCTCTACAAGGATTAGCAGAATGCCATAATTATAATGCCCAATTTGATTTATTAGAGGAGGCTGCGTAGAAAAGATGACAATTGAGTAGCATTGTGAAGAGAAGGGATGAGAGTATAAGGAAAGCTTCAAATTGAACAGTAATTTCTAAGCAACATCTCAATATAATTAGCGTTAATTACAGTAAGCTTTCCAAATTAGGTATAAACCTATGTTTAATAACCCTGAGACGCAAAAATCACCCCCAAATTCCAGGAAACTTAATATTACAGCCAATTCATCTAGACATCTTGGCAGGAAATGCCAGAATTCTAGGTGTAAACTTTGTGGTTATTAAAAAAAAAAAAAAAAAGGAAAAATTATTGAACTTGTCTATAGTTTGAACTAAGAACAGCCTAGTTCATCAAGCTTAGATTTTGCTGCTACTTTCATCAGCCTTACAGACCTGGAAACTTGTCTGGTTTTCACAACTATATCAACTAGGATAATAAAAGGTATTTTAAAAACCCCTCCCTTTTCAATGAAAGATTAATTCTAAGTGTGACTTGTTTAAAGAGGCACAGTATATTAATGAGTCACTCATCACAGGTTTTATTTTATACTCTTTGTGCAACTCCTCACTCTTTTGGGGTTTGTTACTTATACTTAGAAGGAAAAAAAAAAAAAGATTAAACAATGAAAGATGAATTCAGGTTTTCATTAATGTGGCAGCAAATACGCTATTTAATCACTGATGGCAGCCAAATACTAGCCAGAAGAAACAGATAACAATGTCCTCATTTTTCAGAGCTGAAATACAAATAATCTAAATGTTTGGTAAACTAATGCAGCAGAATATAATTACAGAAACTGGAGTCTGGCCAGGGTTACAAAACTTCTTACCCCAAAAGTTTCTAAGGAAGTATCATGAAATTCTTAGTAGCCACAACTACTTGAAACTTAGTTTTAAATTTCACACAGAAGATGTCACTGTTAACAACCCTTTCCTCTTCTGCAGTGGGTCATGAACCGGCTCACCCCAGCTCCAGAAAGAGGTGACCTCCCTGATGCCCAGCAGAGCACGGCCTCACACATCCACAATGGTGCAAATACGTGAAATGCACTCAGCTCCCTGCAGCATAATTTTAGACCTGAAGGAACAACTCTCTAACCCGTAGAAAGGCAGTATTTACTGAAGCCAGGCTTTCATGTTAGAGAGGCTTTGGTGGCAATCGAGGCCTAATGACCTCCTGTGGTGTTCCTTGTTTCCACACTCCAACTGCATCACTCTCGGTTGCATCAACATGAGCATTTGTAAGGTTACTCCAGGGACTAGAGCGGAAAGTGAGCCAGCTTTATGTATACTTTGCAAGGGTCGCTGGATTGGTGTTTGGGGCCTTTTCATGTAAATAAAAAAAACTGTCAAAACAGCAGCTTTACAAAGGCAGAGGCAGAGGAGCTGATGAAGCACAATGCCACAATCCTGGTGTAAGCAGCAGGCAGGAATACCATCCAGCACTATTGCTTCTAAACGTTTTTGTATCAAAGCCAGGGACTTCTGGCGAAATACATGCTTAGCATTTTGTGGGTTTGGATGCCAAGAAAAGGATTGTAGTTGCTCAAACTTTCATCGAAACTAAAATGTGCATCTATTCAGCCATAATAAAAAGTCATTTTAATTTGCAGAGGGTGAATATTTGTGCACAAACTCATTGCACCTGTAACCAGAGGAGGAACTGAAACCCTATCACTCAACTACTAGCGAAAACAAACAAGAAACTTGATGTATTTTAACTACATATACACTGACGAGTCTAAAACCAAAACATTTGTTATCACTTTGGGGAATTAAAAGAAAACAAACCTGGCAAATATTTTAGTAGGAGTGCATGGGTTACACGATTTGCTACCTAAATGTTTGCAAGCAGAAAAGTACTAAGATCTTTACCCAAGTTATTTGCACTGATGGATGCCAACTTTTTTTTTTTTTAATCAAAAGGAAGAAAACAAAAGTCTGCTAATTTGTTAATGAGAACAAGTAGCCACCAGAAGAGTGGAGGCCATGAGCAGACCATTAGAATTTCTAACGTAAAATGTGATGAGCCCTTCTGAACGAATAAGCTACAACAGAATCCAAAAGATTGTGTGTGGTGGTGAAGTTATGCAGAGGATTACATTAGACAATCTTAAGTGATCCTTTCAAATCCTAAGATATTGAAAGTCTGAAAAAACACTTCCAATAACTGGACAATTCAATCTTTTGTTGTCTGGCACACATACAGAACTAGTTTCACAGATGAGAAGGTGTGCTTGGATTAAACAGCTCTTTTTCTTTGCATCACGGAGAATAAATAAATAGTTTTTCATCTTAGCATATTTCTTAGCTCAGAACAAATGCTGGAGGGTCAAGCACAGTGGTCTTCCCACTGGCTGCCATTCGGCACCATGTTAACGGACAACTGGGAAAGTGTTTGTTCACAGATATAGGCTGCTGTGCCATGTGGATTTCAAACTGATGAATGAGCACTGAGTCACCAACAAATCTGCCTACTGAGCAACAGTTAAGGGATAAATAGCCTGCCTCCCATAGTGCCTCCTCTTTGTCACCTCCCCAGCTCTGTACACACTGTGGTTCAGATGGGAGTGTCCACAATCGTCCCCTCCAGCACGACAACTTTTAATTCATTAATGATCTACCACATCTTAGAAGGGCACAGAGAAGACTCCCCAGAGCACAACTTCCTCCAAACTGACTTTCCACTTCTAAAATACTTAAATATTGTCTCCTTCCCAACATACCATTTTGGGGGCACATGAAATTGACTCACGAGATGGACATATTCATGTTTGCAACTTCCAGGTGCACATTAACAAGCACATCTTCCCTGAAGAAGGCTATGATCCCACAGATGATTTCTATTTGTGTCTAAGACTGTAAGAGCCACAAACCCATGGTGTGAATTACTGTCTCAAAGTTGCAGGATACAAGGGAGGTCTGCTCCTTCCTACGTTACACATTACACCTGGTCTTCCATTTTAGCTTACGAAACTTGCTTACAACACAGGATTTGTGCACTTGGCTGGAAATTTTGAAAGAGACATTGTTTTCACCAGCACAAGTTACCAGAGAAGCCAGTTACATTAACAACCCCAACCTACCAGCAGGACAATGTTTCACAGTGGCCAATGTCATGACAGAGTCGCTTCAGATGAGAAATAATTTCCCTACCTGTTTGGATAGCTTCAAGGGGAGTTTCTTCTTCATCCGTTCTTTGCCTCTTTCTGCCTCTCTCTCAGAGCTCCCAGCATCATTGTTATGGCCATTTTCACTTGGCTCAGCAGACACACAGTTTTCAGATTCTCTAGGTTTCTTTCCTGGATGCCTCTCCCATTTCTCCTTCCGCTCCTGAGGCTTTAGCGACATATCCTTCTGTAAAGGAGGAAAAAAAAAATAGTAAGTTCTTTAAGTATTTTAAGACTACTTTTAAGCATTAAGCAGTATAAATATTGAATAAAAACACAAACAAGACAGCATGTTCTTTCCAGAGATGACTTAAAATGAATAATTAGGCACGCACAATGCAAACAGTAATTTTAGATTAGATTAGGATGAATACTCTCCAGGCTATGTGTTTGATTAATTTCAGAGATGCTGGAACTGGTTATGAAAATGAGATTGCTTCAGATTAATTCAGGAACCATACGTCAACAGCACATGAACAAATCAGCATCCTGAAGGAAAGCCTTTAAAAACCACCTCTGTTTCAGTTGAACAGTTATTTTGGTTTGTTTCTGATCTCAGAAAGCAACATATCAGACACCCCTTGGGCCTGACAGTCTCTGATTCACAGTAGCGTTCATATGGTGAAATGCACTTCTAAAGCCTAACATGCATTCAATAAGCAAGCTGAGATCAATGGGATCTAAACACATGACAGAGGTTGAACACTTCTAAGTGTTAAGTGTCTGCCCTGAATCAGGACTATATCATACAATCTAAGCACAGTTTAAAAGCGTGTACGTCATGTCATAATGATTAACATAGGAAGTGAGATCAGAGAAGGGAATTACTACTGCTATCCCTGGCATCTTTGAGGACTGAAAGCTGAACTCTAGGTGACAATGTATCAACCTCTCCCTACACACACCACACAGAAAGAGTTCAAGAAATAATATGCCAAATCACTATGAGATTAGCTCGCTACAGCTAGATAAATTTTTCCCCAATGCCTTTTATTAACTGCTCAAGAGTAAAAAGCAAACTCTTTTTGGAATGTTTTGCAGAACCTCTATCCAATTCATTTTTTATGCAAGGTCAATATATCAGATTAGGAGATACCTTAAAAGCACTGTTTACCATGCCAAAATTTGTCAGCTTCAGCCACAGAAATTTTTCCAAATGCCTCATCCCCCCTTTTCTAAATGTCTCACTTCTGACTCAAGCAATGTCATCATGGATATTTGTATCCCGCATGAATGGAGCTCGCAATACAACTTGCTCACGTCAACGCACACACCTTCAATACTGCAAAAGAGCTCATGAAAATCATTCTCTCTCTAGGCTGTCAAAAACTAAAGCCCAACAAAAAAAGAAAATTAGGAATTAGGATGAAATGCCCTGCTGATTGCTCTAGATTACTTCCTCCCCCTCTTCGTTTAATTAGTGAATTGACTGCCTCAACGTGCAACCTGCTGATTCCACTCCAAATCACTCACTGCTTGAAGTTACCCTTCCCTGTGAGGCAAGATGATGCCTTGACACTTCAGGGTCACAGAGACATTGAAATTTGAATCACGGTGATAAACTACATACAACTGTTTCCTATTCCAACCCTGGCTCAAAGGCAATTGGCCCAATCTCTATACACCTTGCACAGGGGTCCTGTGTGGCTAGCAAGCTCCTCTTAAAGTACACATATATACAGCAAGTCACAAACCCCCCAAAGTTACAACCCCCACCCCAAACTTAAAGTAAGTACTACTGTCTCAGAGATGCAGAGCACACCAGAATACAGCTCAGCTTGCCAAGTCCGTAACTAGTGAAAGAGCAATGAAAATGACTGTCTGGCATTATTCTCCATGAATGATAAAATAAGGAATACAAATCAGTGTTTAGTTGCTCAACTTTGGTTTTTAGTTTTAAAGCAGCAGTTCAAGATGCCACTTAAAGTCACATTGTCCTATTTACTGGGAAGTTGCCGAGATAGAAATCAAAATGCTAAGCTTTAGTAACTAATCAGAAACTAGTGCAATGGAAGTGACATCTGTTAACTGACACTCAGCAAAACATTTGAAACAGAAGTCACCAAAAATGTGCACTTCTTCCTAAAGCCAGATGCAGCTGCAACATGACAACAGACGCATGAAGATGCTGCATGAGGTGACACAGGCCCCTGATAAGGGAGAAAGGAGGCTGTGGCAGAGGAATGCCACCACCTGAATCACCAGCAAATAATGTACTCCTGGCTCAGCATGTAATACTCACTTTTAAGGACGCTTTCAAAGGCAGTAAATGGACATTTCAATTTAAATTCTAGCTGGCTTCACATGGGGATTGGGTCTCTGCTAATGCCTTAGGGAAAGTCTTCCCTCAGTACCCACAGCACATTCACTGCAAGTTTTAGACGATTCACTTAACCATCTAACTAGTCTGGAAATCTGTGCTTTTCCCGTTACCAAATCCCACAAAATTCCCTACTTCGAAATTTAGCTTTTTATCCCCATTTTGTCTAGAGATTTAAGGTTTGTCTCATCACTGAGCTACCAGCAAAATTAATTCAGGGAATACAGTCATAGCTGGATCAAAGCCAAAGAAATAATGCATTCACTTGTAGTGCCACTTGCGTCCAAGAATCTCAAGCACTTTCCAAACAGCCGTGAATTAAGTCCCAAGCCCTGGTAGCCAAGGCTGCTGCTTGCCTCCGGCGAGAGGAAGGCAGAGGGAGGCATCCTCAGCTCCGCAGCACACCTGGGGCAACCACGGGGAAGAAGCCAAGTTTCTCAGCCCTGTGACAAGAAAACCTATTCCACAGTCCCATTCCTCCCCACTTCAGCAGAGGATGCAGCTCACAGGACTTTGCTTTTTCTGAGAATGCAGGACACTGAACTCAGCTTCTCCTTACTGACAGAGGGTGACAGTAGGGCTGTTTTCTATGCTGCTAAATGCAGACCTCTTTGCAGTCTCAGGCAGACAGCAGGAGAGGGCTAATGGGGTTTCTGTTCTTGCGTCCTTTGTTTCCTTTCTATTTACTCTACTAAAAGAGCCTTCCAGCGATTGTTCTTTTACTAAAGTTTACGACCTCCAGGTTGGGGACCTCACTTAGCACAAGAGCTTACTATTTTTGGATGTGCATCTGTACTTGTGCACAGGCAATTGTTGGAAAATTTAAGCACATACAGAATATACAGTACATCACTACAGTGAACAACGTTTATTGATGCACCTTGACTTCAGCCCAGAAATCCCAGCCGGCACATAAGATTGGCGTTCTGACAAACTGCTCCACTGGAGTCTTCCCCCCAGACAAGCCCAGACCAGCAGTTATTTTTCCCTTTGCACATCACGTAAAACCTAGGGGTTCACACAATGACAATGACAAGTCAGGCCCTGAAGTCAAAAGGTCTCCATATCCAGCCTTGGTGTTTCTGCCCAACTGAGGAGTCAGCTGACCTGGATACCTTTGGTGTCAGAGCCAGTAAATCCCTTCTCCAGGGAAGGCTGGTGGATCCAGGCCCATTCCCTCTTCTCAGTTCCAGGAAGGAGACTGCCAAATCTTGTTCCAGAATATACAAAACTATTTTGTTCCTTACTACTCGCTGCTTCCAGGGCTGTCTCCTACCTGTCCTCGCTTAGGAATCTCTCTCACACCTTCCAGGGCAGGCTACAGCCTCTCCATCTGCAGCCCCTCGCCTGTCTGGGCTACAGACGGAGAGCAGATGGTTCTAATTGGCTGCATGGTTACAGATAAGGAAGAATTAGGCCTTTCTTGAGAGCCTCCTTCCTGGCAATTACTCCATGAAACATACAGATTCTATCTCCCTATTTGCTTATTTGGATGTACAGATACCACAGAACACTTCAGCCAAAAATGTAATTGTGGTACCTCCTCCAGGGTCTACCTGAGATACCTTGCACACCAGTCGCTGTGAAGATCCACGGGCAAACACCTCAGCACAGGCTGGCAACCCAAGTATGTAACCTAGACTCTGCAACAGATTTTGAGAGTCCATAATAAAAATCGCTGTGAATTTTTTGTCATTGCCTTTTGGCCCAAGATAGGCAATTGCACCTCTGCTTGCGGCGGAGCTGGTGACGTCCTTAATCACTTGGAACACTCCTTCCTGAAAAGCCATTTTTCTGTCACCAAGGCACAGCTGCAATCTGCAAAGACACTCAAGGAGCATGCTGCTCAGTTTATAAATAAAGCTGTGAATAATGCGGGTGCATTGGCCCTCGGCTGTGGTGTGAGACCATTCTTACCCCTAAAATGCCACACCAAGAGACTTCTGCACAGTGGACTCCATGTTGCCTGTTTGATCAAAAAAATAACGATCAGCCTTAGAGGACCCTGGCACAAGCTCACATCCAGAGCCATCCGCTGGCTGGAGTTATCACTGTGTGTTTGCTCAGCCCAGCTCAAACTCTGCCTTAATCCTCTGAGTTTACACAGCTCTTTGAGATCTCAGAAAGCATGTAGAGGGAGGCTAGGGTTATAAATACCTTTCATACACAGGGAACACAACCTGAAAAAAAGTGCAAAAACCACACAGCTAGATGAAAAACCTCGAGCATGCTGCTGGGGTGCAGAGGACAAAAATAACACCTACTCTTTGTAAAATAACTACCCTCAGCCCTCAAGAATCAGTTCAAAATGCAGCCCTGGTGCGAAATCAAGTCCATTACAATCCCCTGTCCCCAGGGCCCATCAGACACTGCAAGGCTCAGACATGCAGCCAAGGACTGGTTACACTCCACTCCTGCCAAACTGCCTCTGCTGACTTTAGAAGATTACATGGGCTGATTTCCCAGAAGGGAAACAGCCTCCAGCTTCTCTCTCCACAACTCTTCACTGCAGCACTTATTCTTTAAGTTGGGGAACGTGAAATATCCCACTGAACATCAAACAGAAGAAGGATCCACGCAAAGGAAATAAAAAAAAAACGCACTGCTGTCTCTAAAACTGACCCTGCTTGTCCTGTTTCTGCCTCCAGCTTCTCTCAGCAAAATTGCAACGGGAAAGCCCCCGAGAATCTAAGCACCAACTATCCTTATATCAGCTTTATCATGCAATTAGCAGTAGGGTTGTCAAACGTGTTTGTTTAATAGTTCAGAGAGAGATCCTGGCTCAGAGAGGAACTGAAACAGATTTATTTTTAATTAGGTTACTTTTAAAATATTCCTATTGACCTGATACCCAGTTTATAGAACACCAACATAGAAACAAATGCTGACTTAACATGCTCGTGCTTTCTAAGTAGACAAAGCACATTACAAATACAGACAGGACCACTACTAAGGGAAATCTACTGTCCATTTAGTTGCATAAAGATGACACAGGAGACAGTAATTCAAATGGAAAAATAATACTGGAGATATACATGAGAAATGTACATGAAAGAAATTAACTTTAAGGCACAGATTTGAAGATGGGTCCATAGAGAGAAAAATCACTGCAAGAACAGGAGTGAGCACAAGAAAAGATGAGTAGCCAACAGGCAAATTAAATGAGGCAAGTAATGAGGAGAGAAAAAAGGGAGAAAAAAGGAATGGTGTAAGAGGTAACTCTACGGAAGGGTATCAGGTAGGACCACACCAAGGTGATTGAACTTGAACTCAATGTGGTGAACAGGTAGCAAATGCAAGTGGAGATCTTAAAAATGAGCAGGAGCACACTTTAACGGTGGGAGAGGAGG
The DNA here is from genome assembly GCA_034782735.1 of Sagittarius serpentarius. Taxonomy (NCBI): domain Eukaryota; kingdom Metazoa; phylum Chordata; class Aves; order Accipitriformes; family Sagittariidae; genus Sagittarius; species Sagittarius serpentarius. The sequence continues at coordinate 21,927,965 of JAVKLA010000088.1, read as the reverse complement.
AGAAGTTTGAGAGCTCAGCTCTGGAGAGCTACGGGGTAGAAGGAGCACGCAGTGAGGACAGCAAAGGGGAAGGAGCCACGGAGGAAGGACCAGCCCACAGCCCAGCACAGCAGCTCTTCACTGGAAGCCCCATCTGGCAGCAGGCCAGCCCAGCTTCACTCTCCCCAGAGCTCAGTGGACTTTGGGAGGCAGTTGGCTGGCATCTCCAGCCAGCAGGCTGCAATTTTCATGGATGGGGAAGTTCTCACTTTTCCTGTAATGTAACACACACTTGTTCATTTAACTTTCTCGCCCTCCCTTCTCTCCCACTGTGAACTTCACTAAAAATTTAACTCAAGCCCCTAGCCTTTCATCCAAAGCCACTAAAGCTTTTTTAAAGGGGGGGGGGGGGGGGGGGGGAAA
>JAVKLA010000088.1:21903219-21927463 GCA_034782735.1 Sagittarius serpentarius | reverse complement strand
GGGGGGGAGAAGTGTCTAGATTTGAAATGACTCTCTTTCTTTGACCGTACATTCAGGCAACACAATCAATATCAATTAAAATGATTGCAAGTGAAATCCTTGCTTGTTTAACCTTAGACTGCAATTCTCCTTTCGTAGCTGACATATTCCGGATGAGTTTGGGTCTCGCTTTTTAAAATGCATCACGTTTGCTCTGACCCTGTCACGTGTTTAGCTCAAGAATAAGATGACTTTTTGACAAGACAGCTTTGGAAATGTTAAGACATTTGAAGCTGCCACTGGTTTGCAGGTTTATGATACATGATTTAACTTAAAAATAAAAGTGGATGAACCAAGAAACTCACTGTAATTGAAACAGTCAAATTTATTACCAGAAGCTGCGTTCCTGTCACCTGTGAAGAGCTGAAGAGCAAGCTGCCTGTACTCTGCTAAATGCCTACTTGTTACGTCTCCCAAGAATTAAGACCTTTTCTGCTAGGACCTCGAAGACACCATATCAAGTACAGACACCTTGGACAAATGTTACCTCAACACAATGTAGCCAAAAATTACAAAAGGGAAGGTCAGTATCACTCTACTTTTAAACGCATTTCAATCCACAATGATTTTACAAGGCTTTGATTGCTCTCTTTGCTTGCATGAGACCTGAATAAAGTGCTGAGCAGTAATTGTTTTAAAAATCCAGGGAGAAGGGGGCTGGTACTGTTCTCTTCCTTCTCAATCACTTGAGGAAAAAAAAACCAGTCCTCTCCCTCCACGGTAGTACCAAATACCTGGAAACATAGTGTTTAACAGTAATTTAGGGGACAATAAAAGTAAGAATGTATACAGCAAATACCTCCTCTTTAGTAAGAGGTCAAAGAAATCTGCATGAATGTGAGCATATGGCTGTCCACGTTTTTGGTATAAACACTTCTCCATCATCACCCATTGGGGAGACGGATACACAAAATCTACTGTTTTAAGCTGCGGTCTGTAAGCTCAACAGGAAGCCGGCCGTGGCTTTCTCCCTCTCTTCCAATTTCCTCTTCAGAGCCTGCGGGCACCTCACTGCAGAGAACTGCACCCGTCTTCCTTGCTACCTACTAACAGACACACTGTACAGCTATTAAAACTCCCACAGGTGGTTGCTGTCCATCAGAAAGGAAATGATCCCATTTTAAGGCATCAGTATTTCCTCTAGTGATAGCAGTAAATGCCCGACGAGTGCTCACAGAATTACTGTCAGCGGAAAGTGTGTCAGAGAGCAAGGGAGCTTAAATGATTGAAGGGAAGCTGGGGCACCATTTTCAGGTAGATGAAATGAGGCATGTGGCAAGCCCAGTCTGCCCAGCTTTTACAGGCTGCAGGAGCGCTGAAACGCGCTGCTGTTCGTGCACCGCAAGGCCAACCTGCCCAGCGTTCACAGCAGATGAAAGTACGTTTCAGCTGAAGCTGCTTTCAGCCAGGATTGGGAGCTCAGCCTGCCCAGTTTATGTAGCATATGAAGGAGTTGGAAACAAGCTTGTGCTTATCTGACAGCACCTACTTCAGCTTATTTGAGCGGCATTGCTGCACTGCTGGGTACAAATGCTGAGCACAGAGCACGTGCCTCCTGCAAACTCCTGTCGTCTCGGTGCGTACCCTCCCAAGAAGGAACAGTTAGGATAGCAGCAGCACCGCACACTGCCCTCGCACTACCCAGCGTTTCACAAGTGACAGACTATGCATAATACCTCCATTTTAAAGAATGTTATCTGGGAGACATCAATCTCAATTAACTTCCAAAGGTATCCAGCAAGTAAGCAGCATGGTCAGGCACGCACTCCAGGTCCAGTGTTTTGGGAAGACATTCCTCAAGCGTGCCAATATTCAATGACACTGCTGGGCCCACACTGCTGATACGCAGCAATCACAAGCTTGTTTACACAGCAGCCTTTAAACACTTAATCTGAACTAATTCCCCTTTTCCCCAGATTATTTAAACAGGCACTCATATTGGATTCAAACAGATCCCATCTAGTGACAGAATTAGGACCTGAAAAAGCAGCTCCTTGTTTGAAGCCAGATGTGGCCGTTTCATCACTCATTTCCAATCTTGCCAGGAAGGTAACACAACCCCCAGCCTCCAGCTGCACCAGCTGGCCCCAAGCTGCCAAAGGAACAGGCATGAGGGTCCTACCAACACAAACTGGTATGGCAGCTGGATGCTTTCACCATTACCAGTTTTCAGCTAAACTAGTCAGAAAAACCAGAAAGGCACTGTTGAGTAAAAGATGCCTCCAGCGTATTTGTCACTATGGACAGGAATGCTTAAAAATACTGTCTCTCTCTTTAACATTAATAACAAAAGGAGAAGACACAACTGTTTCAACCTCTGCTGAGACGGGGATGTCATGCTTCCATGAACTGGACTCTGGAAACAGAGCTGAGACAACCTGAGGCTGGGCAGGTGGCCTGGGCATATGGCTCATTTACCAAAGGCAGGGGACTAAATTGGTCTCCTCCATCTATACTTCTGCATTTAAAGTTTTGATCTTCATAGTGCGAAGTGTATAGCAACCACATTATGATTGTACTGACTACCATGTGAATAGCTTCATACTTGAGACTTAAGAGATACAGCTATAACCTTAGGTAGCCTGGTCATGAATTCAAGAATCTCAGGCCTGCTTTCTTAAGTAATTCAAAGCTTCCACCCACTAAATACAAAGTTTTAATTAATTTTCTAGGATTCCTGATTCAACCACACGTTGCCTCCACTCATTTTATGGTACATATGTCTAAAACAGAGCCATGAAAAACGTACTGCTCTTAAGGCAGTAGCACCTACAGAATGAAAGCTCCAGACGAATCTCCCATGTGGTGACAGCCTCAAACACATTCACTATACAAGCAGCTGTGGACATTTTGAGAGTCTGCCTCTAACCTACGCTCTTCATTACCGCCCTCCTAGGAAGGCTGCCATTCCCAAAGATGCTGCAGAACAGAGGTACGAACGTTCTTCATCAACAGCAGAGCAGTCTGCAAGCCTAGCTTCAACTGCAGTTTGACACAGCTTGCACAAAGCCAATGAACACTGCGCTCAAGGAGATGCAAGCTTGCAAATTCACTTCTGCCAACTCTACTGTAGGGGTGAGAGTCTCCAGAAGAAGAAACAGCCATATCCTGATCCCTGGTGCTGCCTGATAAATTAATTTATATTTAAACACTATGACACTAGAGGCATTTTTTGTCAACTCTGCAGTTGCCCTCAGTGGTAGGCAACAATTTTCAGTTCAGCTGTCATGAGGTCTAGAATGCGTATTAAATAATTAGTCCTCTGGTAGTTTCTTTTGGCGAGGAAACAAATGAGAAGAAATATAAACGATCCAACAACAAGAAATACGTAGAAGCCAGCCATCTCCAAAAAGAGCTGCCCATAGCATATTACTTAAACCTAAGGGGAAAACTCCAAGTCAGGTGGCATCTAGCAGGAAAGAAACGTCTTTCTAAATACCTAAATGTCACATGCGCTAATGAAAAGTCCGGGACAGTGCATGTGTGCCACCCTTGTCACCCTCACTCCTCCTCAGACATACTGCTGGAGAAATGTATTGTACAACAGAGGTCTACAGCTGTCAGTCTCGCCAGCAGCTATGTTCTCCCACGTCGAGTGGCTTAACACACGACATGCTTGTGAGCAGCTCATCTATAACTGGTTTGCTAGAACAAACAGCAAGCAACCAAATGTTTCCATATATCCTTAGGGCCTCCTAGAATAGTTCCAAACATTCTAATATCTGTGTCAGGAATGAAACATTCATTTATATCCCAGGCAATCACTGAGAAAGGGGAAACATATACTATAGTAGCAGGCAATTTTGATGTAGTCTATGTTACAAAACATTTTCAGTCAGAGAGCTCAAAGGTCATTAATAGATTTTTGTATGTTTACAGACAGCAACAATTTCAAGCTCTATAATTTTAAAACTGCATGTCAGTCTCTCAACTTCCCGCTGTTATTTCAACATTAGATAATGAACACAATGCAAAGGTTACACAATCACTTGAACTAGCTTATGCTGTAGATCCGGTCACACAAATCATTATTAAATTCTAATTACACATATATTATTTTACAAACTCTTATTAGAACAGCAGGGCAAATCCTCTTTTATAAAAAGAGATCAACAGTTTAGAAAAAGAGGCCGGAAGGTTATTCTTTTAATGTGACAGAGAGTTGCTCCTCTCTCTCCCTCCATCACCTAAACCACTGCTGATTTACGAGTCTCAGAAACAAGCTGCATCTTTTTAACACCACACCAGTCAGCGCACGTACAGCTATCAGCCCGTATTTTGCTTAAGTGCTTTATAGATCCTTAACATATAGACATTGATGCCTACTTAAAATAATCATCCTTGATCAGAAGGAAAAAAAAAAAAGGCATTTAGTGGTTACCCAGTGTACTGTCTGAATACGCTCCTGTTTTTAATTTATACAACTACTTTGAAACTGAGGGTGCCTTATCCTCTAAAACTCAGAGATTTCTCCTGAGGAGAGTGGTGTTATCTAACCTAAGGCTTCTCAAGACATCAGGCTTCCAAACGAAAGATTTTTATTTGATTTTAATTTTGGACCAGAAGAAATCATTGTAATCATCCAATCTGACCCTTTTACCATGCAGCCAAATGAGCAAAGCCACCCAACTGCGAAGTGGTCTTAGGGAAATTTTGGAAGTGCACTAGCAAACTACCCCATTACCAAATAAGAAAATCAGCAAATTATGTTTTGCTCTTGCCTCTCATTTTTTTCTCTCTATTCTCAGGCAGTGCAAAGTGTTACCCACTCTGGTTTATTCTGCCCAAATCCAGCTGTCAGTCACACAGCATGTAACCTCAATGGGAACTGAAGAAATCTCATCCCCGAGATTCAGCTTTGAAGCAGGACAGACCAGCAACGTCCCTTTGTGCGAGTGAGGTCTCCTGTGGTGACAGCAACGCTACCCTGGCAAAGTGATGTCTCTCTAATCCCCAGAGCATCCTTAGCCAGCAATGAATTCCACACTGGGAAATTCCATGCTTTGACATGAAATAATTCCAGCTGGGATTTTCAAAGGATAAGAGATAGCAGTCCAGTCCCATCACATTCCAATAGGAAGCCCTTAAGGTTTGTTTATTTTCTTTTTAAAAAGGAAACCCATATTTCATTCTCATTTCCATCCCAGTTTCCTTTGGGAGATGAAACTGAAAGCAAGAAACAGAGGGAAAGAGGAGTGCTAATGGGAAGACAGACTTTTATGAGACTGACAAATGACAACACCAATTCTTGGGTACATCAGTTTGCAACACGCGATAAAGAAGTAACAGATAAATCAGCACATTCATTAATGTTCCTGAGAGAAAGGAGGATCTGTACTTTTGTCTGGTTAGTCTCACTTGCAACTAAGGAAGAAGTAACCACGCAAACACTCCACCAGGACAGTAGACAATTAAAGCTCAAGAGCGAACAAAACCAGCAAGCTGTAGAGAGAACATGTGCAGAATCAAAATGATGCTATCTACTTATCCAAGCATGTCAAGAAAGGCCTCAGGCAGGCAGAGCTGACAGGACAATAACGCACTGCAGAGAGAGACTTCAGCAGAGCAGGTGCCGTCAATCACTCCTCCTTGCTGTCTCACCAAATCCAGAGTGAGTGGTGCAAATTTTCATCAGCTTTGCCACTCTCTTTCCATTATGTTTAGAGGATTTGGGTTTTCCCCCATCCAAGCAGCGCTAAGCTGGGCCTCTTTGCAATCACCTCCTCAACCCATGCTAAAATACGAGTTTCTCTTAATGCTTCGTTTTCAGATCCAGAAACCTCTATCTGCACTTCACAGACCTGAAACTGAAGGCTGGCTGGTTTGTAGGACCTGTTTTCTTCCTGACTAGAACAAGGCTTTACCAGTCAGAGACTAGAGAAAGGGGCATTCATGCAATGTTTTCCATTTGCTGCTAGTCTTCAATTTTGAAATGCAATAGGGAATTAAAACATGATACAGACAGCAACAACTTTCACTACTGCTAACCCACTCAAATTAGTTAAAAGCCCTTGTACATCTCACAATTCACGTCTCTGAGGGCTTAACTTGGCTTCTCATTTACTGCTCACAGCACCTTGTCAACGGTAAACATCACAGAGCAAGAAATACAGATGTAGCACACAGTATTTATTTGTTCAAATGGGCATATCCCTTTGGCAAGTACCAAAAAATCCAGTCAATGTGAGAAGGGTTAAGACAGAACAGATGCAACCAGAGACTCTGGAGAACAGCCTGCATGGAAGCAGGGTTTCTTGTGATTACTTCTGTCTTGTAGCTCTTAATAAGCCACATCACAGCTGACATCTCCACCAGCTATCTGCTTCCTTATGTAGATAACCAGAAACAGAAAAGCTGACATGGCAATTACATTGTACACACACACGCACGCTACCTAACAACTCTCACTGTTACAACAGCACGAGCAATGAAGCAGCAGCACATTCTGAATTCTCATGCAGGCTGAGACCAATTCTCAATGCAACCATATGCGAGATACCTGGTTTAAAATTTGTTTTTAAAAGTGCTCACAAAATCAGGTAAGAGTTGCAGCACATCTCTCAAAGGCATTACGATACAAAGAACTTTGAAGATGAAAAAGCTATAAAAGCATTTCACAACTACTGTTTATTAATAAAGCTCTAATCCCCATCACAAGTTGTAACCCAGGAGACTCTTGGTGCCCACCTATTCCCACAGCACATGGCACCTGAGCAGCATGACCCCATGTGCTATCGCGAAGCCCCCGGCCCGGCGGAGCGGGGAGATGCTCAGGCGGCAGCAGGGCAGGCATCCTCTCTGCCACCTCCATCTCGGGAGGCTGTTGCTAAGCGACAAAGTGCCACCAGTATCTGCAAAATCCTCTGGCTCTGCCCACCCCGAGCGCCTCGGCCCTCTTCCCAAGCACAGTGCCCAATGGACCACAGCGTCTCTCTTGTAGCTCTTGATAATCTTGCTTTTATGTGTAAAGTAGTTCTTGTCAAGGAATTCAGGGAGCCCTATGACAGTAAAAACTGCAGATAAAAAGATAGTATCAAGAATACTACATTTCAAAAAGCAGATAAAAGGGCAGAAGGGGAAATTTCACACATCAGACCAGAAGTGCTCACTAAAGCAGAAAGGGGTTTAAATCACAGGAGTTTTCAGGTATTTTTTTTCCAGTAAAGGATATGGATTTCCCAAGGTCCCCACTGTGGCTGAGCAAAATTACAAGCATTAGTTCTCAGGTTTCAGCAGGATCTGTAAAAGCGTGCGACCAAGAGACCAGCACCCTTTTTGCAATGATGCCAGAAGCAAATGTCTTCTCAAACCTTACAGATACAGACTGACAATACAAAGGCTTTAAAAATGAGAAAGACCCCCTTAAACACCCACCCATCCCACAGAAGGCAGCAACCTGGGGAATGCAGGGGCATGTTAATTAACATGTGCTTAAGGGCAGTTCATCCCTCATCTCTCTGCACGCGACATCCCTCTCTCTCCACACATTACTCTGTTATTGATACAGATGAAGTTTGTGGCTTTCACATCCCATGAGGGAAAGCTTTCCTCTAGTGCACAAAAAAAAAAAAAAAAAAAGCATGCTGAGAAGGTCAGGGAAGGTTCTTTCATAATTTATAAATAACATCACCATTTGGCTTTTATCAGGCCTTTTTCATTAGCAATTCTTAAAGCACAACACAAACGGATCAGCATTTTTACCTCTATTTTACAGAATGAGAAATTAACAAATACAAAGCAACTTGTCCAAATCAACCGTCAATCCTCTGACAAATCTAGGAGAGAATCTACATCTCCCAGCTTCTAGATCATACTGTGCTCCAGGAGAACCGACGGTCGCATGACATTGGAATCTCCTTCTGACACTAGAAAGGATTTCATGTCTGTGGCAGAGAGATTTTTCTAGGACCCACTGTAAATACAAACGCAGATACTCACTACAGAGGAGGCAACAGGTGGGATCTGTACAGCTTGAACTTCATATTCTTTTGAGTGTCTCAGATAAAATCAGCTTGAGAATAGCGAGAGTAGAACTGGCAGCTCTTCTTGGTTTCTGAAATATGACACATAACCTGGCCTTTCTAATGTGCTACTTTGGGTGGCACCCAAATCCAGGACCATCTGGCTAGCATGGTCATATGTATACAAAGAGGACAGAAGAGACTCCCTGGCTGACAGATAAAGTGACATATCAGTGCAGAAACACAGACTTTAAATCTCTTCAGAGTTTGCAAAGCCAGCTAAGCACGCTGGAAACATGAGGCCAATTAAGTGACTTCAGGGCAATGCGAGGGCTGAGAATTTCTCATACACGAGATCTAGGTAAACATTTGTTTTGCTTGTAGAAACCATTGCCAACGGTACAAAAAAACCCCACAAAATGCTCTTCCTGGTGTAGATTTGAAGCAGAGGGTATCACATTTCCTCCCCTCTCGCAAAGCTAATCCCTAAATTCAAAAGCCTGATTTTTCCATCTCTGTTTTTATATTCACTCTTGCATGATGCTCTCCTGGCATCACACGGCAGTCAAAACCAACATGTTATTTCATGGCTTAGAACTTCTTAAAGCTTGGCCTCCCAGCTAGAGCACAGGCCACTCCTTCCTTCTCTCCTGCTACCAAGACACAATGCACAGATTCTTCTAGATTCAGTTTCTAGCATTGACGTGATGATTTGGCAGTAAGGCAGCGAGAATACTTGGGCAGCAGCACGAATAGCAATTTGCCCAAGAGAACAAGTGGGATGTCTCACAGCACGTCTCGCATCCAATTCTGCATTCACCTGCATGGTTTTATGCAGCTGTTAACTCCACTGAGATAAGGAGAGTCAATGGTGGAGAAGAGAACAATCATGAACTCAGTTTATGTTAACTTAAAAAAACCCTAGGAATTACTGAGGAATCCAACAAAATGGCTGTTACAGTTTAAGAAAACACAGACCCACCTATCCACCTTGTCTTCTTCCTGAAGGTTAGCATCCCAAAACCAGGAGACACAAGAGAACATAAACTAGCCTGATATGATCACAATGTGGATCCAACAGGAGAGTCCATTCAAATGAGCAATCCTCTGATACACCAAAAACCTAGCAGTGTCAAGCTTGGGGGATTAAAAGTGACTTACAAATTGTAGCTGTCATTTGGGAGGAAACCATCCCCAAAAATGTGATCAGAGGTTCCCAAATCATCCTGGTTTAGATTTAAAGACATCAAGCTTGAAATCTAAACAATTCCCTTATTTAATGAGTTCAAAGGGATTTCTTAACTGTCTATGCCCCTGCGTCCTCCAATTGATTTGGGCCTCACCGTGATACTTTTTTCCACACAGTGAATGCTTTTTTCCTTTTTCCCTGCAGCACATTAAAATGTTGCTTCAGAGGGAAACAAAGCACTGTCACAAACACAACTTAAAAGACAGATAGCTCCTCCTCCCTGGATATCCAAAATTTCAAAGCCAGAGAGACCGAACATGCCTCAAACACAAACGTGCCAAGTAGGGGTGACTCAGAGTGATGGTCCAAAGCAAGGTAGTCACTTCTAAATACTGAAGCCCACCAGATGCCCACATCCCATTCTCAATTCTTTCATTTAAAGAGTGAAGGCGTCTAAGAGCTGGTTTTGTGTCTTTCCTCTTTGCTGTGATACTTGACAGCATCACACAAGTCCTTCTGACTGCTTCCTATGTGGCATTACAGCAAAAAACACTGCAGATAAACCATGTGTGGTTTTCCATCCTTAAGTTTTTAACCAAGCACAGCAGAAAGTCACTTCCTCTGCACAAAAAGGGCATTTGACGAAGAAGTTTCAAGTGAATGAGATACTCTGAGTAACAACAGAGTCTTTAGGGAATCTGAAGATAAAAACATCATTTTTCTACATCATTTTTCTTTAGCGTTAACTATCCTCCACTATCCCGATAGATTGCATGGTTTTTATGCCTTCTCCAAAGATGCCATGGGGGAAAATCTTTTATCCTTGTTTTAAATTCCCTCATGAACTCATTGTGAAAGTTTCATGTATGTGTTAAAATACCAGAAGTTCATTAGCTATCAATCCCAATTACATCTATTACAAACAACAAAGAATTAACCTTGATTTTTTTTCTTATTATTCCATCAATTCAGGTGAACAAATAAATAAGTAAGTACATTTGGCAAAGAAATAATAACCTCTTGTAAAAAGGGCCTTAAGGTTTACAGGCCAAACTTCACAGGAGTCGTGAGTTTTGGATTTAACCCCTTGTTCTGGTCTTTATTTTAAGCCATTAGCAAATCTGTTTGGCAACTGTAAAACAGATGGGAAAAGAAATATTTAAACACTTCTACAAACCCAGTATTTTACACAAAGTAGTCAAACCTTGTTCTGAGGCTGACCTGCTTTTATTAACACAGATCAGCTGGCTTTACAGAACGAGCCAATTATCCCTTCCTCAATGTTGCAGGTGATAAAACTCCCAGTAAAGTGCCTTCTCCCAGCTCTATCCCCTAACACCTCATCTCTGGTTTCAGCATCCCAGTGCCTGCCTCAAGCATGAACCACGACACGTGGTGTGGTGCTTCCTTCCAGAACCAAGAAACACAGTGACAGAGGCATGAAGAATCGGTCCCACTGCTCCCCGCACAGCGCTGAGCCTGCACCACACCACTGTTCCCGTGAAAAGGTTTCTTTTAGGCAACTCCCACTAGCTTTGCCCTCATCTTGCACTTGCTACTTCCCCTTATCTAATCTTGCTTTATGGTACTTCACAGTATCTCACGTCTGGCATTTAAAGCATCTGAAAGAAAAACAGACTGCAGAAGCACCCAGGAAGATTAGAATTAAGGCACTAATTGTCTTTGCAGGCCAGGGAGGAGGTGTTGGTGCAAGGGCCAGCACTCCGCAGCGCCATGCCCAGTCCCCATCACTGCTACCCATCCCAGCTGTGCTTTGACCTGCTGAGAATGACCTTGGGAAAGCCTTTCTCCTTCCTTCCCCGCTGAAGGGGCGATGCAGCCATCCGTGTAACAACTCAAAAATGGCTTTAGCAGTCCCTGATGCAGCACCAGCACAAACATTTGGGCAGCAGCACAGTGAACTGGACCAGTTTGGTGACCCAGTTCACCAGGTAGCCACAGAGACAGCAGTACTGACACTATGCAGCAGACAGCAGAACTTCAGAAGCAGAGGACGAGGTGCTGTCTGAGGCAGTCATGGACAAAGTCACTGAAAAGTGTTTAAACAAACAATATGCTGAGCTTGAGTTGAAACATACCATGTGATGAAGGAATGAAGAGACAGAGAACAAAGGGAAACTGTAAAAGAAAAAGTAAGCTCCTTCTCCCCTTAGCTCACCAAAATAAAAATAATTAGAAAAAGTAAATTAGCATTTTAAGAGGATGCAAGAGATCCACAAGGAAGGAAAAAAGAACGGCTACGTTCTATTCAGTGTTGCTCTTGTAAAACTTGGTAGATAAACACATCTGGCTACTGATACAAAAATGCACGTAGAAACTCCCGATACGCTAAACTCACACAACAATCCTAAAGCCCCTTACTTGCATTAAACCAACCCCTATTGCCTTCTGTACTTTTACACAGCTAAAACAATGCACCTCAGTAATAATTTTAAAACCCAGTGTTATCAATGAAATACTAATTCCCAGGACCCAATTTCACTTTTTGTTTCTGAAGAACCACTAATTCTTTAGCACTCTCCTGTTCTTTGACATACATACCTTCCTCAGCTGGTTTCCCTGTCCTTTTCTATTTACTGGATTACAAACATTTTGGAGGTTTGGAAAGCACAGTATTTAACATTTTATAGAAACATCTGCCAAGAGAGCTGCTAAACACACTTGTAAGAGAGACAGAGATGTTTGTTTAGACATGCTGCTGACATTTCCTGTTGCATTTTGATCCTGAGGCATATGTAGCCCTTCCAAACAATTTAGCATGTACTGTGGAAGAACAGTTCTCAGAGAAATGTAGCTGAAAGTAATTGAGATTGAAATTTCAGGACCATTGCAGGAAAACCATTACCAAAGCTCCTCCCAAGGCTCCAGGCAGAACAAGCACTTGGCAGAAAGGCAGGTAAAAAGCTTCTGGAGTACCAACATCTATCTGAAAGACATAAAGTTTGGGGCTTGGTAGGCACAATTTCATGACTGGCTCAAGCGGTGCTGGTTACGCTGGTAGGCACCACAGGACTGCAATGTGCAATGGCCTCCTTTCAAGCTGGCCACCCCATCCACAGCCGTAGGACACCACCACAACAGCCTGCGTAACAAAAGGTGCAAGACTCACACAGAAAATTGACACATCTGTGGCACTGCAGCAGCAACGCAGGTCTCCTCAACTGGGTGCTAGTCCCATGAGCAAGCTTCCGGTCACCACGCTGAGGTAGCTGGGTTATCCCTTCAGCTATGTGAGTCTCGGCACTGAATGATGCACAGGTGTGTCCTTAATGCTCTGGATCTGTGATCTCTGCCAGATTTAATTACAGTGGCTGAAAGAGCTATCATCTGACTCCTCCCTGCCCTTCTGCTGGAATTTACCACTCCACAAGTACAGCTGACAGAAGAGAGTTTATCCAGTCCACAGCCCCTGCGGTTCATAACCTGATGGATTACTGAAAACTAAATTGATCACAGCTAAATCACCTTCAGCTGCTGCAGCAGAATCCCACAGGGATAATGAATCTGCATCCCTAGTCTCTCTGCGTTTGCTTCTTATCTGTTAAAACAAGAGTAACCCTTCATTACAAAGTTAAAACCATTATGTTGGGCTACAGAGTTTTCAGACAGGCTATATAAGTACTTAAAGAACAGAGTGATTTTTCCTACATCCAGTGAAGAAAAAACCACAGTATCAACCAGCACTACAGCAATCTGAAGAAAAAGAGAATCTCAAACTCTCTGCTTTTGACATCTGATCCCTAGGAGCAAAGGATAATACTTTCAACAACAGCTTATGAATCTGTGTATACAGAAAGGATTAATGCAGTTTGTTTCTTACAGAGATGAAGGAAATTAAAAAAAAATTAAAAAAGGAGAACTGTGAATTAAAGCTAACCACAAAAAAAATTAAGGGGTTTATTAAGGGTTATAGACTTAAAACAAGCAAGCAAAGTACTTGTGTGCAGCAGAGGAAGAGGAAATAATCTACTCCAGCTGAATTTACTCACTCAGCAGTGTGAATTTCATTCTCCCTCCAAAGAATACTTCTCTGCAGAAGTAGCTGATTTGCCTTGTGTTTGGGCCTAGAAAACAGCGAGGAAACAGGATTTCATTGCTTTAAGACCCCTGTAACCTCCACATGGGGAAAAAGAAAATGGATCTTTGCCTGCAAAGCTTGTGCCTGCACAGTAATGCATGTGCCACAGACTGTCTTTTCTTCTGATGTGTGTTTTAAGTTATTTGTGTAAATAACCATGCTTGTTACCCCCATCTGGTTTCCATAGGGAAGCATTTTAACTGTGGAGAAAATACAGACAAAAAGTGGTATATTGCAAAAAATGCATTTTCTGCAACTACTTTCAAAAAGAACCACCCCAGGAACTTTCTTTCGCTTGAGCTTGCTTTAATAATGCTGTGAATGTGCACATATCTGCACATATTTGCATAGAGCAAATTACTCCAATTAAAAGAGAAATGGTACTGCTCTATCTATCTACATACTTATAATTGCTCTGAAAGAAGTAGATTTTTGGGATTCTTTTTTTGGGTCCAGAGGTCTTAAATTCCTGAAAAAGGTCAAATCATCTCATTCAGAAGAGATGATGAAGCTCCACCAGAGTTTGACTGAAAAAGGTCACCAATTCCAAACGCTCTCATATTCTTAAAATAAACTCATAGGCTTTTGCTCAAGTGTTAAGGATATTTAAGGACACTGCAGTAAAATGTATATACTTATTTCCAGTCACTCTTATCAGTTGGAGCTTGTATTAAGTGGCTAGAAATCCAAGTAAGAAACTCCTATCACTGCACCTTTATATAGGTTCCTTCTGTCAAAAGGAACCAAAAATTCCTGATTTGAATGAATGGAAAGATACTAATTTTAAGGGGCATAAAAGAACAATACACAAAACTTCATGTCTGAATCTCTTTATAATAGATTAAATGGATTAACTAATAAAGAAGCACAAACTCAGAGATGCATAGTGATAACTAAACAGCAAACAGTTTGAGAAGCAGTAGATGCACTCACTTTAGAATGCCTAATGCACTTGCCTTCACATTAATCACTTAAGATATACTACATTTTCTTTTTTCATCGCAGACACCACTCCTAACAGACAAAACCACAGAGTATAAATAATCTGTTAATAAGTGAACCAGTACATATCCACCTTCAAGAAACACAGAACTCGAATTTGTTCTGTCCAACAACTACAAGGAAAAATCTAGGTAGGTCAGTTCTAGCGATCACCAACACATCTGAAGCAAACCTTTGGGTCACAAAGACTTGCAAAAACTAAAGGCAGCATGCACTAATGACTAGTTCAGAAATTAGTCATATTAACAGGTGAAAAATTTAACATGACTAACCATCTGAACAGCTCTGGACCACTCTGATCCTAGTGCAGAGCACAGAGTCAACCAGTTGCAAAATTGCCATTTGAAGTTGCCAACAAGCAACTTCCTAAATCTGCTTTTCTTCTTCATTCCCTGACACCAAGTGTCTGGATTCATACCACAAGGTTAATTTACCAAATGACAAAAAGAGTCAGGGGAATCCCAAAAATAGCTCCGTGCTTGCCTCCCTGGCAGCAGGGGTAGTTGTATCACAGAATTTTTGAGAAATTTCTCAGTCACTCAGTCCAACATAACTTCCTTCCCTGCCTTCCTTCCCCTTGCTGCTTGCTCCCCAGAATATTTCATTTGAGACCTTTCCCTAATATTGAAATACATAATTTAAGGCTGCCTGCACAGTCCACAAACATGGAATTAAACTCAGCCTTCAGCCAAGGTAAGAATGGGTAAGTCACTGGAAGGGAAGCACTGAGAAGAATATAGATACTGGGAAGGGAATGGTAAAGGAAATAAAAGATAATCTTTTAAATAGCTGGGCTAGGAAAGGCACCTTTCTTTTGAGGGTAGTGCAGGAATATGATGCATTTTTTCCTCTCCCTGGTTTTCATGCACACTAAAGAAAACAGATCTGAGCTCTCCAGCAAGTATGCCCACAAAGAAACCCAGTTGTTGAACAGCCAGAAACAAAGACCCTGTGCAGCTCTCCGTGGCCCCTGTGCAGGGACTGCGGCTGAGAGCCCTCCACATCTCCTTTGCAATGTGAGGCAGCAGCACCCCCATGGCTTAACATCTCAAACATTTCTTGTCCCAAAAGCTCTTTCTGGCATAAATTATTTTAGGCACAATTCAGATACCTTCCTCTGAAATCAATTCCAAGAATTCAGAACCAAAAAGCCTCAAGCAGGCTCTTGGATAACACACTCATTTTGAAGAGTGAGCGAAGTGCAAGCTACCTGCCGACTGAATTATTTAGGAGCCGTGTGCACAGGACGTTACGCATTAGTTATTGCTGCTGGCATAGTCCCTTCACCTTCAGGAAAGACAACTCTGGCTCTGGCTCAGATTGACACAGAAAGAAAAAGATGCCTTTGTATGAGAACAGAGGCTCTCTCATGTGGCGAAACTCACCAGCTAAAGAACAGAAATACAATACTATATATAAAAAACAAGATGGTACAAACACCATTACAGACTTGTGATGAGAGACTGTGCTTTCTTCTATAGCAAATTATAAATATCCCCCCTACTAACAGTTTGTATGTGTCCCCTCTTTTTTTTTTTTTTTATTTCTGCCAAACTTAGTGCTTATAAAGAGAAGTGATGCAGAATTGGTCAGAGCTTCATCCAGACAGACACATTTCCCCATTAAGCCTTATTAAAACATGTTCTCTAATTCAGTCTTTACTCAAGGAAGGTTTCCAACTGTCCGATAAGCCACACATCATTTGTAATGTGGACAAAAATCCAGTAAGAATTAGTCTAAAACCAAATTCATTTCCTCTTCAGGTGTGGGCCAAGATCCGAATCAATGTCTCTGGAGGCAGAAAGACTACAGCATTATAGATCATTACTGGCTGCCTATTTGCCTTCCTTGCATACTTTTACATTTATTTGAAATCCACATATGCGTAACATTAAAAAATTTGGGGAGGTGTTTCAGATCATAACTCAAGAGACAACAGCAAATGGTTGCTTTGAAGGTGTCTGAATTGAAACTTTTGTACTGTTTGCAATCATCGGTGGATTTGTTATAAAACAGAAAAAACTGAAATTAATTCATAGTCGTTTAATCACAGCAGCCTTGATTCACCTCTCAGCCACAAAACACAAAGGCATGCCATAATTCTGTATTTCCAGGACTTAAACACCTTGAAATCCCTGGATAAGAGTTAACACCTTTTTATTTCACTAACTAAACCAGTAATTTCACTAAGAAAATAGTCACAGGTGTAGTTTCACATCTATGAGTATTATGTTTATGGGAGGGAGGGCACTTACCGCTATTAGCAAGTCTTTTTTATTTTGCAGGTTAAAAGCTACCCAGGATATACAGTAGGTAATAAATTTTAATCATTTAATCACTTCATGTACAAATCTCATACTTTTCCTTTATCCTGTCATTTCTGACGAGAAAACTGAGTAAAACATGGTCAGACTACACAAGAAGTTACTAGCCAAGTCAAACCCAGAACCACAGTTTTCAGTGATCCCACCTTTAAGCCTTGTTCCTTGGGGCATTACCTCTCCAAAAATTTGGCTTACATGAGAATCACTACCTTAGGACAGACGACCACCATCAGCAACAAAATAAAGCTCAGCAACTGTTCTGCCTGGAGGAAGCCACTTAAGTCAAAGAAACATTTAAAATACTGCTGAGGGGATCCACGAAAAGGCCTCAGTCGTGAAATGTATACTTCCCAAGGAACATGGCAGCCATGAGGTGCACTTCACGAGACAGGGTGGTAAAGGAAAAATCAAATATTGGCAAAGGCCAAAGTCCTCTCTGTGATTTCAGTGTTTCCCAAGCTGTCAGTAATGAGGCTGATGCTGTCACTTACCCCCTCATTCACTCTCTCCCATCAGACACTGATAGCACGCCTGTCACAGCCATCGCAAAGCAGGAGCCAGAGATGACAAATCACAGGGAATACGTGTCAACACAATCAACTGGCCTGAAGACAGACAGCTGGTGTGCAAATTCCACCACAGACAGTATCGCTTGTGAAATCATTCCAAGGCATTTTTAGCAATCACAAGCTCTCAACAACAGCCCTGATTGCTAAAAATAGCCTGCTGAAGACTTCCTTCAGCATTAATAACAGCATTGGCTACATTTGAGTCATGACCCACTTGGTGACATAAAAGCAAAACAAGCACAAACCTCATAAAGAAGTAAGAGACTAGAGTGCTTAGAGCCCTAGCAATTTTAAGGCACCTATATTACAATGTTTTCTAAACAACATTAATGTTGGTGGCTAATATAGTCCCATGAAATACTAGATAGGGAGGCAGGCAGGCAACTCTACAGCTAGGTAAAAAGTGAAGGCTCAGATAATTCTTCAGCACAAACATACATCAGTGTAGTTCAATGCAAACTCTCCTCACCGCAAACAAAATGGACCAGCGCATCAAAGGTGCTAGGTGTCCTCATCTCTCCCATTTCAAAAGTTCCTACTGAGCTTACAAAATATAACTGCAATATCCTGGAAAAAATAGCAAATACTGCTTCCCCAATGGTTTTGAATCTTGAGAAGCAGCAGCGTGACAAGGAGAGAGATCCACTTCTCTTTGGTATCCAACTAACCACGAAAATGTACTTTTCCTAGCGACAGCTGTAGCAGCACCTGCAAGCTGTAACCATTCAAGACCTTTGAGAACAACGTAGAAAAATGACAAGGGCACAAAGCATGCTTAAAATTCACATACCCTGGCAGCAGCATTGACTCGTCAAGTGTAAATAAGTACAGCATTCATCCCCAGACTGTTTTAACAGAAAAATCTACTGCCTCAAAACTTCTTATTGCAGGTACACTACCACAACACAGGCAGCCGGACTTGTCTGAATTAATCCCAGACTGAAACACAGCCTCTTGTTTAAAAAGGTTCAGTTCAGAGATATCCAGAGATGAAGGAGTCATCACAACCCTTGATAAACTGCTACAGTCGTTAATTATTCATCCTGGTAAAATTTTGCAGCTTATCTCTAGTCTAAATGTATTGATGTTATAGCCTTCCAGGCACTGGATCTCCTTATGGTTTTGACTGCCAGACGGAAGAGCTCTCTATTATCAAATGTCTCTTCCCTATATAGGCTGTTGTAAATTGTAATCATGTCACCCCTTACCCTCTTACAATAAAACATACAGAGCTCCTGAAGCCCCTCCCTGCGAGACAGATTTTCTGATTCTTTAGCAGTTCTCGCAACACTTTTCTGAAGTCTCTCCAATTTTTAATCATCCTTCTTGAACTGCAAGCACCAGGATGGGACAGAGTATTCAGGTTACACTTGTGCCAGTGCCAAACACAGGGCTATATAACCACCTTAGACCTACTCAACTCAGTATTTCTCCATCTATACATTCCAGGATATCAATCTTGGGCACAGCTAGGCTGTGAAAACTCAAGTTCAAATGGTTATCTATCTTGACACCCGAACTTCTTTCAGGACAGCCATTTCTCGGGAGACAGCTATCCCTCCTCCGTCTCCTCATACAAGAAGGGCCCTCATTCATCTCTAGAGTATGGCATTTTATTGCATCAGAACACACTGTTCACAAAGCAATCCCAGTCACTCAGGTCCTGTTCCTTATCTTGCACTCCACCTAATCTGTGTGTATGTGAGGACTTTATGAGTGACAGTTTTGTTTTTTTCCCCAGGTCACTGATTAAAAGAAGTTAAATAGTGCTATGCTAGACCTACTACAAACGTACCTTCTGGAAGCTGCTGCTTTTTTGCCTGGCCTATTTTGAAACCTTCCAGTTAGACAGCTTTGAATCCAGTTCTCATGCTGCTTCTATTAAATATCTACATTAACAAAATAATAAAGCTGCGACAAAACCGCTCGACTTCAAAATATATTGAATCAAATATCTGGGGCTTTCATGGCTGATTGCAACAGATTTCAGAGAAAAATAGAGCTACCAGCTACCACGCAGATAGCTTAAGGCTTATTTTAAGTGTCCAAAAGTCCACATCCAGCTGCCTGTTTTGCCACTGTCCCTCTAGAGAGCAGAGCTGCACATTTGGCGGTTGCTGCTGGAGCTGGTGTCACAAACCTGCCGCATTAGTGTGCCTAGGAGGAGCACTGGCAGCACATCCAGCAGAGGAAGGGAAAACTCCTGCTCCCAGAAGAAACTCCTCAGGGTTACGTAGGGTGGCCTTCTCCAGATTAGACAAACCAGGGTTGTGCCTTTGAAGTACAGAGCAGCTGGTCCTCTTAAGTCTTCTCAGTGGGGTCCCCTAATCCTAACATGATAGAATTAGATTATCTGTAATGCAAGGAGATTTAAGTGCAATGAGAACAACGCTCTCAAAATGAGTGCAATAGCAGAGTTACAAGACCGTGCAAGACGTGCCCCATTGCTTACAGTGTCAAGTGGCCCCAGTGTGGGCTCAGCCAGCTCCACCATGCAGCTACAAGCCTCAACCCACCCACAGCATGCAGAACAACCATGCTTTGCAGCCCTACTTGAAGAAAGTAAGGTGTTTTAGAGTATGTTTGCTGATCTATAATATTGCAAGTTATTTTCTGGGGCTATTCCATAGTTTCTTCTAAATCCTTGAAAACTGTACACTGTACATGAGGACTTGCTGCTCTGGTGGAGAAGGGGCAGGGGGACATCTAGACAAGATAGTGAGCTGCAGTGATGAAATGCACCCCTCCTTCTGCATCTCCACAAAATGATGGATCAGGAAACCAGCCAGTACCTCCACTTGCCACCAACTAGACCTTAAACTCCCCATTTTGTGCTTAAATTACATTTTTCTATATCAAAAAATCATAATGGCCAACTCTTTCTGCTGCTTCATAGCCTCTTAGAAAAGCCACCACCACAGCCAACATCGTGTTTCCACAAGCCCTGTTAGAGGTAAGTCCCTGACGGACAAGCACACATGACAAAAGGGATGCAAGGAATGCTCTGAAGAAACAGCACAATATCTAAACATACATAGATGAATCCTCTCGGTCTAAAACTCAGAATTCATCCTTGTAACACCAGTGCCTGCCACTGCACTGCTTTTCCTCCCAGCAGCACCACCACGCTTGCACAGTGCAGAAGTCAATGAAAATTTCTACCATTTGTCTCTTAGATTGCTGCTAGTTCTCAATCAAAGCAAATTTTATTCTTTAAGAAGCGCTCCTGATGGCATAAAATCACATGTAGCTTAACGTTTAAAATAACTTTGATCTTGAGCCACTCCAAGCCTAAGATCTGGAAACCATGTACTTTAAATGCTACTCAGGGGTCTAAACAGCCAGTGCAAGCAAAAAAGTGAAAGGTCTTTTTTCTGCCTCTGCAGACTACAAAGAAAGATGCGTATTTTCTGCACTAGTGAGACATTGTTAAAAGGTTTTCAGGTCTGCTGTGAAGTCTCACCCGCACACAAAGACAGGGATGACTCAGGAGCAAGGCACGTCCTTCTTTGTCTTAGCAGGGTTTGTGCTTCCTTGTGATGACTGATGAGCCAAACTGGGGTCCCTGGATGCTTATGGTTAACAACCCAATTCTTCAACAAGTTTATACCACAACACAAAACCCCATCTGATACAGAATCCAGCTGAAGAAACATTGTGCGTTTGTTGTGAAGTATCACAGCATCCAGGTAATGTTAATGGATCAATGACACCAATGAAAGCAAAAGCAACTTCACCTAGAAAATAGTGAGGTTATGACTGACTGGTCCTTGTCAATGCAGAGATTCCGTACTAAAGATGGAAATAAAAGGCATAAAATTAAATTTAAGCAGAAAGAAAATCTAAGATTAGCTGCAGAACAGGTGTCTCTAATTCCCCCACATCTAGAGAAATTAAAACCCTGCTTAGATTCCCCTTCCTGCTTCTCAAAGATTTATAAAGATAGCCCTAGATAAACCTCCCAGGGGCGACAATCTGGAATTTTTCACGAGAACTGCATGATAAAGCTGTTAATGATAAATTCATGCAGGGGTGTAGGAAATCGATATAAAATGGCAGTTTCATGGGCAACATTGCGTATTACACAGTAGCAAAAGCCTGAATAGCACCTTATCCCCACTGCTGAGCACATCCAGAGGTTGAAGGAGGGTGTTCCTTTTCTTTGTACTTGGCAGGAATAGCCTGGAGTAAGCCAGTGAGCAGGCAGCAGACCTGGGCAAGCAAGTCCCAGCAGAAGAGACTAAGAGCTTTACTACAGCATGCAGCCCAAGAGAAGCTGACAGCTCTCTCCTGTCAGTCCCACACAACTCTGCAAGAAGTTTTCTTCCTTACATTTTCTCCACTGCTACTGTCAGAACACCAACGAAGGTACTTGGCAAATTTGGCTGTGTCATTTTTCAGTGGCTTTTATGTCACTGAACTGACTGACACTTATCCTGCCTGACAGGAACAGCTACAAGGACTTCTTCAAGCAAGTGTGCGATACAGGCTAGGCAAAGCTCCTCATTTTCCTTTTAGCTCCAGTAATAGCTCTGAAAGTGCTACAACTGCATGTCTGCCCCATGCAAAGTTTCTGTTTAAATACTCCTGCA
Source organism: Sagittarius serpentarius (assembly GCA_034782735.1). Classification (NCBI taxonomy): domain Eukaryota; kingdom Metazoa; phylum Chordata; class Aves; order Accipitriformes; family Sagittariidae; genus Sagittarius; species Sagittarius serpentarius. The sequence goes on along the minus strand of JAVKLA010000088.1, from coordinate 21,905,688 downwards.
ATGATGATTTGACTCATCTCTGCAAAATGAGGTTTTGAATACATTCATAAGACTGATCACAAAAATTATATAAATGAGCTTTCTTGATGCTTGCCAAGGTTTTTAGCCACGTCAGTGTAAAGCCTTTATCTTGTCTAACAAAAGTTGGCAGATTAAATCCAACCTAGACCCTTGAGACTGCACAAATGACTGCTGCCAGTCAAGAAGCCAAAGCATCAAATCACTGTAAGTGCAGACATCCTCTCTCATAATCATTTAATCCTTCAAGGCAAACAATAAACATGCCTCACTTTCCTGCAGCCTTTACCCCTCTATCTCCCTGAAGATCTATCCCCTCCAAAGTATCTCCCTGAAACTTTGCCAGAATTTGGACTAGTGTCACCATCTCGTTTCCAAAGAATCTTCCTTTCACCTCCATGGTCAACAGACTTCCTGCTCCCTCAATGCCTTTTTTTCATTCATTTAAAAAAAAAGAAAAAATTCCCAGGTCAAAGAGCCCTCTCACCTTGTACTACTTATTCTGTTAGTATCCACGCAATAAATTGAAAATATACTGCACAGTTAGGGTAGCACATTATATACATACCATAGGGAAAATCCATGAACAGAAAACTGAAGAGACGCAAGTAAGAAGCTCTCATGAGACCCCACCTGCAGTACTGCGTTCAGCTCTGGGGTCCCCAACATAAGAAGGACGTGGACCTGTTCGAGCAGGCCCAGAAGAGGGCCACAAATTTGATCGGAGGGCTGGAGCACCTCTCCTGTGAGGACAGGCTGAGAGAGTTGGGGTTGTTCAGCCTGGAGAAGAGAAGGCTCCGGGGGGACCTTATGGCAGCCAATACTTAAAGGGGGCCTGCAGGAAAGATGGGGAGGGACTTTTTACAAGGGCATATGGTGACAGGACAAGGAGTAATGGCTTTAAACAGCAAGAGGGTAGGTTTAGATTAGATCTAAGGAAGAAGGTCTTCACTATGAGGGTGGTGAGACACTTGAACACGTTGCCTAGGAAAGCTGTGGATGCACCATGCCTGGAAGTGTTCAAGGCCAGGTTGGATGGGTTTGAGCAACCTGGTCTAGTGGAAGGTGTCCCTTGACAGGGGGGGTTGGAACTAGATGATCTTTAAGATCACTTCCAGCCCAAACAATTCTACGATTCTATGAGCAAAAGCAGATCAAGTACAGCTCAACCAAGAAATACCATCTTTTCAAACTTCAGAAGAGAACTGGAGTGGCCATAAATATCTAGCTAATGAGGGCTTTAATAGGATCTGTGCTCCTAACTCCTTCAAACTGCTAACAACAACAACAAAAAAAAACCACACACGAAACCCAAAAAACCAAAACTCTGAACATCAATAGTGCCAAAATCTTTGAGAATTTTGTATTTGCGCTGTTTATACAAACCCCAGACATTCTTACAACCATCCGCTCCCTTTGCTTATAAATATTCATCTAGTTGGAGCCAACTGCATAAATGAATCTTCCATCCTGCTTATGGCTGTTCTCCCTTTAATCCTTAATCCCTTTGCACTACCTTTCTTGTCTCTAACCTGCAGAGGACTCTGACTGTTTGCATTTAATTCTTCTTACACATGCCCTGGAGCACAAATGGTTTGTCAGGTTAAAGATAAAGCAAACATGTACTGCCATCAGTAGAGTAACCAGCCTTTTTGATATCAGAACACCTGCAGCCAAGGCAGGCCAGTAATGGAAGAATGAATAAGTGATTTGGCCGAGATCTCCCCACTCAGCAAATGCACAGACTGTTCTAGGACAAACTTCTTGCCTGCTACTCACACTCACTAATTCTGAAGGTGGTCCCCTTCCTCTTTTTAATCAAATGCAGCAACTCCAGGGATGGCACAGCCAGAGATAAACCAGAGAGATTATGTCTAAATTGCATCTTGAACAACTGTGCAAGCAGAGCAGAGAAAGTTATAATATCTATGCCAAAGAGGTCAGCAATGAGAGGCTTGAAGCTGTCAAGAGATGAGAAGGACCTGGACAGTGTTTTATCAGTACAGGCAGAAAGGTCAAGTTGGGAGGAGCACTTGGAAGAAAGAAACATTAGTATCTAGGCTTGGAGAGGGTCAGTGGAACAAAAAGGCAAGGGTTTGTCAGAGTTAAGAGCTTTGGTTCCTGAACAAGTCTTTTCCATTTTCCTCCTGACCTGCATTTCCAACCACAAAGCCTTCTACTTTTTTGGAGCTACACTTAAATTAGTTCTCAGTTTTAGACCTAAGGCACAAATGAAATCCCAGCACAGTTTTTTTCAGTAATAAACATCTCTCATTACTGCTGAGGACTTCAAGACTATCTACCTTCTTCACTTGCTGAAAAGCCTTCCCTTCACTTTAAGCAATGCACTAGCTGTGAAGTCTGCCAGCTAGAGCTGCTGCTGCTGCCTAGAATCTGACAGACCACTGCCCAAAGCAACTTGGTAGGACGATGCTGGGGGGGGGGGGGGGG
>JAVKLA010000088.1:21883883-21897309 GCA_034782735.1 Sagittarius serpentarius | reverse complement strand
TTACCAAAAAAAAAAAAGGGGGGGGGGGGATGGATTAATAAAGTAATGATTTATAGTCTTTGCAAACTGTGACCTCTTGCCAATTTTCCAGCGGACACCTTAAGAATTTTCATATACATCCACTGCTCTACAGCACACACAAACTTGGTTTTCTTTATCAACTTTCATGGACCCTTGATAATAGTCCACAGATTCTAGACCAAAAATGCTAAAACCTTCCTTCCAGACATCAAGCCAGTGCTACATGGAAGAAACAGAATCCCCACCACTGCCTGGTTAAAACACAAACCAGTGCTTTGGAAGAAGTAAGCTTTGATCAAGAAGGCTTGGGAAGGTGTGACAGTTGAGAGACCAGCTTTAGCAGGATGAAACAGCTATGCGAAACAGGGAAGTCTTAAACATGAATGATCAGGTTTTACAACTTTTTAAAACTCAAATTTTCAGTAAAGTCTGTTTGGTGCACACAGTTTTGGCAAGTTTAAGTTTGGTATAATATACTAGAATTTGCTAGTAAAACTTACATTACTGAGCACAGAGTAACAAGGTGCTTTACAGTGATACTGCAATATACACAACCAACTTCACACATGGATCCCACAGAGTTTGCACTACTAAATTCACCAATGTACTTAACACCGTATAACTAATCCAGAGCAAAGGCCCAAAGCAATCAGGCACCTAATTTCCTTCTCAGGAATATACATATGCCTCACCTGTAGGTGCTGTCCTGAAAAGCCCAATCTAAATTATTTCTTATCACATTTCATTACTAAAAGCAAACACACTGTTAACTATCCCTAGCATATTTGTGTTCGAAGACATACCTTCGTATGCTAATTCCTACACACGTACTAAGCACAATGATATGCCATGAAGTACACCAATATGACAAAATTATAGCTCTGTACCAAATGCATGCAAGAAAGGGAAAATCCACTTTCATTCACTCTGCAGCGAGTAGCTGAAATAATTTCAATCACAAGGGGTGACAGACATAGGAGCAGTTAGAGATAAGCAGCTCTGCTGCCACTGAAATGAGAGTATGTTCCCTTTTCTTCTTTTGTATCGTGACAGGTACCAAGCCCTTCTCTCCTGACGTGGCCTTCTCCCAAACAGCCCAGTCCTTCCCTCTTCTTCTAAATAGGCAAAAAACCCAAACACAAAAAAAACAAAAAAACCCACCACAAAACAGGTTTCTCCTTTTCAGGGACAGGAGATGGACGAAAACAGGGCCCTGAGGGAAAGAAATAGAGCAGTTTGAACTCAATCCTGTCCAGCTCAGCTCTCAGGATCAGCGGAACTACCACACAGTTCAAAACTTCAGGACTGGCCCCAGGATCCCAACAAAACCCCAACCAGAAGTGGCATGTCCTTCTCCAAGTCAAGATGTCACTTGCCTGGACATGTGCCTGTGCCAGCTGTTCCTGCTGAAAGCTTAAGCCTGCAACTGTTTTGCTTCATTTTCCTGGCTGCTCTCAAGTTAGGTTTTGATTCTGCCTTTCCAGAAGTGGTTTAAAGGAGAATAAAACCAATAAAAGCACACAAGAGCTGGTATACGTTCCTCCAAGTGAAGCTAAAGAGTGAAGGCACAAACCCTTTGTTCTAAGCAATCCCTATCACAATCTGCACTCTAAAATTTTTAAGATATGTGCCAAGTCTTGCTTATGCAGTGTAACTCCAGCCTATGCCTTGCACCCTCCGCTTGCTGTCAACACCTGCATGTCCCACTCCCTCTTTTGCTCTCCCAGAAGTTACTCCCACTTCCCATCGGTTTAGGGTAGAAGAGCAAGGGAGCCGCACCCAACCCAGAGTCAGGATTAATTGCTAAATGCTCCCTGAAAGGCGCCAGCACCTGAGAGCTGGCTGAGGAGACAGCAGAACCCAGCCCACTAATAAAGGCCCTATTTACATGCCTAACCAAGGATGCCTTGCATGCTGCACAGGCAAGACAGATTAATCTAAACCACACACTAATATAATTTGGCCTAATATTTAGCAACTGATTTTTTTTTAAGTTGACCTAGCTTCAGTCCTCAGCCAGAGGAAGCCTTGTGTTCTCAAAAGGCAATGTTAAAAAGAAAAAACAACAAACACATGCAAAGACCCAGTGAATTTGGACCGTGGCAATAGGAAAAATTGATGCATGGTATCTGCTCTGCAAATTATTTTCCACATGACATTTCCCCCCGCTCCTCCCTGAAGACTCCCATTCAGTTGGCTGCTGTTTGGGTTGCTGGAGAAGGCAGGAGCCCCGTTCAAAGACCTGGTCCCTACCGTACTTTCTGCCACGCGGCCAGGATGACGCAGCCGTCTGGGCTTCTGCAACGAGCCCTCCAACACAGGGGACAGAGCCATGCAACTTAGAAAAACACTTTATTCATAAAAAGCACATATTTACATCCCTAAGCAAACTCTTTAAAAGAATATATTTGCCCACACAGTGCTGCTGAGAGCCACACAAGAAAGCGCTTTTAAGAGCTCTTTAAACTGGAATGTAGACGTATCAAAGGTGAGCTCGAGTTTTAGATTAAATGAGCTATTGCTCCACTCTTTGCTCTTGACAGTTTGGCCTGAAACAATCCCAGGCAATTCTTCTAAGCCAATCCTGATTACTTTATGACATCTTGCTTCAAACTGATTAAGGTTGAGGAAACTCGGAGCTTCACTTAGGGCTCATTCCAGAGAGGAACAGTTAGCTTTTGAAGACAATATTTTTCTGGGCTTTGTTTTAGATCCATTTGCCAAGTTCTTTATTAACACATACTTGGGGGGCGGGGGGAGCATCCTCAACATCACTGGTGTTTCTGCTGGTGTTTTGGGAACAAGCTGCTTACCTAGCCTAAGCAGAAAGGCTAACACTGCTGAATCGTAGAATGGTTTGGGTTGGAAGGGACCTTAAAGATCAACTAGTTCCAACCCCCCTGCCACGGGCAGGGACACCTTCCACTAGACCAGATTGCTCAAAACCCCATGAATGAAGACAGCACAAGGTCTCTGCAACATACAAGACAAATTTTGTACTTCTGTCAGTGCCAGTACTAGCACAGAAAAAGCGAAACATTTCTTAGGACTGAAAGGGCAAATGCAGAACAAACGATTACAAATTACATCAAGTAGTAAAAGGAAAAACAGGCACCTTAAACCTTCACCTATGTTAGGTCATGAGCTTCAGCAATATTTTTTCCATTTCAAACCAACCTAACTTTATTTATAAACAAAATTCTAATATACATCACTCATATCCTAGGCACTAACGCATATGCATCTACTACTGCGATGCCTCAAAATACAAAAGTTGATTCTTTTGGTAAACTGACATCCCCCCAGGAAATTCACATTTTAATCAGATTCTATTTTCTTTCTTTTGCTATTACTCAAGCATAATAACAAACTTGCGTAATTTAACCTAAAAAAAAAATTAAAGACAACAAAAATTTGGTAAATGAACTGAAAAAAACCCCAATCATTAAGGGGATTTCTAAATCCCTGTTTAATGAAGCATAATAGATTGGGTTGTTTCTGTTCTTGGGTTTTTTTGTAAGGTAAGAGTGAGTTTTGTTTTTTATAGTTTTTCTACTGTTTCTATAATTTTTAATGCAGCAAAGCTTTGCACAGAAAATTCAGACTCCTACAGCATTCAAATTACTACTTAACCTGATTAAAACTTGAAGTGCATGGGCCTCACTTCCTTTCAGTGTGCACCTCCAGGACAAGTTTGGATCTGCCTCACCTGTAGCCTCCCAAGATGTGGGTGAGGACAGCAGGGTGACCCCTCCGAACCCTCTCTCGGACAGTGCCTGGTGTTTCTTCTGAAGAAGCACTGAAAAATCCTTATTCCCTCCCTCTACCTTAGAACAGTCCTTCAATTAATGTCTTTGCAGGCAGATCAGAAGAATAGAGTTATCTTAAGACATCAAGCATATCAAAGCAGTTCTGTAAGAGGGAAGAACAGTTTCATAGCTGTAAGACCTCTGAGAACACCATACTCCTGAAATCAGTCCGGTCACCAGTTTTCATTAAGCGATGATGCCAACCTGCAGCACCTCAGCTAAAATATGATTCCTGCAGCAACTCCAGAGGCACATATTGCAATTGTAAAATTACTACAGGCATTTAAAAAAATAATCATACTTTAAATATTATATACTTTTGTTATACAAAACTCAAGACAGTTTCTACAGCCAGAACTGGCGACTTGATAAAATTAATAAATTATGAATAGGCTGAATTTCCAGCCTACAAGAAAAAAGTGATATTATTCACATTTTCTATGAAGACAGGAATCTGCCATCTTTTCAACAGTTTTGACTTTTGTTCAGCATTGGAAAAAGTCTCACTCCACATCCTACTGTCAGTCTTGGGCACCAAAAATTAACTTGCTGGTTTTGCTTTCTTAAAGCAGGCGTTTCAATGAATGCTTCCCTCTTTTGAGATGGAAAGCACATAAGAAACTCACTGGATTCAAAGCTTGTCTTGTGCTGCTTTTCTTTATCCCTAGAGTAACATATTGGTTTTTTAAGCACAGCAAACAGAGAGGATTTAGTAGAATACAATTTCTTTTGTTTTATTGCTCCATTAATTTTATTTATGTTCAAATATGTTGCTTTTATCAATTTGGTATGAGGGAGAGACATGCATCAGGAGGAAGGAACATGATTGTACTTCAAAATGAGGCATTGGGCTGAACAGGAGCAGGGGATGCCTGAACCACCTAAGATGATCAGTCATATTAATACAATGCAGTTCTGATAGGTAGCAATTACAGGGTAATAGATAATCCAAGCATCATTCAGAACTCTACTGCACCCATACGTTTAGAACTGTGCCTTTGCGTTACTTCCTGCAGATATACATGCAAGCTGCCATTATTTAAGAGGGGGAAAAAAAATTTCCTTTCTTAGCAGTATATTTTGGATTTTCTAGTCTATGTCTCTTGAAAGTCTGTCATTGCAGAAAAAAATGACCAGTTTCCCCAGATTTGTTTCTTTATAGTGTTATTTTTGATCACTCAGCTGTGCCTCAGTCAGCAAAGCAACAAATACTCTTAAGGAACTGTAACGATGATAACACCTCGCCAAAACCTAATTAAATACTAACTAAAAAAAATTCCAGAATGAAACAGATGCTCTTGCTAACTGAACCCACTACACAGTACGCTTCTGGGTTAACATGCTGCCACAGTTTTTTCTTACGTGATACAAAGGACAAGCTGTTTTTTAAGGCAGCATCCTTGACAGCATGAATCAGATAGAAAAGAAGAAAAAGCAAAGCACCTAGCTACAAGAAATGAATGATGATGGAGACCCTGCAAAAGGCCTTTCCTAATGACAAGATATTACTGCACAGGTTAATGAAAACCAAATACCAATTTAACATGCTAACCTTTGAGCAAATTGAGTTCAACTAATCAAGAGCCCTCCAAAAGGGTATTTTGAACTAAGAGAAAGGACTGGAAAAATCATTTACATAAGATGGCTGGTAATGGTACATTTAATGGCATTGGTGATAGGGAATTATACTAAGGAAATGAACGCATCATGTACGACCTATTCCCTAAAGCATTTAATAGGACATCTCCAAAGAGCCAAATTCTACCCATTGGTAGTAAAGCACGATTCCTGTTAACAAGCAAGGCAGTAACAGACTCTTCCTCAGGACACCTTTCCCACAGAATTTTAAACAGAAATAGTATCTACCATCCAAACCCAGACAGCACAACTTCATTGCATAAAAGGCTTTCTACATCAATTTTGATAATTAAAAGACACTCCACCTCTGGATCAGATCATGCATCTCCTCCTCTGAATTTCTCCAGCAGAGAAGAATATTACCCATCATCTGCTATTTCTGCACTGACAGAAGCTGTATTTTTGATGTCTGTTTAGCATGGCTCAAGTACAAGAAAACAAATCTTCATCCCTCTCTAAAACTGAAGACACTGCAATTCTTAGAAATTTATCCAGACAGCTAAATGAAAAGTGGTATTATCCTATGTAACAAAAAAGTCTAACTCCCACAAAGGTGAAAAGATGCAACTGGCTTTCCAGCCCCTATACGCACACACAGGAATGACACTAAGGTTCTTCCTCTCGTTTCCCTTCTGCCACCACCAAATCCCGTAGCCCCCCAAAGCAGGTCTGAAAGCCTGCTTTCTACCACCACCTCCACATATGCTGAAGATTACTGGAAACAATTCAGCAGTCCCCAGCTAAGCACCACACCAGTGACTTATCACTTACCACTTGCACAGTGGCAACTGCAAGCTACAAACCTTTGTCTGTCAAACAAAACGGCATCAAATTACGTGGTTGGGAATGTGTCCAGCATCTCCTAACAAGTCCAGGTCTTAACAGATGCAAGATGTTAACATTACAATAAAATCGGTGCACATCATCTTCAGGAAATACATTTTAGAAGATATTAAGCTCTGCAATATATTATCTTTGATAATATCAGATAACGCAGCCCTTACACCAGCCTTTTTGAGAAGGCCAGAGGAGCAGGCATTTCTCTCCTGAAGATTTCTAATACAGCAGGGAATAGCTGGCAACTAACAAATGCTTGCCTTGGCAAAGCATAAAATGCCACTGGTTTGTGCATTTGCTAATATTTTCAAACTCCTTAAAAATGACCTAACACACCAGACACCTTTGGCTTTACTAGCCATCAGTGTTTTTTTCAAGCACTCTCAGTCTTGCCAGATAACTGCCCAGTAGAAAGACAACGAGATTGTCACCTAAATGAACATTCAAACAACACGATTACTGGAAATAATCTGTACAAACATAAGGGAGGCGACTGTAGTTCAGGACATTTAGTAACACAATGCGAGGCCTTTACCCAGGAAAGCATCAGTGAACAATCGGCCCAAAACCTACAATAAAAGCACTTCAGATACTCCCCCCAAGAAGCATGGTGACCATGCTTTCAGTGACACTCCTGGCTAGGGTTGCGCTCACTACATTTTAAGCCTTTAATAAATTGGAATTTCTTATTTTTAAAATGTCACCTGCTGACTTTCACTTCGGAGAAGTACTGAACTATTATAAAGGCCACCTAATGGATGCAATTTAGCACTTTGTTGAATTAAAGATATCCAGAAAACAAAAAAAGAAGCTAGTCACAGGTACATTAAACTACTTAATCTCCTACTTATGTTTCAATGTATCACGCTGCAATTTATGAGTCAGATACCCTCCTCCCTTTCAGTTCAGCTAAAGTTTAAGTAGTGTGATCCTTGCTGGCTGCACTGAAAGCACCACTAACCTAAGATTTTTGGCTAACAGCTGCCCTTCAATCCTTTCATTCTTCTCTTCATTACTCATTCCTGTTTCACTGTCTGAACAGTAAGAAACACATTATGAATCTCTCAAGTTTTCCAGTACTGGGAATCCTTACATTCATTTGAAAAAAAGATCCCATGGAAATGCACCTACAGTTAATAAAAGACCCAAACCATTTGTGAAACTCTACCTTGCAGTTAAGGGATTCCATAATTAGAACATAATTACTCAGCCATATAATGTGTCAAATTATGGAGAATGATTATTTGTTAAACTACAGATAAAGAGAAGAATGAATAAATCTGGAGCCACAGATAAAACCAATTAAATGAAAGTCCTTCCCTTTAGCATTCTTCTAACACTTTGGAGACCATCTCTGTATCCAGTACTGGTTTATATGTACAACTGCTGTGATAAAACTTTTACACCGTATACATATCATAAATCGCAGTAGTAAATAATTCAGTACAAGAAATGGCTGCAAAGAGGGACAGCTGGTGCTGACAACGCTATCAGCATCTTTGCTACTACATGACATACAGTCAGTTATGAGTGAAGTAAGATTATGGAGAAGACAACACAAATTCCAGGTTAAGCTTGGAGTTCTTAAGGTATTTCACTTATTACGTGAATAAGAGTCATCACTCCTTAAAGCAGTGTTCAAAATGAAACTACCTGTCTTCGAAATAGACTGAGAAGGTCTTTGCATACAAATTCAAAGCACACTAACAGAACACCTAAAACATGCAGAGAAGGACAACACTCCTCTTTGTTTGGTGTAAATCCTAAAACTCAGTTATTGCAGACAATATAATTTTACTAACAAATTCAGTTAAACCTACCTTATAATATATGGAAGAGTACAACAGAGGGTAGGAACCCACCACATAGGCAACCTCGGTGACCTGCCAAGCAGGCAGCCCTGTTTGAGTCAGTACCACAGACACCTCTTGGACTAGCACAAGAGCAGCTTGTCCTAAAAGCAGCTTCAAGCCCTTAAAGTTACAACAGGCCTCAGCAGAGTGATGACATACAGGAAAGCTCAGTAGAAACAATAAGGAATGATAAGCACAAAAGATTTAAAAACAATCCCAGAGGAAACACTTACTTCAAATTAAAAGCCATGCACTCTCTCTCTGCACATGGATTAAATCATCACCCGTAAGATGTTCTGCTTTCCTAATTCATGGATTTCACCCCATAAAAGAGCCTTCCCACCTGTACATGTAGAGTTAGAGTTTTTACTGGACTTGCTTGCAAGTGCGCCTTGATTTTTTTTCCAACTCCTCAAAGCTCATTAACTCACAAAAAGAAACTGTCCATTTTGCTACTTGCTCATGCAATATTCAGTGCTTTTCCTTAACCACTAGAACACAGAGTCACCAAGCGTTCTTGCAACTACAAACAAAACCAGACTTCAGGTCACCTGCTTTTCTCTGCCCCTTCATCACACAACAGTACAATTCTTGACTCAATAAAACTTCAGCAATGCGCAATCCATCCAGAAATTGAAGAGTGACCTATCAGAACAGCATTATTATTCTGTAAGGCACAGATTAAAAATCAAGAAAGGAATTAGGTAAACTACACTGAGAATGCAGCTAGTGATAAATTAGGGATCCACCATCTTAATTACTACCAATAATTACATTCTCTTTCAAAGAAACTGAAGTGTAAGAGACACTAATGTCATCTTTTCCTGCACAAGAATATAATATTGACTTTTTTTAAAAAAAAGAAAGCACATTGTCTGACCAAGTCAGAAGATGAATTATGGCCATTTTAAAGGCCCTGAATGTAACATCAGGCCACACTGCTCACATTGTGGCAAATTTAAATAAAGATAAATCCAGTCAATGTAATCTTTTAACTGAGGTATGAGATTGAGAATCGATGGAAAAGGGTCTTACTCTCAGCACCTGACCCAGATGCCTAATAGCAATATTTACCTAGCTTACAGAAGCGCTGAACAAAACAAAACCACTATGTAAAATATTATGTATGCAAAATAGAAAGTTCTATTAATATCATTGCTTTTTAAAATATTGATTCATCGGTATTCACTTTTTAGATATTATACTAACATTTTAATTTGACAAAACCTACAGAAAACTCCCCCAAAATCCAAATTTGCATTATCAAAACATCAATCTAACAGTGATACAAAGTTTCAAAGACTTATTCAAAGTGATTAAATAAGAACTCACTTGTGCAATAGATGTCCAAAGTAGCCAGAAGAAAACAAAACCAAAAAAAACCCACTGATAGCAAAGAACACCCTTAAATCATTATCGCAGGAATGAAAATCTGCCGGTGTAGTATCCATTAGTCACTCAACTTCCACAGCACCATTGCAGACTGACTCACAGCCACCTCCAAGTCAACAGCTGTAGGGCCATTCCCTACCAAAGGGGCTCAGGGGACAAGAGTAGTTTTGCCATTCCTTACACACCCTACAGACCGCTGCAGTCACACAGCCAGAGCCCTATAGCTGTACAAAAAGGTGCGTCAAACCTTTGTTGGTATGGAAAATTAAAAGCAATTTATAAAAATGTTACATTTAAAAGTGCTTTTCTTAATCACATGCTAAGGAGGCATTCCACTGCTGCTGTGGTGACCACTGTCATGTTTCCACACTTGAGACCACCAGCAGACCCACTAAAGGTTTGCTTCAAGAACACAGATTCTTGTTTTCAGAAAAGAATTGCATCTCCAATACTTACAAACAGCATGGGATATGTTATAAAATACTGAATAGCTTTCCCATTTCTTCTAAAGGACCTTAGAAAACTTCTGTATCCAGGGCCATAAAAATGTACTTATTCTGGTTAGAACGTCATGAAAATACCAGTTGCCTTTTTATAAGCCCAATCAGCCCCCAGATCCCTCTAATGACTCTCAGTTTTTCTGGATAATATCAGAAATCATTATATTTAAACTTCATGCATTTCAGAAGGAAACTAGAATGGCTGGATTTTTTTATTTATTAATATTGAATAAAGACATTGGTACCTCAGAAGCACATAGTTATCTAAGATTATCTGTTATCTTTACGCAGAAAGCATGTCTCCACTAAACAAGAAGTGTATATACGATCAACTAAATTGCTGCTGAAACTCACATGACATTTAGATATTTTACTTAATGTGAGAAAAGCAGCACTACAAGCTAAAACAGTTAAATGTCTATTACACAACTTGTGCTATAATATAGTATCAAATTCAACAGCACTGAGCACACTGTCCAAGTTTGATTTATTGCAGCTAATTGCTAATTATGGTTATTTTTGAAGCACTGATGTTTGCGTTGCGCCAGATTTGCACTTGGGCAGAAAACAGGATTTACAAGGTCAGCATGAAGTTTAAACATTTGTATACAGACTGCTTCACTCCCCTCAGTATTGCTAAAAGGTCTTAGCAATCTGAAGACAACAGTATTTACACATGTGATGTTATTAAAACGGGGCACTCCCAACTTTGTATAAAGCAGTTATTAAAATGCAAATATTCAAAATAGGATTGCAATGGTTACCCAGACAACCTTCTAATTAAATAATGGCAGTAACATCACTATGCTTCCATGTACTACATTAAAAATTGAGCAGTGCCTCACTAATAATGCATTGGTCATTTGCATAACCTAAAGACCCTGGCTGCCAGTATCAGCTATGGACGATCACATTGTTAACCACCAACACACACATCCCGCATCCCCTCCCATGGCCAGCAATTACAAAGACGAACATATCCCTAATGCATGGGTGCTCCTGTTTAAACTTGTGCCTATTAAGACCCATTTAAGCATTGTTAATAGTAGGATGATCCTCAAGATCAAAAACTGGCTGTTTCTCTCAGAAATCAAACCCCACAGTAGACTATACTATCCCCAATTTTAGCATCACTCTTCTCATTCCCCTAGCAGATTTCTGTCTGGTGTTTTAGGCACCATGGCAGCAAACAAAATACCATCATAGTAACCAGAGCCCAAAGCAATCAGCCTGTTGTGCTGGATTCCCTGGTGCCTCTGCAATGTCTCTGCCAATACCCAACACAGCTATATTCATCTGTACTGCAGGTGAGCTATGCTGAAGCAAGGTATAAAGAAGGGAAGAGGACTAATCTGCCTTCCGAAATTCAAGTACAGCTGTCAGTAACTAGAAAAGTGGATTGTCAGAGTGCTGGAAAACATAATCCCTTCAAAAATAAAGCTTCAGTTCAGTTAGACTGGATACAGGACACTAACATGCAGGCTGCACAGAATTAACTGACTATAGCGATAAAGTATGAAGGCTGAGTGACCTCTAATCAAGAAAACATGACGTGCCTAGACTTACCAAAGGTTTCTCTTGAATTATTACCTCACTTCAGATTTATTTTTATGATTTGCTATAAATCTTTCCAAATCTTCTCTAATCATTAGCTGTATCAGCAGTATGAGAGCCATATGAAAGATAGTGCACTGTTATTTTTGGTTTCAAGAGACCAATTGCATTTCCAAATATACTGCTAGCATAATCCAGTCAGGCTGTGGTTTCATAAATCTAGAGAGTTTTCTTGGCATATTATCTCAGAGACGAAGACAGCTAGTACAAAACCTCAGGGGAGTGGGGATTCACAGCTTTGACTTCATGAACTGTAGCATGGGGTCATGCTTAAATGTTAAAAGAAGAAACAAAAATGTGGTTCTTTCTATGCCGGCCCAAGGAGACAGTTCAGAGAACTTGCTTTTGGTAAGAATGGAGAACTTGAGTCTTTCCCATGTCCCTAGAAATATATTCATATTTTGGCAGCATGCAGGAGCCTCAATGAAGGAGTTCCCAAGGCGGAGCACTATGGAAACAGGATAAAGACACTTTTCCAGCCCCAAAGCATATACACTACAGCATTGGCTCTGCCCTTAGTGCGGGTACATGGTTCCCAATTGTGTCCTAATGGAAAATGTATTTGCATCAGTAGAAGGCTGCTTACAGACCAGCTGTTCCTTCCTGTCCTCCACTTTGTTTTTAAAGGAAAGCTGTACTTCTGTTTCCTATCCTCCCCCACCAGACTTCTACAAGTACAAAAAGTCTGGAGTACACGCCAAGGGTCAGACCTCTTCAGCACTAGTTGACAGGAAGGGGCTGGATGCCACAGGAGTTGGTGTTTTCCTCTGTATTACACCACATAAAATACACATAAGTTGCAATTTTGAATAATCCTCCCCAGTCAAAACATGCTCTCAGAAAAACTCTGCAATATAGCAAATTTGGCGTCCATACTATTCACAAGATGTTTTGCATCAGTAGCTTCAGCTATTTCAACTGCTGAAATAGCTCAAGGCACAGAGATCCACAAGCAGCTCTGCAACAGGCCAAGCCCCATGCTCAGTCTCCACCATAACCACGCTGCCTTGCGATTGCTTTGGACACAGTGGCCAGCGGGAGTCTGGTCCTCTCCCTGAAATGCAGGGCATGGGTTCAGCCCACTCAGTACATGGAGAAGACTGACTCAGTGGATTACATCTGACCTCAGGATCTCCCAGGAAAAGAGTCTTTGAGGACGTACTGGGAGGTGGGATGGGTAGAGAAGCAGATTGTAAGAAATCATTATTCTCGTGACTCAAGGAAAAAAACCATCTCAGTTTGGAACTTTTGAGTAAGCTCTTAAACTCATTCACTTTTGCTTACTCCACCCTGTTATCATGCACTGCTTTACCACTGCAAATACTGTCCTTGAGACAAGCTGCACATGTTCACACAGCATCCAGCAGCAAGGACCTTTTTTAAAATCTTGCGGGCATTGCTACAACATAAATGTTCAGACTCGAAGCAATTACTTCTGACTGCCCTAACGAGACAAGCATGCTATTTCTGTACTATATATATATACACACACATTATACACAAATTTCATTTAACAAGTATCTTGGCTGTGATGTAAACCCATCCCTACTTAATTTATGTTTGCACACATTTGGACTAAAAATTAAAATTAATAGAAAGCTAAAATAAATAAAAGAGGTCCTGCTGCTCTCTGTGAAGGTTCAAGACAGTAAAGAGCAGAAACACTTCATTCCCCCATAACCCAAGCTCAGAATTTGCTGATTCCCAATTACTAAACAGCCCTGTCAGACACCATGGATTGACTTGGGGGGGGGGGGGGGGG